>CM033271.1:2665973-3330973 GCA_019343175.1 Oedothorax gibbosus | reverse complement strand
TAGGGTTTTTATTTTGCTTAATACAAGTGAAATAAGTGTACTATAAGTTAGGAGTTTTTCGCGCTTTTTTCTATCGTAATTTCTACTGTAAAGTATCTGTAGTGAGTATGAATGAGTAGGTTTATTGTTACGCGTCAGACACAAATTAATGTAGTCAATTTAAAATTTTTTCAACAATAGAAATTTTCCAAAGAGCCCTAATAATATATGTTTTGACCATAAAGGTATAAAGACGGTTAACCGAAACCTTAAAGTTATTGCATACTTAAGGGGCTGGGGAGCCCAGTCGGTTAAGGCGTTTGCCTTGTATACAGAAGGTCCCCGGTTCGGGTCCGGACATCGCCAAAATATCTGTCCGACCTATAAACGGCCCGCGCAGCCAAAAATGTCCGACGAATAATACCCCGTGTAGAGGGGGTACACGTTAAATATGCTCCAAAATTTCGACGCTGCGTACGATGTCTACCTTAACGGTTGCGTTGGGTGCATACTCAGATGTCGGCTCCGTCACCTGACTGTGGTTCTAAATTATGACGCCGGTCGCCAATAGCGCTCGTGTAGCTCTAGTGCGACGATATTTAACTAAACTAAACTATAGTATACTTAAAAGCAAACTACCGATGACGAACGGTGGAGCCAACATGACCAATATTATGAATTTCATTAAAAATCGTTCTATAAAATTATAAAAATGTCTAAACATTTGCAGCTGGCGTAATAAATCGTACGGCTTTTGTATAACACTATAATTTTGTGTTTTTTTTAAAAGCTTGTGTTTTGAAGAAAACGGAAAAACGCGTCGGATCGGTTACAATAAGAAAACGGCAAGTCTGAAAAAATATCGTGTGGTGTGGCGTCGATTTTTTTTTTCATTTGTACTGTTTTTTTTTATGAGTTACTTGTTTCGTGCGAACAAGATTTTGATTTTTTTACTTGGATTTTTTAAACTGATAACCAAAGAGACCATATTACGGGTGGTTGTTTTTTTTCTTTTGGAATAAATGTGGCGTCTAAGCAGGTGACTCAATGCTTCAATCGGAGTTTTTCGCGCCTTCGGTCTCGTATGTCTCAA
The DNA here is from genome assembly GCA_019343175.1 of Oedothorax gibbosus. Taxonomy (NCBI): domain Eukaryota; kingdom Metazoa; phylum Arthropoda; class Arachnida; order Araneae; family Linyphiidae; genus Oedothorax; species Oedothorax gibbosus. Next base: position 3,329,901 of record CM033271.1, on the reverse strand, counting down.
TTACATTTCATAGGAGCAAATTAGATGTCATGCGAGTAAGAGTAAGAAGAATAGTTTTTAGGGGGTTTCTTCATCTAATCAATGAGTAAGTTCCAATTTATAAAATTTTCTGACATTTCCTGTACTCAATGATATTAAAATGATTAACGAGATTAATGATAATGCATCAAAACTGCAATTTGTTGCACGATTAACATTTATTTCATTGAGATGTATTTGTATTTAATATTTATAATAAGCTTTCTGTTTTCATTACATTTTAATTGCTGTTTAAAATTTAAGAACATGTTTTATAAAAAACTAGCTACTATTTTTATATATTTTAACGACATAAATGATTAGGGTTATGTTGAATTATCGTCGCACTAGAGCTATAGGAGGGCTATTGGCGACTGGTTGCCATAGTTGTAGTTATTTAAAATGGATATATAAACTTCTCATACAAATCAAGAAGGTTTTTTTTTTTAAATTTAGATAGAATATTGATTAATATTTTAATAATTACTATTTAATTAAATGTGTTCATTAACTACCAGTATAGTTAAATAATTAAGTTTTGAAATATGTTAAATATACTACTGTTTTTTTAAACTAAGTAAATGTAAAATGATTTATACACAAATCATTTTACAATTAAATTTAATAATAGAAGCTTGTCGTTTAATTTCTGTACAACAAATCAGGTGATTTAAATTATCTAAGTAGTTAAATTTTAAATAAAAATATTCTATAATTAAATTTTCTTAATTGTTACTATTAATGGGGTTGTTTCACGGAGGATCTGGCAATAGCTCTGCGGTTTTGTTTTCATGTCTCTCAAATTACTTTTGTTGCTATTCGAAATTGAGTTTTCTAAGTTTTGTTATTTTTTAAATTACAACTTCTTGCTGTACTGTTGGTTGTTTTAATCATTTATCAAGGAAAACTTGCATTGAAAGAAGTTGGAATTTAAAAAAATTAACAACTAAAATATTCTCTTCGGAAACTCACTCCCGAATACCAAAACAACAGTAATTCGGGAGACATGAAAACAAAACCGCAGAGCTATTGCCAGATATTCTCTGTGAAACAACCCCATTTTTATTTAAAAAAATAAGACATTAATTATCTATTAAATAATACAAATATGAGTTATGTAAAATACAAACTAATTAATGCTTATAAAAAGTAATTAGTAATACATACTAAATTAATAGTAAAAAACTGCATTTACAATGGAAAAATAAATTAAAAATTAATTTTAATCCAAACAATGTTAATTAAAAATAATTGTAATTAAACATAATTGTAATTAAAATAATTGTAATTAAAAATAATTGTAATTAAAAATAATTGTAATTAAAAATTGTAAGTAAAAATAATTGTAAGTAAAAATAATTGTAAGTAAAAATAATTGTAAGTAAAAATAATTTTAACTAAAAATAATTTTTATTTATTATAAGTTCCCCCCCCCCCCCCCCCCCAAATTGTCACCCTGGATCCGCCCTTGCACACAGGTGGAAGAAATCACACCAATTGACAACGATTATAATCAAGGGCAAACTCCGCTCTACCATTTTAAGATCATCTGGGCAGGGACTGTACTGTGCATATGTTAGTTTCAGGCTCTCCAATCAAAGCCAGGTAAATTATGAAAATCTTTTGACTCAACCTGGTAACTACAAAAATTTCTGCATGTTTCATGTACTGTTATCAATGTGCAGTGGCACGATTTTATCAAAGTTTTCCATATTTAGGGACATCAAGGCACTGGGAAAATATTTAAGTTTTATTTTAAATATTATTGTTTTGTAGTACATTAAGAACGAAAGTACAGTAGATAAAAATGTGCTTTCTATAAAAAGACAGATAGAACGACAAAAAGTACAACACAAGGCAAGTCTTTGATGTCATATATCTTTCAAACAAAAAAGAAAGAGGAGGCTAGAAATAGGCAGCCCATAAACTCAACTTAAGTTTGCAGCAAAGAAATGTTCTACGCGGAGGAAACGGCGTAGCGCGTCTAGGGTTGTCATCGAGTTTCGATGATGTCATCCTTACTGGCGCATCAGATTTGGCGTGTTATCTGTTTTGTTGTTAATTTTTAAAGTAAACAAATGAAGACGGCATAAGTTGAGTTGTTAAATACCTTCTTCATTAAAATGAACAGTTTTGTTTTGTTTTGTGTTTATAAATAGAAAAGATTTACAGATTTTTTTTGCCTTAAAAATACTTTTTTTATAAAAATACATTCATATAAATACATATTTTTTTAAAAGATATATTAAAAGTTTTAATATTTTGGATAATAGGTTAGGTTTTAATTATCGTCGCACTAGAACCACACGAGGGCTATTGGCAACGGCTGTCGTATTTCGAACCACAGTCAAGTGACGAGCCACCACCTAAGTACGCACCCAACACAAACCAGGTCGTCATTGTACGCGACTGAACTTCAGAGCATATTTAACTTATACTTCTACACAGGGTGTTATTTGCCGAACTTTTTTGGCTGCACAGACCAATTATGGGTGAGCAGTTATTTTGGCAATGCGCGGAACCGAACCTGGGATCTTTCGCGTGAAAAAGCAAGAGCAACTAGGCTTAAATATTCTAGATGATTAAAATATTGTTAGAAAATATTTCATTTTTAATTACTCTAATGTTATAAGGTTTGTTAAGTTCGGCCCCGTGGCGCAGTGCTTTGCATGCGGCTGACCACCTTACCGGGACATACTAGCACCCCCAGAGCCCTAGGTCACGAAAGCTGAAATGGGCACGGCATGCCTTGGTCCACTAATGGGCTGTTGCGCCGAGGAGAGAAAAAAAGAAAGTTATAAGGTTTGGGTTTAATCAATGTCGCGCTAGAACTACACAAGGGTTAGTCTACTTTTTTTTAGGTTTCCCTCCATATATTTTTAATAATGCTTCGCTCTACGTTCAAATACTAAAAAAAAAATGTTTTATTTTCAAGAATTTACCTTTTTTAAAATAGGAAGATAGTATGATTACTTTCTCATAGTTCAAGAAACACATATAGCAATGAATATCAGAAAAAAAATTCAGATCCGTACATACTAGGAATATTAATATTTACAGTAAAATGGAACGTTTAAATATAAATTAGTACAGGTAGATACAAATTATTCAGTTCAGTGAAAAAATTTTAAGATAGAAATGTTCCTTTTTTAAAAGAAGAGACAAAAATAACTACAAAATTTTTATTAAAATAGAAATCAGGCATCTGTTAATATATACCATTGTATTCTAGCTCTTTTACTATTTTTAATAGTATTGTGTTTTTAAAAGAAAAAAACAAAATAACAATAATATGCTATAAAAATTTTATTAAAGTAGAATTCTGTTTTATATATTTGCACACTGCTGCAAGTCTTTAAAAAAATCCACCTATGCATATTTTTTTATAAGAAATTATTAACACTGAACCTGGAGACGAAGATAATAATAATCTTTATTATTACAAAAACAAAAAAGAAACAATATAAAAATATATTTTTTAATGATAATTGATTATAAATTGGATCTGTAATCACCATCCAAATAATACCATAATTAACCAAAGAATAAAACCATGCATAATAAAAAAAAAAAATTTAAGTTACATGTATTTTGGGTTTGATATGGTACAGTTTAACCAAAATAAAACAGATACAAATAAGATAGCACATTATGTGGTAATCAGCTGGCATACAGATATGATTAATATACTTCCAATTAAAGTGAAAAATAGAGATCCAAATCATCGATATTTATTAAAAAAGTTGTTTTTTAAAAGCATAATTATTTATATTTGTTAGATGAATAGGCAGTTTATTATTTAATTTATGGGCAAGATAAAAGAAATGTTTAGTAAACATAGTTAGGGAAAATGTTTGAATCGATACATTTCAATTGATCTACACTCTTAAAACAAAAGAGTGAAATTCATTCCTATAGGAGAACTGCATTTTCGGCACCGGAAAGGAGTGGAAATGAACTCAGACTGAGTTAAAACCGCTCGTTTTAAGAGTGTAGGACGCAGATTATTTTCTTTTATTTCTTTTACCCACTCCGAAAAAGAGTGAAATTCACTCCTACAGGAGAAGTGCATTTTCGGCACGGAAAGGAGTGGAAATTAACTCAGACTGAGTTAAAACCGCTCGTTTGTTTTAAGAGTGTACATTTTATGATATTTAAATACTCAAAGATTGAGTTAATTTAAAAAGAACATAAAATTAATGAAAGCAAAACAAATCCACGTTGCGTTGTCAAAGAGCACGAATGCGAAGAAAAATATCGCCAAGCAAAGGCGCGGAAATTTTATGTGCTCTGATTGGCTGCTCCTTTGCGATACTCTGATATTCGTGCGCCCTGTTACGTCAAAATTGAAAGCAAAAATACTTAATATTACACTCTAACTGAAGCAAAAACTAATAAAAATATTAAAAATATGTCTTGAAATAACGAATAAAGTGGTTTATTGAATGTGAAATACCTTTTTTTTATTCAATTCTCGCATTCGGAAATGAGAACTATTTACCCTTTTTCTCGTAGAACATTTCTATGCTACATACTTAAGTTGAGTTTATGTACTTGTCCGTTTGTCATACAGATAAACAGATATCCGGATAGACATCTGTCTTACCTGTCCGACGATAAACTACAAATTGAAATAGGGTTAAAATTTAATTTTTTAGTCATTTAAATAAATGTTGCCCCATCAAATATTGCATGAAAAAGTATATTTATTTCAAATAAATATTGAAGGAAAATTTATTTTTCTGATATGAATCAGTTTGGGATGATATCATAAAATGTAGCACAATGTGATTTTTTGATTGTTCATTATTGTTTACTAGGAAAGCAGCAATGAGTTCAATTTTTTTTTAATAAAAAGTTATTCATGAAATTTGGATTTGCCTGAAGTTTTGTTATTGCTATATATTTAGAGTATATCGCTTTTTTTACAAATTGTTATGTTGATAATTATTTAAGAATAAGAAGCCCACGTCATTTAAGGCGTTGACAACATTTTCAAAACCCGACAAACTGCTGGAACATATATTAGGATTTGACACCAGCAATTTTGGTTAGTTATTCTTTGAGCTGGAAATAAATTAAGCAAACGATAAAAACATATTAATTGGTTTTGGCGAAAGAAAATTAATGAAAATAGTTAATTTTGGGTTTACTAGTTTAACTTACAACTGAAAACTATGTTTGGCGATTTTTTTCTTGGAAGCGGTGTGTGGAAGCGGTTCTAGGTAACAGTTACAGATCTACTTGATTTTTCGATAAGAATTTCCCCATCGAATCACTTGATAACCTTAGGCGACCATCTCCAAAATTACTATAGTAGTCTGTAGGTATTATTTAGATTTTAGATTCTTACCAGCATTTATTTTTAAAGGTATCGTAATATGTTAGATTATTGAAAAATTCTCTACAAAAGAATAAAAATTATAAATTTTACAAATATTTGTGTGTTTGATATTAAGTGATGTGATTTTTTTTTAAACCAACAGTTTTAAATTTAGCAAAAAACTTCTTGATGCAATATATTCGGTTAACAAACATTTTCTTTGTTATCATACATGATATTAATACAAGTTTAGAAGTGCAAAAGTCTTGGTTAAAGAATAATTTTCATTTGTATTAGTAGAAATGTTTATTAAAAATTAAATCACAGAAAAAAACATCTTTAATTATCATGAATCATCATTAAAAGCACCGGCAGTGCGATAATAATTTTAAGTCGTTTGTTCAATTTTTCCTTCTTTAACGTTCACTGCCACGATAGCGATAGAAAATTGTCATCGATAGAGGATGATTTGAAACAGAGAAGGGGGGTTATCCTGTTTTTAAATCAAATCTTTACAATGAAAAGGAACTACAGTAGAACTCCAATTATCCGCAACGTTGCTGATTATCCGAATTTAAGAAAAAAATTTCACCCAGCCACATATTACTGTTTGTTTTTGTTGGATATCATACCTAGATCTTTTTTTTTTGGGGGGGGGGGGGCAAAATAATTACTTGGCATGACATCCAAAAATGTGTGGAAATATCATAGGAAATCATTTATTAACATTTTTGTGTGTGACTTACACTACATCATATGAATTTTATCACAAATATGCAAAATTTGGCATAATAACATAACATATGTAAAAATTTTGTAGATGGTAAGTTAAGAATTGCATACATGGTAAAATTCATAGTTGGGAAAAGTTACACAACGTCCACCAAGTTAGTTCTGCTAATTTCTTAATTCCTTCGTCAATAGAGATGGCTGAAAAATCTTCCTTCTCTGGCCACGCAAAAAGACTTTCCCACCATTGCAGATGTTTCAGTTTTTATTGAATAAGCATCTTTGCTTAACATTTGCCCCACAAAATAATTAACGATAATTTTTCCTACAAAATTAACTAAAGCTTCTTTTCCAGCATCAAATTTGTTTTCAAAATTTTGTTGAGAGGTATTTACTTTTACAACATTTGCATTTGTTTAATCAGCCGTGCATAGTATTTTTTTGTATTCAATGAAATATTGGCATTTTTAAGTAGGTATTTGTTTAATTTTAAGAAGCAGAGCAATTTTTGTCAAATTCCCTTTCTCTATTTTTTTCTTTTAGCTGCTGATTTAGCCATCTTAAGTCAAAATTATCAAAATATAAGAAATCTACAAGTATTATAGCTTATCTACAAAAGATAAATCGAACAGAAGCTGTGACTGACACTATGTCCATCCAGAATGCGAGCTTCGAAAGCAGTTCCCCTCCCCCCCCCCCCCCACATCCCGCGTACGGTTTTCTTCGAAACGGTGCGGCGGCGGCTTGATCGTCGCTGCCCAGGTAACACAACAATTTTGGCCCATGTCGCATGAGTATCGGTCAAACTTGGAGCGTATCGGATGAAAGCGATCATTTTCTACCGATTTTAACCAGATTTCCCGTTCTTTGAGGTTTCATTCAGGAAATTACAAAAAGTGCAATATTATAGTATTTTGCAAGTGTAAAAGGCAAATATTATGTTCGCAATATTTTTCAATCAAGAATTTCGGATTGTATTTTTTTTCAAATAATATTTACTTTCAAAGAAGGGAAAGGTCGTGAATCGATTTTCACCAAGACTCGGTTGAAATCGGTCAATATTGAAAGTATAATTTCCAGATCTGCCATCTGCGCAGCTTATTCCGCAATCCGCAATCTTGCTGCCTCCGCCATAACCCATTTCGAATCAGCAATCAGCAGTGCATTTCGTTCTTCGTCTAAAAATTGGTGAGTACTGTAATGTGTGAATAAACTAATATAATGTTAATATTTTAGATTGTAGTAACAAAATATCGAAAAAAAACGTTTAGTTGTTATATTTTTTACACCTGTACGATTAACTTGGATTGGCAATCCTTTGCTTCGTTTACATTTGGCAGATGTGCGTAATTTTAGATCTCTGGACGGATTTAGCTGCTTTCATTTTGAAAACTTTCTTGTTAAGTTAAAAAAATGTTTTACTTTCCCCAAATCGCCCCTTATCACAACTATATCGTAGTATCGTAGATTAACGATATCGTAGAACTATATCGTTAAAGCTCATAACTATTACTTCCAATAATTTTTTTTTGTTTGTCATTTCCGAAAGCAGCGGGTCTGGGACATAATCCCGACAGCCGAAAACCCGACAAGCCGAAATCCCTTTATGGGTCAAAATCCCGAATGGGTTATCAAAATCCCGAATGGGTCGAAATCCGGAAAATGGATTTTTGTCCATTTCTCGATTTTTAAAAAAATATATTAGAGATTACTTATTTAGTTAGTTATTTAGTCAGTTAGTTATTTATTTATTCAGTTAGTTAGTTATTTATTCAGTTATTTATTTATTTATTCAGTTAGTTAGTTATTCAGTTAGTTATTTATTCAGTTAGTTATTTATTCAGTTAGTTATTTATTCAGTTAGTTATTTATTTATTCAGTTAGTTATTTAGTCAGTTAGTTAGTCAACTAATTAGTCAGTCAGTTAGTCAGTCAGTTAGTCAGTAAATTAGTCATTCAGTCAGTCAGTCAGTTAGTATGTCAGTAAGTCAGTTAATTAGTCAGTTAGTAAACTGAGTGACTAACTAGTTAGTCAGTAACTAACTAACTGACTGACTAACTGACTAACTAACTAACTGACTGACTGACTGGCTGGGCGGCCGACTGACTAAATAACTAACTGACTAATTAACTAACTGACTAATTAACTAACTGACTAATGAACTAACTGACTAATGAACTAACTGACTAATGAACTAACTGACTAATGAACTAACTGACTAATGAACTAACTGACTAATTAACTAACTGACTAATTAACTAACTGACTAATTAACTAACTAAATTATCTCTAATATTTTTGTTAAAAATCGAAAAAATGGACAAAAATCTATTTTCGGGATTTCGTCCTTGTCGGGATTATGGCCTTTAGGGATTTCGGGGTTCGGGGTCCGGAACCCAAAAGCAGCATATGTTTCAATAGATGAATCCAGCTTAATCTACTTTTTTTCTGTGAATTCACACATGTCACTCTTATTTTTTTAGCAAGTGTTAAAATGAAGCACGAAGATGCCGAAACAACATCTATTGCCAAAAGAATTGGAAAGGTCCTGGCTGGGTGAGCGGATTGGGATGACAAACGACTTCAGAGAAATTAATTTTTAAAATTTAGACATATATTCAGCATTGTTGGATTTGTTAATTAGTTACTTTCTTGTGTTTCGTTTTATGTATTTAAGTATTTGTATATATTTGATTTATTGTTTTTATAATGTATAATTCTAAGAGTTATGTATACTTTGCTAACCATTGTAAACGGGTCAAGGCCCAGTACTATAAAATTTATTATCTAGCTATTTTTGTACAATAAAGCTTGTTATTCTATTGTATTATTTTGGTTAGTTATTCTTTTGAGCTGGAAATAAATTAAGCAAACGATAAAACATATTAATTGGTTTTGGCGAAAGAAAATTAATGAAAATAGTTAATTTTGGGTTTACTAGTTTAACTTACAACTGAAAACTATGTTTGGCGATTTTTTTCTTGGAAGCGGTGTGTGGAAGCGGTTCTAGGTAACAGTTACAGATCTACTTGATTTTTCGATAAGAATTTCCCCATCGAATCACTTGATAACCTTAGGCGACCATCTCCAAAATTACTATAGTAGTCTGTAGGTATTATTTAGATTTTAGATTCTTACCAGCATTTATTTTTAAAGGTATCGTAATATGTTAGATTATTGAAAAATTCTCTACAAAAGAATAAAAATTATAAATTTTACAAATATTTGTGTGTTTGATATTAAGTGATGTGATTTTTTTTTAAACCAACAGTTTTAAATTTAGCAAAAAACTTCTTGATGCAATATATTCGGTTAACAAACATTTTCTTTGTTATCATACATGATATTAATACAAGTTTAGAAGTGCAAAAGTCTTGGTTAAAGAATAATTTTCATTTGTATTAGTAGAAATGTTTATTAAAAATTAAATCACAGAAAAAAAACATCTTTAATTATCATGAATCATCATTAAAAGCACCGGCAGTGCGATAATAATTTTAAGTCGTTTGTTCAATTTTTCCTTCTTTAACGTTCACTGCCACGATAGCGATAGAAAATTGTCATCGATAGAGGATGATTTGAAACAGAGAAGGGGGGTTATCCTGTTTTTAAATCAAATCTTTACAATGAAAAGGAACTACAGTAGAACTCCAATTATCCGCAACGTTGCTGATTATCCGAATTTAAGAAAAAAATTTCACCCAGCCACATATTACTGTTTTTTTTGTTGGATATCATACCTAGATCTTTTTTTTGGGGGGGGGGGGGGGGCAAAATAATTACTTGGCATGACATCCAAAAATGTGTGGAAATATCATAGGAAATCATTTATTAACATTTTTGTGTGTGACTTACACTACATCATATGAATTTTATCACAAATATGCAAAATTTGGCAATAATAACATAACATATGTAAATAATTTTGTAGATGGTAAGTTAAGAGATTGCATACATGGTAAAATTCATAGTTGGGAAAAGTTACACAACGTCCACCAAAGTTAGTTCTGCTAATTTCTTAATTCCTTCGTCAATAGAGATGGCTGAAAAATCTTCCTTCTCTGGCCACGCAAAAAGACTTTCCCACCATTGCAGATGTTTCAGTTTTATTGAATAAGCATCTTTGCTTAACATTTGCCCACAAAATAATTAACGATAATTTTTCCTACAAAATTAACTAAAGCTTCTTTTCCAGCATCAAATTTGTTTTCAAAATTTTGTTGAGAGGTATTTACTTTACAACATTTGCATTTGTTTAATCAGCCGTGCATAGTATTTTTTTGTATTCAATGAAATATTGGCATTTTTAAGTAGGTATTTGTTTAATTTTAAGAAGCAGAGCAATTTTTGTCAAATTCCCTTTCTCTATTTTTTTTCTTTTAGCTGCTGATTTAGCCATCTTAAATCAAAATTATCAAAATATAAGAAATCTACAAGTATTATAGCTTATCTACAAAAGATAAATCGAACAGAAGCTGTGACTGACACTATGTCCATCCAGAATGCGAGCTTCGAAAGCAGTTCCCCTCCCCCCCCCCCCCCCCCCACATCCCCGCGTACGGTTTTCTTCGAAACGGTGCGGCGGCGGCTTGATCGTCGCTGCCCAGGTAACACAACAATTTTGGCCCATGTCGCATGAGTATCGGTCAAACTTGGAGCGTATCGGATGAAAGCGATCATTTTCTACCGATTTTAACCAGATTTCCCCGTTCTTTGAGGTTTCATTCAGGAAATTACAAAAAGTGCAATATTATAGTATTTTGCAAGTGTAAAAGGCAAATATTATGTTTCGCATATTTTTCAATCAAGAATTTCGGATTGTATTTTTTTTTCAAATAATATTTACTTTCAAAGAAGGGAAAGGTCGTGAATCGATTTTCACCAAGACTCGGTTGAAATCGGTCAATATTGAAAGTATAATTTCCAGATCTGCCATCTGCGCAGCTTATTCCGCAATCCGCAATCTTGCTGCCTCCGCCATAACCATTTCGAATCAGCAATCAGCAGTGCATTTCGTTCTTCGTCTAAAAATTGGTGAGTACTGTAATGTGTGAATAAACTAATATAATGTTAATATTTTAGATTGTAGTAACAAAATATCGAAAAAAAACGTTTAGTTGTTATATTTTTTACACCTGTACGATTAACTTGGATTGGCAATCCTTTGCTTCGTTTACATTTGGCAGATGTGCGTAATTTTAGATCTCTGGACGGATTTAGCTGCTTTCATTTTGAAACTTTCTTGTTAAGTTAAAAAAATGTTTTACTTTCCCCAAATCGCCCCTTATCACAACTATATCGTAGTATCGTAGATTAACGATATCGTAGAACTATATCGTTAAAGCTCATAACTATTACTTCCAATAATTTTTTTTTTGTTTGTCATTTCCGAAAGCAGCGGGTCTGGGACATAATCCCGACAGCCGAAAACCCGACAAGCCGAAATCCCTTTATGGGTCAAAATCCCGAATGGGTTATCAAAATCCCGAATGGGTCGAAATCCGGAAAATGGATTTTTGTCCATTTCTCGATTTTTAAAAAAATATATTAGAGATTACTTATTTAGTTAGTTATTTAGTCAGTTAGTTATTTATTTATTCAGTTAGTTAGTTATTTATTCAGTTATTTATTTATTTATTCAGTTAGTTAGTTATTCAGTTAGTTATTTATTCAGTTAGTTATTTATTCAGTTAGTTATTTATTCAGTTAGTTATTTATTTATTCAGTTAGTTATTTAGTCAGTTAGTTAGTCAACTAATTAGTCAGTCAGTTAGTCAGTCAGTTAGTCAGTAAATTAGTCATTCAGTCAGTCAGTCAGTTAGTATGTCAGTAAGTCAGTTAATTAGTCAGTTAGTAAACTGAGTGACTAACTAGTTAGTCAGTAACTAACTAACTGACTGACTAACTGACTAACTAACTAACTGACTGACTGACTGGGCGGCCGACTGACTAAATAACTAACTGACTAATTAACTAACTGACTAATTAACTAACTGACTAATTAACTAACTGACTAATGAACTAACTGACTAATGAACTAACTGACTAATGAACTAACTGACTAATGAACTAACTGACTAATTAACTAACTGACTAATTAACTAACTGACTAATTAACTAACTAAATTATCTCTAATATTTTTGTTAAAAATCGAAAAAATGGACAAAAATCTATTTTCGGGATTTCGTCCTTGTCGGGATTATGGCCTTTAGGGATTTCGGGGTTCGGGGTCCGGAACCCAAAAGCAGCATATGTTTCAATAGATGAATCCAGCTTAATCTACTTTTTTCTGTGAATTCACACATGTCACTCTTATTTTTTTAGCAAGTGTTAAAATGAAGCACGAAGATGCCGAAACAACATCTATTGCCAAAAGAATTGGAAAGGTCCTGTCTGGGTGAGCGGATTTGGATGACAAACGACTTCAGAGAAATTAATTTTTAAAATTTAGACATATATTCAGCATTGTTGGATTTGTTAATTAGTTTACTTTCTTGTGTTTCGTTTTATGTATTTAAGTATTTGTATATATTTGATTTATTGTTTTTATAATGTATAATTCTAAGAGTTATGTATACTTTGCTAACCATTGTAAACGGGTCAAGGCCCAGTACTATAAAATTTATTATCTAGCTATTTTTGTACAATAAAGCTTGTTATTCTATTGTATTATCTTTTTATGAATTAACATTGAAACAGAATTTCACAATGTGGTGATTGGTAAGTATGAAATATAACTACATTGTTTTATTTAATACATGTATTAGTAATTTTCCATTTTGTCGTGCAATTTTTGCCAGTATTGTCATGCTGTTTTGAGCAATTTAATTGCATATATAATAGTTTCTAATTTTATTAACTTTTCTGTATTTTTTCTTTCTCTAACAGAACCTTGCTACATGTAATTTGAGTTTTTAATATTTAAATATACACTAGAAATGCAATATATTGCTATAGGTTTAAAGTAGATATTTCGTTCTATTTTATTCTTAATCACCATAATTATACACGTCGAAATAGCAAGTGTTTTTTGGGGGAAATGCTGCAAAGAAAGTGGGTAAAAATTAAAACTTTATATTGCGATATAATTGATCTAAAAAAGCACGTTAAGGGGGAATTGAGAGCGCTGGATCGCGGGTCTCCAAATTCAAGTGCCTTAGTGTTAATCCAATGGGGAAAAAACTAATTTTTCTGCCACATTTCTCCGGCTGTATTGAATATTTTTACGAACAGTTTTTTTTAATGATAAATGTAGATAACTTACTAGTCTATCTTCCCACTTTTTGAAATTGCTTCGAATATTTTGTGTAAAATTATTTATTGAAAATTTAAAAAAATATATACGAACAAATTTTAAGAAGTGGGATTGTCGAAACCTGTAAGTCAGCTACATTTATCGCATAAAAAAATCCGTTTGTAAAAATATTCAATACAGCCGGAGAAATGTGGCAGAGAATTTTTTTTCCATTGGATTAACACTGATGCACTTGATTTAGAGACCCGTGGTCTAGCGAGCCCATTCCCCCTTAATACCGGTCAAATCAGAAATAAAATCTTGCCCAATATCGATAAAGGGTTATCCGCTCGACATCGCCCAATATTGCACCCCGATATTGCCCAGCGTCGGTAAAATGTAGTCCATTATGCATTGGCCGATGGGTATGAACCGACGTCGGCCAATATTCCTGAGCTCTTGTTGCCGAGATCGCCCAATATTGCACCCCGATATTGCCCAGCGTAAGTAAAACGTAGTCCATTATGCATTGGGCAATGGGTATGAGCCGAGATTGGCCAATATTCCCGAGCTCTTGTTGCCGATATCGCCCAATATTGCACATCGATCCAAACCAATATTGCACCCCGATATTGCCCAGCGTCGGTAAAACGTAGTCCATTATGCATTGGGAGATGGGTATGAGCCGAGATTGGCCAATATTCCTGAGCTCCTGTTTCCGACGTCGGCCAATACTGCTGTGCTACCTGGGTGTTTCGGTTTTTTCCCCACCCTACTTGGGTTTGGACTGTTCGGATTGTTAAAAGTGTAACTGGTCGTGATCAAAAATACAAATTTTCAGTGATATCTAGCCTGTATATTCATTTTATTTTAAGTACTTTAGATTCAATGCATGGCAAAATCAAAACAAAAGATAAAGTGTATTTTTTTGTTTTATTATTTGCATTTGGCTCTAAAATATTGTTTTAGTTCCAGTTTTATGTTCATTGCGAGTATTTAAAAAAAACAGTTCTCATTTTATTGTGAGAATAATATTCTCAAAAACAAATATTTTGAAACCTCAAATTTGAAATCACACATGTTCTTAAAATTCGATATATGGAGGGTTCAGAATACAAGTGAACCAAGTCCATTGTGGGCTTGGTTCACTTGTATTCTGAACCCCCTCCATATATGTAGAAGTTCACAGCACAACAACTTCAAATAGCCTCAACACCCGCTCGATATTGGCTTTGGGATGACACAGTTGGATTATGCTCCGTATTGGGTCCTTAGTGGATCCACAAATCATGGGTTCGAGCCCGCTCGTTGCGAAATATGACCAAACTGGTGACCCAAGGACTTGACTTCAGTGCTTCCATCTACAGCTCCAGTTCACAACCCCTGCTATACCATCAGATCAATTTTTTTTCTTAATTCTTCTCTAAAATGGGGACATGCATGACTTCAATTTGGAAAATAGCATGTTCTCAAATTTGAGAGTAATGTATTCGGAGCTATTATGAATCCATGATTGTCTCAAAAATGAGAACATTATTCTCAAACTTGAGAACCCACTTTTAACAGTGTACTATAGCTTGGATAAGGACAGCACCAAGAATCTTCTCAGTGAGAGATTCGTCGATTACCACTCTCGGCCACTGTGAGGCTAGGGAAGAAAGTTACCGAAACCATTGCGCGCGCAACGGGACTGACTGAAAATGAAGCATAATTTATTTATTTTTTTATTTATTATTTAAATTACAACTACCATACAGATCTAGTCCAATTACAGGTAGAGGATAAAAGCAAGGCAAAGCACAAATATAAAAAACTAAAATGGAACACTAAAAGAAAAACAAAAAATAAAACTATTAAAATACAAAAGGTCAGTAAAATCAATTAAAAAGATCCATCGTTAAAATTGCAATCAGCTCCAGATCAGATTGCAAACAAAAGATCCATAATATATAACAGGACAACAAAATATACAGTACAAAATACAGACACAAAGACAAATAAATATACCAAAAAAAAAAAAAAAAACAGAGCATCAGCACACAGAAACAAACAAAAGTTACACAAAAAGTGAGAAAATATCAATTTTAAAATTAGAAAAATCATCAAAAAAAATATCTCTTTTGACTGGTAGATTATTAGCAATATTTATAAATTGCAGTATGGGTTGGTTTTTAAGATAATTTTTAGTTAATAAAGGTTGCTTAAATATAATTTTATTACGAGTATTGTATGGAGGAATATATAAATAAAATTCTTTAAGTAAAAAAGGACAATCAATTTTGTTATGAAATAAACTATGAAAAAATTTAAATAATGATACCATTCTTCTGGATTCTAATGAATTTATTTTGTTGTTTGATCTAATTGAGGAGTTCGATGGATATTGCTCATAGCTATTAGATTTAAAATGAATATATCGTAAGAATTTATTCTGTATTCTTTCAATGGTATAGATGAGTTGCTTGCAAGAAGGATTCCAAATGACACAGCAGTATTCTAATATTGGTCGAACTAAAGTATCAAAAAGACATACAAGAACAGATATGTCAGAAAAATTACTGGTAGTTCTTTTTAGCATACCAAGTTTTTTATGCGCCTTTTTTGTTATCTCCTGTATATGCAAATTAAAAGTAAAACTAGAATCATAAGAAACACCAAGATCCCTAATACTATTTTTGCGAGCGAGTTGTATATTGTTGATAGTATAATTGTGAACAAAAGTATTTAGTTTTCTTGTGAATGTAACAACAAAGCACTTATCAATATTTAAAAACAGGCTATTTTTTATACACCACGAATGCAACTTGCAAAGTTCACCTTGTAAAATTTCACAGTCAGATATAGTTGAAATACAACGGTAGATTTTCAGATCATCAGCAAATAATAAACATGAGTCAAATAAATCAGCTAAATCATTAACAAACAAAATGAAAAGAAGAGGTCCTAAAACAGATCCTTGGGGTACCCCAGATGTACTGACAAAACAATCTGAAAAAGCAGTTTTATATTTTACATACAGAGGTCTTTCTGTTAAATATGTGCGTAACCACATGATTAATTCTTTACTAAACCCAATATTAAATAATTTAATCAATAAAATTTCAAAATCAACAGTGTCAAAAGCCTTTGCAAAATCATATATATTACATCAAGTTGTGCATTTAGTTTTAAAGCATTTGAAATATCATTATTTAAACACAATAAATTACTAGCAGTAGAACGTTTTTTAACAAACCGTGCTGATTAGGGGAAATAATTTGAGAAGTTTGAAGTGAAATTTTATTGCAAATAATAGATTCAAAGATCTTAGCGAAACTTGAAATAATAGCAATGGGTCTATAGTTGTTTATGTCAGACTTTTTACCTTTTTGTAAACAGGTATAATTTTTGACGTCTTCCAGATATCTGGAAAAACCTTAGTTTTTAAAGACAGATTGAACAGTATTAGTAAAGGATAAATAAAACTATCAATATTAGCTTTGATTATATACGATGGAATGCAATCTAAACCTGCAGAACTAGATCCCTTTAAACCCTTAATGCTAATTTCTACCTCAGTGTTAGTAATAAGTTCAATATTGACCGCATCCATTGAGTTTAAACAAAAATTAGAATTATCATAATAATTACACTGTTTGGAGGAACTTTTAGTATAAATGCTAGAGAAATAATTCTTAAAACCCTCAGCAACTTCAATATCACTAGTTAATTCTTCACCGTTACAAAACATAACATGATTTTGATTAGTACTATTACGAAAATATGACCAGAAGGATTTAGGATTTGATTTTAAAGATTTTTCTACAGAATCAATATGACTTTTTCGGGCACGACCAATATCAGATTTAATTTTTTTCCTAATATGTTTGTATGATTCAAGGTCATTTAAGTTATTGTGTTTCCTATACTTTTTAAGATAAATATTTTTTTGCTTAATATTGTTTACGATTTCCCCTGTGAACCAAGTGGGATATTTCTTTTTAACAGCCTTTGATTTTGGAATACATTCATCCAATATTTCATACAACACAGAATAAAAACTTTCCAATGCAATATTAATAGAATCATAGTTGTTTAAAAAATTCCAATCAACAAGGGTCAATAGTGTGCATAGCAAGTCAAAATTAGCCCTTTTAAAATTGTAGGTGTGTATCATAGGATCTAATGATTCATGTTTATATTTTGATATACTAGCGATTTTATTGAAATTAATTTGCAACGCAGGATGATACCTATCCTCAGGAGTTATTGGGGAAAGAGGTTGAATGATTGAAGCATCCAAATAAGTAAGTTTGATCAGGACTAGATCCAGAGTTCTGTTTAAAAAATTTACAATATTATTGCATTGAATTAACTCATGCAATTGAAGAAAACAAATAAATTCGTGCGTAAGTAAGGTATTTCCAGCAGGTTTATGATCGGACCAATTAATAAGGGGAAGATTAAAATCGCCAACAATAACAAGGTTATTAATATTAGAAAAGTATTCATCTACAACATCATAGAATTCATGAAATATACTATTACTTGCAGAAGGAGGAATATAAATACAACAAACCAAACAGATATATAATTATCAATACAAATTTTCACCCATACCGCTTCACCTGAAAAATCAATGTGAGACACCAACCTAGCTTTCAAATGTTTCTTTGCCGCTATTAGTACACCACCACCAAGACTCAATCCAGTAAGCTGATAATCGCGATCTTTGCGGAAGATCTCATATCGGCTGTCGAATAGATCAGAATTTAAGAAATCATCATTTAACCAAGTTTCTGTCAAGCATATTAAGTCATAGTCTTCAGCACTAGAAACTTCAAATATATCACTAAATTTTCCTCGCATTCCGCGAACATTTTGGTAATACAAAGTTATTGGTGCAAATCCAGCTCTCGAGCCACGAACATTCTGATCGCCTGATTGTCAATCTAGAGGACTGGTGGACGACTGCAAGGGCTTGTCAGCCTTCAGATCATCAGAAATGTCGGGCGACACCTCCAAACAGACTTTTTCATCCTTTAGTCTGCCAAAAAATTCCGAGACAATGCAGCCCTCAGGCCACACTGATGGATCAAGAAGCTTAGTAATGTCATCTTCAAATACTTCAATATGGAACGAAGAATAAGTTTGATATTTGGTAATAAGTTTACGACATAAAACATACTCCAATTCGAGACCATCAAGAGATTCACTTACTTCTTTACCGGTGGTACTAGGACTAAGCCTTGACACGAAGACGGCTTTCTTTCTGGGAAATCTCTTGACAATTTTCAAGTTGGAATTCCTTAACGAACCACTAATAAGTGCTCTGGGTTTATTATTCTTTTTACCTTCCTCAATAACTCGCGGTTCCAGTTGGGTTTCAGGTCGGGGTGCGGAATTCTTGATCACAGAGGCATAGTCCAAATTAGCCTTTTTCTTCAGGTTAGCATCCAAACCATCGGGAATAACATGCCCGGCTGACTCGATAGCCTCCACTCTCTTTGTAATATTCAACTCAAAAGATGTAAACCTCGACTCAAGACCTTTGAACAGTCCCATCAGATCGGCCGCAGATACAGAATCATCGGGCATACGTGTCTCACAGCCATGATAATTCGGATAATTTTTTTCAAGTAAAGTCTTCAACTCACTCACAGCAGTCTTTGCATCCTCGCGAATACTCCTATCCATATTACATTTGGACTCCAAAGCAGTATCAACTCTAACCAAACATGCCTCAAGAGCCTGCAAAAACACGACCACGCCATCCGCCGCCATCTTGGATTACAGTCATTTTGAAGCATTTTTTGAATTTGCAGACATTTTGAAGCATATCTTTTCAGAGCTTTCTTTTTTTCAGAAATGAAGCTTCTTTGGTGTGTGGCAGTCTTAGTCTCCACTTTCGTGAGTGCGGAACGGGGTACCGGCCTCTTTGAAGAATGCGGCTACATCGAGGTGTGCGAGGAGGAGGGTAAGAAGGCTAATTATACGCCATTATTATGGGCTACCATTCCATAACTTAAACCAACCCAAAACAATTCCGTCAATAAATAGCCCCCGGTATGTGGGGCTAGTATACATTAAATCTGCCGTAGTCCAAAGCCCTGAAGACTCCGCATTTACCATGTTGCTATGCTGCGTTGGGTAACTCATATGTGTGCCTCGTCACTTGGCAGCGGTTCTTAATTTTAACTTTTAATTTTTTAAAATTTTATTCCTATATGCTCTCAGGTGGTACAGCTGGGGAAAAAAACGATCCACCCTTCGTTTTTCGGCTGCTATTGATCAGGGAATTTTGTGAAAGGTGTCATTTTTCAGGAAATAGCGTAAGGAATTCAGAACTGGCAACCAAAATTGTATAAGGGGTCGTCTACATATTGAAATGAGTACCAACTTTGAAAATTCCAATGGCAACCCCAATTTTTTTTTATATAAAAATGTTTATCATCTTCAAAATACCCCAGATCCAAAACAAAATGTATTAATTTGCATTATTTGTTGAGATATAAGCATTCGAAGTTCAAGGCCCATAATGTTAAAAAAGTTTCACAAACTTTTATTTATACCTCCACAAATAAAATGAATTAAACCAACATTTTTTTTTCATTATATACTTCTTAATCTTCCAAAAACAAATCACACAAGTTTTTTCATCAATTTTTAATTTTTATTATTTTTTTATTTAAATTTAAATAAGAAAAAATAAATTATGAATAGCAACCCCAAATTTTTTGTTACATAAATCAATAAAGTAGATCAAGTAGAACCAAAATCCCGAATTTTTTAATTCAACAACAATTATTTGCCGAGTTATTGTAAAAATACTGAAAAAAACGAGTTTTAGGGACCGTGTAATTTAATAGTAATTAACGTAGTAATTAATGTTTTTGAATGTATGTTATTTCCAATATTATTTATAATTATTTTATTATAAAATTTCCAATAATATGTTATTTCCTCGATTTTTTTTTAATTATTAGATATTACTTATTTATTTAGTTACTTAGTCAGTCAGTTATTTAGTCAGTTAGTCAGTCCGTTAGTTAGTCAGTCAGTTATTTAGTCAGTTAGTCAGTCCGTTAGTTAGTCAGTCAGTTAGTCAGTCAGTCGGTTAGTTAGTTAGTCAGTCGGTTAGTTAGTCGGTCAGTTAATTAGTCCGTAAGTTAGTCAGTCAGCAAGTTAGTCAGTCAGTAAGTTGGTCAGTAAGTTAGTCAGTCAGTAAGTTAGTCAGTCAGTAAGTTAGTCAGTCAGTAAGTTAGTCAGTCAGTCAGTAAGTTAGTCAGTCAGTCAGTCAGTTAGTCAGTCAGTTAGTCGGTTAGTTAGCCAGTCAATCAATTAGTTAGTCAGTGAGTCAGTCAGTTAGTCCGTTAGTTAGTCCGTTAGTTAGCCAGTCAGTCAATTAGTTAGTCAGTGAGTCAGTCAGTTCACTGACTAACTAATTGACAGTCAGTTAGACTAAGTTAGTCAGTCTGGACTAACTAAAGGAGTGACTAACTAACGGAGTGATTAATTGACTGACTGACTAACTAACTGACTGACTGACTTACTAACTAACGGACGGACTAACTAACGGACTGACTAACGGACTAATTAACGGACTGACTAACTGACTAACTAACTGACTGCCAAACTAACTGACTGATTAACTGACTGATTAACTAACTGACTGATTAACTGACTAACTGACTGACTAACTGACTGACTGACTAACTGACTGACTGACTGACTAACTTACTAACTAACTGACTAACTAACTGATTAAATAACTGACTAAATAACTAAATAAATAAATAATCTCTAATATTTAAAAAAAATCGAGAAATGGACAAAAATCTATTTTCGGGATTTAGACCCATTCGGGATTTTGACTCATTCGGGATTTCGGCTTGTCGGAATTTTGGTTTGTCGGGATTTCGGCTGTCGGGATATGTCCCAGACCCAGGGTGCCGAATTTTAAACCAACCTTTTGTAGCAATATGAATGAAACAAAAATTTGCATAAAATGTAAAACCTAAATGTAATAATTATGTTTGTCTATCTGATTGTAACTAATCGCATTTGAA
This sequence comes from Oedothorax gibbosus, assembly GCA_019343175.1. Taxonomy (NCBI): domain Eukaryota; kingdom Metazoa; phylum Arthropoda; class Arachnida; order Araneae; family Linyphiidae; genus Oedothorax; species Oedothorax gibbosus. Next base: position 3,308,547 of record CM033271.1, on the reverse strand, counting down.
AATATGTTCGTTATAAATAATCGTATATGTGACTTAATTTAAAATTAAAACTTTTTCTCGTCTACCCTTTATTTTATTTCTGAATTTTAAAATCCAAAATTTAAAAAAAAAGGTAAAAACATAAAAAATCACAATATTAGTGAAGAAATTTTAATTCTAGCATCTTTTGGCGAGATTATGGTAACCCTTTTGCTAGCTTGTCGTTTCGAAAAAACACCCTAGATATTACCTTTATCAATTTGGAGATTTCCCCCCAAACGAATTGAAAATTAATGCTTTAATATCTCAGCAAATAATGCAAAATGAATTATTCTTTTTTATACCTGGGGTATTTTGAAGTTGCTGAACATTTTGATGTAAAAAAATTGGGTGTTGCTATTGAGATTTTCAAAGTTGCTACTCATTTTAATATGTAGACGACCCCTTATACAATTTTTGTTGCAGTTCTTAATTCCTTACGCTATTTCCTGAAAAATTACACCTTGCACAAAATTCCTTGACCAATAGCAGCCGAAATATGAAGGGTGGATCGTTTTGTTTTTCCCCCAGCTGTACTTACTTCCCTTAATAAAAGAAAATTAATCCTTTCATTAAGTAATTAAAATGGAATGGATACAACAATAATTATGACCACATTGCAACATATTAGGCAGCGTAATGAAACATATTTTAAATGTCTTTATGTATATAGAAATTGATATGATATTCGACGTTCCTTTTCTTATCAGATGGTTTCTATAGGGCAGAATACTGCTACAACCAACTTTCGCTAAATGTGAGTATTTTTCCAAAATTATCATTGTAGGGACCATTCCTTATTGTTTCGAATTTGTAGCCAAATTTTTTTTGTTTAAATGCTTGCTTTTTGTATATAAATATAAAAAGGAAATATATTTAAGCTATACTATTTTTTTATTTGAAAAAATATTTCAACTATTACATTTAGTATTTCAATATTTGAACTAAATATCTAACATTACGCCAATAAATATATTTAAGTTGTACAAAAATTATTAATATTCATTCATTTTCAGTTTTGTAGATATTGCATAGATTAGATAAAATCAACATATAGCATTAAGTTTAAATAGGTATATAAACACATAGTTCTCTTTTGCTTAACTTCCCCTTCTTGACCTCCGATGACGATCGTAGCGCTATCAAGCGCCAACAGAAGCGTCGGACAAAGTCTGAACTTCACAGGGACGTTTAAAGCGTCTGGCAAAAGTTTCGACCGACGGAGAGTGTCTGGCAGTATCGATTATCAACTTTTAACAATATTTTCTAAAACATACGAAAAAATTAGCACTGAGAAAATGACATAAGTTAACTTATAATTTACCTACCTTTTGCACCCGGTACCTGTAAATTGGCCATCGGTACACTCTAACGAGTATGCATGCACTAAAAGTATATGAAAACCAAACCTAAGCCGGTACATTTCATTCGTGAGAAAATAACATAGGTCTGATGGGGCCCTGGGCTATTGCTCTATATGATCGGGTCCACCATGGCTCAGTAGGCCACGCCGCTAGTGAAAAAGGCCTTATTTCGTATCCGAGCCATCCTATAAGGATTTGTGATGATAATAATAAAAACAAAAAGTTCTAAAAAAAACTCAAATAGCCTACTTTCCTGTTACTTAAATACTTACTGATCTTCTTTTAGAAAAACAAATACGGATTGAAAATAGTCTGCTAAATTTAGCTGCAGTTCGAAGAATAATTAAATATTTATTAATAAAAAATGCGAAACTACTCTGAACTGCGCTAAAAATAAGAAATGTAATTTAAAACTAACCTCATTTTTATGCAAAAAATATAATGCCTTGCCACTTTGTAAACTAATGCTAAACAATCTAATAAATGCAAACTAATACTAAGAATCGCATTATGCTACATTTTATGACGTCTATCCAAACTGATTTATAACAAAAATAAACTTTACTTGATTTATTAATGTTTAATAAATAAGATCTCATGCTATTGTTGATATGGCAACAGCTAATTAAATGACTAAAAAATAATTTTCAATGCTTATTCAATAAGAAATTCACCGACAAGCAGTAAACGGATGCCCGTACGGATGTACCGACAGACGGACAAAAAGTATACATGTTGGGTCTCTGAGGTCATACCTTTCTCACAAAAAAAGAATGCTTAAATTACAAAAACGGTTTTGGCAAGGGACTACGGACAGACGGACGGACATCATCATCATGTCAATACCTAGTATTTCAATTTTTTAATTATCACGAATTAAAAAAAAAGAAATTAAGCTAAAAATCGCGCATAGGACACACATTTTGTGAAGATTTTTGACTACTTTTAGTTTCAAAAGTGACAAAAAATTATATTATTTCCCCGTTTTCACCTTATTTCATTGTACATACTAACATATGTATTTAAAATTTTTATTTTAGGACAAAGATTTTCTTTTGAAAGAATTTTCGGATTTTTACGGGAAAATTCTAAACATCACATCTACTTTAACACATTGTTGTGCAAATCGAGAAAAAGGAAAAAAGGTAAGGTGCTACACGGGAATTTTAATAGCATTTTAGACAGGCTACAGCCCTTATTATTTGCTACAATTAAGTTTATTTATTAGCGTGCTTTCATGTGATCTGCCCAAACATTTTCAAGTTAAAGTATTCAACTTCTAATTCAGTAACGCCGTAATATCAATATATCTATATAGTAAATATATAATTGTGCACCCCTGATAAAATGTGAAGCTTTCAACACGAAGAAGCAACTTAAATAAAGGGAAGTAGCTCCCCGTTTCCAAGTCTTCAATGCACTATATAGGATGCATACATGTATGAATTGGAGATATAAAATGGACTATAATTAAAGAAGTTCATCATGTCCCATTGACTGGTTACCTGGATATAAAACTACAATTTTGAAGTTCATTTGCAACTGTCTTTCCAAGTTATTGACTAATGGCTTATGGAGTGATTGACCTTCAACTTCGACCTTTTTTTTTAAATAATCTATTTCATGACCCTTTAACTACTAAAGCCAAGTGTCACCCCTGGTGTTTTATAATTTTCTAAGGACTATCCTAGGATGTGTCATTGATCCAATAATTATTTTATATTTTACTATTGTCTTTAGAAGATATTTAGGCAAAAAAAAGGACAAAATCAATGAAAATGACAATTTTCGAATGGCTTTGACCTTTAAATTCATGAGTGACCCATTAAACTAATTATATTTATGTATGCCTAGTAACAAGTCGCATTCATATTAAATAAAAAATATTAGGGTTTCAGACGTAGTAATGAACACCAAAATATCCATAATCTTGAAATTTGACCTGCACTCAAGGTCAAACAAGTTCGATTTTAGAGGAGGGAAAAGTCCCCAGGCAGCACACCAATGTGGGATCCACATGGTCCGACGTGGGCCCACGTGGTTCATAGGGGCACTGGTGGGCCCCATCAGCCCATCACCAAACCATGTGAATCCCATGTACTCAATTTTAGCAAATTATGCGCTAATTACGATAAAATATGAGTAAAATATTATTTATTTTGTAATAATTAGGTGACATTAATGTATTTGGATGCTAAAAATTTTATATTTTACTCTTTTTCTAGAAAAATTATAACCACGTGGATCTACATGGGACATTGTGGGCAACCCATATAGATTTCTGTGGGCTATCCATAACAAGCCCACGACATTGATTAAAGTAGTTTAGAACTCGGTTTTCATTCTTAGTCAAATGGACTGTTTATAACTCAAATAAAATAGGCTTCATTGTTAACTAAAAATTCATAAAAAATATGCATCCGTATATTATTCTAAATTAATTCCTCGAGGCAAATTGAAATTATATTTGATAAAGAAAATCAATACCGTGAATTTCACGGTGTAATAATTGATGTTGTTCAGTACTAATGCATTTTTAGGAAAAATATAGTGCAATTTATAGCTATTTTAATAAAACAGAGCTTTATAGAAGAACCTGAATGGGCCGATATGGAACAACCCAGGTGGGCCTATGTGGGATGGCCCATCTAAATCTATTTGGATTGCCGTCCTGTAAAGTGAACTGCTGTCCAAATACAATATTTTTTTATCCTCCAACTGTATATTATGCAAATTAGTAAAATATATATTAATTGTTTCGGTATATTATTAACTAATAAAGAGATCGTTCAAATTGAAAGGCAAAATCGATTGCTCATGAAAAATTGTACTGGGCTGATGTGGAGAAGCCCAGGTGGGCCAATGTAGAAGAAAACCATATGGGCATATGTGGGATGGCCCATGTGGGCCGACCTGGTTTCACCGAAAAAAAAGGGTTTCTTTCTGGGCCAAATATGGAAGCCCACTAGGAAACCACGTGGGCCCATATGGGGGTGCTACCTGGGTCGCTCTTATCGTTGTATTAGTAACATACTCTGAAACTTTTAGGAAAATGGAAGGTATCCACACACGTTTTCAATTTTTCATTCTTTTTAAAGTGAACCTTTAGAATACCTCAGTAAGTTTTTATCAGCTAACAAGAAATTCATAATCTAGACACACCCATAAATGAGTCAAGTCTAAGAATAACGATGTTTTTCTTTTTTTTCTTTTTAAATTTGCACAAAATGAAAAAAACGTCTTATATATTTTAACTTGTAACTTTTTTTAAAAACGTAATTTGTTGGGTGAAGCCTTTTATTGCACACAACGATAGATATTCCAAACATTTTTAAGTTCTATTATTCATTCCCTTAAAATTCCTTTTTAGGCACTCCAAAGATACTACGATAATAGAATGGAGTATGAAAAAGTGAGTACAATATTTATGTTTTCTAAATCTTACTAGATCTTTTAGTAGTAGCCTTTACAAGGCTTTTTAGTATATTGATATCAGTATTTATTCAGTATTGGTGCCTTTCAGAAAAACGATACTCAGAAATTAGAAGATAGAAAAAAGATGGTTGCGGCCAGGGTAAGATCTTTTATGTATTATTTGTGGCTGGGGAGCCCAGTTGGTTAGGCATTCGCCTAACATGCGGAAAGTCCCAGGTTCGGGTCCGGGTATCGCAAAAATAACTGCCGACCTATAAACAGTCCGTGCAGCCAAAAATATCCGACGAATAATACCCCGTGTAGAGGAAGTGCACGTTAAATACGCTCCAAAGTCCCAACGCTGCGTACGATGTCGCTTAACTGTTGCGTTAGTGCATACTCAGGTGTCGGCTCGTCACTTGACTGTGGTTCTAAATTACGACACCCGTCGCCAATAGCCCTCGTGTAGCTCTAGTGCGACGATAATTCAAACTAAAACTAAACCCACCTTCATCTCACTAAAGTGTGACGACTCCCTGTTGCGCATTTCCCGTTGAACCGCTTCGTTCTCGGAGTATCGCCAACTACACGCTCTTTCCCTTCTAAGGCATAGAAATCCCAGTTCATCCTCTCTATAAAGATACTGCGGCGAAGCAATTAAATCACTAATTAGTTTAGACAATGGAGATTGCGTCTTTTATGCCATACTGTTTGTCCCATAAAAATATTTACTTAATCAATAAAATTCACAATTTGACCCTTAGCTTCCACATTTTATTTATAACTACATTAAAAAGGTATTATACCTGGAAAAACAAAAAGTTCTGAAAGAAGAGCCTATTTTCCTGTTACTTTAGTATTCACGAAGTTCTTATATAATAAGGAAATGCAGACAGACAGGCGAAAAATATCGGTCTCTGCCGTCATACCTTTCTATTTTTTTTTAAACAGAACGGAATTTAGGAGGAGGTACGTATAAACTGAAAGATGGATGAACATATGATGTCAATCCCTATACTTTTTTTACATTCTTTTCAATTAAATAAAAGGAAATCAGGCTCATACTTCATAGGACCACCTGATGCTGCATTCTGACGTGTTTCTTTTTCAGGGCTGCTTCATGCTCATGATAAGTGAGTGCCGCAACAAACATGTAATGGGACTCGTGTAAGAAGAAAATGTATCAACTTATGTGTGAAATATGAAAAAATAAATATGCGAAAAAAAGAACTGTTTAAAATTTATATATTCTTAGTGTTAGTTGAAGCCGCTAGATGGCAGCATTTAAATTGGTAGTTACAAAGCATCGGCGATAGATGTCGATACCATATATTTTATGAAATGTATCTGTGCATTGTCTTTTTGTCACTTTTAAATAAATGATTGAGTGATTAAAAAAAACGTACTATAAAATGACTTATTAACAGCACTTTTTCTAACACTTTTATCAATATCAATAACTTTCTTATTCAAGGAAATTTTACTTAAAATTTTATAAGAAATGTTCATTTGCATATCCTAAATATTTTTTACACTGGTAGAATTGATATTTTTATTGCTCTGAAGGTGTGAATGCAAAATATGCTGTTTTTTTCCTATTTTGCCACACCTGACCCTAACATTTAAAAGGCATGTCAATAGTATGCTTTAGCACCATCAATGCAAAAAAAAAATTGGAAGGAATTACAAAATTAAGGAAAACACACAGCAGTACGCTTAGAATGTCATACATTAATTAACTAAATCCTAGCTAAATAGAATTGGACATTTGAACATCATTTGAAAACATTTGAAAACATTTGATTTCGTAGATTTTTCGTGAACGAAGTTGGTAGGTGCACGCGTTTTCGTCACTTTTTCAATGGAAGAACGTGCTAATGACCCTTGGCACTTTCTTTCTCCGAAATCGTCCCGATTCGGACGATCGTTCAGTGGAAGAACGTGCTAAGTGACACAGTTGAAGAAAATTGTCAGACTTTCGCTTTATTTATGTCGCATTAATCGCAAAGCACTTGGTTTTTTTTTGTAGTTTTAATCAAAAAGAATTAAAAAATGTTATTAATGTTTCCAAATTAACTTTAATTATTAAATATAACCAATGAATTATAATTCATATAGCGTATAACCGGGCTTTGAGTGCATTTAGGAAAATAATAGAAAATGCACTTTTATTTTAGAATTCAATCGCAGCTAAAGGTTTTAACATTTTATAAAATATCATTTGCTTTTAAAGTCTTGTGTTTTTTATGTCTATTTAGCAGTGAACAGATGGTATCATTAAAAGAAAGTTGCACCTGCCCTTTGGAGATCGCATGTTCACGTTAAAACAACATTACACCCCGAACCATCTGGTTTGTTTAAAAAAATGAATTAGGGGTGCAAAAATCTTTTAAAGCAATTTTACGTTTGATCTCTAAAGCTGACGATCGCATTTTGTGCAATGTCCTAAACTCCCAAAATTATTAAAATGGAATTAAGAAATAAGCGGAAAGCGGAATTTTGGCTTGAAAGTGCGAATAGCAGCTTATACGGTAAGTACAAATTTAATCAAGATATTGCTTTGTTATGTAAAACTGAAATATTTTTATAATAATTGTAGTAAAAATAAAGTGACAAAGTATAAAACGTTATAAGTTCTAAATATTTATTAAAATATCGATGACTTTAAAAAAGTACTATGCATCACGATTGTAAAAATAAATTGTTTAAACGATCATGTTCTACTGTTGTAGAAATGCCGTAAATTAAAGTAGCATTCTTAAAATTGATTAAACCCTTAATTGAAAAGGAGAATGAAAAACGTAAATAACCTTAGGATCTATATCTTGCCATACAACTTATTTTTACTTTTTTTTAATATCAAAGTTTGTTTTGAAATTCGATTATTCTTATCTAAAAACTATTTAAAAAATTATTTTGCGAAAACTTACATCTTGCATTATAATCTATTTTTATAAGTCTTTTAAATTTAATATTTATTTTATTCACATGCATTTGTGTTTATTTTACTATCTTTTTGTATACTTTTTATTAAGTTGATTTGTCTTATTATTCTTCAAAGTATTTAGTTTATAATTTCAGTGATAATGGTAGTTTTTGAAAAATATTTTCATTTAAAAACTTACTCATCTAACATTAAGCAAGAAGTTCTAAAATAACTTGGATAACCTACTTTCTTTTAACTTAAATACCTAAAGAAATGCTTATAGTAGGGGCAGACGGACGAACAAAAAGTTTAAGATAAGTGACTGATATCTTAAAAATAACTAGGGATGTGTTACACTACCTATCAATACTCTCATTTAAAAGTTATATATACCTTATAAAGTATTTTCAATAACTTTCAAACCTAAAAAGTTCTATGGCAGCTACTACTTGCACATGCACAATATTGTAGAAAACTTTATTTTGACGTCCGACTAGTACAGGGAACACCTGTATCAAAATTGAAGTCTGTATCTATTTTCGTTGTTCAGCAATACCATTAAAACCAAACAAAGTTTATATAGCAGCTACTACTTGCGCATGCGCAATTTTTTCGAAAACCTTATTATGACGTCCAACAGGAACTAGGAACCCGTGTACTAAATTTGAAGTCCGTAGCTCTTTTATTTCGAACTGTAAAGTAGTTTCAGACAGACAGACGGATCAATGTAAAAAAAAACCCAATTTTTTAGAATGAGCACCCTCCAAAACGTGTAGAAAGCACAAAATCTTCATTTTGGATTATTGACCCCCATCGCAATAGTTTTATTTCCTTATATTTTATATTAGGTAATTGAAATTATTAACTTTAAAAATTTGACAGGTACAAAGGAAGTTGCGGGGGGGGGGGGGGGAGGTAGTAGGACGTACGGACAGTAAAAAAAAAGAGACGTACAGGCAGGTGGCCAAACACTATACATTGTAGTCATCTAATTTTGTACTTTCGAACCAAAAAAAGAATTTTCATAATCAGGCACTTTGGATCGGAAATCGAAAGGGATACGGACGGACGGACAAAATGATGGACGGACAGGCAAGCGATTAAAAAGTATAAAAGAGATCTGTGAAGTCGTATCTTCCAAACAGAAAAAGAATTTTGAAAATCGGAATGTTAGTACAGAAATTATGAAACTCGTATGGATCAAATATACCTAAAAAATGTCACTTAGCACGTTCTTCCACTAAATGACTGAAAAAATCTGAAGCACTTCGGAGGAAGAACGTGCCAAGTGCAGGAGACGTCAAGCGCGTTTTGTAAATGACGTGTTATTACGTAAAGTACGGCTAAGCCAAAAGCCACCAAGCATTTTGAAGAACCAAACTAAATTATCATGAAGAAAAAACTATGATTTTGTGAAGTAGAGAAAAGTTGCAAACTAAAAACTTTGAAGCTCATTATCTCGTTTTCACCTTTTTGTCACTTAGCACGTTCTTCCACTAAGCTCTTCAACTGATCTGAAACATGCTTTAATAGAGTCTCCTATATTTCCAGAAGCATTTCAGTTGAGGCATAAAATGTTTCTGAATTTTTTTTTCGGCATATTATTGAACCTCATAGATTTTAACGGACCACATTCTTTGAGAGGGGAAAATATAAATTACATCCTTTAAGTGGGGGAAGTGTGAATAAAAAAAATAAAGAGTTTATACATTACGTCAAACGGAAATGAACTCTTTTACATTGTTTAGTATTTTTGTTTGTTTATCATGGAGGGCTCTAGTTTATCACGGTAACAATAAAGGGTATATTTTTTAGGCCTTTCCCGAAGTCATTATTAAATGCTTTTAACAGAAACCAAATATTTGTTCGATTTTATCTATAATAATAAAAGAAAGAGTCTGTCTGTCTGTGTGTCTGTTTTCGGATCGTAAAAGACCTACTTATAGTGCCCTCAGAAATTCGAAATTTTTAAGATAGATTCCCTTTAATACCAACGTGTGCACCTGAGGCTTAGTTTTTTCATATTTGTTCCATTTTTAGAGAAAATTCGAATTTTCTGAAAACAATACACCACTTTCGCTCAAATCCGATCATTTTTTCTCTTTCCTGATGCCATCGGCTGAAAAAAATAAATAAAACTTTTAACGAAAACATTTAAAATTCAAAATGTTTATTTTATTCTTTTGCCATTACTTTCAGAAACTAAATTTATTATTTGAAAAATAATTGACATGTTTCAAGTGACGTAATTCCGGCAGTCTTCATTCCCGGATTTTATTGTAGGTTTATTTGATGATTTTTTCATTGATTTTTCTGTTGACTGCATGTATGCATATTTAAGCAATAAATGTATAGTTAAGCTATTACTGAACCATGACGGTTAATAAAGGCCATCACACTAAAGCTATTAGTGTTTTTTGTCTTTGTTTTTTCGCCAAATACGTTGCCAAGTTCGCCAAATTATTAACTAAAATTCGCCAAATAGGCAATTTCTTTTATAAATAATTTATAAGCTGGTCGGTTGTTCGAAGGTCAATGTGAGAGCTGTATAATGGGTGTGGGTAGCTATATCTATTTTCTCGCCAAATTATCTCCCAAAACGCGCCAAATGAGCTAAAAGGTTTTATGTATTTATGAGGGAATTGTGATGACATTTATGAGTGCATTTTATAGCGTATTTTTCATTTTGGAATTTTAAGGCAATGAAACGGGATTTTATAATTTATAACGAGCGGAAACAATAATAAGTTTATGATCCTATAACAGGTTATATGGTACACATATTTGGAATCTATTTGATATTTTTTTATTCCGTGCGAAGAACGGGTATAAATTTGCTTGTCTATAATAATAAAAGAGTCTGTCTGTTTGTCTGTGGATCGTGAAAGACCTACTTATACTGCCCAGAAAAATTTTAAATGTTTAATTAGATTCCTCTACGTGTGCCCCTGAGGCTTTTTTTTCATATTTAATAATTGTTTTTTAATTAATATTAATATTTTAAAGCATGCGTCATCCATGTAAGAGTGAGGGACTATAACAGGGATAGAAAACACATGAGCCGGGCCAAAACAGGGGCTGACGTCATCAATCAATGAACGTGAAAATCCAGTAAGACAGCCGTTAAATAGTTACTAAATAAATTCATCGTATTTAAAAAAAAAAATCTTTTCTTTATTTTTATTAGTAAAATTCTTTAGATATTACTTTAAAAGATTTCATTTGTATTATTTACTCTATGATTTCTGCACCAACACGAGTTCGATTTTGTTTTGATTTTGAGTATTTTTTAATTGCCTTATATTTTCGAAACAATATTCGCACTTACAATTCGTACCTTCAAATGATTTCGTAGTACGGTATCCTGAGCGTATATGGGAATTTCGATTGGCGATTTGGCGTTTTGCTTAACGTTGCCAAACATCAAAAATGCCTAATTGTGGTAAACATTCCATTTCATATTTCATACAACTCGATAGGTATAGCAACCCCACTTTTTAATCTCGCCAAGTATCGCAATGACCGGCCATTATATCATACCTGTACCGTCTAATGAAGGCCATGTTTTTTCAATGGTCAGCTGTTGTTGGATGTTCTAGAGTTGGTAAATCAGAAATTCTTCATATCTAGGCTCCAAGGAGTGCAAACATTGTGTATCCAGAAGTTCTTCTACATTAATGTTCGAAACTTTTTGAGGATAACAACCACTGTTTTAGGTAATCAATCTTATTGAAGCAGACAACCTCCTTCCAAGAATCAAGAGCTTGCCCCCAATTATCGAACCTATCATAACTCTCGCTGACGCCAATGCAGTTGCCTTCCGTAGACTTATCAAAAATAATTTTAAATATTCCACCCCCGCTCAAAATTGTAACCGTACAATATCTTCCATAATAGCCAGACTTCGAACAAAACATTTAAAAGGAATGAAAATCTCAACGGAAGGGCAAAGAAGCTACTCCACACACTGCCCAAACTGTCCTGGTGTCCAACTGTCCCCGCAGCATATCTTTGGCTGCCCAGCAATTCAAGCCAGGCTCTTCAGGATTGGCTTTGAAGACCCAGAAGTTTTAATTCTCTCCGAAGATGCAGAAGAAATAGCGAAAGCTGTCCACGACAGCTTCGGAACCATCTAGTTTTTGCACATATCATGGACACGACAACAACAACAAAAAAACCCTTCCAATATTCTTTACGACAAAATTTCTATTAAGTTAACGGGTTCCCAGCAAGGCGGGACCATACTGATAGTATCTAATATTTGAGACGCATTTTCTAGAAAAAAAATTGGAGTGTAATTTCTTTTTTTATTTGGGGGGGGGGGGGCGCAAGTATCAGGTAATTTAGAAATTATACTATTTTTGAGGGATGGGCAATTCGAATCATTACATGACAACTCAAGTCACGGCTGACCATTGACAAATCAAACTATCTTGCTTGTTTCAAATGTGTGACGAATTTAACTTGTCTATTGTATAAATAAGCTATTTAAACATCTTTGCAAACAAGGATAGTGCACAGTATGATGTTCCATTTCATAATCTAATGGCAAATTTCCTTATTGCATGCTCCAATATTTACTTTATAACGCCTTAATACACGCAACGATATTCGCGAGTTTCAGAGGTGTGTAGCTGCTTAAAAAACTGGAGCTTATAGCTTTTACAATTTATAAATCAATTAAAAGTTGCAGACGATGATTATCTACATCATATTTAAATTACTATAATAAGAAGTTATAAATTTCAATGGAAAACCTGAAAGCTAAATCTAAACTCATCGGCGTAAAGCCTATTAGTAGGCCAAAGCCTGCCATTGCAGCTATCTTGATCAAGTGCTCTAAGATGCTATGATCCGGTTAGACGGTCAACCTCAAGCGGCTCGCCATGATTAACCAGAAGTGCGTCCATGAAGAAACGAGTACAAAAAATTTGATGAACATAAAATTACCATTATTCTTTAAGGAACGGAGAAATCGAGAATACGAAGCATGATAATCAATTGAAACTACTTGATAATACATGGCGTATACTTTCCAATTTTATTTTAAAGATTCCTGCTACAACTTGTTTTATACGATTCAAGTTTTATATTTTAAGTAAATGGGAATTTTCGGATTTTTTAGAATTTTTAATCGTGTGTGTGTGCCTTAAAAGCCAAAATCATTTAAGTTAAGACTCTCAAACACTTTTTGAACTGCCTAAAATAAGCACAGAAAAAAAAGGAAAGTCATGAAAAAATCTTTTTCCATGCGGCACATGAAAAGTCTTTTGATCTGTATCACACCTCGGAATTTTCCCCTCAGCAGCGGCTGATTTAATTTCATAACGTTACGCTTGGATTTTTAACACATTTTATGCTGTTCGATCTTTATTTAAGTTTTATAAGATGTCTCATCTTGATTTTAGCTTCCACACTACGTTTATAACGTAAAAAGTGGAAGATATTATAATCGTTCAGTCCGTCCGTCTGTCTGTCCGTCACCCACTTTCATAGCCCAAACTACAAATGCTACGGACAAATGTGATACGTCAAAAAATTCAGCGCATTGAAATTAAAATATATTGAAAATTTCAGAAAAGAATTCAAATTCGAAGTGCTTCAATTATTTAAAAAAACTGCAACATTTAATGCTCATTTAAAATGCATAGGAAGCCATTTTTATTAGAATTTAATCACCATTGCCATTCGCAAGAATCAATCGAGAAACTCTAATTCTTTTAGACAATAATTTAAAATAAATTTATTTTTGCGACATCGATCAGTTTGAAATGACGTCAAATATATTTCACTACGAGATTCCACTACGAGAGATTTCACTACGAGAGATTTTGTACGAGATGTGAAATGTTTTCATTCTATTTAAAAATGAGGAACATTACATATTTATTCTTTGAAATATAAATTAATTTTTGCAAACGATAATAATTATTGAAGAAATAATTATTGAATTTTCAAAATAAAATAATTGAAACTAGCCAAATTTAGCGTGTAAATGTTTAATATAGAATTATTATTGTGTTTCGGGATTTGTTGTGTGAAAGTGGGTTAAATGACAGATTCTGTTACAAACCTACTTGTTGTATTGAAGAAAGATTCTTGTAGATCTATGTACTATTTATCAGAAAACGTTAAAATAACGCATTGATTGTCTTCCGAAACTGACTGAAATTGTTTATTAAGTTTTCTCCGGAAGCCTTTTGATTTATTAAATAAAACCCAAACGAAAAAAAAAATGATTTTCCATCGCCGGTATTATCCTTTTTACGAGATCGGGAAGACGTCGCGCCAACTTGTCACTACCGACGTCTACAAAAACAGGTCGATTTGTGAGATCGGATAGAGATGGGGCTGAAGTCGTCTGCCAATCAGTCGATTTGTTGGTATTTTAAGCGTCGGTTTACGAGATCGGCCCGACCTCGTCAAGCGATCAATTAAAAGTGGTCGTTTGTAGAGATTGGGCCTATGTCGGCACAATCTTTCAATTCGATCATGAAGTAAATACATTTTATAGATTATTACAACCAAACCAAAAAATCTAGTGACAAGCACCTTGATGAGTGAAACGAAGTTTTTTTGTTTATTTAAACTACATAGGCTTAAAGGTTTCTGAAATGTAGCGTGGAATACATTTATCAAGAATATATAATCTTGATATTTTCCAAAATCGATAAAGATTTTGTCGAATCCATTAACTTTTTATCGCGAACTTTATAAAACGAAAACATTGAAATAGCAGAGTTTCTTTTAATTCCGTTGGGTGCCCGCTCAGGTGTTGACTTCATCACTTGACCAGATTTCTAAATTACAAAGCGAAATTGGCTGTGTTAAAGCTCCTTATAAGGATGACTACAAATAGACAGCCGGAAACAACAAATTAACAGAAGAGTTTCTACCAAGTGAGTGTGAGGAGCCGGCGGTCAAGCAACTATGGTAAGTAAATTTAATAATTTATCTTTTTTTAAGTGTTTTGGTCTGTCGCTTAAAATACTACTAATACGATTTGTTTAGCTTAATTTTGCGGACTATCAAACGAGAAAGGTTGGAAGATTTAGTATAAGATTTTGTTATTTAGGCTGCTGACTTTATCAGACGATTTTGAGTAAGATTCAAAGGCAGCATTCATTTGTGCCTCTCTTGCACGGGCTTATTTTATAAAGCGCGTTAAGTGTTTATCTAAACCACCTAATGAGCTTAGCCTCTGACTTCCAACAGTTGAGGATTTGCATGTTATATATGATAAAACTTAAATATTCGCGTTGAAAATTTCTTATTTATATACTTTGTAATGAGTTTAACACGAATTAAAATTATGTTTCGCAACCAAATGAAAATTGAAAACCAACAAAAGTACACTTAACCATTTTTTGTTGTTGTTGTGACTAATCATCCTTGGTCTGACGAAGTCAGACCCGTCAGACCAAGTCCAAAAGATTTTTACCATTTTTTTGAAATTTTACTAATAATTAAAGTAAGTATTCAATATAGGGTGAATATGACATTCAGGATCTCACTAAAAATTTCGATTTTTTTTATTCTTTCGATCAAATTTTGAAGTAATGTTTTTTAAAATTTAATTCGCAATAGCCCTCGTGAAGCTCTGGTGTAACGATAATTCAAACTAACTTAATCAAGACCCATATTAGAATTGGTGCGCCCTTAAATTATTTTGATTTTAACTATATAAATCCAGCCAAAATCCGAGTAGGGGGAGAGAGCGATTACAGGTATGTTTACACTGTTTTTTAGTAAATCATATGAGTGGGCACTAGAAAAGAGTCCTCGAAGCTTGCGTTGTAGTCAAAAGTCTTGCATGTTATTCTGGTAGCTCTAGTGCGACGATTTTCAAAACTAAACATGTTATTCTGTGACCACTCACTTGTATTTCATTTTTCAGTGTTCGTGCTTTGGAAATTTCGAAGGATCAAGTATGGAGGATTACCAGCTGAGTCTGAAGTATAAAGGGGTATCCAGTGGAAGGGGATTATCGTATTGAAGGGGATATGGCGGATTGATGCTTGGTAAGTTCCCAATATTTTGTTTTAATTTTACTTATATTGCAATTATAGTGATATAAAGTACTTGGGTACTTATAAGTAACGGTAAATACCCAAAATACTTGGATATTAATTTCTTGATATTTTTTCCATATTTTAATTAAAATGTTATATAATAGGGTAAAATTTGGAAATTATTTGACAAAAACTTAAAGAAACATAAACCAAAAAATATGTTTTTATGAAACAATGGCGAAGTTGGATAATATCCCCCCCCCCCTTCTCCCCCCCCCCAAAAAAAAATCGAAATTTTTAATAAAATAATTGTGCCTAGCAATTAAACTCTTTTCTAAAAAATAACTATCCCTCTCTAAGCATTATAGCATATTGAAACTTTGTGAAAGAGAAGCCTCTTAAGTGATATAATACATTTCATTTTTTCTTATCAGGAACAAATACTGATTTTTTTAAATCTCTGATAATAAATTATTCTTGATTGCATGAAAATTTATGTTTAGATCAGTGTTTATGATATTCAAATAGTTAAGCCGTATATTAAATATTGTATAGTATAAACGTTTTTCTACATTTTAATGATTTACAACACTTGGGTGTTAGCTTGTTATAAATATAAATCTATTAAGGTGTAGTATTATCATTGTTTATACTTATATTGTTAATTGTTGCTTTCAGATGCTGTTTGCACAGTTTCAGGAGACAACAGATCATGTGATAGAAAGGGAACATCTTCAGAACTTAGACTACCAAGTACTACATTTTTATATGTATTGTATTTGTATTTTTACCTGTCATTTTATTAATAAAATATTAGTAATTCAAGTAGTGTTTCTTTTTTCTTGTGTTTAAAATTAATTTGTGAGTGCCCACGGGCTTGTATTTTGTAGAAATTTTAAATTAAGTCTAGTTCAATAGGTAGCTGTTAAACAAGGTAGGTAATGAATTCGAGAAATTCGTGAAGAAAATTTGAAATTTAAAAAAAAAAATATTCTAGACAGGGTTTTATATAAAATAATGAAAAAATTATTTTGCTTCAATGGTTTTCTAATAAAAGGGTTAAGCTTTTAGTTGAATTGGTATATGTTCTCGGTTCAGCATCGGGAGTATGTTGGTCAAACGTTGATTAGAAACCGTTATTACGTAAGAAATGCGTTGGAATCTACCCGGCTAAGCATCGGATATAGACGACGGCGAAAGGTAGAAAATGCATTGGTGAGTCCTCGGTTTAGCATCGGGAGCATGTTGGTTATACGTTGGGTAAAAACCGTTAATACGTAGGAAAGACGTTGTAATCAACTCGGCTAAGCATTGGGTAACCGCCTGCACGTCGGTAAATGGTCGCAAGATAATTGGTTTATGATCGCAAAATAACGCGAGTTATGTTGGCGTGACGTGGGTAAATGGCCGCGCGTTGAATTGGCAAGAAATCGCTGCGATGGTCAAATCCGATCAATAACCGACGATTTGGGGTCGCAAAAAGGGCGGTAACTATTCACCGACGATTGGCAAAAGGTCGTGTTTTGTACATCGGCCCCATGTACTGCCGATTGCAATTTTCGATCTCTTACCGACTACCAAAATGCGTCGGTAAGTGGTCGCACATGATTGGCAAATGGTCGCTCGCCAAGGACGAAACGCAGCCGCTGCGATGGACATCGCCCACCCTTTTCCGAAGTGATCGGCATGATGTCGCAGAATGTTTTGCGACTTTTGGCCGATGCTCGGCCAACGATTATTTGCTGCTTGGGAAGTCGCTGCGATGGTTAAATCGATCAATAACCGACGATTTGGGGTCGCAAAAAGGGCGGTGACTAGTCGCCGACGATTGGCAAAAGGTCGTGTTTTTGTACATCGGCCCCATGTGCTGCCGATTGCCATTTTCGATCTCTTGCCGACAACCAAAATGCGTCGGTAAGTGGTCGCACATGATTGGCAAATGGTCGCTTGCCAAGGACGAAACGCAGCCGCTGCGATGGACATCGCCAATCCCTTTCCGACGTGTCGGCTCGATGTCGCAGTATTCTTTTGCGACGTTTGGCCGATGCTCGGCCAACCGATTATTTGCTGCTAGGGATCCTTTTTAATGCAAATTACAATGCCACAAAATCGGACTATCGTAAATATATCGGAAAAATACAACAACAACATTTGTTTTGTCTATGAATATGACCCAGAATGCACCGCTCCCTTGAAGGTTCTTACGTAATGGGGTACAGCTCGTTATTTTTCAGATATTTTACACAAACAGGGAAAGCACCAGAAAATATTTTTTCAAAGATGTCTTTATTGACTGAAACACTATTTTTGCATCGAGTTATTCAAATTGCTGATATACCTCCGTGTTATATGTTTAAATAGCTCTCATCGGTTTTTTTTCACAATAGATTCAAAGAAGGAAGCATAGAGAGCAAATAATCATTGTTTGTCTTGTTTACTATATGCAACACCTTTTTAGGACGTCCGGGTAAACTGCTGTATCCAGACTAGTGACTTGGACCATTGTTGTAAGCACTCAATTATTCTAACCTAGAAGAAATTATACTGAAAAAACTGAATATTTGAGGGCAAAAATGGAGCAATTCATTGCTGTGATGAGTGCAGTTTACCTGCCTATAGCAGAGATGAGCTAATATCTATGACGACTTCGGCTCCATTTCACCATTGTTAAAACATACAATACAATGTAATATTGTAATATCATATAATTCATTCAAAACGGAAACTAAACAACTGATCTAGACATTATTTCACTTTTAAACTTCTTTAGATCCATGTATTCAGTTCAGCTGTAAACGGCTGACCATGATTTTAAAGACACTTTTATTTGAGTCGGTTCTGCTATTTGCGGTATTTCGAAGTGGACTTACCGACCAGCATATTTTGGAGTCCTGCTATTACCACGAAATCTGCGTGGAAGAAGGTAGGTTGGTTGGAATACGTATTTTTCAGTTTGTGTGCTTGATCGGAGACCCGCTTATAAACCTTCGTCCAGTAAGACAGACACAGACAGAATTTTTACCGACACAGAAAGAGAAATTACACCCAGGGTGAGGGCGGGAATCGAACCCGCACCAGGTACAGTGAGCAGACTGTTAGCTTAATGAGAAGATAGGTGGGGCCTGGTTAGTTTGCGATTCCACGAAAAAAGCATGGAATTTCCGAGGAATTCTGTCAGTGGGCAGATTTTCTTGAGTGGCAACAGCTACAGTGGTATTATTTCCATTTTTAGACCTGCTAGAATAAAAAAAAATATTTTTATTTTTTTTAAATTTAATTATTAAAATATTTAATATTATATAATAATAAAATAAAAGGACTATTTCAAGTTTGACAATTGTATGTTTGATGAATTGGCATACATTTAAAATATTGGTCATGATAAATACAAAAAGAAAATTATATCTCAATTTTTCATTAATTATATTTACTATATCTATGAAATGTAACAGAATGAACGAAAGTAATGGCTAGTTTGATTAACATCTTAAAAGATTTGTAAGCATGATAAACACTACTTGCTAATTAAATTTTTAATGTTGTTAAAGTTTAATAAATAGCAAGAATAATAAACAGCTATAGAGAACTCTAAAGTAGAACGCAGCAGACGAAAAGACCACGCATTGATAGCGAAACCAAAAGAACTAATGAAATCGCGGAAAGGCAAGAATGAAAACAGGAAAGTTACGTCATTCAAAACATGCCACTTTAAATTTATATACAATCGTCTGCTATAACGAACTTATAAAGTAATCGGTGATAATTTGCCACGCCATGTATACAGTCGTATGTATAGTTAACGCGTGAAATTTTTATAGGGAAATTCCACTCAAAATGAGATGAAGGTACGAAACTTTCTCTCACCCTTTAGTTTTTTAATTAATTGTAAAAAAAAATCCGTTCAATGTGAATTTAAATCATAAATTTACAGATGACAAGAATTCAAAGTTCCTAAAAGTAATTTTTATATTTGAAATGTAAGAAAATGAAACGTTTGATTATGTTCACTAAAATCACTAATGAATGTTTTATGTGTCGAATGTCATGTTGATCGTAATAATATTTTTGAAATTCTATCAGTAACATTTAAGAATATTCAAAAATAATCATTAATTACTTTATGATGGTATATAATTTTTTAATAGTTTTTTTAACAACATTTAAACACATTAATTAAAATTCAATATTCCTACTTGCTTATAATTTTCCCCTTATGCCCATTCCTATTTGAAGAGCTCAAGTGCAAAACAAGTTAAATCACTTTTTGTAAAAAATGGAGTTGGTTAGCTTTTCATACAGGTATTGTAGGATGGGATACACCAACAATTTGATTTGCACAAAAAAGTGACTTTTGATAAAAAATGAAAACTTTTTTTGTGCAAACCAAAGTGTTGGTGGATTCCCTTCCTACAATGCCTGTATGAAAAGCTAACCAACTCAATTTTTTCCAAAAAGTGTTTTAACTTGTTTTGCACTTGATCTCTTCAAATAGGAATGGGCATAAGGGGAAAATTATAAGTAGGAATATTGAATTTTAATTAATGTGTTTAAATGTTGTTAAAAAAACTATTAAAAAATTATATACCATCATAAAGTAATTAATGATTATTTTTGAATATTCTTAAATGTTACTGATAGAATTTCAAAAATATTATTACGATCAACATGACATTCGACTAACATGATCTGTTTTGAGCTTGGTTCTTAAAGCTGACAACTTACAATACATAAAATCTGGAGATAGTCTAAAATTATTTTTTTAGAATACTTTCGGTTCATGTAGGCTGGACATAGCTGTTGGCTAGACATATATTTTCAGGCTTGTGTGCTTGGTCACAGAGACCCGCTTATAAACCTTCGTCAAGAAGGACGGACACGACATACACACACATACAAGACCTAGATGCTGCCATCTATCGCCACCTCCACAATTTAGACATGTCCCTGAAGGGGAGGGAAATAGTCTCCAGGGACCTGTACCCGTGGTAAACTGCGCAATGACCGACCACAGGACTTCCGGACCTAACATATTTAACGAGCACGTACTCCTCATATACTCGGTGGGTCTTCAGTGGTACTGGGACTCGATCGCGGGACCTTCCGATCTCGAGACCGAAACGCTGACCACTAGGCTCTCCACAGCCATGTAGCTTCATGTTTAACCCTCTGATACTGAAATTTATTGAAGTGTAATATTGTTTTCACTTCTTGATATTAATATATTAAAATTTAAAATTGTTACTATTTTTTTAAATTGGTTTACATTTCATTTCTGTAGCAGTTGATTATGAATGACGACCCCAAACTTTAAATTTTAAAATTAAGTAAACGTATAAAAATTATAATTTTTTAAATATTATGTGTCTGGAAAACCTGAGAGTCAGGTGATGGGTATATTCGTCTGTATCCAGTGGCTTAATGTTAGTGCTTCGCACTGTCATGCCACAGGTCCGGAGATCAAGTCCCGGATTGGGCGAGGTAGACATCCCTTTGAGTGGGTCGATGAAATGAGGACAAAGCATTGTTAGGAACTAAACACTGGGGTTCATCGTGAGGTTCACCACCTAACCGGGACATGTGCCTAGCTCTCCAGAGCCCTTGGTCACGTAAGCCGTTATTGCGAGAATAATATGCCAACATGTATGCATCAAACATTCAAATTTCTAAATTAAAACAGTTTATTTATTTCATTACATTATCGGTAACAAAGTTCCGATGACAAAAACTGAAAAGAGTAGCAACTATCGATTTGAGAATCATATTTTTTTTATTACTGAACCTTCATGGGGGGGGGGGGGGATCTAGCAACAGCTAAATCTGGTCTACGAGTCTATGTATTCTAGCAAAGTGAATAACAAGAAATCATCTTTTTAAGAATGACCTATGTTATGTTTCTTTCCAGACGGTATCGCCAAAGCGATGGAATGTGTTTCAAAAATCTCTCAATTGGTATGTATACGAGATCGCATAACTCTTTAACAATAGATTTTAAAATTTGTATACAACACAAGAGGCAATTTATTTTTAAGGGGACACGGTACACTGTGAAAAAAAATCTGTAACCATAACAAAAATATTTTTTGTAAAAAACTTTTCCTAGAAAATTTCTAGTAAATAACTACTAAAAATAGTACTGTAAAAACACTTAATATATTCGTGTTAACATTACATATATATATCTTGTATATTTACAAGACTTTTTTATGTATGCTATACATGTAATGTTTTTGTACTTTTACAAGACTTTTTTATGTATATTATTATTATTACTTATTTTCTAGCAAAACAGAACAATTTTCATTATATGTTATGACTTATGACTTTCTTGGTGGGGGGCAAGTTCGCCGAGCACTGCGACCTCAGGTCTATTGTACTCAACCCCAGAAAAGACACAGGCTCAAGAGACACACAAAGAAAAGACGACACAAACACATAGACAAATAACAACATTTATTGACAAACACAAACATCCATACCTTACCGGGATTCGAACCCGAACCCAGAAGCTCCAAAGGCTAGCTCCCTAACCGTTGCGCCACCGGGTCGGCTCAGTACATGTTAACGAAATGTTCATGAACATAAAACATTAAACAATCGGAACAATGCCGAATACAAAAATAAGAATTATAAATAGTATAATAGAAAGAAATAAAAGTTACTCACCTATATTTTATACCTGTATCAAATTTAAAACGTTATATCATTTTTAAATGACGATGAATTGATCCAGATCACAAACGAAACTTTAGAAGCGATGTGCGCGCAACTTCAAGTCGAAGATGATTGGTTGAAAAAAATTGCGAGTACTAGAACATTTCCTGTAACTGTAGAAATGAGGATTTCTGTTCAGAATTACAAAAACTTTTTTTGTAAAATTGGTTATTTCTGTAACGTTACAAAAACATTTTTTGTATGTTTACAGTATTTTTTTCTCAGTGTACCACTTTCAATTTTTTTATTTTGACATATTCACTATAAAATTGGTGTTTTATTAGTTCAACCTATATTTAAAAACAATGTATGACAAAAAAAATTAAAAACTATTTTAATTTTTAAGTTATTTAAAAAAAATAATTTTTTTGAACTTTTTTAAAATGCTAAGGCTTTTTTAAATACAAATATTTCAACCCTCTCTCTCTATTATTTTCCTTATTACTTTAAACTGTTTTACATAAGAATTGGTATCCAAATTTGATTTAGCTTCAGTAGTTGTTTCATAAAAAATATTTATCTAGAAAATCCCAATTTTTTTAGCATATTTGGAAAAATTCGACTTTAGTATTTTTTTATAAAAAGTATTACTTTTGAAAACAATTTTTATACCAATTCTTAATGTCAACATATTTGACAGACTGCATACAAAATTCCTTAGACTTTTATAAATAATTAAAAAAGCCTTAGCGTTTTGAAAACCTTGCCATCAAGGAAAAATGAACACCGAGAAAAATAGTTTAAAGTTTTCATTCGTTTGCATTTTATCGTACCTTTCCGCATAAAAAGTGGAATAAATTTTTTTGAAATATAGCTACACTTTTGAAACTTGGTAGACTTATTAAGAAGATTCCAAACTTTAATTTTAGCGAATAAAAAAATTCGCAATTTTTGCCGTTTTTGAGGTACTGTGTCCCCTTAAATTTTTAAAAATCTCATGCCATTGACAGCTATTTGTGTGTGTTTGGCACTGGAATTGCAGATATGTAGT
Source organism: Oedothorax gibbosus (assembly GCA_019343175.1). Lineage (NCBI taxonomy): Eukaryota > Metazoa > Arthropoda > Arachnida > Araneae > Linyphiidae > Oedothorax > Oedothorax gibbosus. Next base: position 3,285,111 of record CM033271.1, on the reverse strand, counting down.
CTATTTTTATCATGGATTATCATTAAAAATCTTAGTATACATCAAATTATGCACAAATCTCTATTATTAAGGTTTGTACCTGACACTTTTTTTCATTCGTTAAGCTATAAAAGGAATGGTCAGTCCCATACACCAAATGGAGTTGGGGAGCCCAGTAGGTTAAGGTATAAAATGAGTAATGAAAGCAAAGCAAAACAAATTGGAATTTAAAATATCATAGGGTTAGTTACATTTTAATTTTTTTTCAATTTTTAGACTGTCGAAAAACTATGCCATCCCTGTATAAGATAAATTTTCTTTCCTCATTCCCTTACGAATTTGGCTTGTGCTCTTTCAAGTATTATGTTCGTAGATGGCGAAAGATTGTATAATTTTAGCTTCCACACTCCTTTTATAACGTAAAAAGTAGACGGTATTTATAATCGTTCAGTCCGTCTGTCTATCACCTACTTACATTCCTCAAACTACAAATGGTACTGGCAAGTGTGCAAGAAGCCATTTTTGTTAGAATTGAACCACCATTGCCATTCACAACAATTGCTTGAGAAACTTTATTACTTTTAAATATTAAATTACAAGAAATTTATTTTTGTGACAAATCAGTCTGAAATGATGTCTTACACATTTTACAAAGAAATTCTTTGATTGTATGTTAATATGAAATATTGTACTTCGATTTAAAAGAGAAGAATATTACAGATTTATTCTTTGAAATATAAATTAATTTAGCAACGATAGTTATTGAAATTCATGGAATAATTGTTGAATTTTCGAAAGAAAGTGAATGAAATTAGAAAAATTTAGCGTGTAAATGTTTAATAGATAAAATTAATACTATGTGTTTGGTGTCTTTTTACTTGTGGAACACAAATGTTGTGTGGAAGCGGGCTAAGTGACAGATTCTGTTACAAACCTACTTGTTTACTTTCAATATCACCCGATATGAAATATAAGGTAATTGCGATGTGGTCGAAACAACATTTTGCGATTCCTACACGTTTTTGATGATTCCGAATAAGTGGTGTTTGAACCCGCCTGTCTGTCTGAAACCACTGTACAGCTCGGACTAATAAAGCTACGAATTACGAATTTGTTCGGCGAGTTTTTAGTACCTGTCGTACGTCATAACAATGTTTTCGAGAAAATTGGCAAGGGTTAGCTGACATAAAAATATTTTGATTTTAAAGGCATTGCTGAAACACGAAAAGGTATAAAGACTTCATATGTGGTACACAAGTTCCCCTATCGAACTTCACAATGAGGTTTTTAAGGAAATTGCGCATGTGGCTGTCACCTTTTAGGCTTTACATTTATTGAAATTACCTTATTAGGTATATTATTACCTATATATGTGTGTATCGATTTATTATGCGGTCATTGAAAGTCGAGTAGCATTACACACCCTTAGTTTATAAGTTAGTTTCTCCAAATAGCATTTCGGTGTTGTAAGTTTCCTCTCATTTTTGCAGGACAAGGATATGGTCGTGGAGACGTTTTCTAAATTCTTTCCCGAAGCGACAACCGTAGAATTGGTAATCAGTGACTGCTGCAAGGACAGGGAAAAGTCTATAAAGGTTAGTAGGAAAGAATTTTAACAACTAAATCTATAATGAATAGAATAAAATAGTCGAGGCTAGATGTATGCTATACATTCATGTTAAGAGGAACTGTCAGTCCCATAGAGCTAATGCATTAGTTTTGCAATCACAGATTCCGCAGACGTATTGCTTTACCAGGTTAGCCTTTTTTCCCCGGGGATGGGAATCAACACAACATCGAAATGAAACAAATTTGAAACGAAAATGTTATCTAGTTGTTTAATTATATATTTTTGAAGTTTTAAAATGCCAAAAATTACTGCAGATAGCGACACTATTTTAAAACTTTATCAATTAATAATAAAACAACCGGATGATATTTTTTTTTCAATTTTGCTTTAAAAGAGACAGCTGTCAGTCCCACAGAGCTAATGCATTAGTTTTGAAATCACAACTTTTGCAAAAGAATTGCTTTGCCATGTTATTCAATTTTCGCCAGGAATAGGAATCATCATAACATCAATTTAAAACAAAATTGAAAAGAGAATAACATCCGGTTACTTAATTAGTAATTGATAAAGTTTTAAAATAGTGTCGCCATCTGCAGTAATTTTTGACTTTTTAAAATATCTAAAATATATAGTTAAACAACTAGATAACATTTTCGTTTCAAATTCATTTCATTTCGATGTTATGTTGATTCTCATACCTATGGAAAAAGGGATAACATGGTAAAGCAATACGTCGGCGGAAGTTGTAATTGCAAAACTAATGCATTAGCTCTATGGGACTGACAGTTCTTCTTAAATTGATGTTATGATGATTCCCATTCCTGGTGCAAATGGAATAACATGGCAATGCAATTCTTTTTCAAAAGTGGTGATTTTAAAACTAATACATTAGCTCTGTGGGACTGACAGTCCCTCTTAAGGCCATATCACACTGACGCTCATCCATTCAACCCAACACTCAACGCAACTCGATCTCCAACTTTTATCTCAATTTCGAGTTGGACATGGGTTGCCAGAGTTGCATGAACAGCTGCTTGCATATTGTATTTCGGACAGTTATTAATAGAACTTCGTCGATTCAAATATATGTTTGTTCATCAAAGTAGGATCGATCTACGCATGCTTTAGCGACGTAGTGTCTCTTCGCTGTGACGAAAGCAGTAATCTACAGTCCCTGGACAAATTATTAGACGCACTGTATTTTTTTAGTGATGATGAAAACATACCAAAGAATGTCATATCATTAAAAAAGATGTCGATATATGTAATAAGTATAGCAGATAGTATTTTCTATCCAATAGCTTAAGTTTAGGAACACAAATGTCCTTCTAAAGGTATTTTGTTCATCATTGATTAATACATGAAATCTTGCAGTGCGTCTAATAATTTGTCCAGGGACTGTATGTAACATGATAGGTTCAAATACTAGGTTGGATCAACTAGGTCGTGAGAAGTTGACGGTGTTGAAGATACTTTCTTCAACCCCGACTTCCATAGTACACACGGCAGATTACATCCGAGTTTAGAGGTGAAGATGTCTTTGAGTTGAGGGTTGAGCCTTACCCTGGTTTGTAAATTTCCCTCCCCTTCAGGGACATGTCTAAATTGTGGAGGTGGCGATAGATGGCAGCATCTGTCACTTATGTGTGTGTGTTGTGTGTGTCTGTCTTACTTGACGAAGGTTTATAAGCGGGTCTCTCTGACCTGACCAAGCACACAAACCTGAATATATGTCAACCAACCGACCAACGTGGTTTGCAAAGACTAATGCAGACACACGCAAGTCAATATTCACTAGGGTGGTTTGTTAGAATTCGTGCCTAGTCATGTGTCCTCAAAAGTGCATGCGTAGTGAGTGAAGACCACTGTTATCTCTTCCGAATACCGATTCAAACGGCCATTTCGCACAACGCTCTAATCAAACCACGACATTTAAGTTTTACGAACGCCGAGATCAAAGGTATTTACGATGTAGCGATCACATGACAACTAGGGCCAATAAGAAAGGGGGAAATTTGGAAGCACAACTCACCGGCCGATTTTATGTTTTTACCAACCAGGCCTTTGTACCATCCTTGAGCGATTCGACGCAAGTTCACCTGGCTTATGGCCATAGAAAATGCTGGTTCACAATTCATAACCATATTATTCGCCATTTTGTCAATGCTATAAACTAACCTAGGCTAAATGTATTACTAAAAACTGGAGGAACTTTTTTTTCATTCATTGCATACAAAAAAAAATGGTGTATGTTTAGGACTCAAAACCGTAAAATGACACTAAATTGTGTGCGACCTTTCATCAAAGGTTAAATTTTCAAAATTTCTTGCAAAACGAACTTTTAGATGCATAATGGTTCGAAACATGTGTTTGTATAAAGAATATATGTCTAACATTTTGCTCGAAAGTGAAGAGGTTGACACCACAATCAAAATGGAAGGATAGACATATTTATTTATTTAGATAAAGAATTGGGTCTTGGGTATCCTGAATGAATGCAGTTTAGATATTGGTTATACTCTCGATATTGGTTATATTCATGAATAGTTCCCGCCACCCTTATTTGTTACACTTTAGGGATGGAAAACCGAAACCGTTTTTTTCCCCTCGGTTTTGACTGAAAAACCGGTTTTTTTTATGAGACCGGTCTAAACCGGAAACCGGTTTTCTGCGGGGAAAACCGTCTAAAAACCGGAAATCGGCTTTTTTTCAAAAACCGCCATCAGCGTTTGTTTTTAATTATATAATTTTTTTTTAAAAATGTTAGTTTTGCAATATGTTAACGGCATAGATAGCAAGCAAATGGGAGGAATTAAATTTTAAAAAAAAGTAAAAGGAAATAGAGATGGAATAATGCAAAGCTTAATAAAAATACTCAAAACGATTAGGATAAAACCGGAATAAAAAAGGAACATTATAATTTTAAATAAAAAAGTAAGAATTATGAAGAAATCTTAGAACTTAGTTTTCAACAAAACACTTTAAACAGTTAAAATTGACTGCGTAAATTGTTTTTTTTTTTAATTCGAAAGTAAAGTTTATAAATTAATGGATTTTTTCAATTAATTATAAGAAACTGAAAAACTTTTTTAAAAAAATGGAAAACCGTTTTTTTGCCATTGAAAAATCGGTTTCGTGGAAACCGGTTTTATAAAACCGTTTTTTTAAGGTTCGGTAACACCGGGTCAGTTTTACCGGTGTTGTAAAAAAACGGTGTTTTTTTTCTTAAAAACCGCCATCCCTAACGTGTTCTAATTTGGTTGGCGGCGAGTATAGACAGAGCCAGGAATACTGTTTTCGAAATGGCTACCCGCGTTCTTTAGGGTAATAGCCTGGTGAACTTACGGCGGGTATGATTTGGGGGCACTAAAATGCCTCAAGCGATGAAAGGAAGTGTACATTAAGGTATCCGCCTACGTTCGAGACAGTTTTTTTGAAATATGTTATTTATTACACATTTAAAAAAAATTTAACCCTTATATGCATAAACTAAACAGAAAAAGTAAAAATCTAGAATACTAACTCCTCTTTAATAAATTTTGAGGTATTTTGTTGTTAAACTAGAGAGTAAAATGCCATTATTCAAAACATGATTTCATAAAAACTACTTAAGATAACCAAATTTCCTTTTGCTATGTTGCAGTGCTAACCCTGTTAAAGACAATGAACTAAAATCTAAGAGATATATTGAAAAGGGAAAAAGTTATTGTTTGTCAAAACAGAATACTTAGGATTTTCGTTAAAAATTGCATTTTTTCTAATTGTTACTTTAAAAAACCAGCTATAAAAAATTAAATTGCATATATAACCCTATGATTCTAGTTCATCTTCGGTAAAACAGTTTTATGAGTATGCTGGGGAAAAATGGTGAAGATATCTATAAAGCTTTTTGTTAAATCATGTTTTGAGTGAAGGTTTGTAAAGCAAAATTTACATTTCTCAGAAATGGGTTCTGAAATTTCTACTCTGCAAACAAACGCGTTTTAAAAAGTAACCAATCAATCGTTTATATTGCCAGATTACTAAAGCAAAACTTGATACCAAAGAAACTTAAGTAAAACAAGAAGTTCATAAAGAACTAAAATAGCCTACTTTCCTGTTACTTAAATACTTACTGAAGTTCTAATCGGGAAAAAACTAGGTTTCTAACAGTAAATATCATCAACAGCCGTTTCTACACTAGATTTATACATATTAGAAAAAAATCGAAACACAGCACCCAGCTAATAATTTAAACTTCTAAAAGCCAAAATCAACTATTTTCCTTATTATTATTTCGCAAATCAATTAAACATTATTTATCGTCTGCTCGCGATTTATTTGTAGTTCGAGGAATAATTAAATATTTATTAATACCAAAAGTAATGAAACTCCAAACTGCATTAAAAAATAAGAAATGTAAATTAAAACTTAGCATAATTGCATGCAAAAGTATGCCTTGCCGCTTTCTTGTTAGATAATTAATGAATAATCAAAGAATCAAATTGTGCTACATTTTATGACGTCATTCCAAACTGATTCATGAAAATATTATTTTGCTTCAAATATGTTTAAATAAATAAAGTTTCTCATGCCATTGTTGATTTGGCAACAGTGATTTAAATGACTCAAAATTGAATTTCAATGCTAATTCAATGGGAAATTCGCCGACAGATAGTAGATTTATGTCCGTCCGGACGTACAGATAGACAGACGGACAAAAAGTATGAAAGTTGGGTATCTGAGGTCATAGCTTTCTAACAAAAAAAGAATTTTTAAGATCCGATGGATAGAACCGATTTTGGAAGGGGGGTACGGACAGACAGACATACGGACAGACAGACATACGAACAGACAGACAGATGGACAGACAGACAGTTGGACATCAACCGCATTTCAATACCTACAGTGATTTAAATTACTCAAAATTGAATTTCAATGCTACTTCAATGGGAAATTCGCCGACATATAGTAGATTTATGTCCGTCCGTACGTACAGACAGATGGACAAAAAGTATGAAAGTTGGGTATCTGAGGTCATAGCTTTCTAACAAAAAAAGAATTTTTAAGATCCGATGATTAGAATCGATTTTGGAAGGGGGTACAGACAGACAAACGGACAGACAGGCGGACAGACAGACGGACAGACATACGAACAGACAGACATACGAACAGACAGACAGATACAGTTGGACATCAACCGCATTTCAATACCTACAGTGATTTAAATGACTCAAAATTGAATTTCAATGCTAATTCAATGGGAAATTCGCCGACAGATAGTAGATTTATGTCCGTCCGGACGTACAGACAGACGGACAAAAAGTATGAAAGTTGGGTATCTGAGGTTATAGCTTTCTAACAAAAAAGAATTTTTAAGATCCGATGATTAGAACCGATTTTGGAAGGGGGGTACGGACGGACAGACGGACGAGGACAGACAGACAGACGGACAGACGGACATCGACCGCATGTCAATACCTACTTTTTCATTTTTTTAATTCTTTCGAATTAAAAAAAAGAAAAGTAGGCTAAAAATTAGATGGATCCACTTATGTGTGTGTGTTGTCTGTTGTGTCTGTCTTACTTGACGAAGGTTTATAAGCGGGTCGCTGACCAAGCACACAAACCTGAATATATATGTCTACCAACCAACCAACCAACTTAAGTAATGTGGCTTTGCTATAACACCTTATAAATTAAAAGTTAATAAAAAAAACTCAGAAAAAAGAATTACTAATTAAATATAAGCAATTAAAAAGTTAGTTTCGGTTTCGAAATAAGACTTGTTGAATTCGACCGGTTGAATTCGACGGACCGGTTGAATTCGAAAAGACCGGTTGAATTCGACTATTTTTAAAATAATCATAACTTCGTTTCTAGATGACGTAAAATTAAACTTCTTACAGTTTTGGAAACTAGAATAATTGGGCTATAAAGTTAAAGAATAAAAAAATTAAAGAATATTGAATTTCATTAAAAATAGGTATTTTAACGTAGGCGGATACCTTAACACTACGGCTTGCCATGACTTCATTGGACGTTTCAGTATTTAGGGGCTTTAGTTGGATCTTTCATTGCCTTCCGATTACTTCGGATTCTTTTTTTAGTTTAATTTTCTTTTAATTTTATTCACTTTTATGTAAAAAGAACTTTTTTCCAGGCGGTGACTCATTACTACGACACAAAAATCAAGGCTGAAGTTACTGTAAGTATGATATATTTCTCATTGTTTTATACTAATAAGTCCACCCTGTTAATGCTCAAAATGCCGGAGAGTGTATGAAGATTACAGAAGAACCGCTAGCAGATGGCGCTGCAAATTCCAGTAAACTGGTTAACATCTAATGCAGAAGTATAAAAGTCGAAGTAACCTAATCCTAAATTGAGGATTCCTTTGATAGACAATGGGTTGCAAAAGTCTAGTAACATTGGTGATCCGAGAACACTGAATTCACAAAAAAGCACGATACATGTCACAAAAATAATGGTTGACTTGCTAGTTGCAAAATAAACTAAATAAATAAATAAATAAAAAATGGAATGCCAATAAAAAAATAATAATATAGAAAAAAAAATATCGGTAAAGTCTCTCCCGGTAATGCTACAGCAATTATCAACTGGTGATATCATGTATCGAATTCTATATCTGATAAAATTCTGGTGAAGGAGTAATTTTGGGCGGCTGACCTCCAGCAGATGGCGTTGTAAATTCCCACCAGTAATCTAGTTATCCCACCAGTAATCTAGTTATCCCACCAGTTATTCCCACCAGTAATCTAGTTATCCCACCAGTTATTCCCACCAGTAATCTAGTTATCCCACCAGTTATTCCCACCAGTAATCTAGTTATCCCACCACCAGTAATCTAGTTATCCCACCAGTAATCTAGTTATCCCACCAGTTATTCCCACCAGTAATCTAGTTATCCCACCAGTTATTCCCACCAGTAATCTAGTTATCCCACCAGTTATTCCCACCAGTAATCTAGTTATCCCACCAGTTATTCCACCAGTAATCTAGTTATCCCACCAGTTATTTCCACCAGTAATCTAGTTATCCCACCAGTTATTTCCTCCAGTAATCTAGTTATCCCACCAGTTATTCCCACCAGTAATCTAGTTATCCCACCAGTTATTCCCACCAGTAATCTAGTTATCCCACCAGTTATTCCCACCAGTAATCTAGTTATCCCACCAGTTATTCCCACCAGTAATCTAGTTATCCCACCAGTTATTCCCACCAGTAATATATTTTTTAAAGTGTAGATAAAACTTAGCAGTTTACATCAAAATTTGAATTTAAACTTTTAAATAAATAGCCAAAATGTTCCAGTCATTCACAATTTACAATGCTACGCTGCAGCCTACTTTGTCCATTTAGAAATACGAACCCAAGTCTAAAAAGTTTCAAAACATGACACTTTTTAATAGACTGTCAGGGTACTGAGGAACCCCATATAATTAGTGAAAGGCTAAATCCAATTTTATTTTTACAGGGAGAGAGAACTCTTGAAGACAGGAAAAAGATGATAGAAGCTCGGGTGAGATTTTTCGAACACTTTAACTCGTCTGCTACCATAGATTTTTAATCTACTTTCTTTTTTAAATTCGAAAGTATAAAATCCAGATATCTCTGTTTTTTATAAAGATGTTCTCTATTTAAAACGAAATCCTTCTGCTTGTAATGTAAAAGAAATCATAAATAATAGAAGACCAAACGTTGTATAGCTGACTATCCGTTTTCAAAAAAGAAATTTATTATTTTTGTTTAATATCATATCCATTCGCTCAATATTTTTAAAAAGGAATTTATAAAATATATTTTTTCCATTTCCTTTGTGTGTGTCTTTATTTTGATGGCGATAAATTCTTTCCTAAAACAATAATATGATCCCAGTTTTGCCCGATATGTTTCTATTCAATTTATTAAGATAATGATATTTCGTTATTATTTGATTCTCCTGTGATATTCTTTTTAATTTCCGAGTATTGTCTTTCAATTTAACTACCCATGCATAAATTGATTCCCACTGTCAGTACAACCTCAGCCTCTAGACTCTGTCGTATACTTTGTATATTTATTTTTTAGCGTTTTTTTTTTTTCGTTCTATATTTAGAAAAAAAAATTTTGGTAATTGACGTGGAAAATATTTCTGTCTGTCTATACCAGTGGCGGCTCGTGGCATACAGCAAGTACAGCCGGGATGTACCTAAATATTCAGAAAAACCAAAATCCCAAATCCAATCATAAATTTTTTTTATTCATTTCTGTATTTTGCCATAGAAGCGCAATTTTGAATTCAACGCTTTCAGTTTCACGCCAGACAAAAAAAAATCCTGCTCAAATAGTGGGATTGGTGCTGGATATCATTTGCGTCAATGAGTTGCTGGCTTATAATCCAATCCTACTCTGACTACTGCCAGAGAAGAAAATCGGCAGACGGTCGGCCGCCACTGGTATGTACCCTTTCAAACTTTCATCCTAACCGTCTGATTTAAAAAATTCTTTTTTGTTAATTATTGAAAGGTCTAACCGGATACATATCTCTCAAACTTCTTGCCCTTCTGTCGGATCGTACCCTCCTTTCATTTGAACGTTAAAACAGTCCGATTTTTTAAAAAATATTTTTTGGAATAAAAAGGTATGACATCAATGACCTATCCTACATAGTTTTTGTCTGTCTGTACTATAAAAATTTCTTTCAGTATTGAGCCTCGGAGGGAAAAGGAAATTGTTTGAAGTGTAAACTTGTTTTCACAACATGAAAAGTTAATGAAATTTTTTAACTGAAAATTTAATTTCACAAATTTTCAAAAAATTATTTTTTGTAGTAGATGGTTATAATAGACTTCTTCATTCCACAAATTTTAAATTTTAATAAAATCATTAAATTTATATATATTTTTAAAATATTAGGTAGCTGGAAAACCTGACAGTCAGGTGATGGGTTTATACACTCTTAAAACAAAAGAGTGAAATTCACTCCTGTAGGAGAAGTGCATTTTCGGCACCGGAAAGGAGTGAAAATTAACTCAGACTGAGTTAAAACCGCTCGTTTTAAGAGTGTAGGACGCAGATTGTTTTCTTTTATTTCTTTTACCCACTCCGAAAAAGAGTGAAATTCACTCCTATAGGAGAAGTGCATTTTCGGCACCGGAAAGGAGTGGAAATTAACTCAGACTGAGTTAAAACCGCTCGTTTGTTTTAAGAGTGTACGTCCGTATCCCTTAGATGGTTGAAAGACGTTGATAACGTCAAATTATTGCCGAAAGCCCACATTACAGCCTTAACATATTGAAACCCATGATTTTTTAGGTGCCCATAAAATGCATAAATTAATTATTTAAAAAAAAAACGAAATGGTTAAATTTGTATTAAAATTATTTAAATAATTTAATTATTAAAAAATACGATGAATGTGGATAATAAAATAAAAAATAAAGATTCAAGTCAGTTTGCATAAAAAATTTAATAACCGTACATATAGCAATTAGGGTCCTTTAAAGTTGGGACACTTTTAAAGACCCTAATTGCGAGGGATAAAGTAACATGAAATGTAATCTATTTCAGTTCTATGTGAACTACTTTTAGCTTCCACACTACGTTTATAACGTAAAAAGTGAAAACTATTATAATCGTTCAGTCCGTCCGTCCGTCTGTCACCCATTTTCATTGCCCAAACTACAAATTCTATAGGCAAGTGTGATACGTCAAAAAATTCAGCGCATCGAAATTAGAAGACGTTGAAAATCTCAGAAAAAAATTCGAATTCGAAGTACTAATTCTTTAAAAAAAACCTGCAAAATGTAATGCTCATTTAAAAAGCATAAGAAGCCATTTTTTTAGAATTAAATCACCGTTGCCATTCGCAATAATCACTCGAGAAACTTTAATTCATTTAAATAATAAAATACATTATAAATAATAAAAGACGTTATTATTTTTGCAGTTTGAAATGATGTCAAATATATTTCACTAAGAGATTCTTTGTTTGTAGATTGATATGAAATGTTTTGGTTATTTTTAAAAGAGAGGAATATTACATATTTATTCTTTGAAATGTAAATTAATTTTTGCAAACGATAATAATTTTTGAAGAAATAATTATTGAATTTTCGAAATAAAATAAATGAACCTAGCCAAATTTATCGTGTAAATGTTTATAATAGAATTAGTATTGTGTTTTGGCGACATTTTTCCAGTTGAACACAAATGTTGTGTGGAAGCGGGTTGAGTGACAGATTCTGTTACAAACCTACTTGTATATTTATAAAAGAATATATATTCAGTGACATTAGATAAAATGGACTGCGCATTGAAAAACCTAAAAGCGTCCCCGGCATACTCACGTTACTGAAATGTCACAAATGTTTTTTTTTATAATTGCGTGAAAAAAATTCGATTTTTACACTATAATTTTAGTATCAGACGCGTGCGAAAAGTTATACTTTTTGGATACAGTGATAAAAAAATTACTTTTTTTCACCCAAAAGCAGTGAAAAAAAGTACTTTTTTTCACTCTTTTCATAAGAGGCCAACATTTCAAGTAAAATTTTCTATTTCAAAATATTCATAAAATCCAGAAATTTATTGATCTGCTTTATTTATAAATATTATGCGCGTGAATGTTATATATTTTTTATTTTTGAATCAGTATCCATGTTCAAATGTTTGACTTTAAACTAAAAAATAAGTTTGCCTTTTGTAGTTCCAGAGATTTATCGATGCCGATTTTCTTTAAGTAAAAAAATAGCACGTCAATTATTTTTGAACCAATGAGATTTGATTTTTTTCACGTAATTATAAAAAATAGTGTAAGAAACACGTGTGAAAAGTAAACTTTTTAAAACACGTGTCATTATTTCACTCGCTCGTCCACTAGTTTTAAAAAGTGTTACTTTTCACACTTGTTGCATAAATAACTATTTTCTAAGTCTTTTTCGCCTATTAAGTAAAATGTAATTGCTACTGCTTGTTTAAATGTTAATGCTTCATACTTGTTTAATTTTTGGATTCGTTCCCCAGGGCTGCCTCATGCTGATGGTCGAAGAATGTCGAACCAAGAAAGTTATGGGACTCATCGATTAGCCATCGAAATCGGATGGAATGCCGAAATAAAATAATTTGATTCGAAGCACTTTGATGTGTGTTTACAGTTTTGTTTTCTCCCTTAACACACGATCACAATTATGATACACAGGGCTGGGTTTACCAATAGCGAACCTAGGGGCGCACCATGATGAGGGGTACAAAATTATTCCGCATTTTTTTTTGTCAGAAAATTTCCATAAAATTTTATAGACTACAATATATGCCTACATCTACATGCTCTCCACGAATAAAAGTCCCATTCGCCTTCCTAGTATAGGTGACGCTGGACGGGCGAATCTTTCGCTTTGCTGTCAGTGTGTATCTACAGCGCGATATTTATTTAATTTAATTTGTTATTTATTTATTTTATTTAATTAATTTTACAATTAATTTACAATTAATTTTACAATTAATTTATTTAATTAATTTTACTTCACGATGAATTAGAATAAAATACAAATTATCTTCACAAAAACCTTTCTGAGTTTAAATTTCTCCCTCCCCCTGCCCTCTACTCCTTTACGAGCGATGGTGTAAAGAAGGGGCGACAAAAAACCACGGGCCTAGGGGCGCATAAAATCTAAATCCGGCCCTGATACATTACTGCGTCCGTCTATGTGCTAAAGGTACTTATTTTACTTAAAACGCCGTCCGAAAGAATATAGCTGTTAAACTGGAACTTAAAGACTTTAAGAAGTTATATGGCTAATAAATTGGAAGGTATATACAATTTTACTATCTTTAAAAAGATATTCCTTGAAAAAACGTATATGTTAATATACGTTTTACTTATTTTCTCTCATTTCCTCCTCTAAAAAGTCTCATTCTATAATACCTCTATAAAATGAGATTTTGGTAGAGGAAGGGGGAAGGGGGGTAGATGCCCCCCTCTCATAATGAATAATAATGTTTAGTGCCCATAATAAATTTCCCAGTTCAATGATATGGAAGATTCGATTCGCGGGCACTATTTATACACCTCTGAAAAAAATTCGCCCAAACAGGGCCTTCAGCTTATAATTTATTTCTAATTCAAACTTTTAAACGCCAAAATTAACTTTCCACTTTTTACGTTATAAACGTAGTGTGGAAGCTAAAAAGGGACATTTGGTCGCGACTTCTCGATTTAAATTCAAAGCTGGTGCTGCCCTCTACTAATAGCATTTAAGATTAAAACCCACCCAAAGGAACATATTTTCGCTATTTAAAAAATAATATCGATACATTAGTTTAGTAATGTATGATTACAACCAAGTAACACGTAAAGGTACACCGTCAAAACTAACTTTCCACAAAAACAAGCAGCAAGAAACAAAATAATTTATCATAATAATCTATAATAATAAAAGAAAGAATCTGTCTGTATGTCTGTGGATCGTAAAAGACCTATAGTACTTATACTGCCCTCAGAAATTCGAAATTTTTTAGATAGATTCCCTTTAGTACCAACGTGTGCACCCGAGGCTTAGTTTTTTCATATTTGTTCCATTTTTAGAGAAAATTCTAATTTTCTAAAAAAAATACACCACTTTCGCTCAAATCCGATCATTTTTTCCCTTTCGTGTTGCCATTCGACAGAAGAAATTAAATGAACACAAAAATGAAATAAAATTGAAATTGCTTTTATTTTCTTGCCATTACCTTCAGAAACTAAATTAATGATTTTTAAAATAATTGAACGTGCCAATGAGCTAAATGTTGTTGTTTTTTAAACAAGTAGGGGTTTGTTACAGAATCTGTCACTTAAACCGCTTCCACACAACATTTGTGCTCAACAGGAAAAAAACTATTTATACACCTCAGAAAGAAATTCGCCAAACAGAGCCTTTAACTAGTTGTAATTAAACATTTAAACGATAAAATTAATTATTTTCATTAATCTTCTTTCTCAGATTTAAAAAAATAGACTTTATCGTTTGCTTAATTTGTTTGAAGTTCGAAGAATAATAATGTAATCTTTTTTTTTAATAAATATCTTTGTGTCGCCACAATTTACCATTTACATTTCTTTCGAAAATTCAGTCATTTATCGTTTGTTAAATTAATTTACAGTTCGAAAAATATATAATTAGTGCAATTGATGCTTTAAAAATAAAAGCGAAACAAGTTAGAATTCTCTATGTATCTTTCTTCATACATATATAATAAACCATCAAAAGAACTCTATTGTGATATTACAACAATCCAAACTGAATTATATCACATAAATAAATATTTTTATTTTTATTTCAAATAAAGTTTCTCGTACGTTTAACGAAATGGCAACAGTGAAAATATTGAATAAAAATGGAATTTTCATGTTATTTCAATGTAGATTAAATTTTTAGTTATTTAAATTTAAAATAAACTTCTAATTTAAATTTTTTAATGAAATTTGGAATGTAGCCTAATCTGATTTTTCGCTTCAAAATGACGTATCCCACTTGTCTGTGGGACTTGTGGTTCTTTCTGTGAAAGTGGGTGACAGACGGACTGAACGATTATAATACCTTCCACTTTTTACGTTATAAACGTAGTGGGGAAGCTAAAAACCAGAATGGAGGTTTTAAAATAAAAGTTTTTTTTCTAATGGTGGTTAATTTTGAATTTATCGGGATGACTACGATGAAAATGTTTCGATAAAAAGATGAACTGAAAGCATTTCCCCGGCCAAAGAAGCTGTGAGCTAATGCTTAAAAAATATCTTAACGCGAAATCTCTTTGAGCAAATCCCGCTTAACCCGAACAGAAAATTCAGAATTTGACCTTTTCTTTCTCAGTATTTCAAAGAACAAATGAAACAAAACATTTTAAAAAAATTAAACCTGATTTTTCTATAGTATGTACTTCTCCTAACGAATTTTATTAATTGAATTACTTATTGTATACATGTACATTATTAGTGTATTACATTATAAAATTAGAATGCTTTTAAAAAGTTATTTTTTTAAAAAATATTCACGTGTTCTATGTAAAACAATTCTTGACGGTTAACATGAAATTCGGTTAACACGAAATGTTTCGGTGCTCCCTTCGAGTTAACAGGGTTCGACTGTAACTGGAAATAAGTTGTTTTAGTTCTTTCAAAACTTCTTGTAAAAACTACAATCTTTACAAAAATTTTTCAAGCGATTGTAATTATTGAGTGTTTTAAAAGAAGAAAAAGATCCATGTCCTTTTTGTAAATGCTACACAGAAAAAATGTTTTGTTGGGAGAATCAATTTTTTTGTTGTTGACGTGTTTTGTTGACTAATTTTGTTGACTTAACAATATTTTACTTGTCCCAACAAAGCGAGTATTTTCACCACAACAAAACCCGTTTGGTTGAGGGAAGCTCGGCCTGCTATTGGATGTTTCTAACTGTGACGTCATGGCGCCTGTCATCAACGGCAAACGAAGAAAATTAAGGGCGCCATTCGGCCATTATCCTTATAAAAGGATTTGATTGCTATTTTCAAAAGTAATTTGGGGCCGTAGTGAGCCTAGTGGTCAGCGTCCTCGAGATCGGCAGGATCACGCGATCGAGTCCCGGTACCACTGAAGACCTACCGAGTATGTGCGGAGTACGTGCTCGTTAAATCTGTTGGGTCCGTAAGTCCTGTGGTCGGTCATTGCGCATAAGCTTTGGTTTGGCGCATTTTTGGTTGAATCAACAAAATAATTTTAACAAAATAATTTGGCACTGACAACAAAATTTTTGTTAGCGCTATATTGACCAAAAAATTTTGTTGAAACAACAGAATTTTTGTTCTTTCAACAAAATATTTTTTTCTGTGTACACTTTGTCCTGACTATGACCGAATAGTTCCCAGACAGTCGCCAGTTGGTTGATATTTCTAATCTAAAACAAATCCAAGATTGTCCGATCCGCAACCCATTCTGCATCTTATCATTGTGTGAAATGTACTGAATCCAAATGCAAGCCATTCTTTAGGCAAATAAGCGACCACGAAACTAAAAAAAATTCCCCCGAAAATTGAGATTTGTAAAATTTAGATGACTTTTACAAAAACTTGGGTACAGAATCTTAAATTAATCTTTTGAAAATTGTCTATCATTTGTTAATTGATATCTGATGTAAAATTGGCTATCTATTGTAATGTACTGGATTCCCATTTTTTAAGTTGGACAGCTACTTCATTGTATATGTTATAAAATTGAATAACTACTGTATATGTGGATATCTACTGCAAAATTGGATGTTTACAGTGAAACTTTGGATGTCTATTGGAACTCAAATTGGACATTTACTGTCAAATTGTATCTAAAACTGCGTATTTTATACAACTGTGATTGCTTAGAAAATGGTTGTGCCTATGGATTATCATGCATTTGTAAGCAGAAGTACTTGGTATGTACATTTCGATTATATTTGTGTTCGATATTGTGTTGTAAGCTGTTTTTAAAATACAAAGTATAAACCAACTATTATGGGGCATCATTTATATTTGATTTTTTTTAAAGTTTACTTTAAGAAATTACTAAAATAAAAGAAAAGTAACTCTAAAGGAATTTTAATAGCAGAAACCTTTTAGCCTAACTTAACCAACCAAAATCAAAGTCGTTTCATATAACTTTTAATAGAAGACGTCGTAAAACTTAAATTAAACTTAAATAATAAAACTAAACTTTAAATAAATTTTAACTGCAGGAACCTCTCCACCCTAACATTTCTAACTAAAATCGAAGATACTCTCCTCTTCACTTTCTAACAGTAGATGGCGCCATGAGTACGATTGTTTTGATCATCGACGTCATAACAACACCAGAAAAACTATGCCGACGGCCAAAGTGTTGTAGTCTTTTTGTGCGTAGTGCTAAGACACGTGAACTTTTCGAATTCTTTTTATTTGTGTTGTTAGAATCATAATTTTGTGGAATATTCTGTTGTGATCGCTTGGATTACCTTCTCAAGATCCAGCCATGTGCGGTGGCAAAGTTGCCATACCCCCGATCGTGAAGGAGAAAAGACGGTGAGTTCGAATGTTCTATTTCTGACGGCTGTGCTGCTCGCTGTTGGGTTGAATTAGTGATTGATTGATGGCAGCGATGGCTCTATTTTGCGTCAGACGATGTCGTCTGTGATGCCATTTGGGATATAGCTAAAGATTGAAAATCGAATTATTCAAAGTCAGGTATTTTTGTGCCTTAGAATATCAGTAATACATTTTTTTTAATGGTTGTGGTAAAACTATAACATAAAAATAAATGTTGCTTTGTATGTTATATGCCATTTGAAAAATAACAGTAAACAAATATATTAAAAAATATATATTGAGATTTTAAGAGGTTAAATAGTTTTTGTATTCAGATACAACTGTCTGTAAACAATAAGAATAATTTTTTTATGTAGATCATTTCAAAATAAACAGTCAAACAATCCTCAAATTCTAATACAAACATACGTACTGTATTAAAAAAACTATGTTAAAACTATAACATAAAATAAATGTTGCCTTGTATGTTATATGCCATTTGAAAAATAACAGTACACATATTTATTTTTAAAAATATTGAGATTTTAAGAGGTTAATAGTTTTTGTATTCATATACAACTTGTAAAAAATAAGAATAATTTTTTTATGTAGATCATTTCAAAATAAACAGTCAAACAATCCTCAAATTCTAATACAAACATACGTACTGTATTTCAAATATTTCAAAAAGCCCCCCCCCCCCCCCCCCCGATACACACATGGGCCCTTCGCCCCTGGGGTCTATAGACGGGGGGGGGGGGGGTCAAGGGTCGGAAGATTCCCACTCCCTGGTCCATCCCCCCCCCCCAACCTCTGCGAATCGTTCTGTTTATATTTGAGAAGTCTTTGAATAATAATATAATATTTCCGAAACTTGTTACAAAATATAATATTTGACTAATTTTGTTGCTCTTGACAAATTCCTGGATGCGTCCATGTCTCCCCGAAAAATATCCGATGGAAATTCATTTTTTTATTAGTAAAAGTATTTAGATTTCTATGTATACATGTTGAAAACGCCTTTTAGAAAATGCAATAAAAATACGAAATATATGCACCTAGTTACAAAGCCCGACACAGATAATTTATTTGCTTTCAGGACAAAAAGTGTTATGTGTAAAGGAAAATGTGACGAAATCGTATGAAAATGTCGCTAGATTATCATTACATTCCTATGATTAATTTAATTTATACGTTTGTAAGGGTGCTAACCAATTTTAATCGTCAGCATTTGATGCCTTTGAAACATCCATATGGAATCTTTGCTGTCATGTCACTAGTTATTTATTACATAATTGATATTCCTTTATAATAAATTGATTTTTTTCCTTTTTGTAACCTATAAGGTCAAGGTTTGGTTCTGCCTTTTCAAAAGTATCTCCGGTGTTGGAAATTTATCTAACAACGGCCGAAGTGTAAATATTTCTCTTTGGTGGAAAAAGGACCGATGTCCAACGTCCAACTGAGCATTCCATTATCAATTGGAAATTTACTACAATTCCATTGAGTCGCTGTTACTATGCCAAACTAAATTTTTCCTCCAAGGGTGTTCAAATTCATATACTACTCTCAAAAGTTTATTTTTATTCATTCATTCATTTATTTAGTTATTTAGAAAATACAAACACCACAGATAAAAGAATCCAATTACAGTGGCGCAAAGAAAATTTATTTCCTTAAATATGTTCGTACTTTTGTGAAAAATGGCAAATGTTCAATGTAATCTGAGACATCAATGGATAGGGCATTCTATTATTCTATAATCAATTATTTTTACAATCTAAACACAATTTTATTACTTCTCCGGTGTTCCAGGTAAATTTTTGTGATTTTCCCATTGAATTTCCACGTATTTTTTAAGTGGAATTTTAATCATAATCAATACGTTTGTTTTAATTTGGCTCAACAAATAACAGTTTTAAAAAATAATAATATTGTTAGTTAGGCAACAACCTTGCACAATTAACATTCACATAACCTAAATACAACGTTTCTACAACTAAATTTACGACGTAGCTCGTCATACTACGACGTTGCACTTTATTAATCTAATTATTATCTTTCTACAGTCTTATAAAATATAACTACCACAACTACAACCTGATGGTCACTTTTCCAAAAAAATTTCGGAATTAAGTGGTATAAACTATTAAGAATACCAATTACTTTTCAATGAATTATTCATTTAAATTTGCCACATTCGAATGTTTTTTTTCTTTTTTTAAAGGTCACGTTCTTAAATACAAACTTAGGTCCTGAATGCTAAAAGGTATGTTACAGGAAAAGATACAGCGTATATTAATTGATTATATGAAAATGAAATTAAGCGATAACTCGTTTTACTCATGGTCGATTCTACGGAACAGCGTATGATTTTAGAGACGGATGGACCATACTATGCAAAGATCGTATTGATAGGTTTAAAGAGATAGTCATAATGCCACGAAGGTTACCTTCACAAGTTCGACCTTTGTCTTACTCATCCTATAAAAAAAATCGTGCATGACAAAAAAAAATATATTGATAACGGCGTATATACGTTAAAGCCGTCGTGTTCCTAAGCCCTGACGCCACTTACGATGACGCTATCAGTTTTGTTTTGGATGCCTACACAAGCGTTGGCCGCCGGCCTGGTCACTTGACCGCGGTTTTAAATTCTGAAGCGACAGTGTTAAAGCTAGAATAAAATAATGTTAGGTATGTCTGCTAATTAAAATAAGATCACACAATTAACAAGTTCTTGCTACGCAATTTTAATGTTTATGAACGTTTCCCAATATTAATATAATAGTACTGTTGCCTATTTTATGATGGTTGTAGGGACCATCCACAAATCAAATGACGCCACGCTTGACAAGGGAGGGAGGAGGGTTCATGCAGCTGTAATTGTTTGTGGATATGGATTGGAGTGTGTGTGGGAGGGGGGGGGGGGTTACTATGTAGAAATGTGGCGTAGAAAGGGGGGGGGGGGGGGCGTTCCGAGCGATGTTCGAAAGTAGAATTAGAATAGTATCGAACTATAATGAACTAAGATAAGTAAGGATATAAGTTGACGCGTATAAGTGTTATAAAATTTCACAATTAATTGCATTGTCTACTCAGGTTAAGTTAAAGATTAAATTACTCCTTAAGCACGCATATGTAACTAGTGTAATACTTTTTTAAGGAAGAAAATAAAAATCACGCCGATACAAAATTACTTTTGTTTGATTAGCGCTGCACTAGAGCCACAAGTGGGCTATTGGAGACGGGGGTTTTAATTCTTAACAACGGTCAAGTAACGGGCCGACACCTGAGTGGGCATTAAAACTTAAAGGAGCGGAATCTTCGGGTTTGGACAGTGACGTAATTAACGTGCATCATCCATCTCAACATGGATATTTCTTCGTTGATTTTTTTAACTTTATAAACAGTACCAGTGATGCGACTCTGCATAACTAGTCCACAAAGCAAACAACGTTACAAAAGACGACGTTTTACAACAGCTTTCTTGGTACAAAGCTCCTCCCTCTTATCTCTGTGGTAACTTATCTCTGTACAATGGAGAAGACACGTGCAGAACTTACAATTTTAAAACTGTTTTCGTGTGGGAAAATTATTTTTTTAGTTATCGTAAACATTGAACAAAATAATTAGAATATGTAGAATTACGATGGTTAGGAATTTGAATAATAAATCTGAAAGTTTAGCATTAATATAAAAACGTTCTAAATTTTTTACTCCTAGTCATAAACAACAAGTTTAAATGAACACTTAAAAAATCTGTAAAATAAAATAAAAATGGCTGATCTATGTATATAAAAGGCAAAGTCCACATAGGAGATCTAAAATTGTGAACTCCGCGAAATTTACGTTCGCTTGTTGAAAATGCGACAAAATCTTTCAGTTTTGCGACAACAAAATGAATTTAGTCGCAGTTATTACGACCATATTTTAAAAATCGTCAATACTATTTTTTTTAATCGTGGTTTCACCAAACTCGCCAAAAAATAATCTTGAAATTTCAAACCTTCCCCGATCCTAATTTGTAAAACTTTAATGTGATCCTAAAATCTTTCCGCAGTTCTAGAATCACATAACTCGAAGACAACTCGTCCTAGAATCACACATAGGAGATTTTAAAGTGTGAACTCCGTAAAAATTTCCACATTAGCGCCTGTGGTAAAATCCCAAAACTGTGGCGATTCTAAATTTAAAAAACCCCGACAATCTAAAAACTAAGACAACCATAATTTCCAAAAGCTCCGGCTATCATAAATTGTAATTTGTTAAATTCTAAAATTTTAGTTATCTTAAAATTGTGAAACTTCGATTATTCTATAAGCATGCAACTCAAACTTTAAAAAAAACTTTAAAATCGCCCAGTTTGGAGATTTTGTTTGAAGTTTTTTTTTTAATATATTCTTTGCCCAAAGGTAATGTGCATTTGCTCCTAGTTTTATAAGTTAGTAGCACAGATTTCTCATAAATTTCTTTATCCAATTTCGAACACTGGTTTACTCATATATACTAATCTAAGGGTATATAAAAAAGATCAAGAGTCGAGATAAAAAAGAAAACTTCGATGAAAAATCGGATTTTTAATGTAATTCCCTTCAACTTTTAGTGTATAACGCATAATTAAAACTCAGTCTCACACCATAAAAATACTTTTACCTTAATTAAAAATATTTAAAATACAACTTCCCTCAACATCTAACACTGTATAGGCATTTATCAAAAAAACCAGGTACTTGTCCCGGCTAGTTTCAAAACTAAAATAGGCTTTTAAAATCAAAGTAACTTGGAGAAAAATGAAAATACAGTTTATAAAGTATAAACAAAAAGAATAATACAAGATTTCTTTTTTATTCTAGTTTTTTTTTTAATCCACATGTCACGTCTCTTCCAATTTTCAGCCAAATTTTCCTTTTTACATTCGAAAAAATTTAAAAAATGAAAAAGTAGATATTGACATGCTGACGATGTTCGTCTGTCATCCACTTTCATATCCCAAACTACAAATGCTACATGCAAGGGGATACTACAAAAAATTCAGCGCATCGAAATTAGAAGACATTGCAAATCTCAGTAAAATTATCTTTTGGTTTTCGAGAATTACTATAAATATTGAAAGGGAAAATACATGTTTATAAATTTTGACATTTGCTATGTTTTTTTTCTAAAGGTTACAAGTTTTTATAAAGGAAAGTAAAATTCCGAAATCATGATTTTATGCACGGATTTGTGTTATTTTTTTTTTAAATAATGAACTTGAGCAGTAATCCACTTATAGTTTTCCTCTGAAATTCATACATTTCCCTCGTTGATAAATTGTTTTATTTATAACTTTTATTTAAACTCGCTAATTAATCCAAATTTTAAAAAATCGCTGACAATGTGCACTTGTTGATGCAATTGCATTAACTAAAAAATTTAAAAATAAATTTCAAACAAAATATCTTCATCTACTTTAATTATTTGGTCAAAGTACACATGCAAAAGCCAAGTACAAACCAAAATGTGCAATCACTTATTTTTGGTGCCTTCCTCCTGCAACTTAATTGGTTTTCACTTCAGGGGGTTATTGGTCGGGCCGACCAGTGTCACGAACAAAGTGGTGAGCAGGTGCCCCAGGTCTCAGCGATCGACGACGGGCGATCAATCACAATAAGTGTCAAACAGCCCCTCCCCTTTGGTTTGTAGGTCTTTTTGATGACAAGTGTTTCTACACAAGATTTGTACACATTAAAAAAACAATGTCGCCAAACACAGCCATCCAGCTATAATTTAAACTTCTAAATGACAACTGTTTTCAAGCAGCGATTTAAATGACTTAAAATTAAATTTCAAATCTAATCAATTGGGGAATTAGCGGACAGGCAGTACAGATGTTCGTCTGAAAGTACAGACAGACGGACAATTAAAGTATGAAAGTTGGGTCGCACATGTCATACCATTCTAACAAAAAAAGAATTTTTGATACAACTTATTATTTCTTCACAACCTTGTGTCCGGCCATGCCTCAATCGTAATTTCTATTCGCAACACTCTAAACTGTCATTAACGACGTTAATAAACAATACACCTCGATAATTATGAGTTTATACTAATTAGCTTTTCTTTCCGTTACTTTTTTTTTCCACTGCTTTTTTTTCCGGGATCCTAGCATCACTGACACTGATTATGAATTTAAAAAAATCAAACGAAAAAATGTCTATTTTGAGATGGATGATGCACGTTAAATACGTCAATGTCCCAACCCGAAGATGCCGCTCTTTTAAGTTCCGTTTTAATGCCCACTCAGGTGTCGGCCACGTCACTTGACCGTTGTTAAGAATTATAAATCCAGTCGCTAATAGCCCACTTGTAGCTCTAGTGCAACGCTAATCAAACAAAAATAATTTTGTTGCCATGTAATTTTTATTTTCTTCGTTAAAAAATATTACTAGTTACTAGTATACTAGTTACATATGCGATCATGTGCTTAAGGCATAATTTAATCTTTAACTTAACCTGAGTAGACAATGCAATTAATTGTGAAATTTTATAACACTTATACGCGTCAACTTATATCCTTATTTATCTTAGTTCATTATAGTTCGATACTATTCTAATTCTACTTTCGAACATAGCTCGGAACGCCCCCCCCCCCCCCCCTCCCACACACACTCCAATCCATATCCACAAACAATTACAGCTGCATGAACCCTCCTCCCTGCTTTGTCAAGCGTGGCGTCATTTGTGGATGGTCCCTGTGACAAAATCATTCAAGTGAGTCTTCTGGTGGCAAATCTCCGGGTGGTAGATCTCCGGAGTGGCAAATCTCCGTATCCCATTTATGATAGACGAGGGCTAAATGTTTAATATACATCATGGACAGAGGAACCCAATTATTCTGTTTGGTTTCTTGTGCTTAATGACAAATTCTGATGTATGTCAGATAGCTAGATAATTATACTTTGCATAGTCGTTTTTACCCCCCCTGTGCATAGTACGTTAGGCTTACTACCCCATACTTTATACTTTTTCTCATTTTCATCCTGGGGCCGGGGAGCCCAGTCGGTTAGGCACTCGCCTAGCATGCAAAAGGTCCAAGGTTCGGGTTCGGGCATCGCCAAAATAACTTCCTACCTATGAACGGACGGTGCAGCCAAAAATGTCCGACGAATAATACCCCGTGTGGCGGGAGTGCACGTTAAATATCCTTCAAAGTCCCAACGCTGCGTACGATTTCGCCCTTTACGGTTGCGTTGGGTGCCTACTCAGGTGTCGGCTCGTCACCTGACTGTGGTTCTAAAATATGCCGCCCGTCGCCAATAGCTCTCGTGCAGCTCTAGTACGACGATAATTCAAACTAAACTAAACTCCTTTTCGTCCTCACGATTTTTCATGGCCAAATAGTTACAAATTCCGTGCATTTTATTTCTAACGATAATAGAAGCACATGTAAGTGGCTTCTTTTTATGAAAATTTCAAATAAAATTTTTATTACATAATACTTGCAGCATTATGGTTATGACACTGAAAATATGCGCTGTTTCCTCTGTCTCGGCACAGAATATTATAACTAGTGTGTGTCGCCCCAACAACGTAGGACTTGAATATCACGATTAGTCCGGGTGGCCCAGCAGGTAGTGTTTGAAACAAATGAAAAAAAACAAGACATGAGAAGAATTTAATGACGGTTATTGAAAGGACATATTGGGCTATTAATGATAAAAAGGTTCGAAGTGCCCGCCATCTTTAACAAGGACAGCAGTTAGGCGGTTCTCGAATACAACCATACTCCATACTCCTTACAAATACCTTCGTCCTTCCTCCATACTCCTTTTATTTGACCAATTATTTTTGTGGGAAGCTTTTTTTTAGCTTTTGTGAGAAGTTCCACAAAAAGAATTGGCCAAACAAAAGGAGTATGGAGGAAGGAGGAAGGCATGGGTAAGGAGTATGGAGTATGGTTGTATTCGAGAACTGCCTAACTGCTGTCCTTGTTAAAGATGGCGGGCGGGCACTTCGAACCTTTTTATCATTAATTGCCCAATATGTCCTTTCAATAACCGTCATTAAATTCTTTTCATGTCTCTTATTTGTTTTTATTTTTTAATTTGTTTCAAACACTAGCCGCTGGGCCACCCTGTATTCAGTTAATAGTGAAATTATAATTGAAGTTGTTTACCTGTTCAACTATATTGTATGTAATTTCCAAGTTTCAAGTACTTGGCGTTTCCAAAAAGGAATACAATTTATAATATCGACTTCAAATTCATTTACTGAACAAATATTGGTTTTCGGTCTACGACAATATCGTTGCAAGCAGCACACGATATCGCCGAGATTATTACATTGAAGAGAATTATAGTGGAAAAAAGCCCTCGTGATTTTATTTTTTAACACTTATGGATATTTTCTATCAGAAGCATGTCTACTATTTGTATTATTTTTGTTAAAAAAGGAATAACAGTTTCAATGGAATTTAGTTTTCAATGAAATTAAAACAATAACAGAAAAAAACACACAATTATGCACATTACAGTTTTATTTAATATTCATATCTATACAAAAACATACTATACGATTAGCACAAACAAACAGCCAAAAAATCACGTACAAGTTATCAACCAAGGTCGATGTGTATTTAGATGAATGCGGTTGTTGTTTGCTTGTGAATAAAAATTCGATTGCAGGAGTAATTGAATTCAATTTGCTTACCACCGATGAACAAATCCTCGTAAGCATCATAAAAACTTGATGATACCATAATGGATCATCCGCTGGGAAATTGTTAATATCTCTATATTTTTTTTTTTAATTTTGTGTGATTTAATCCACATACTAGGTTTGAAAAAATACTAATTCACCGTTTTACAGTTAGTTATCAGTCATGAAATGGAAAGAAACTTCGGAAATGGTGAATTTTTTTAACGCAAACAGGTAGAACACCAATCCCCCATGAAATAGTTTTTTTATTTTCTTGCTCGCTACGCTATCCGTCTGCCAATTTGCCCCATTGCCTCCCCCTTTCAAGGTCGTACCCCCAAGGCTTCAACCCAGACGTGGTAAAATACCTAGACGCGGGCCACCCGGTGGCCGAGAGGTGTAAGCGACGAGCCTCTCACAGGGAAGGTTCTTGGTACTGTCCTTATCCTAGCCATACTATAGACATATTCGTGCTGGTTGAAAAAATCCTCTAAAAATGGGGTGCCCGAGTACACTGCGATACACGTGCTCATTAAATCTGTGGAGTCGAAAGTCCCGACGGCGTTAGCGTACGATGTCGCTAGAAGTTCCGTTGGCTGCCCACCCAGGTGTCGACCTCGTCACTTGACCAGGGTTCTAAATTACGAGACGTAATTGGTTGCTTTAAAGCTCCTAAAGAAGGCTAGAACGATGTATAATTACATTACCTAGACGGGATTATGTAACCTAGGGATCTCCAAACCATTTCACACGGGACCCACGCTGGGAAATTTGAAGATTATTTTGAATTAAAATCCGTTAATTTAAATCAAGTTAGAATTAACGTATATACACACCAGTCGTAAAGAAACGTTTTCTTTCGCCAGACACCAGAAAAAGCATATAATTTGAATTAGTTTTTTTAATGATATCTTATCCTCTTTTTTTTTGTATAAAATATATCAGTTAGACATAGACAACCAAATCACGACATCACATTTATCTTGTGTAAAACGCATTGCGTAAACACATTGGTCTGATATGGGCCGCAGTTATAGTTTGGAGACCTTTGACCTTACAGGAGGACTAGGGGGGAGGGGATAGGAAAACATCCCAAGTGATTAAGTTGTGTCAACACACGACATTCTTGGGTCAAATTACTATTCATAAGTTGGCTCAAACTAGCAGACATAAAATTTACTTCCTTTTGTTTAAAAATAAATATTGGCAACAAAAACAAAAAAAGGAATATATAGCTTCCCTAATAACATCGAATGGGTTGCATTTTAATATTTTTATATAAAATTTAAATATTTCGAGAAATTCGGGAAAACGACTCATTGATTTAGCAACATCTCCTTATCAAATGCTATTAAAATTAACTACCTTTCAAAAGTTGTTTTACTTTATTCGAAAGAAAATTCCGATTCGCATGGTGTTTTGTTGTAAAGAGGTATATTATCTAAGTACTCACAATTTATTAGAAACTTAATAATTTTATTTTCATGGCATAGTACAGTAGACGCCGCTTAATGTGATCACATCGGGACGAACGCGATTTGATAACAATAACCGATTGATTACAATACACGAAAAAAAAGTTTAAACTAAAAAATGATTTTTTTACATACGTATTAAAATAAAAATTAATTTTAAATTAGGAATTGTTACTGTAAAACTCTATAGTATTTAATAGAAATTAATGCACACTAAAGAAAAATAATTACTAGTTAGTATACTTACATATTTAATGATGATATAAACGGACGGGACTAAGCTATTTTGATAACATTAAACGATTGATAACATTAACCGTGATCACATTAGGCGGCGTCTTCTGTATTTGTAAAAATACGCACTTATTTGGATTCAAAGAAATGTACTCAATATCATAGATTTTGAGAAAATTTTAATAATACCAAAATATTCCCTAGGTGTCGAACCTGCTACTGTATATTATTTATTTCTTTTTTTTTCTCTAAAATTCCAAACGCTATAAGTTGCAGTAGCTAAAGAGAGGGGGTAGACAGAGACATCTGTATCCCCTACCCATCTCAAAATGCAAAGAAAACACGCCTACTTTGAGGGTAATCTTTGGGTAAACACTACTAACGCTACAAGAGGGATACTATTTGGTTTATGTAACATTGCTCAAGTGTAACTGTTGCACCTACAGTTATTGGGTTTCTTCACTTACCAATAATGTAGGATTTATTCTTTAGTATCATTTTATTTAATCGAATTTTCTTTAAAAGTACACGAGGCATGTTTCAAATACAAATGAAATCCAGTGCCAATATACAATGCAAGAGAGCTTTTAATAGATAACAGTTTATTCATTTTGCTTATCTTATGCATTGTATTTCTTGAATAAATGCAAACTAAAATAATTGAACACGATTTAGTTAAATTATTTTGGAGTTAGAATGTTACTTTTTTTTGGTATGCTTTTTACCCAGCTCCTTAACTAATTAACTCTTTAACCATCTTTTCTTTCCACATTTTTTTTTGGGTCGGTTAGGCACTCGCCTAGCATGCGAAAGGTTCCAGGTTCGGGTCCGGGCATCGCCAAAATAACTGCCGACCTATAAACGGCCCCTGCAGCCAAAATATGTCCGACGAATTATACCCCGTGCAGAGGAAGTGCACGTTAAATATCCTTCAAAGTCCCAACGCTGCGTACGATGTCGCCCTTAACGGTTGCGTTGGGTGCCTACTCAGGTGTCGGCTCGTCACTTGACCGAGGTTCTAAAATACGACGCCCGTCGCCAATAGCCCTCGTGTAGCTCTAGTGCGACGATAATTCAAAACCTAACCTAACCTAACATTTTTTTTGTGATTATAATTTATTTCCTTTTTTGCGATGTATTTTGAAACGAAGTTTAACGATCTTCGCCAATTTATGTTACTCAAAGTGACAAGCGCTAGTTTTAAAATAATTCAACCAAATACTTATTTTCCATTAACTCATGAATGACGATTGGGAGAAAATTATCATAAGAATATATGCGTTCTGCTTAAGTTTATTTAACTAAACATATATTTTTTTAAAAATGAAGTGCATAGCACTGAGCAGTTTATTGTTCGATATCTTTTAAAGGCCGATAGATACCAAGAACAAGGAAAATAAAATTGATCAAAAACACAGAAAATTTGCCAAAAAAACTACGTTTATTAAAAAAAACACAGATTCAAAACAAATTAATTCCCTAACCTCAAAATTAAATCAAAGATATTATTCAAAGGATAAAAGCCCCAAAAAATTAATTTAAGAAAATCCTAAACAACGTTACAATTTAAAAAAAACTGAAAAGGGGTAAGGGTTGGCTCACCACTGTGGACGACCGGAATGGAAGGGCTTCTCGGGTCCCGGGGAATGGGACCTCCCAGGTCCCAAGGTGTGGTACAACCATGATGGCAGGGGTAACCTTAGGGAATTGGACCTCCCGGATTACCAGGAAGCATCGGGGAATTGGAACTCCCGGATTACCAGGTAAGCATCGGGGAATTGGACCTCCCGGATTACCAGGGAAGCATCGGGGAATTGGAACTCCCGGACTACCAGGGAAGCATCGGGGAATTGGACCTCCCGGACGACTGTTAGTCAAGTCGTAAAGAAGACAAGAACGTCTTACTTCGGAATATGAAATTGCAGAAAAGAGATCGAGTCCTCTCAACTCCGGTTTAAATAGGCCACCAATGCAGTATTGCCAACCCATGAAAAAAAAACTAGAAACTAAATAAAAAAGGCTGTGTCATCACAAAAATTCCAATTTCTGCGTACGCAGGAAAAGGGGAAAAGAAACCCGGAGGTGACGTATCGGAGTACTGACCAATCAGAGGGCTAATAGACGACGCTACATTTTCCCGCGATAAATTCGAGGAAGGAGCAATGGCGGCGTGGGGTCGAATTTTAGAAACGAAAGCAACGAAGGAAAAAATTAACTAAAAAGATCGATAACTCGTTAACAATACGCCGAAAAACCAGGCAAACCACTTTAGCGAGGAGGGATATTTGACAGGTACATAATGATATAAAATTGTAAACAATCAAGTTAATTTCCCCAGTATTATTTATGTAAAAATTAAGATAAAAATGGCTAAGGGTTTAGACAGCAAAAATGTTAACAAACCAAATTAATCAAATAATAGATATAATTATAATGAAGTAAATATTGTAAATTATTTAAATTGTATTTTAGTGAAAGATTGGATACAAAAATTAAGATATTATAGCATAATTTATAGGTGAATATGACATTTCAATAATTTCGTCAGTGATAAACAACTTTAAGATGGGATAAAATGACTAAGTTTAAGCATAAAAATGGGAGATTAAGAGAAATACAAAGGAATTTATAGTTAGGAACAATAAAATAAGTGAATATTATAAATAATTAAATGAATTAACAAGATACCACAACATAGAATTACTCATGTGAGGAATTTGTTATTGTAAACACATCAAATCATATCTAAACAAAATTAAAAGTCCACATTACTGAAACAGTATTTAAAAAGTTTTAAAAGTTACAAAACTGTGAAACTAATGCATGATAATTTAATTAGTTGCACATTATGTGCAACAAATTAAGCTACACAAAAAGTAATTTCAAAAATTTAAATTTAATGTTTTTATTCAATAAGGTAAAGAAATTGTCAATGGAACTGACAAACCGGTCGATTCTGGGTTAAGTACTAGTAGTCCCACCATGCAATTGTAACGCTGTTTTCAACCAAGGGGCTGGGGAGCCCAGTCGGTTAGGCATCCGCCTAGCATGCGAAAGGTCACAGGTTCGGGTCCGGGCATCGCCAAAATAACTGCCGACCTATAAACGGCCCCTGCAGCCAAAATATGTCCGACGAATTATACCCCGTGCAGAGGAAGTGCACGTTAAATATCCTTCAAAGTCCCAACGCTGCGTACGATGTCGCCCTTAACGGTGACGTTGGGTGCCTACTCATGTGTCGACTCGTCACTTGATTGTGGTTCTAAAATATGCTGCCAGTCGCCAATAGCCCTCGTGTAGCTCTAGTGCGACGATAATTCAAACTAAACCTAAACGCTGTTTTTAACCAAATGCAACAAGTAGGTTTGCAACAGAATCTGTCACTTAACTCGCTTCCACATATTTGTGTTTAACAGGAAAAAACGCGCCAAACACAACATTAATTCTATATTTAACATTTACAAGCTATATTTGGCTAGTTTCATTTATTTTATTTCGAAAATTCAATAATTATTACTTATCGTTTGCAAAAATTAATTTATATTTTAAAGAATAAATATGTCATATTCCTCGCTTTTAAATAGAATGAAAACATTTCATATCAACATACAAGGATTCCGTAGTGAAATACATTTGACGTCATTTCAAACGGATCGATGTCGCAAAAATAAATTTATTTTAATTTATTGTCTAAAAGAATTAAAGTTTCTCGAGCGATTGTTGCGAATGGCAAATGTGATTTAATTCTAATAAAAACAGGGCCTTTAGCTATTTGTAATTCAAATTTTTAAACGCCAAAATTAACTATTTTCATTAATCCTCTTTCTCAGATTTAATAATTAGACTTTATCGTTTGCTAAATTTGTTTGAAGTTCGAAGAATAATGATGTAATCTTTTTTAATAAATATTTTTGTCGCCACAATTTCCCATTTACATTTCTTTCGAAAATTCACTTATTTATAGTTTGTTAAATTAATTTACAGTTAAAAAAATATATAATTTGTACAATTGATGCTTTAAACATAAACGCGAAACTTAGCATATTTTTTTATGCCAAGTTAGAATTCTCTATACATTTTTCTTCATACATATATATAGAACCATTAAAAGAACTCTATTGTGATAATACAACAATCCAAACCGAATTATATCACATAAATAAATATTTTTTCAAAAGTGTATTTTTATTTTAACAAAAGTTTCTCGTACGTTTAACGAATTGGCAACAGTGAAAATATTGAATAAAAATGGAATTCGCATGTTATTTCAATGTAGATTAAATTTTTAGTTATTTAAATTTTAAATAAGCTTCTAGTTTAAATTTTTTAATGAAATTTGGCATGTAGCCTAATCTGAATTTTTGCTTCAAAATGACGTATCCCACTTGTCTGTGGGACTTGTGGATGACAACAGTGAAAATATGAATAAAATAGAATTTGCATGTTATTTCAATGTAGATAAAAAAAAATTTAGTTATTTAAATTTAAAATAAACTTCTAATTTAAATTTTTTAATGAAATTTGGAATGTAGCCTAATCTGATTTTTTGCTTTAAAATGACGTATCCCACTTGTCTGTGGGACTTGTGGTTCTTTCTGTGAAAGTGGGTGACAGACGGACAGACAGACGGACTGAACGATTATAAAACCTTCCACTTTTTACGTTATAAACGTAGTGTGGAAGCTAAAACCACACAAAAAACCTTTATCTTTATAAAAATGCGCCTCACTTAAAAACCGATTAAAAGATAAAGTGAGAAGTGTGACTTACTTATTACCAAATTGAAAAACCCAACTGTTATCACATGTTTATACATTTACAGTTAAAAAGACCTTATCTCGAACGATGCCTCACATTGGCGATTGAGAACCAACTGTTGGACTTTTGGACTGTATTTTTTCTGCCTTGTCGATTAATTGTTTATTATTGATCTCCTTCTGTTATCATATATTTGAGCACATTATCGGCTACTTGGAGGTTAAAGTGGACTATTTAGTTTCCTCTGGAGATATTCTGTCTGAACCGAAGTTGTACTTTAACTACTTTTGTGTTAGTTTCTGAATACATTTCAATATAAACTACATTAAAGACTATTTCTGCGCGGAAATGTAAGTCGTAATAAAAAAGTCTCCAAAAGCATTTTACATATTTCTTACTAGTTAATGAGAAGTGCACAGAAACTAAAAATCGCCGCGATCATTTTTTTTTTCGTTATTCTTTAATTCTTTATTATCAAAACAACAATTACAATTTAGAACACTCTGGGGTTTGTTGTAATCCCAAGTGAGAAAATACCAAATAAGCAAGACACATTCAACAAAAATATTACAATAATACATGATGGACATTCAGTAACAAATGTCAAAGGCGGTGGTGCTATTTAAAAAATAAACACTACAACTGCCAAAATTAAATTTCGACTAAAAGCAGCTAGTTTTTTAAACTAAAAAAAAAATAGTGACTTTTGGTATAATTTGCAGATCAACGGGAGGATTTTTGTTGTTGTTTTGTCCAGTGTTAAGGCGTTTATTATTATTTTGGGTTCCCCCTGTAACATGCAATATGATAAGAAAAGTAATCTCTCAGGTTACACCAGACACAGTATTGCTTGACCAGTATTGCTTGAACAGTATTGCTTATTGAGACCATTTTACGCACGATTCCAAAGAGCGCTGCGATACTACAGTCGGACTTCGTGCAGTGATGTTAATATTTACGTCACTTCTTGTTTTTCATTATGATATCGAAGCTTAGGGGAAACTCCAAAGTTGTGCATTTAGTCCCCGCATGGTATAAAGATAGTTAAAGATAGTTTAGTCCCCGCATGGTATAAAGATAGTTAAAGATAGTTTAGTCCCCGCATGGTATAAAGATAGTTAAAGATAGTTTAGTCCCCGCATGTTATAAAGATAGTTAAAGATAGTTTAGTCCCCGCATGGTATAAAGATAGTTAAAGATAGTTTAGTCCCCGCATGGTATAAAGATAGTTTAGTCCCCGCATGGTATAAAGATAGTTAAAGATAGTTTAGTCCCCGCATGGTATAAAGATAGTTTAGTTTAGTCCCCGCATGGTATAAAGATAGTTTAGTCCCCGCATGGTATAAAGATAGTTAAAGATAGTTTAGTCCTCGCATGCTATAAAGATAGTTAAAGATAGTTTAGTCCCCGCATGGTAGTACCTGTGAGCAAATGACTGTAATGCAAACCCTTTATTAATGTCGCTATAAATTACGCCGTGTATAGGAGACTGATACACGTTCGACTCTCATTGGTAATTTCCTTTAAATGTACGATGTCGCAAAGGTTGCTTTGGGTACCAGATTCTGAACACGTATTTCTTGTCTAAATGTGTCAGACGCTATGTGTGTGGCAGTTGGTTTGTGTAACAGTCAAAGTCATTAATATAAAACATTCTAAAAAAATTTCATAAAAGAAAAAAAACTGCTATTTTTAAGTATTAAATGGAAAAGTATGAACAAATAGAATATCACGTTTACCTAAAAGTAGAGACATTAAAAAAACCTACTTTTGTATCTGTAAAACTAAAAGCAGTTAAAATGATTGACATTTAAAGCTAAACACAACTCATTGATCACAGTTATCTCAGTATAAGGGAAAAGGGTGTTCATATGTGAAATGAGCTAGTACAACATTATTACATAATGCTAAATAATGACTACACAACTAAATACTTGATGTAGGTGGAATCAGGCGTGCTTCATTAATCTCCGGTCCAATGTCCGGACAGCGTTATTGTACGATGTCACTCGAAGTTGTGTTGGGTGCCCGCTCAGGAGTCGACTTCGTCACTTGACATTTCAAAATAACAAGACGTTCGGGGCTGTATCAAAGCTACTCTTGAGGGCTAGATACATGCTACCAGATTCAAATCAAATGTTAAAAACATTATTTCAGTAAGTGGGATAAATGATGCATCGTAATTGAAACGTCAAAATAACGTTTTTCAGACGTGAAAGTCAGTTCTTATTCAAAGCAAGAGGTTAAACAAAGATGTGGGAATCGACCCATTATTAAAATGCCTTCAATATTATAAAATCATACACCTTTGTCAACTTAAGTAATCATACCCCTTTGTCAACCTAACTGGATTTTATCCTTGACACGTGCGTACAAAAAAGCGCTTGCTCAAAATTAAATCATTTAAGACCAAACACACAGAGGTTAACCTTCACGTATATAATTATTTTACTTAAATATTATTTATAAAAAAAGATAAATTATTTAATGGGTCAACATCACACATTATTTAGAAATTTCTTATTTAGATTATAATACATTGAAGTCTCTTATGTAGTTGTTTTTAAACGTATTTATTTACTATTAAAATGGTTTTGCTGCCTATTGACGTCACTTTTACGCCGTTCCGACACTATATATTTTTGAAAACATGTTTTTTTAACTGTCTTCTATTTCTTAATTCCATAGTTTCTGTCTTATCTGCGTATAAAAAAGTAATACTAAACTTTTTCCGTCCTGTGACGTCACGGATGAGGCACGTTTTGATCCACGTGACGTATAGATACGGAAGAAGCTGACTCCTCGTCGTCTGGGGAGGATAGCCTTCTTTTTATTGTTACTTCAGTTATTTTGAGGCCTTGTCTTCACTCACTTACAGGGATTCAGTCGTCCTCATCAATTGAATTGGTAAAGTTGGATCCTTTAGCAGATGCGAGGTCCTGTGCGAATGCAACAGCGAGGTCCGCAAGTTCCAAAGTTAGCTAATATAGTTATTAATGCAACTAGTGTGAAAAGTAAGGCTTTTTTAAACAAGTTGAATAAATTATTTCACGAGCGAGTGAAATAAATTCACGAGTTTAAAAAGGCTATTTTCAACGTGTTGTCATACACTATTTTTTATAATAACGTGCAAAAATGTATTTATTAAATTGGCATTTATTGATTGGCTTATTAATTATTTTATTATTACGTTCAAATGATTAGAAGGTGATTATTTATATTAATGATTATTTTAAAATCGCGTGCAAAAAGTATTTCTTAGATTGGCATTGGAAATAAGACGCCAAATAAAGAATCACGTTCAAATAAAGAGTTTTACACCAATCACAAAGCCGCCGAATAAAATATCACGCTCAAATAAAGAATTTGACACCAAACAGATGCTCTTATTTACTTTGTCGCACTAGTGCGTAAAAGTGACTTTGCGACACGATTTCGTTAAAAGCATCACTTTTGCCACGATTATTGATTTGAAAAAGTTAGTCTTTTTGCACGATATTATAAAAAATTATTTTTTCCCTCTTCTTTCTTGCTGATTATGTGAAAATTTTCTTCATGCGTCATGTTTTAACTTTTTTATATTGTTCATCCAATTAGGAAATAAAAATGCACTGATTTGTTTAAAACTAAAACAATAGCTTATTCTGATTTTTTAATTTTTTTTTAATAAGTTCGAGAAATTGTGCGAAAGCACCTTTCGGTCACGTCACCACAGTGGCTATCAGCTTGTCACTTGACTGCGGTAAATATGTAAGAGATTTGTAATTAATAATTCCCTTGTTCGATCTTAAATCAACCGAATCCGAACCCCTCCTCTCTAGAGGCTAGATAGACAGCCGGGAAACAAATAACCCAACCCTCTTCCCTCACAAAGAGGTAAATAACAGATGAAATTTCGGAGAGGTCAATAGAAATGTGTTATTTTACCTAAGGTCAATTTATATATTTTGTGGAATTTCTTGTTAGCTCCCTTGATTTGATGTACCGTCAGTGCGGGTAACTTTGGCCAAAATCATTGTTTTTTTTTACAAAAGAAGAAAAATTAAACTACAAAACCGATTTAAACACTTTAAAATCACTATGCATTTTAAGTATTATACTTTTAGGAATAATTTGCAGGCATTTTTGTTACATTTTATAAGTTTAAAAAAAATGGTACTAGTTTAAAAAATTAGGATACGATTCGAGTCCAGGAGGGTAACTTTAGCCACGAGCACGAAATACTCACCAAACGTACCATTTACTGCTTTTTGGGCTGTCTAATAGATTTAAATTGCAATAATAAAACAACTTAACATTAGAATTATTAGTTTTTAAAGTTTATTAGGTGATTTCAGGATAAATACAAGAAAAATTCTTATTTGTTTCAGTTTATGCTGCATCGCCCAATGATTTAGTCGCTATACTTTGGAACACTTTTAGCTGACATTTTTAAAAATTAATTTACAGTTCTAATAAGAAAATCAACTAATGTATTTTTGAAAACAAGATTTAATGATAATTATTTTCAGAATCATAACGCAAACAATATTATAATGAAAAGAAAATAACATATTAATAATTTGGAATTCTAAAAAGTTTACATTTCTAGCATTAGCAATTTTAAATGCCGTTCTATATTATGCTTAAAACCAGTTTTAAAAAGACATAATAATATAGAATATCCATAAGAATAAGATTAAAATGTATTATTTAAAATTAAGTTAAAAAGAATCTCGCTTTTCGCTCATTTTTTAAAGTGTAATATAGCATAAGGAAATTATTGTAGCTATGGCCAAAGTTAACCGCATCGTGGTCAAAAGTTTCCCGGTGACCAACAATTAAATACAGCTTTCGAAATATTCAACATAGAATAAAATAAATGGTGGGATATTATTCCCAATAGATTAAAGAATCGCATAGAGTATTTACTTGCTCAAATTTTCAATAATTTTCGAACAATTCTAAATGAAAGTTTACTGAAGTAGTTTTTTTGTTCTTCAACGCTTGCAGAAATAAAACACACTTTTTTGGTGTTGCCAAAACTAAAATAGAAAAAAAAATCTTATATTAAATTAAAGCCAATGTTGCCACCTTTCTAAAAATGCTAACTAATTTAAAGTCTGATGATTTTGAGCAGAGAAATTTTAGAACAAATCTTTTTCCGACGCGGTGGCCAAAGTTACCCTCCATGGCCAAAGATACCCGCTTTGACGGTAACTTTAACTGTCCCGTTAAAGTTTCTTTATACTGAATATCGACGATCTCATTACCTTTCATCTTTTCATTTCCGAAATAAAAACAAATATCTTATTTATAAAAATGTTTTTTTTCTACTTATCCACTTTTCTCTTGAAAGATCAGCCGTTCGTTGACTAGTTTTCGCATCTGCCAACTTTCGCATCACAGTCCGCTGAATCATGGCATTGTGTGCAGGGGGGGGGGGGGGGAATCGAAGATATTTTTTTACAAAATAAATCCTACACACAAGTACCGCAATCCCCCTTTGTTGAGTACCGTAGTCCTTTACATTTACCTCCCATTGTCAGTTTTTACAACTTTTTATTACTTTACATCAAAGTGCTGAGGGGTGGTGGAGTGGAAACAGGGTTTTTCACTCAACCCCCCCCCCCCCCCCTTCCCTCCTCACTAAAAAAAATTGATGGTTTCGTGATATGTTGGGTTTTAAAAGTTCTTCCAGGTTCTATGATTCTTGGTAGATTTTTAGCGGAAATTCCAAGCATCGAAGTGTGTTTCAACAGTTACCTAGTTGTGGAACCATTCTAGTGGAATTTTCGTTTGTTTTAACCATTTACAAATACGATAAAATTATTACCTAGTTGTACCTAGTAGTCACCCCGTTACATGGAAAACAATATAAATTTCAAAAAAAATATTGTTAAAATTTTTCTTGTATTTATAATAAAATGTAGTGTCTGTCCTGTCCTTTTACGTCATTGACATTAAAAAAAAACATGAGCAGGTACATGTAACTATTTATTTACGTCATTTTTAGTATTTGATCATTTAAAATCTTTAGAATTCATCGATTATTTGTATTTGTATCAGATTTGGAAAAATAGACACCCTTTTCCATAAAATTCAGAATCGCAAAATAGTGTTAATAATTGTAATATAAAAAATATACAAAAAAGAATGAATAAATATTGAAATAAGTTTGAATGTCGAAATAGAACTGCGATTTGTAAAATAAGTTTGTTTGCATTTCTGTAAGGCTCGTTTAGTTTAGAAAGAAGTGTTAATATGAAACAACATTCTAGCCTCACATGGGTCCCGACAAACGCTTACAAGCTCAAAAAGTGTAAACAAACACCCTTCTGTGGTTAATTTAAAAAGGACTGATTTGTTTTCTGTTGAGACACAGAGGCCGGTGTGTTGAGGGAAGAGCGGAACAGGCGTGCCGAAGATAACAATCAGTTTTCCGAGAAATAATTAGGACCCAACTAAAAAAAAACTTGTCGCACTTGAAATTGAATCTTTTCAAAGCACATTATTAGTTGAAGGATGTGTTAAGTCCGGCTTCGATTTGAGGCCTGATGGTAGTTACGACATAGAACTGATATAAGAGTTTAGTTTAGTTTGAATTATCGTCGCAATAGAGCTACACGAGGGCTATTGGCGACGGACGTCGTATTTTAGAACCACAGTCAAGTGACGAGCCGACACATGAGTAGGCACCCAACGCAACCGTTAAGGGCGACATCGTACGCAGCGTTGGGACTTTGAAGCATATTTAACGTGCACTCCCTCTACACGGGGTATTATTCGTCGGACATTTTTGGCTGCACGGGCCGTTTATAGGTCGGCAGTTATTTTGGCGATGCCCGGACCCGAACCTGCTACCTTTCGCATTCTAGGCGAATACCTAACCGACTGGGCTCCCAGCCCCCACTGATATAAGAAGAGGAGAAACCTCGTTTAAAACTCACGGAAAAAAAGTTTACAAAAATTAAAACTCGAGATGAACAAATAAAGGGTGTCATACTCGGCAACTTACCACCTGCTTGCGAAACAAAGTGGTCCTTTTAAAAATAATAAATTTAGAGATGACATTTTCCAATTAGGTTGGTTTTGTTATTGGCTTGTTTCACGTGACGTAGTCATTCCTGCTTTCATTCCTGGACTTCATTGGTGGTTTCAGTGATAAGTGGTATGACACTCCGATAGTTGAAAACTCCATCCGTTACATCTTTAACCAATTTAAATCTTATTTTTATTCATGTGGAACTGCTGCCACTCAAGACGATAAACATGCTCATTACGTATAAATAAATTATAATGGTCTTTGACAAAAAAAATAGTTTAAAGGCATTCGACAAAAAGTATATCACCTTTATGCTTTAAAATCTCATGACAGATGCATATTTTTTTTACCCTGCCGAATAAAGTTAAGGGGCTCTACTGCAATATAATCTATAATACCATAAGTAAAAGCTTTCATCCAATTAGTAATGTGAAAATTGTTGAATGCATTGTTGAATTGTAGAGAACTGATTCTGATATCGGAGACTTTTCACTGACCTTATGCTAACAGCTCCTTGGAACGAGGGAAGGGGGTGGGTTCTCTTTTGTTTTAAGGGGAAGCTGAAGACCCAGCATCCTTCTTTCACTCCCCATGCTAAGTCTATGGGACAGTTCTTGGAACACACTGCCTTTGTTTTTAAGTTTATTTACTAGAAATTTTTTGCATTAGGAAGTCCAGGAAGTTTTCTGAGGATCCTCGAGCTCACTTTTTCATTTTATTTAGCCAGATTTTTTTTTTAAAATTTGATATTAAAAAAATTTCTGCTATTTTTCCAACAAATAGACTTTTTACTGAAAAATAAGTGCTACAACATAAAATTCAAACCTTTTTTTTATAATTTACTGCAAATTCCATCGTAAAACTCTAAAAGAGAAGTTGAATTTTATGTTGTAGCACTTATTTTTCAGTAAAAAGTCTTAATTTGTAGGAAAAATAGCAGGATTTCTTTTAATATCAAATTTAAAAAAATCTGGCTAAATAAAATGAAAAAGTGAGCTCGAGGATCCTCAGAAAACTTCCTGGACTTCCTAATGCAAAAAATTTCTAGTAAATAAACTTAAAAACAAAGGCAGTGTGTTCCAAGAACTGTCCCATAGACTTAGCATGGGGAGTGAAAGAAGGATGCTGGTGCTTGACATTTTGAAAAAAAAAAGTAATCATATTCGATCTTTACTCTTCGCTTAATATTTCTAATTTATGAAATGATTTTAAAAAGTTATTAATATAAAAGTTGTAGAACAGACACTTAAAAAAATTATTCATTTAAACCTTGGTACAAAACAAGTTGGTATTAAAGACTTCTGCGGCATCTTCCAAAATTTTAAAATTCAGAGAGAGAAACGGAGTAAAACCTTCGTCGTTCGTTTACATCCTATACCATCAAAGCGATTCCAATTCAAAGTTACTCTACTGTGTTGTCAG
Organism: Oedothorax gibbosus; assembly: GCA_019343175.1. Lineage (NCBI taxonomy): Eukaryota > Metazoa > Arthropoda > Arachnida > Araneae > Linyphiidae > Oedothorax > Oedothorax gibbosus. The sequence goes on along the minus strand of CM033271.1, from coordinate 3,243,941 downwards.
ATCTTTCCCATGGCAACGTCTTTTAAGATTGATTTGAAAATAATAATAATAAAGTAACTTCAATGTCACTTGAACTGAACACGTCATTGCGTCTTTGGTTTAAACTGGATCGGACTGGCTAGTTGCTTAAAACTTAGCGGACGGAATTTTAAAATGAAGCTTGACCTCTCTCTTCGTAGAAAGGAAGACCAGGTAGGACAACGAGAAAGTCACACAATTATTTACACTTTTACCTGTTCTTTTCAAATCTTCTGGGTGATGAGTGGTGATTTGCGGAATGAATTCTGAAGAAGAGATTTTACGGTTAGGTTGAACTATAGTCGCACTAGAACTACACGAGAACTTTGGCGACGGGCGCGTCTTCATTAAAAACCACATTCAAATGACGAGCCGACACCTGAGTGTTCCGAGGCAACTTTGAAGGGCGAAATCGCACACAGCGTCAGGATTTTGGAGCATATTTAACGTGCATTCTATGTCTACACGGAGTATCATGCGTCAGAATTTTTTGCTGCACAGACCGTTTTAGAAGTCGGCAGTTGTTTTGGCAATGCCTGGAAACTTAACGTTTGAATTACGTTCAAATAACGAGAATAACACATAAGCTGGTACACAACGCTGTGTGATATTAGCTGTTAGACAAAGAAATAGCGTAGCAGTGACACTGCACCCAGTAGCGGTTCATCATCTTAGCAAATGTCTATACAAACAAAAACCAACATGTCTTGTAATCAATGCCTCTGCAAGAGCTCCCATTTTAAACAGTAAGAGTAATCCTCTCTGACCAATCACTTACCTAAAAAAAAGTTTACGAATTATGTCTTGGCATTGCTTTTCTCTTTTATGACTGGTTAGACCGGACTACTTCAACCATGTCATTATTTGAGTGGAGAGGCCTTCCCTCCTAAGGAGGTGTTGCATAAACGCGTAAACCGTCAATAATTAAACATGTTTGTAAAAATTGCATTATCGTCAAACTGATTTCTCGCTCTTAAGTTCTTTCTGCTTACTTTTCGATTTCTTTTACTATATTGTTCAATGAAATATTGAAATAAAATTACTGATTTTAATTTAAAAAACTAGGTTCTGCCAAAAAAATTTATTATTATGTTTAGTCAATGCGAGGCCTTTTTATCTCTTAAAAAATTTTATGTTGATTTTTTAAATTTTTAATTTTTTTCAGCTTGTGAATGGTTAAAACCCTAAGGCTTTTAGGTAAATTAATGTAGAGCTCCTAAATTTTTTTTCCTGTGTTGAAACATATGCGTTTAAAAAAAGTTGGTATGGGATAAGGTCTAGTGTGAATGGATTTTTTTTTTAAATGATGAAGGTGAAAATTTACAAAAAATCTTATTTTTTGGATATTTTTATACATAAAGCTACATAACTTTCTTTTGTTTAACTGATAGCTCAATATCCAAACCAACTTTTATTAATAGATGTTATGGGAACATTTTGAAAAAAAAATCCATTACAAAATTCTTTAAATTGTAGGAGGAGTAGCATTTTGAAAAAACGTTAAATTTTTAAAAAATTTAAAAAAAAAACACGTTTTAATATTTATCATTTTTTCGTATATGTTTATTGAATGTTAGTTCTTTGTAAAAATAGTTTAATTTGAATGCTAGTGATAAAAATACTGGATCTAATTTTTTGGGTACCGCGTCCCCTTAAGCCTGTAAGCTGCTAATCTTATGCCTCTTCCTGCTAATCACAAATTATCTGTGGACAGAATCGCCCCCAATTAACGCTATCTGTATCTTAGCATACACAGCTATTTCTTTAATAATTCGAAATAGATAAAATGTATACAATAATCATGCCATTATTGATACTATCAATTGCTATTTTTATAAATAGAGGCATCAATTAATATTTTAATTAATATATCTGACAACTATTCATCAGAAAGAACTCTCTCTATCAAGGTCGCGTCTTGTCTATCTCGACTCGATCTGTCATCTGGGTGACGTCGATATAGATAAAAAAAAAACTTGGCACTCACCATTTTTTCTATATGTATAGTGACGTCATATTCAGGATAATTTTTCTCGGTAATTGATAAGGGGCTTTCCCAGTTCAATCCTCATTTGCTGTGTATTAAGCTGTTTCATAATTGATTTGGATCAGCATTGTTAAAATTATTTTTATTTCGTATCACTTTAGGGTAGGTACAGCTGGGGGGGGGGGGGGGGGGGGGACGATTCACCCTTCGTTTTTCGGCTGCTATTGGTCAAGGAATTTTGTGAAAGGTGTCATTTTTCAGAAAATAGTGTAAGGAATTGAGAACTGTCAACCAAAATTGTATAAGGGGTCGTGTACACATTAAACATTTTTATATAAAAAATTGGGTGTTGCCATTGGAATTTTCAAAGTTGGTACTCATTTTAATATGTAGAAGACCCCTTATACAATTTTGCTGTACCATCCCCCCAGCTGTACCATTGCCTATTTTAGCATATACTCTTTTTATTCGTTTTTTTTTCGAAAAAAAATATTAACTATTCTTTTAACATCCGTTCTAAAGATCATAGCTAACTCTAAGATCTAGATAACTCTAATAATCCTTTTTGTTTGAAAGAAATGACATCAGAGACCTATCCGTTATAATTTTTGGCCGTCTGTCTGAAAAGAATTTCAGTGACTTTGAAAACAACAGGATGGCTAGCTTTATTAGTTCTAGTTATTTTATTTTCACCACTCTAGCATCCAACTGACTTATTTTTTTGCAATAAAATTATATTTATTTATTGGAGCAAACGGCTTTCAAATATGCTGCATGCATCAGGAAAAATGTTTTTATGCTATTAGTTATACTAAAAAATGCTTCAATTGTGCCGACCTTACCCAATGTCTACTTATATGATGAGGTTCTATCTTTATACCTTCTCAGATCAACCCAATTGTTTAAAATGTCTCACGAGATTTTTCAGTGTTTTCTTTTTTTTTATTTAATTTGTTCGCCAAAAAATATTGTTAGCAATATCTTCATAAAAGTAAGAGCAATTTATTTTCGTGAAACTGGAAACCAACAAAATTGTTGATAGTCGTATTATTATTGTTTTTTTTAAACTATAAAGTTGTAAACAAGGGAATAAAACGTAAATTATCTCTTCTTTCCAAGAAATTAAATTCTTTTCGTATCAATTTGACATGTAATCGAAATTACTACATTTTTGGGGAGTTTTTTATTCATTTATTTTTTTTGAGGAGGGAAGAAATATTTTTCGAGTAAATATTTTTTTTATCTCTAATCTATTTCAATTTCAATAGCACTTGCTTTTGTTTGTGACTCACATGAATAATAAGCAAAATTTGCTTGCAGTACGATTTCAGCGAGGCCTTTAAAGCTTGAAACAAAGCTCAGAGTTTAACCTTCTATAAGAGTTTACCTATCTAATATCATTACAAATTGTTTTAAAATTTGAATATCAAATGTTTAATCGTTTTTAAAGCACGCAAAGTAAACTACAAATTTGTGTTGATTGTCGTAGCTTTGTGTGGTTTTCCTGGACTTTTAATCTTGATGTAGCCGATATGAGGTCACCCAATTGCCTCGAGAATTCTAGTTATGGGCCTGGCCTCGATTGGGCGACGCATCTTTTTTCGATTTCGAAAATCGTCGATTTCCCCCGTGCCTAGATTTTAAATAAAGTCTACAGGGTAGGATAGAGGGTAATTTCTTTGTTTCCGGCCGGTTATTTCTGGTCTCCTTTAGGAGCTTCAACACAGCCAATTTCGCCTCGTAATTTAACCTCGTTACCCTGGTTAAGCGACGAGGTCGACACTTGAACGGGAACCCAATGGAACTTCGAGCGACATCGTACGCTACGCCGTCGGGACTTTGGACTCCACAGATTTAACGAGCACGTATATCGCACTCGGGCACACACATAAGTGGCAGATGCTGCCATCTATCGCCACCTCCACAATTTAGACATGTCCCTGAAGGGGAGGGAAATAGTCTCCAGGGACCTGTAACCGTGGGAAACTGCGCCATGAGGACTTTCGGACCCACAGATTTAACGAGCACGTACTCCGCATATACTCGGTGGATTTTCAGTGGTATCGGGACTCGATCGCGGGACCTTCCGATTCCGAGGTCTTAACCACTAGGCCATTCACGGCCCCTTGAAACGACTTGTAAGGTTATGTTAGGTTGAACGCTACCGGCCTCACCTTCTGCGAACGACTTCGAAAGTGAGTCGGAACATGCTTTGAAAAAGGGTTTAAAACAAACCAAACCTCCTGAAAAGATCCTGAGCCTGATCAATGTATCCAGCATTCTCTACCAATATCCTCGAACATAAGACACGGACATAGAAAAGATATGCTGTTGTGCAGTGCTACTGACAGGCGGAGCACTATTCAAAAGTTCAAAAATCACTTTTTTAGAATAAGCACGCTCTATATCATGTAGAATTCACAAAATCTCCATTTCTGATTTTCGACTTCATCACAAGTCTTTCATTATCTTATACTTTATATTGGTTTATTAAAAGTAAAAGTGTTTGATTGAACCCAAATGATTTCATACCTTCAGTGCTTTTTGACTCCCACTAATGATACATATTAAGGGGGAATAGGCGCGCTGGACCGCGGGTCTCCAAACTCATCTGCCTCAGTGTTAATCAAATGGGGAAAAAATTATTTTCTCTGCCACATTTCTCCGGCTGTAATGAATATTTTTACTAACGGTTTTATTTAAAATAATAAATGTGGAGATAACTTACAGGTCTCTATCTTCCAACTTTTTGAAATTGCTTCGAATATTTTGCGTAAAATTATTTATTGAAAATTAAAAAATATATTCGAACCCATTTCCAAAAGTGGGATTGTCGGGACCTGTAAGCCAGCTACATTTACCACATAAAAGAATCTTTTTGTAAAAATATTTAATGCAGCCGGAGAAATGTGGCAGAGAAAATATTTTTTTCTCCATTGGATTAACACGCAGGATGCAAGGAGATATTTCGTACTTTGAGAAAAATTCCTTTGCACATTATGGGTGGAAGGTACAATAGACTGACAATTATCATTCGGGATCCTTTCAAAGAGTTCTATAGTTAGGGTAGAGACTGAACCTGGCAACAGCACCTTGGACCAACACGGAGACAATATAGGGTGGCACGTGGGGCCCGATGGCCGAGTGGTTTGGATCGTAGGCCATTCCGCGCGCTTCAACAGGTGCGGGTTCGATTCCCGACTTTGCCCTGGGTGTACTTCCTTTCTCAGTATCAAAATTATAAATTAACTAGCACTTTTGCCACTCTATTCGGGCTCCGTAGTGAACCATGGCTGCCGATGGCAGCTCAGTACGAGTCGTTCCTACCTACTATAGAACTCTTTGGACCCTTTACATTCGGATAATCGGATGTTTGGTTGAGTGGATTTTTTGTCGCACTAGAGCTACACGGCGACGGGCGTCGGTGTTTAGAACCACAGTAAAGTTACGAGCAAGCACCTGAGTATCAGATATTTGGTTTAGTTTAGTTTGAATTATCGTCGCACTAGAGCTACACGAGGGCTACTGGCGACGTATTTTAGAACCACAGTCAAGTGACGAGCCTGCACCTGAAGTATCAGATATTTGGGAAAGTATAGTTCAATTCATAACTGCATATATGCTAGATCTGCTAACTGCGATCTAGCGCGACATTAATTCAACAACCTGCCAACTCTGCGGATTTAATTCGCTAATAAAAAAAAATTCTGATTCCGAGCTCCAAGAGAATTAAGGCAATTTGTACATATAACACAGACATTTAGAACGTAGTTAAAGGGCACTAGTGAGCCTAGTGGTCAGCGTCTCGGTCTCGGGATCGGAAGGTCCTGCGATCGAGTCCCGGTACCACTGAAGACCTACCGAGTAAATGCGGAGTACGTGCTCGTTAAATCTGTTGGGTCCGAAAGTCCTCTAAGTTCCCACACCAAATCAATACCTCTGGGGGTGACAAGCCAATTCTGGGGATCCTCTAGTTGGCCTCTGTCTCTAAAAATTAGATGGATCCACTTATGTGTGTGTTGTCTGTTGTGTCTGTCTTACTTGACGAAGGTTTATAAGCGGGTCGCTGACCAAGCACACAAACCTGAATATATATGTCTACCAACCAACCAAGCAACATTTAGAACGTAGTTAAAAATCCGATAATGCCGGGTTATATCCGGAAAGTTGGCAGATCTCTATGTTGAAAATGGGAAAAAAAACTTTTTTATACCAAAAAAAGCTTTAAATTAAATAGAATGGCAATAATCTGACATGTTAAGCGTACGGATGAATGGAACAAAATGATACCCTTAGATTTTCGTAGTTCGGATAATTGGATTTGTGGGATCGTACTCGTTTCATCGATCAACTTAGTGAAGGACTGATATGTGTATTATTGTACTGATCCGTCTCTATACCGGTAGATACTTTTATAGTCCTCCCACTACTACTTGGCATCTATGACGTGTGTTCCAAACGATCAGTATAGTAAAACGAAAAGGGGTAGGGAAGATTTTGGTTTCAGTCATAGTTACTATATTTGGCCATCCTTTGCTTTTGCAGGTGCATATTTCTTTAAAGTTTAGAAACAGTTTCTCAACTGGGGCAGTTCAAACTTGCATCGGATTCACTAGCTATATTTTAACTTGTAGCGTTCCCCGTGGTGATACTGAAGGTGTTATATAATACATATACCACATATGCAAATCTATTGACAATCAAGCAAAGAGTTCTATAGTAGAGTAGAGGAACGATTCGTACTGAGCTGCCATCGGCAGCCATGGCTTACTACGGAGCCCGAATAGAGTGGCAAAAGTGCTAGTTTATTTATAATTTTGATACTGAGGAAGGAAGTCACCCAGGGAAAAGGTGGGAATCGAACCCGCACCTGTTATTGCTAGCGTTATGGCCTGCGATCCAAACCACTCGGCCATCGGGCCCCACATGCCACCCTATATTGTCTCCGTGTTGGTCCATGGTGTTGTTGCCAGGTTCAGTCTCTACCCTATTGTAGAACTCTTTGCAATCAAGTCGAGATAAAAAAAAAATGCACGTACAATTGATAACGGCCATCAGCAATTAACTGTAATCCTTCTTTCACCAATAGTCCTTGTGTAGCTTTAGTGTGACACTTCATTTCCAACCAAACTAACCCAACTATCACCTATGCTCTCCAAACACCATGTGATTGGCAACCCTGCCTTTTTATAATATACGCTAATATTTCTGCGACGTAATGTGAGTGTGACGGTCAGTAACGATTGTTTCTTTAGGAAACTAGCGCTCAGTGGCTGAGAGGTTAACGTGTCCGCCTCGTAAGCCCAGATCGCGGGTTCGAGCCCCGACTGAGTCGTCGGATTTCTGGATGGGAAATCTGGGCACGCATGTCATATGATTATGTGGCATGTAAAGATCCCTGGAGGGCCCATTTGGCTGGGTTCTCTCGGCAAAATTAAATCTCGGCATACTTTACATCCACAGAGAGCTCAATTCATTGTAATCTGCGCGTCAAAATTGTAGCGAGAGTCCTAGTGGGCCACAAAAATTACCTCGTCTGGGGAAAATGCCGATCTGCAAGGCTGACCGCCATATTGCAGCCCCTTAGAAAAACTTTAGGAAACTAAAGCTTTAGACTGCAGTTTATCGGTGAAAATATTAACTACCCATTTATGGTGTGTAGAATTTTGTACACTCTTAAAACAAAAGAGTGAAATCCACTCCTATAGGGGAAGTGCATTTTCGGCACCGGAAAGGAGTGGAAATTCACTCAGACTGAGTTAAAACCGCTCGTTTTAAGAGTGTAGGACGTAGATTGTTTTCTTTTATTTCTTTTACCCACTCCGCAAAAAGATCCACTCCTATAGGGGAAGTACATTTTCGGCACGAAAAGGAGTGGAAATTCACTCAGACTGAGTTAAAACCGCTCGTTTTTTTAAGAGTGTAGACGTAGTGTTTTCTTATTTTTACCACTCCGCAAAAGGATCCACTCCTATAGGGGAAGTACATTTTCGGCATGAAAACTTATGTAGCTGTTAACAGAGTAATAATTTTTTCTTGTTAACGCATAATAATTTCTTTGAAATAAATATAAACCTATTAGAAGGCCAAATCACTTTTCCATGCCCCCTACTTTCTTAACATCAACCTTAAAGTTATACACGAGGCACCTTATAAATGATAAAATAAAAATAATAAAAACATCCATCTAAATTTAGAGATGTCATCTGAAATCGACAGTCAACCATTCTTCAACCTGTCAGGCCGAACTTTGCCCCCTTTTAAGGTAAATGAAAAGTGGTCGGTATTCGGTGCCAGGGGCTAATAAAGAATAATTCTAGGCATAACTCGTTTTCTTGTTGGGAGATCGCCTGGGTTAATTTCTCTTTTCACTTTCGATTCAAGGTGTTTTAACGTCTCATTTACATAGATAACCATTGTGGAATGATTTTAAGTGTGACTTGTTGATGAAGCGGCCTCACTTTCCGAAATACGAGTTCACGTGGTCGTCGCACGTGGATAAACACGGGGAATCAAGTTGAAAAATATAGATGTAAAACTTAGGTGGGGGGGCTGGGGAGCCCAGTCGGTTAGGCATTCGCCTAGCATGCGAAAGGTCCCAGGTTCGGGTCCGGGCATCGCCAAAATAACTGCCGACCTATAAACGGCCCGTGCAGCCCAAAATGTCCGACGAATAATACCCCGTGTAGAGGGAGTGCACGTTAAATATTCTTCAAAGTCCTAACGCTGCGTACGATGTCGCCCTTAACGGTTGCGTTGGGTGCCTACTCAGGTGTCGGCTCGTCACTGGACTGTGGTTCTAAAATACGACGCTCGTCGTCAATAGCCTTCGTGTAGCTCTAGTGAGACGATAATTCAAACTAAACTAAAACTTAGGTGAATAAGTATTTGAAGCCTACTTTTCTTTTATGAATTAGGAGAAAAAAATGAAATACTTGGGTATGTAACTACACGACTTTCGCAATTTTTCACTTAAAAAACAGCACTTTTATATTAAAGGTAATTAAATTATTCCCGTCAGGTTTTAATTTCATTTAAAATATTGTTAAAAACGAAATATTTTCCCTGTAAACAGCCTTAGCCAGTCTATATAGGTAACTTAAAAGTTAGTTGTGCTCGAAACAGGTAAGGCATGAGAATGTTATGTGTTTGTCGAGTATATGCGGAGTAACATTGCTCGTTAAACTGTTGGTCCGAAAGTCCTCCAAGTTCCCATACAATCAATACCTTGGGTGACAACCAATTCTGGGTAAACCATTAGTTGCCTTGTCTTAGAAAGTTATGGATCACAAATTGATTCAGTTGCGTCTTACTGACGAAGGTTAAGCGGGTCTGACCAAGCACACACTGAATATATGTCTCACACCAGAAAACAACTATGAGTACATGACATGACGAGTGGGAACTGTCAAAAGAATAAATGAAAGTTCACGGTATAATTTAGTGACCCATTTTTACTAGTATTTGCCTGTTCGTACTATATTAGTGTCTGTGATATTTAAAGTAACAGGGTAGAAACTTTTTTTTTCTTCTTGTAGAACTTCTTGTTAATAAGTCGATTTTGTCTTGTGTATATAAACCAACTATTATTTTTCGTTGAAGACGGATAGTAAGTTCCATTGACCGTAAAGTTTTGTTTATTAAACTAGACTATTGGACAGTATATGCCACACTGTTAAATATTATGGTTCAAGATTTCACCGTAATCCTGGAACTTTCTAGCTACCACCACTATTTAGAGCGTGGATTTACCAATTTATGTGGTAAAACCATAACTTAGATACACGGCAAAAGTCACCGAATAGTGGTGGCAGCTAGAAAGTTCCAGGATTCCGGTGAAATCTTCCAAATTTTTTAACAGTGCACTTTGCCAAAGCTGCTACTTCCCCCATGCGAAGGGGGCTTGGGAGCCCAGTCGGTTAGGCATTCGCCTAGCATGCGGAAGGTCCCAGGTTCGGGAACGGGCATCGCCAAAACAACTGCCGACCTATAAACGGCCCGTGCAGCCAATACGTCGCCCTTCGCCAATAGCCCTCGTGTAGCTCTAGTGCGACGATAATTCAAACTAAACTAAATCCCCATGCGAAAACAATTTGAGTTTATAGGTCTGCATTAGTTTTGAAATTCTAACTTCTGTGAAAAGATTGCTGCGCTATGTAAGCATTTTTTACACAAGGCATGAAAATAGAAATAGCAACAAAATAAAAAAATATTTAAACAATTTCCTCTTTTTTTTATTCCTCATTACAGTCTAGAGAGGAGTACTACACTGTTAAAAATTAGGCACTTTGTTTCACCAAAAATATGGTTCCTAGTAGCTGCAACGGCTGTGTGGTGAAACGTTAAACCATATTTTTGGTATTCTGTTGAACCATTTCTCAGGGTTTTGTTTCCAAATCCAGAAAAATTGTTAACCAAACACCGAAAAAAAGGTGAAACATTTCACCACACAGCCGTTGCAGCTACTAGGAACCAATATCATGGTGAAACCAAGCACAAAATTTATAACAGTGTAGCTGGAAAGATCCGACAATTCTAGAATGTTCTTAGCGCGTCTCTTAACTCTTGCATGCCGTCACGAGTGTCGCACCCTTAGAGGACGCCCATCAAGAGCAACTTCATCTCTTCTTGACACTTGACCTGAACCGTCAATGGTTTGACAAAGTATTGGGGGCACTTTTCTGGTTTGGTTGTATTTTAGTCGCAATAAAACCACACTTTGGCGATTCTGCCTTGAGCACGTGAACTGCAGTATTGAGGCAAATGACTTGGACCATTGTTGTAGGCACTCAATAACTCTAGCATGTAAGAAAGTATTCTGAAAGACTAATAATTTCTCTCAATGACAGGTATATCACATAGTGAGTGGCAACAATTTCAGTTTCATGTTTGGTCCTTTTGGAATGACATTTGTTTTAAACAATACAATATTTTCTTATAAATTACTGAAATGAATGTTGTGTACAAACTTTTCTTTTAGTAGAACTAATGTTTTTTTTCTGATCGTTAATCACATTAAATTACTGTCCCACAATTTCCTATTAAGACAAAATATCATGTAAACCAAAGTTTTCCAGCAACATTGACGCGTTGGTAATGCTTTCCATACTTATGAAATTTGTTCGAATTCAAACTGATAAAATTTAATAAATAGCACGAATAAAAACAGTTGCCCGTAAAGAACTGTAAAATAGAAAACAGCAGACGAAAACAGCGCTCATTTTGAGAGTGAAATCGAAAAATCCAATTAAATCAAAGGAAATGCATACATGAAAAGAGGAGAGTTACGTCATCTGAAACAACCCTTATAACGAGGTTCAACCCTGACAGTGAATAAAGGTAACAATTTTATAGCCTTTATAATGCTTGCCAAGTTTTTGAAACAATATTACAACGATTTTTTCATACAGTAACCCTCCGAGGGATACAGACATATAAACCCGCCTCCTGACAATCAGGCTTTCCAGCAACATATACACTGTTAAAAGTTAGGCACTTTGTTTCACCAAAAAAATGGTTTCTAGTAGCTGCAACGGCTGTGTGGTGAAACGTTAAACCATATTTTTGGTATTCGGTTGAACCATTTCTCATGTTTTTGTTTCCAAATCCAGAAAAATGGTTCAACCAAACTCCGAAAAAGAGGTGAAACATTTCACCACTCAGCCGTTGCAGCTACTAGGAACAATATCATGGTGAAAGGAACCAATATCATGGTGAAACCAAGCACAAAATTTTTAACAGTGTAGTTTTCAAAAATTTATAAATTTTATAATTTTGAATAAATTGCCGAAAATCGAGTATGCCAGAGTCATAGTCATTTAATCATTTGCTACAGAAATATAATTAAAAAGAAATTTGATTTCAGTTAAAAATGTAAACTTTAATAATATGCAGTCAAAGTCAAAACAAGTTTATACTTGTCTTTATATTGCGTCTTTCAGAGGGTTAGTTATAATTTTGAAGTATCCAGCTAAATGCGTCCTTCATGGAAGGAAGAAAATATGTTAACTTCTGTGTAAACCAAGGGCGTTTAGATAAACAACGCTACTACATAAACAAAATAAGTGTCGTGTGGCAATTATTTAAAATTAATAGCATTATTATTCTTCCCTCTCTCTTCCTCTTGGTTCGTTTTCTTGCCCATCTGTTAACTGCCATCTTACATTATTGTCAAATCAATGTATGGACTGGACCTTTGATGCTACGGTCACTCAAAACTAAAATACGAGAGGAGGGGGAAAATGGCTTTTTTCGAAAGGAGATAACTCGCTTTTAAAACAAGTCCAAAATAATTTTGTCTAAAGGTACTGATTTTTTCTTTTTTGCTTCCACAATACGTTTATAACGTAAAAAGTGGAAGGTATTATAATCGCCCAGTCCGTCCGTCTGTCTGTCCGTCACCCACTTTCATAGCCCAACTAAAAATGCTACGGACAAGTGTGATACGTCAAAAAATTCAGCGCATCGAAATTAGAATACATTGAAAATTTCAGAAAAGAATTCAAAATAGAAGTACTTCAATTATTTAAAAAAACAGCAAAATTTAATGCTCATTTAAAAAGCATAGGAAGCCATTTTTATTAGAATTAAATCACCATTGCCATTCGCAACAATCGCTCGAGAAACTTTAATTCTTTCAGACAATAGATTAAAATAAATTTATTTTTGCGACATTGATCAGTTTGAAATGACGTCAAATATATTTCACTACGAGATTCTTCATATGTTTATATGAAATATTTTCATTCTATTTAAAAGTGAGGAATATTACATATTTATTCTTTGAAATATAAATTAAATTTTGCAAACGATAAGTAATAATTATTGAATTTTCGAAATAAAATAAATGGAACTAGCCAAATTTAGCATGTAAATGTTTAATATGGAATTAATGCTGTGTGTGGCGCCTTTTTACCTGTTAAACACAACTGTTGTGTGGAAGCTGGTTAATTGACAGATTCTGTTACAAACCTACTTGTTTGGTTTGTAGGGCACTTTATAAAAGAATCTCTTTAAAAACTTTTTTTTTTACCACATAAGTATCTTAAATTTACGACGCTTGTTTAGCACTGAGCAGAAGCCTTTGGAAGAGCGGCCTTTTTTTTTCGGGTAGTAGCGGGGTAATTCCTTATGTGACGGAATGACATTTTTAATCGTAGAATTGAAGTAAAACAATGACCACGAAGCTATTTTCAAAGGAAAATTGGTTTTTCAGTTTATATATTACTGTTAATAATTAAAAGATAATGAAAAATATGAATTTTTTTAAAAAAGTATTTTATTATTTATTTTTGACTAACTTCTTTTTGTGTGACAGAATGACATTTTTGCAACCACGACTGCATCCTGGTACTTAAAAATGGAAAAAAAAATTACTTAACAATACTTTGAGCTTTTAAACTATTGCATATCTTATATATGATATATAAGCTATCTAAAATTATAATTTAGACTGGTGTTGGATTTGTCATTTGTTGTGTTTTGAAATTGCATTACGAGTCATGTATCGAATAGTCAATGCGTATATCAATTGATGTTTCACCGAACCCGAAACAAAATACAGTAAACCTTCAATTGTCCGTACTACAATTACCTAAATTGCGGCTATCCGAATAGCTCCAGAACTTTGCTAGAGCTAATATCATAAAGATGATGAGGAGTCACTGTCCCAAATTGTAGTTCTATTGTTGTCGTTATCACTGCCGTCCGAATCCAATTGTCCCGAATTTTTTGATTTTCGGAATGGGTTCCAATTGCTTCTTATAATATGCAGGTTTCAGGTCTTGAGTGGCAACAGAAATGCTGAATGAAAATAAATTTATCGTGCCTCGTTTGGTAAATCAGAGTCACGTGAAACCGAGCAAAGATCGGAGGAAGAAATGAAATCTGGAAGGAAATACGTCACAAACAAACGTCATCTTGAAACAAGCTAATAGGGTACTTGACTATGTCGCTAAAATGCCTTCCAATATTAAATTAATTATAGTTTGAACTCAAAAACAACAAACGTATATATTTTTTTCGAAAATAAATCTTTAAATAATTCATAAAAATCATTTTAAATTGGCTTATTTTTCATCGGTACGTCACGTGATCACAAACACGTCGATTTGGCTGACGTCACTGGTATATATAAACAAACCGGTGCACAGTGGGGCAAAACTCCTTAAAAGCTGGCCAAAAACCCCAAAAAATTAAAGTGCCTCTTTTAAGTTTCCATCTACGTGGGGTTGTTTAGAAATATCTGAAGTATCATATGTCACCTCCCCCGACAGATTTATGGCTTCTGGGAAGAGTTGTGAGGGTGCAAAGTTGACCAAATCGGGAGAGTTCATTTCCAGTGCGAAATTTCTAAAAAACGGTTGCTTACTTTGTGTGCGTCCAAAAAATTTATTTGTTTGTAAAACTGTAAAAAATATGATGAATTCTAATACTGGTGGTATGTATAACCTCAATTAATTTTATTGGATTTTTTGGAAGTGTTTTAATATATTTTTTTTAATTTAAAAAGAATGACCTTCTTAATTAATAATATTTTTTGTGTTAAAATTTAAAAAGTAGTAAATTTGTTATATAGTTACGTCTAGTTACCTAAAAACTACTACGCAGTTTGAAACCTTTCACATTGTTGTTTTCAAAACTGTTTTCACCTGTTGCACGTTTTCGCACGTTTGGCTAAAAGTTCAAAATATGTAAGGCATAATTTCTTTAAAGTTTCAATGGTCAAATGTGCAAATAATGAGTACTATGGCTTTTGTTTTCTAAATATTGAAATAACACTCAGTTTAATACTTTTTAATGATTATTATGAATTATTCAAGATAAAGTAATGTCATATTTTGACATTAACCTTATATTGGGTGCATTTGATTTGGCAGATATTCAATAATTTTATAAAAAATTTTGTGACTAGTTTAATGTTAAATTCATAAGGTTTTTTTCAGATCCTTTTGTATATTTTATTCATTTGACATCCATCATAAAGTTGTTTATCACTTAAAAGTGGCAAAATTAAATTAGTTACTGAATTTGGATCTTTATGTTTTTTCATTAACATAAGTCTACCAAGCACACTACAGCCGAACTCAGCGTTAAGCATATTGCGCTCTATTAAAGGATAACGTTTCGTAAATTTTCTGCAACATTCTCGAAAAAAATTCCAATTTTGGTCTTCAAGTAGTTCGCATATAGATAAAAAGGAGGAAATTCTACGAAATGCTTTCAAGATTACCTCCAAAATCGCCCTTCAATAATAAAGTACAGTTACTGGAACTTGAACTTAAAAAAATGACAAAATGCCCGTAAAAATCTTACTTTGAAATCGAAAAAAACCTTCACAGTCATTTTGTAAAACCTCTAAAACGATATGGACAGCCGTATATAGAGTTTTTAATGGTTAATAGAGTAAAGCAAAATTTTGTTTTTAAAAATAAGAAGTGGTTAGTGGTTTAGGACGGCCATCATCTGGTTTCCTGGAAAGTAGCAAAAGGCCAAAACAAAGGAAAACGGAACATTTACGTACAAAATACACTCCAAGAACTTTAGCTTCTGTAGCAAAATGACTTTGAGAGCTATTGGTGAGATATATGCTTCTAAATTCATAAAAGATACGATATTTATAGTTCCCCGTTCAGAGCATTCGAATACCGCAAATCTTTTTCTGAAAAAGAATAGCTATGTGCGGAAATTTCTGAAACTATCTCAGCTGATGGAGCCTTGTCTTTGTTAATTGAGGCTCAATTAACCAGGCACCAATATAAAAATATCAGAAATAACTCAAAAAGTATATTTTCTTGGTACAACGTCATTCAAAAAGCAAAGAAAAACAGTTATCCTGAAATCAGCTCCTATGAAGTCGAAAAACTAAAGGTTAAAGTGAATGTTCGAGCTCTTTTAGACCATACAACTCAAAGAATAATAGACTGCACATTGAATGATTTGAGCAATTATTAATATGAGCAGTTAAAATGTTTGAAACTTATTTCAAAATAGGGATATGATGGCAGCTCAAGTCAAAGCCAATATAAACAGAAATTCAAATCCACTAATTCTTCTGATTCGAATAGATTTCTTATTTCGAGTGCACCACTGAACTGTATTTCGAAGATAATAATCTAAAAAATATAATCTGGGAGAATCCTAGACCAGCATCATCTCGATTCTATTATCCAATACTTATACAGTTTATAGAAGAATCAGCAGAATTTGCAAAACACATAGTAGAGGTCACCGAAAACCAAATATTAAAATCTCATTCCAACAATAGTAATATTAAACAACCTAAGTCTACAAATTAATCATAATATTATATTTACAATGATGGATGGTAAAATTGTTAATGCATTTACATCTTACCACGTCTCCGTAGAGGTGTTATTTTTGTAGATCAAAAGAATTCAACAATATTTTAGAAATCATATAGTGTTTTCTCTACTGTATTCATGAATTATAATGTGTGGCATGCGAATGTGCGTACGATAAGGTATAAATGATTTATTTCTTTGCATAGGATTTTAATTTTTAGATTTATTAATATAGTAAATTGAGTTTTAAATTAAATACTAGTTCTTATTATTCCTTGAAAACGGATATTATTAATTTTAGACAATTATTTAAATAAAAAATATCATTTTATTAGGGGTTTAAATAAATGAACCAAATGTGATAATTTCAGTCTAAATTACTTCAAATATTTAAAATTAGAGCTGAACACTTCTAAAAACATACTAAATACCTAATTATGATGTTTTTAGCCCATTGGAGAAATTTCAGAATTTTGGCCAGGTTTTCACCCCTCTTGTCCCAATGTGCGGTGTGATGTTTTTTTGCTTGCAATTAAACTGGGTTTAATCTAATTTACGATTAAAATAAGAATTATTTAGATAGTGGAAGAAGGTTTTACAGAAGCGGAGAGTTCAAATTTGCTTAAAGTAGATTCCAAAATGGTGTTTCAAAGTTTGTTTATAGTTACTAGTGACGTCATATATACCACGTGACAGCCACAAAGCGTTTTCGGGCGTAATTTTTCGTCCTAATTTTAAAATTCATTTTTATCCCTTTTTATGGGATATTTGAAAAAAAAAACGGGTCTAATATTTTTGGCATAAGAATATTTTAAGCCAATAATTTTTTTTTAGTCAAATACCCTATTGAAGTAATACTCTACTACAGAAAGAAATATTTACGAAACTGAAATCAACACTTCTAGTTGTTTTTTTGCTTCTCACGTCCAACCTTCCATGACGACACCAAGAGACGAGTCTGCATTTAAAGTTTTTTTTTAATAAAATTCATCAACTCATGGACGTCTCATGTGACCGACGTCTCAGCGAGACAGAATGTCTTATGTCTGTGGGAACGTCGGAGCTCTTAACTCTTTGATTCTCCTACGAAAGAATGAGATATGCCGAGAATCTAATAGAACAAGAAGTTCATAAAGAACTAAAATAGCCTACTTTCCTGTTACTTAAATACTTACTGAAGTTCTAATCGGGAAAAAAAACTAGGTTCCTAAAGTAAATATCATCAACAGCCGTTTCTACACTAGATTTATACACATTAGAAAAAAAATCGAAACACAACACCCAGCTATAATTTAAACTTCTAAAGATAAATCAACTATTTCCTAATATTCTTTCGTAAATTAAATATTATTATAATCTGCTCGTGATTTATTTTAGTTCGAAGAATAATTAAATATTTATTGATAACAAATAATGAAACACTCCGAACTGCATTAAAATAAGAAAGTAATTAATGAATATCAAAATCAAATTGTGCTACTTTTATGACGTATCCAAACGAATCATGAAATTATTTGCTCAAATATGTTTAATATTTATTAATAACAAAAGTAATGAAACTACTCCGAACTGCATTAAAAAATAAGAAATGTAATTAATGAATAATCAAAGAATCAAATTGTGCTACATTTTATGACGTCATTCCAAACTGATTCATGAAAATATTATTTTGCTTCAAATATGTTTAAATAAATAAAGTTTTTCATGCCATTGCATTGATTGGCAACAGTGATTTAAATGACTCAAAATGAATTTCAATGCTAATTCAATGGGAAATTCGCCAAAGATAGTAGATTTATGCCGTCCGGAGTACAGACAGACGGACAAAAAGTATGAAAGTTGGTATCTGAGGTCATAGCTTCTAACAAAAAAGAATTTTAAGATCGATGGATAGAACGATTTTGGAAAGGGGGTACGGACAGACGAAAGACAGACAGACGGGGAAGACAACATACGAACAGAAGACAATGGACATCAACGCATTTCAATACTAAGTGATTTAAATGACTCAAAATTGAATTTCAATGCTAATTCAATGGGAAATTCGCCAACAGATAGTAGATTTATGTCCGTCCGGACGTACAGACAGACGGACAAAAAGTATGAAAGTTTGGTATCTGAGGTCATAGCTTTCTAACAAAAAAAGAATTTTTGAGATCCGATGGATAGAACCGATTTTGGAAGGGGCGCACGGACGGACAGACAGACGGACATCGACCGCATGTCAATACCTACTTTTTCATTTTTTTAATTCTTTCGAATTAAAAAAAGAAAAGTAGGCTAAAAATACACTGCTCAAAACAATAAAGGGGAGCACTCTGCGTACTTTTGTTATACTTTCAGTCCCAACTTTTTATGTTTTTATTCTAAAAATCTAAAATTTGTAAAAGAGATTCATTATTCACTCAGAATTAAATGGTAAAAAACAGGGGGGGGGGGGGGTCTTAATTTTTTAAACTAAAATTTAAGGGGGAAAAATTGGAATCATAACTTTTGAATAAATTATAACAATATTTTTTTCAAAACCTCATTTGTTAAAAATAGTTAAAATCAATTTTTAAACATCTAAAAAATGCAAACATGAAGAATTTAGGGTCAATTTATTTGCTAAAATTGTTTCAGAGTGAATTTTATATTACCATGTTTTTCATATTTTCGTTTAATTAAAATAAACATTATTTAATTCTTCTAAAGTCATGATTCTTCCATCTTATGATACATAAGTGCAAGCTTGTCTTAGTGATAAAAATCGCAAGCTGATGATTTCAAATGGAATCATTGGGGGTGAAAGGGTTTAAACCATGCGCTCCCCTAATTGTTTTGAGCAGTGTAGTTGGATATAAGATGAATCTGTGAAGAAAGGTTCCTCCTATATTTTGCCAACTTATCGCTGTTTTGTGCGATAATACTATAATAACTATTTTTTATTAAATAATTATGTCCTGATTAGTTCATATTTTAGGTAGAGTTGTCGGCTTTGGCCTCATCTCTGAGTTACAGAGCCCCTCACTAAAGCTCTAGTGAGACGTTGATTCAATCCAATATAACGCCTTCATCGAACCGTAGCTTAAGTTTGTAAACGGGGTTTTAATGGGTTAATTAACAAAATTTGAAATGAGTTCAAGAACTTATTCTTGTCTGAATAGAAGTTTAGACAGTTGAATTGAGAGTAGACATGAAAACACCATTCCTCATTCAAATCTCGTGGGAAAATGGTTGCAAAAATAAACCATTTTGATGAACAAAGAAAGAGCGTCATACTTGGCAATTTAGCACCAGCTGGTGAAACAATGTTGCTATTTAAAAAAAAAAATTAAAAACAATACATTTTCTTATTAATTTTTTTTATCATTCCATAAAATTATGATGTTCTTTGAAATAAAAAAAATCTTAATATAAAATTAAGAACAGACAATATCCTTGTTAAAGACTCGTCGAAATTTCATTTTATCATTACATAAAATTATGATGTTCTTTGAAATAAAAAAAAAATCTTAATATAAAATTAAGAACAGACAATATCCTAGTTAAAGACTTTCGTCGAAAATTCATTTTATCATTACATAAAATTATCATGTTCTTTGAAATAAAAAAATCTTACTATAAAAAAAAAGGAAAGACAATATCCTAGTTAAAGACTTTCGTCGAAATTTCATTTTATCATTACATAAAATTATGATGTTCTTTGAAATAAAAAAAATCTTAATATAAAATTAAGAACAGACAATATCCTTGTTAAAGACTCGTCGAAATTTCATTTTATCATTACATAAAATTATGATGTTCTTTGAAATAAAAAAAATCTTAATATAAAATTAAGAACAGACAATATCCTTGTTAAAGACTCGTCGAAATTTCATTTTATCATTACATAAAATTATGATGTTCTTTGAAAAAAAAAATCTTAATATAAAATTAAGAACAGACAATATCCTTGTTAAAGACTCGTCGAAATTTCATTTTATCATTCCATAAAATTATGATGTTCTTTGAAATAAAAAAAATCTTAATATAAAATTAAGAACAGACAATATCCTTGTTAAAGACTCGTCGAAATTTCATTTTATCATTACATAAAATTATGATGTTCTTTGAAATAAAAAAAATCTTAATATAAAATTAAGAACAGACAATATCCTTGTTAAAGACTCGACGAAATTTCATTTTATCATTCCATAAAATTATGATGTTCTTTGAAATAAAAAAAATCTTAATATAAAATTAAGAACAGACAATATCCTTGTTAAAGACTCGTCGAAATTTCCTTTTATCATTACATAAAATTATGATGTTCTTTGAAATAAAAAAAATCTTAATATAAAATTAAGAACAGACAATATCCTTGTTAAAGACTCGTCGAAATTTCATTTTATCATTACATAAAATTATGATGTTCTTTGAAAAAAAAAATCTTAATATAAAATTAAGAACAGACAATATCCTTGTTAAAGACTCGTCGAAATTTCATTTTATCATTCCATAAAATTATGATGTTCTTTGAAATAAAAAAAATCTTAATATAAAATTAAGAACAGACAATATCCTTGTTAAAGACTCGTCGAAATTTCATTTTATCATTACATAAAATTATGATGTTCTTTGAAATAAAAAAAATCTTAATATAAAATTAAGAACAGACAATATCCTTGTTAAAGACTCGTCGAAATTTCATTTTATCATTACATAAAATTATGATGTTCTTTGAAATAAAAAAAATCTTAATATAAAATTAAGAACAGACAATATCCTTGTTAAAGACTCGTCGAAATTTCCTTTTATCATTACATAAAATTATGATGTTCTTTGAAATAAAAAAAATCTTAATATAAAATTAAGAACAGACAATATCCTTGTTAAAGACTCGTCGAAATTTCATTTTATCATTACATAAAATTATGATGTTCTTTGAAATAAAAAAAATCTTAATATAAAATTAAGAACAGAAAATATCCTTGTTAAAGACTCGTCGAAAATTCATTTTATCATTCCATAAAATTATGATGTTCTTTGAAATAAAAAAAATCTTAATATAAAAAAAGGAAATACAGTATCCTAGTTAAAGACTTTCGTCGAAAATTCTATCTCCAAATGGTTTGAATTCACGCGATGCTAATTTCTGTCATTCATTTTTGGCGGCTTTGTAACAGGGTTACTGAGCCTCTACTTCCATTGCTTCCCTTCAGGGCCTCTTGTTATGGCTGATGGGTGGTAGCAACAGAAATCCGATATTAATTCTCGCTCATAACACGATAACGTTACTGACCGATGACAACACAATAAATTGGAACGCTTGAGATTAGTATTCTAATATTTGCTTTGGAACACAGAAACAAGAGTAGCGAAGAAAAATAGGCTGTGTGTGTTGTATACTTAACCACACAGCTGTTGGCAACGAGCGTAGGAAAATTTCCTGGAACACCAAACGGAATTAAATGCTCTTAACCCCCAAATTTGTTACATGTATCAAAAATGTGGGGATTTTTAGCTTTTATACTACGTTTGTAACGTAAAAAGGGGAAGGTATTATAATCGTTCAGTCCGTCCGTCTGTAACCAATTTCACAGAACGAACCACAAGTCGCACAAACAAGTGGGATACGTCATTTTGAAGCAAAAAAAATCAGGCTAGGTTACATCCCAAATTTTATTAAAATTTTTTAATTAGAAGTATATTTAAAATTTAAATCGCTAAATTTAATCAACATTGAAATAACATGCAAATTCCATTTTCATTCAATATTTTCACTGTTCCTATTTCGTCAAACGTACGAGAAACTTTATTTAAAATGACAATAAAACACTTCAAAAATATTTATTTATGTGATATGATTCAGTTTGGATTGTTGTAATATCACAATAGAGTACTTTTGATGGTTCATTATATATGTATGAAGAAAGATGCATAGCGATTTTTAACTTTGAATAAAAAATATGCAAAAGTTAACTTTTAGCTTCCACACTACGTTTATAACGTAAAAAGTGGAAGGTATTATAATCGTTCAGTCCGTCTGTCTGTCCGTCTGTCACCCACTTTCATAGCTCAAACTATAAATGCTACGGACAAGTGTGATACGTCAAAAAATTCAGCGCATCGAAATTAGAATATATTGAAAATTTCAGAAAAGATTTCGAAGTACTTCAATTATTTAAAAAACTGCAAAATTTAAAGCTCATTTAAAAAGCATAGGAAGCCATTTTTACTAGAATTAAATCACCATTGCCATTCGCAACAATCGTTCGAGAAACTTTAATTCTTTTAGACAATAAATTAAAATAAATTTATTTTTGCGACATCGATCAGTTTGAAATGACGTCAAGTATATTTTACTACGAGATTCTTTGTATGTTGATATGAAATGTTTTCATTCTATTTAAAAGCGAGGAATATTACATATTTATTCTTTGAAATATAAATTATTTTTTTGCAAACGATAAGTAATAATTATTGAATTTTCGAAATAAAATAAATGAAACTAGCCAAATTTAGCATGTAAATGTTTAATATAGAATTAATGCTGTGTTTGGCCCCTTTTTACCTGTTAAACATAACTGTTGTGTTGTGTAAAAGCGGGTTAAGTGACAGATTCTGTTACAACCCTAATTGTTCTTTGTTACAAAGAACTACTATATAAATGTCGGAGTAATATTAGGCACATTTTTAACACTCTGACCCAAATTTTAGAGTGCAGTTTATGTCATTGAAAAATGTGTGACAAACCGCATAAATCTAGCAAGGTATAATAATGGCATAGCTAATATTTTCCCGCGATATTACTACCCAACGTCAGAATATTAGAATAATGAGAATAAAACATTTCAAAACTTTGAAAGTTGCATTTATTTTTTATACACAACTAAAGTTTCACAAATTCTTTTTTGTTTTATTACATTTTATAAGATTTGTTAATGAAAATAACATAAAACAATTGGCTTGATTTTGCAAATTTACTTTTAAAATCAAAATATAAAAAAATCACAAAAATAGAATACATCCTAATGGTAGTTCACAAAATTAGAATAATGCGTAAACAAATAAAATAAATTGCTCTTACAAGTTTTATTTGCAACTAATCAGTATTTGGTTGCATCGCCCCTAGCTTTTATCACATCTCGCAGTCGATCCGGCATACTTTCAACTAATTTTTTACAATGATCTTGGCTGATATCATACCAAGCACGGTTAACGAATTTTGTGAGTTCGTTCTGGTCCTTTGGAGCCAATATTTTCAGTTTTTCTTCATTAAGCCCCATATATTTTCTATAGGATTTAAATCAGGTGAATTCACGGGCCAAGGAAGTAGTTGTACTTCATTATCTTTCAGCCAAGACAAGGTGGCTTTCGATGTGTGACATGATGCGCTGTCTTGTTGGAAGACAAATTCCCCTTCAAATAGATCTTCAGAGGCAGGGATCATATATTTGTCAAGAACGGACTTGTACACTTCGGAATTAACAGTTGCCTTTCAATACACAAAACTTTCCTAAGCCATTGGCACTGAAACACCCCCAAACCATTATTGATGTGCTGAACTTAACTGTGCGTTTTAAGCACTGTTGCTGAAAAGCCTCTCGAGAAAACGCCAAACACGGTGACCTTGTGGACCGACAGACACGTAAAATACTGATTCATCACTGAAAAGTACTTTGCCCCAATCTTGGGTGCCCCAAAGCAGCCTTTTTCGGCACCACAACAAACGTGCCCTTTTTTGTCTGGCACTAAGGAATGGCTTTTTATTTGGTACACGTGATCGAAAGCCGATTTCAAGTATTCGACGTCGTGTAGTGCTGACTGAGGTATCAACTCCTGATTCTCGCCACTTCCTATTTATAAAATTCACTGACCTGAATCGATGTTTTTCAGTAATCCTTTTCAGACATCTCTCTTGCCTCTTGGTTGTTATTCGTTTGGCACCACATTTTTCGCGAGTATATTTAAATTTATTGTTCCTATAGTAGTCCTGAAGAATTTTACTCACAGTTCCTTGAGAGCAATTCACCTTCCTGGCTATTTTCTGTTGAGTCAGCCCCTCATTCCGTAACGTTAAAATTATATTCTTAGTAAGAATAGAGATATCTTTTTTTCGGCCCATTCTAAGCAACAACAACGGAAATTTTGTTTTCAATCATGGAACAGTACTGTCACTACTTCTAATACGTCGCTAGTTATATGAAATTTCAACACCACGTGGACCAATCACGTAAATGGACAAATATTCTAATTTTTTGGAACGCCTTTTATCATTATTCTAATAATATGATCTTTTTAAAATTTGATTTTATAAATTTGTATTTATTTTTATGTTTTGTGTAAACAATATATGGTTGATAGATATCTTTAAAATATATGCTAACTTCAAGGAGGCGTCTACTTTGCATATTCGGTAAGAAATCGTGTCTTTTTGATGAGAAAAACTCAAATATTTGGAATATTCTAATATTCTGACGTTGGGTAGTATAGCTCACTCCTCACACATTAAATAGAAATGTGGGTAATTTTTTTAATTGATGTATAAAATTCAATACTTTTTTTTAAAAAATAAGGAATATTATAAATAAAATATACACTTTGTTTAAGCGGTCGGAGTCATACCACCAATTTCCAAAACTACCAGAAAATGAAAGCAGGAATGATATACCTCACGTGAAACAAACCAATTAAAGTTTTTTCAAATTCATTCATAATTACAGAATTAAATGAAAGCAGGAATGATATACCTCACGTGAAACAAACCAATTAAGATTTTTTCAAATTCATTTATTACAGATTTCGCTTATTGTTTAAATTTTACTCAGAGACTATAAGATTGCAAACAAACAATGCTTTAACTGATAGCAATTTGTTTATTTAAAAACCTTTTAATTTTGCCGTAAACAAAGAATCCATTGCATCATTTCTTGACCGAGTTCTCTTATACCGACTCTCTAAATTTTTTAAGAGCGTCTGCTCTCAGAATCTCTGTTTCTCCGAAACGTCATTGACCGAGATTACTTCTCGAGTTAAAGATTTCTCGTTTTATTTATATCTTTTGAAGTAATTTACGCGCTGCCATGAAGTAATTTTGTATACATTTCCTGTTGCCTTCTATGTACTTTATTTTAAAACCGTTACATCTATAACAATAAAAGAGTCTGTCTGTCTGTGGATCGTAAAACACCTACTTATACTGCCCTCAGAAATTCGAAAATTTTAAGATAGATTCCCTTTAATACCAACGTGTGCACCTGAGGCTTAGTTTTTTCATATTTGTTCCGTTTTTAGAGAGAAATCGAATTTTCTGAAAAAAATACAACTTTCTCTCAAATCCGATCATTTTTTCCCTTTCGTGTGGCCATTCGAGAGAAGAAATTAAAATGAACACAAAAATTAATTAAAATTGAAATTGCTTTTATTTTCTTGCCATTACCTTCAGAAACAAAATTAATGATTTGAAAAATAATTGAACGTGCCAATAAGATATTTTAATTTAAAAAAAAACACCAGAATGGAGGTTTTGACGTGAAATAACATTGTTATACAATTATGGTTAATTTTGAATTTTTACGAAAATTGCGATGACAGTAAGTTCCTATTGCGGAAGATTTTTGTGATATGAGGATGTGCATTTTATAGTGATATATTTTTATTTTGGAATTTTAAAGCAATATAAGTAACGGGATTTTATTCTTTATAATGAACGGAACAAAGCCAAAGTTTATTATCCTATAGCAAATCAAATGACACATATACTTGGATCGATTTGATATTCTTTTAGTCCGTGCGAAGAACGGGTATTTATTTGCTAGTATAAACATAATTATAGCAACGGCCAAACTTCTTAAATAGATTAGTTATATTAGTAACATGCTTTTTGAATGACATTTTTTTACAAAATTTACAAATTTAACAGACTTCAATTTAGTTTTTCTTAATTTAATAAATTTATGTTCATTATTTCGTTTTTTTATTGAACTAGTTACATTTCCTTTTCGAAAAGTAACATTTCAAATTATTGGACTTGAAATTAATTGCTATTGAAAAATGCTCCTACAATTTGTAATTATAAACTGCGAATGAACTATATTTTGAATATTTTTTTTTACTCAATAGCAGCGTTTCTTGAAATGGAATGCGAAGCATGCGCATTTCCATTGCATTGTCCAAAAATAAATATGTTTGTTAATCTATTCTTTTTCCTTATTATATGTTCACGTGTGCCGAACAGATAAGAGAAATTTCCATTTAAGAGAAATTTTTGGTTTCAGCCAGGTTACTATATTTAGCGATTCATTGCTTTTGCACGTGCATATTTCTTTAAAGTTTAAAACAGTTTCTTAACTGAAGGGCAGTTCGAACTTGCATGGGTTCAATATTATTGCATAGCTATTTTTTTAAACATATAGCATTCCCCGAAGTGATACTGAATATGGTAAATAATATATACTACAGATGCGAATCTATTGACGATCAAGTCAAGATAGAAAAGAAATGCACGTGCAATTGATGACGATCTTCAGTAATTAACTATAATCCTCCTTTCACTAATAGCCTATAGCCTCCAAGAATAGCCTATGTGTAGTTTTAGTGTGCCACATTATTTCCAACCAAACTAACCCAACAATCCACAGGCTCGCCAAACACCATGGGATTGGCAACCCTGCCTCCTTTAGATTTTCTATTTTTTTACAAAGTGGACGCTTTCACAATCAAAATATTTGGGATGCTAAGTTGTGGCCGGCAGACTATACCTACGTGTGTTTTCTGTTAGTGGCGCTATACAGTCTCAAAAAAATCTCCATTGTAAATGCGAATGCTTGGGTGAACAATGAGAGAGAGACGCCGCTTTATTCCTATAAGGAAAACCAACGCCAGCTGTCAAAAGTTGAGAAGCACTGACTTAAAATATTTTTGGACTAATAACTTTTTGGTAGTCATCGACCAAAACCAAAGTGTTAAATGCCGTTTGGCAGTTTGAGTTATAGCTTTTTGAAATAGTTTTTTTTAAATCTTTTGTTTAAATGGTGGTTGATTTAGAAGCCTTAGGGAATGATAGATATTAAAAGTTCACTGCACTATATGTTCAAAAATAATTTACATAAATAAGAGATGAGTACTTAAAATAAAAGCAGTTACAATTAGCATAAAAGTTTATATGCCCAATATAAACTTTTTTTATACACGGCCTATTTATTACTGTTTGTCTCTGTTGGTTGTCATGCCTAGCAATTTGTTTTGGTCGAGCCAAAAAAAAATTACTAGGCATGATATAAGACAAAGACTGAAGACGAACAATAATAGATAAGCAGGGTGGAATTTCTTCTGAAATTCTGATAATCAACAACGCTTCGGATAATTGGAGTTCTACTGTATGCTTATTTTGTTGTTTACTAATTTCATACCTGATTTAAACAAATAGCTAACTTTTAGCTGATTAAATTAAACCTACGTACTCTTGTTCGATCGTCTGTGAGACTCCCTGCAATGTGAATTTGAATAACTGAACTACATAATATAATTAAGAGGGACTGTCAATCCCATAGAGCTAATGCATTCGTTTTGAAATTGTAACTTTTGCAAAAGAATTGCTTTGCCATGTTATCCTATTTTCATCAGATATGGGAATCATCATAACATCAATTGAAAACAAAATTGAAAAGAAAATAACATCCGGTTATTTAATTATTAATTGATAAAATTTTAAAATAGTGTCGCCAACTGCTGTATATTTCTGGCTTTTTAAAACTTCAAAAATATATAATTCAATAACTAGATCACTTAGCTAATAACTAGATAACTCAACCCTTTCGTTTCAAATGTGTTTCATTTCGATGTTATGTTGAATCCACTGAACTGAACTGAAACTCTGGAATGAGCATCGTAACGCTCGCTAATAGGGTCGGTGAAGCCCGGCAACCCTGTAAGAGCAACCCAACCAATCCTATACTTAACCTGTTAAAATAGGTATTTTAAACCAACTTTTTCAATAATTTTTCAAACAGAAAATTGACATGTTATTGCTGTAGGAGGTTCTTTATATAATGAAGTTTTGGAAACATGTACTTTAAAAAAATAGAATCGCAGGAACAATCTTTAAAACTGAAATTCCTTAGAGTACTATTCTTGGCGAGCGATTTTGACGATCCAATGCAAACTGTCAAGTCAAGTGTCAATTGTGATCGGCGAATTCATGCCAAATGTGGCACATATTCTCCCTAAAGCTGTCGCCAAGTGACCCAAAAATAGGCTTCACCAGCTTTTCATGGGAGGCTCATTCCAGAGTTTCAGTTCAGTTCAGTGGTTGATTCCCATACCTGGGGAAAAAAGGCTACCATGGCAAAGCAATACTTCTGCAGAAGTTGTGATTCCAAAACTAATGCATTAGTTCTATGGGACTAACAATCCCTCTTAACTGAACGTGTGTCTGAATAGTGTCGTCTCTTTCCAGGAACTCAGAGAAGCGCAAGGAGAAGAGCCGCGACGCCGCCAGATGTCGCCGCTCCCGCGAGTCCGAAGTGTTCGGCGAGCTGGCGCAGCAGCTGCCGGTGGCGCCCCCGGTGGCAGCCGCCCTCGACAAGGCCTCCGTTATGCGCCTCACTCTGGCATGCCTCAAGGTGCGGAGAATGGTCACGGCGATCGTAGTGCCACCTCCCGGTGAGTATACACACTCACTCAGATTCTGGGATCTTCTGCTTAGAGTTAAGGTAAAATGGGCACGCTGGACCGCGGGTCTCGGAAGCAAAATGTATCTTTGTTAATCCAACGGAGAAAAAAATATTTTCTCTGCCACATTTCTCCGGCGGTATTGAATATTTTTACAAACGGATTTTTTTATGTGATAAATGTAGCTGACTTACAGGTCCCGACGATCCCATTTTTTGAAATTGGTTCAAATATTTTTTTTTATTTTTCATATAATAATTTTACAAAAAGTATTCGAATCAATTTAAAAAAGTGGGATTATAGAGACCGGTACGTTATTTACATTTATCACATAAAAAACCTTTAGTAAAAATATTCATTACAGCCGGAGAAATGTGGCAGAGCAAATATTTTTTTCTCCATTGGGTTTCCACTGATGCACTTTAATTTGGAGACCCGCGGTCCAGCGCACCCATTCCCATTTAATTGATTAGGAATATTCCCGTATTCTGGTCGTCTGCTTAGTGGACCAGCGACAGGAAACCGGCTTCACTCTTGGTTCTTCTCTCGCAGTACAAACGTGGGACTCGTGTCTCGAGTGAATCAGGGTTGCTGTGAGAGAAAAACCAAGAGAGAAACCGGATTTCTTGCATCAGTTGAGGCGATGACTCGCTATCATCGCCTAAGAGGCCTGATACGGACATATTCCTATGCAATGAAAAGGTTTTTCCCCTGTTCTCTTTAAATAGGACACACTTTGTTAGTTTTTGCTCAAACAACTGCAAAGAGTAAAGCTAAATTATTTTGGTGTTGCCCTCTACTTGCCCAGATATATAATCTACGTTTTACTATAGTTCCTAACCTAGTTTTCAAAATTTAACAAAAGCAGAATGTAAACTGTAAACTTAACATTCCTGTAAAGAATGTACACACCACATAAGTAGAAGCTATAAGAACGATAATGGATACAGGCAATAATAAGTTTCTTTCGCTGTTTGGGAGTTCTGTTAATTAGAGGGACAGACACACTCTCAATGGAAAACTTAAATTGAACTAGTCTGGTCAGTCACGTGATTAGTTCTGTTCCTGCCGCTAGATAGCGCAATTCAAATTGTAAATAGTTGTACATATTTTCTGTCATTAAAGTTTGAATGGAAAACGAAATCTTGACTCTTGTTGTATTGCTTGTTTTTATCCTGAATTCCTGAATATACATAGTCCATTAGGGGAGAACGGGGATATTTTTCCAAGGTTTGTTGGGAAAGTACAAGGGACATTTTTTTTAACGAGCTTACAATTCAGTATGCAGAAAGAATCGATGGAAAATGTTTTAAATGGCCTTAAATATATAATACATCCCAAGTTGATATTGATCAAATAGAATATTTTTTAACCACTTGTGTTTTCTCTGCAAAATAAAAGAATCCCCAGTTTTCTATTTAGACAAGATTTTACGTTTAAATTTGATAAGTTCGTTAATATAAGCATAATTAATGTGATAAAAATAAGAAGTAATAATTTTGTCTTAAAAAACTATAACATTTATTTAAACTTTATAATAGGATGTTAGTTTTGTTATTAGGTAAAAGTATTTTGATAATTTTAAGTCTTACTACCATATTTTTGGGCTGGGTCACGTATCCCTATGCATTGGGATACAAAATTGGGAAGTTTTAAATAATTTATATTTTACTAATATTGCAGTTAATACTAAAAATACTAATATGTATTGTGTAATACTTATTAAAGTATAAATTTACTGCATTTGCACATCTATAGATAGTGTTTTTTAAAAGTTACAATCAAAAAACTACAAGTTGGGTCATGTGTTCCTGGTTCCCCCTAAGAAATTGCGGACTTTCTTTTTTTTCTACCTCGGTTTGTTTTCTTTCGAGGAGGCGCCTTTTCAAAAGGTCGAACTTACTCTGGTGTTGAACAACGATGATTTGATGTGGAGAGAATGTCTTTGGAATTAACAGCAGGTGTAGAGGGAATGTCTTGATGACTAATGCTAGATGTAGAGGGGATTTTTGGCAATTTGTAGTTGATGTCGAGGGAACGTCTTGAAATTAATGGAAAGAGTTTGAGGGGAATTCAGGAGCTGGGCAGGATCTGGCCAATCTGTAAAGTAGGATGGCATGAAATCCAAATCTGTAAATATTTCAGGATTCAGCGGAAATATTCCAGAAACTTAAAAACCAGCCACGGTATTAGCCCCAGCCCAAGAGCTTTCTTTATCGTTTCATAGGCAAAAGTTCCTCTGTTCGTTTTTCTTTTGTAAGTGCGAATCATTTTTGATTTAGAACAACACAATTTAAAATTTAGAACTTCAGGTATTTTATAACTAATGATTTCATTACAAAATAACTGCATTTTTATTGTATTCTGGCTAGCTTCTTTAGGCTGGGGCACTTTTTCCAACAGGCAAGTGTTGGAAAACACGCCCCGTATAATTTTGGAAAACCTGCCCCGTCGTCATATTTTAACTATAATTGGACCTTGACGAGAAAAGGTTTAAGTTATTTTGAAAACAAATGCATAGTTATGTGAAGAATGTCACCATCTTTTAGTATACGCAACCACTAAAAAGCAAGTTTTAATGCTAGTTCATTTAATTTTAATTTAAATACAAGCATGAAAATTTACTCACCCTAAGAAATTTCACTAAAACAGCAATAACGACGAAATTTCAACTGCTGCTGATTCAAGCTTTTTGTGGATGGTCTATGACGTGTTGCTTTTGAATCCACGTGACCAATTAGCTCCCCCTAGCAGCTCATTTTCACACTAAGGCCTGTTGGAAAACATACCCCGTGTGAAAACTAGCCCCGGTCTCCCCTACCGTTTGGAAAATGGACTTGGAAAAGACTTTCTTAGATAAAAAAAAACTTTATACTGCCTGATTTCGGCCTACTGGGCGTATCGAGTTAAATCTAACGGATTGTGGTATAAACTAACCTGACATGTATACGGTTTCGTTGGATACATTTTTTTTTATTTCACATCTCAATCAGGACTGTTGTCATCTTAGATGAAGTTGTTACTGGAGAAATTTACACGATAGTAGTTTGTGGTGCTGCCATCTATTAACAGAATTTAAAACGTTAAACTATAACCCAAGTTCTTGCATCATCTGATTGTTGCATGATGTTACACATATAGAGCCTGTCCAGGAACACTTAAATGCGATGTTGTTCGAAACGATCCTTACAATTTGTATCGATATATTTCGACCCATCTTTATTATAATATGGATTCTGATATATTAAGATAACATATGACGTCTTTTCCATCAAATTTCTACCAAACTTTTGTTCAGATGGAATTATAAATTAAATGTTTGTGTCATACCCATAGATATCATAGTTAAAGTATTAGATTGGCAGATCACGTGACCTCCCATGCTAACGACGGGACGCGCATGGAGGCCAAAATAAGAGGGCAAAATGGCCAGTGTTGCCGGCACTTTAAGGAGAAAAATACTACGAAAAAATACCATTTAATTCTAAAATTACAAAAAAAATATCGTAAAAATACTAGCTGCATTTTGGAATCTTTTTAGTGACTTTAAATCCTTTTCTAGTATTTTTTTTGTTGTAATTTTAGAATTAAATGGTATTTTTTCGTAGTATTTTTCTCCTTTAAAGTGGCGGCAACACTAGCCATTTTGCCCTCTTATTTTGGCCTCTTTGCACGTCCCGTCGTTAGCATTGGAGGTCACGTAATCTGCCAATCTAATACTTTAACTATGATATCTATGGTCATACCACATCTAATGAACCTTTAACTCACCTGCTGCCAGCATACTAAATTAGTCATTGCCGCGTGATTCCGAATTGTTAAAGATATCTTATACTTTTTCTTTCAGTTTATGCTCATGTTTTAAAAACACCTCATGGTATTGCTGCACATTTTATTAAAATGTTTCGTTGTGCATTTCAGCATCTTCCAGTGAATCTACTCCCGATGGCGTTTCTGCTGAGGGCGCCCTCAGTGGATTTATTCTGATACTAAACGACGAAGGGGATGTTATCTTTATATCCGACAAGGTGGAAGAAATTCTCGGGACGCCGCCCGTGAGTTTTTTGTTGTTACTTATATTGCTATCTGGCATCTTAAGGTTTCGAAAATGGGGTTATAAATTCGATGCTTAAAACAGTCACATTTATTCATTCATAAAAGTTGTCTTTTGGGCAATTAAATAAATTGATATGGTATTATATTAACCACTTTACACATTATGTTCTCAAACCAAAGCTAAGAACTATATCTTTAGTGCCCTAATCTTGATGTTTGCTAATAGGAAAAATGAAAATATATACTCCGTTATCACTTAAATATTTAATTAAAACAAAAATACAAGAAAAAACATTTGAATGCTTGCTAATTCTTTAAAAAGTGGGAAGTATCCTAAATACCCATTTACATATTTCAAAAAAATTGATAGCTATAAATTGATTTGTCTCTGTCACTTGTGCTAAATGACCTAATGCATTAGTTTTGTAATCCAAACTAGTTAAAATATTGCTTACTTTAAAAAAAAACTATTGTAAAACCACGACTGTTTTTCAAAACGGTGGGCTTAACAGTATCCAGCTTTCCATCTCTGTGATTTTGCACACTTGTGGTTTTGTCATGTGAATATGTAAGCTTTTTTCCACCAGGCATGAAAGTCGTAATAACAGTAAAATTAACAAATTTAAAGAAAGTTAGTTTCGAACTGTTTCCTAAATGCCCTAATAAAAAATAATTGATCTAACTATAAATTGTATTGTGCCTGTCCAGTTACTATAGTTTAGCCAACACACTGATTGCTTGGTCTATCTGTAACCAGAGCCTGGTCTAGAGAAACACAATCGAAAGGCACATAAAAGTTTTGGGGGGCTGTATTGAGCCTAGTGGTCAGCATCACGGTCTCGAGATCGGAAGGTCCCGCGATCGAGTCCCGGTACCACTGAAGACCTACCGAGTATATGCGCGGAGTATGTGCTCGTTAAATCTGTTGGGTCCGAAAGTCTTGAATTCGGTTATTGAGCAGTTTACCACGGATACAGGTCCCTGGAGACTATTTTCCTCCCCTTCAGGGACATGTCTAAATTGTGGAGGTGGCGATAGATGGCAGCATCTGTCTTGTATGTGCACTCTTAAAACAAAAGAGTGAAATTCACTCCTATAAGAGAAGTGCATTTTCGGCACCGGAAAGGAGTGGAAATTAACTCGGACTGAGTTAAAACCGCTCGTTTTAAGAGTGTAGGACGCAGATTGTTTTCTTTTATTTCTTTTACCCACTCCGAAAAAGAGTGAAATTCACTCCTATAGGAGAAGTGCATTTTCGGCACGGAAAGGAGTGGAAATTAACTCAGACTGAGTTAAAACCGCTCGTTTGTTTTAAGAGTGTGGTGTATGTCGTGCCCGTCCTTCTTGACGAAGGTTTATAAGCGGGTCTTTGTGACCAAGCACACAAGCCTGAAAATATATGTCTACCAACCAACCAAGTTTGGGAGGCTCCTTTATAGAAAATGTTGTGTATGATTGCCCGTAATGGTGGCGCGTTAGTGAGCCGATGTATCATACTTTTCACTACCATTTTACAGGATTCTTTATAACATAGATCAAGCCAATCGCGTTATATCAAGGTACGAATAGAAGTCAAGCAAAAATCAAAGTGGATTCGCAGAAAGTGTAAAAATTTACCGACATTTTGGGGGTCTACAGCATTTATCGTAGTAGAAAATAAAATTTAGGGACCATAGAAATGGACCTAACACATTGAGCTAGAAGGGAAACAGGGGTGAAGTATCAGCGAGCCGAAAACCCACTCACACCCTTTTGAGCAAACAGGGCAGAAAATGACTATTTTCCCTACACTTGTATGCAATGCTTCTATCATATTGACTTGGGCTCCTAAATGTATTTTAACATTTTTAGTTCGAAAGAAATTAACTTTCTTAAACTTTAAATTCCAACTTTTTTAAGAAATAACCACGTGGATCACTAACTAAGAACCAGCGAAGACGAACCCAATAGCGAAATAGGCAAGTTCCTAGGTTTTCTGCCCGGTTCGTTTCTGCTGCAGTGCCGTGTATTTCTCCGCGTTTCGTTATTGAACCGGCTCGTTTGCTGCCCTGTTCAGTGAATCACACACCTCACTCCACTTTTTCTTCTAGCTCAATGACCTAAAGCCTTATGGTAGATCAGGCCCTGACTATAACAACGTTTTCGCCGTAACATGTTTCAAGAATGATCCCATTTCTTTGTTTCATAGTCGGAGATGGTGGGTTGCCCGTTGTCGGAGTTCCTGCACCCGTGCGACGTGGACGAGCTTCAGTCGCTGCTGTCGTCGGGCGTCGACTACTCGTCCGCCCTGTCGGTCTTCCTGCGCTTCAAGTCCACGCTCAAGCCCCACAAGGAGAGGAGGACCCTGCACCTCAAGTCGCTCGCATACCAGGTCAGTTCATTTTACCATTGATTAACATTTAAGTCCGCCACTAGAGCCTCCTATATAATAATGCCTTCCGAGTTCGAGCAAAACAAGGAAGTTGGTAGATGGCGCTGCCTCGCGAACTTGTGATGGCACGTGATTCGGGGTATGCTCATAAAGTAAGGCATCACGTGCACCGTTTGTTTTGTTTTTGATCTAGTTTTCTTCTCCGGTATGAGTTTTTTAAATAACGGGAAGTTAATTAAAAAGGGTCTTACACCCCCCCCCCCCCTCCGCCCTCAAATGCTGATAGATGGCGCTACCACCTACATTGCTTACTTATAGCCTGCAAATCCATGCTACTCGAACTCTGAGCTGAGTTCATTATTATATAGAAGATTTTGAGTCTGAAGCCTACTACTATGGTCATCTACATTTCTGTAGACTTTGCACCTAAAGTTGGTTGGTTGACATATATATTCGGGTTTGTGTGCTTGGTCAGACACACGCTTATAAACCTTCGTCAAGTAAGACAGACACAACAGACAATACACTTGACTTGTCACCCCCAGAGGTATTGATTTGGTATGGGAACTTGGAGGACTTTCGGACCCAACAGATTTAAGGAGCACGTACTCCGCATATACTCGACAAACACAAACATACATGCCTCACCGGGATTCGAACCCGAACCCAGAGGCTCCAAAGGCTAGCTCCCTAACCGTTGCGCCGCCGAGTCGGCCTTTGCACCTAAAGTACTGATGGTCTAAGCCGAGAGGTTTGTTTGACAGTGAACACTCAGCTAACTTCGCAAGCAAACTTAGTACTCATTTATCAACCGCGGAAGTATGAAAACATTTACCAAGTTGCATTTTACCATTTTGAAAAAGATATGCACACACGGAGGGACAGAACATGTAAATCTTCAACAAAAAGAAAACATCGCTACCCTTCCTCCAAGACGTTATCGAGAGCATTTTTACTCGTCAGTGATTGGGTTTGTGTGCCCACGTGATATGCCAAACCAATCACTA
The DNA here is from genome assembly GCA_019343175.1 of Oedothorax gibbosus. Classification (NCBI taxonomy): domain Eukaryota; kingdom Metazoa; phylum Arthropoda; class Arachnida; order Araneae; family Linyphiidae; genus Oedothorax; species Oedothorax gibbosus. Next base: position 3,207,563 of record CM033271.1, on the reverse strand, counting down.
ACGAATGAATTGCTTTCGGTAACGTCTTGAAGGAAGCGTGGCAAAGTTTCACGTGTCCTGTATTCCATGTATACCAGGCTTTAAGTTAATCAAAAATAGAGTCGTGTAATAAATTAAACCACGTCAACATAGATGGTGCTAAATATTGTGAGATAGGTGGAGTTAAAAATAGTTTCTTGACCACTAGTAACGCAGATAAAGCTATATTTGCAAAAGCAAGCTAGTGACATCATTGGTTTCCGATTACCATACTATTTTTCAAACTTTAAAGACACCTTATTTAAGAGACTATGAATTACGTTGAAATATCGTCGCACTAAAGCTACACGAAGGGCTATTGAGGACGGGCGTCGTAATTTATAACCACTGTTGGAGACTATCATTTAGCATGCTAGGTAGATAGGTTGGTACATGTATTTTCCAGTTTGTGAGCTTGATCAGAGACCCGCTTATAAACCAAACAGACTGTTAGCGTAAATGGCTGCGATTAAACCCACTAAGCCCCTTTAGCAAAAACCAGCAGTCGAACCTAGTTGTAACAATATTCTATTCTTTTTTTTAAACCTTTAGTTATCTGTGTGTCAACCGTGTTTCAGGTGATCCACTGTGTGGGCCACAAGCTGAGCAGCGGCCTGGGCTCCTTCTACCTGCTGTTCGAGGGCACCCCCCTGCCCCACCCGGCCCACGTGGAAGTGCCCCTCTCTGCGCGAGACGTCTTTCTGTCGCGGCACACACCCGGCATGCGGTTCACGCACTGCGACGACACGTGAGTGATCTTTTATTTTATTCAGTTTTAAATAGCACATTATAGGTCAAGTCTAATTACAATGTATATTGAACAAAACAATTATGAACCGAAAACAAACACGAAATAAATGAGTATGAAAAAAAACACATTACACAGATAAAAGTCGTCAACAATTTGCTTTAAAATCATTAAAGGACATCTTCTGCAAGCGGAATATTCAATAGATCTTTTATTATTAGTAGTAAAACGTACACATAATTCTCGTTGGTCAGAGCAAATAGTTAAACACAGATTAATTCACCGCAAAAATGGTTCAAATCATTTTTGTAGATACTGCAGTTTGCTTATCCAGTGTACCTGGCTATGGTAGAAAAATTTAAAAAGTTTAACATATAATTAAATATTTTAATGAGGGTTTTTGAAGGGTATAATGGGGACAAAGACTCCTCTGCTATATGAGCATTTTGTACCAATTCCAAATCCATGAAGTGATGCGGCTGCTGATGCTGCCCTCAACTACGACGCTGAAGAGTTCATATCTTTCTGGTTTGGCCCAGTAGAGGGCAGTCCCCACTACCCACAGATATCATAGTTAAAGTATTAGATTGGCAGATCACGTGACCTCCAATGCTAACGACGGGACGCGCATGGCGACCAGAATAAGAGGGCAAAATGACCAGTGTCGCTGCCACTTTAAGGAGAAAAATACTACGAAAAAATACCATCTAATTCTAAAATTACAAAAAAAATATCGTAAAAATACGAGCTGCATTTTGGAATCTTTTTAGTGACTTTAAATCCTTTTCTAGTATTTTTTTTTTTTGTAATTTTAGAATTAGATGGTATTTTTTCGTTATATTTTTCTCCTTAAAGTGGCAGCAACACTGGCCGTTTTGCCCCCTTATTTGGCCTCCATGCGCGTCCCGTCGTTAGCATTGGAGGTCACGTGATCTGCCAATCTAATACTTTAACTATGATATCTATGCCACTACCACATTTCTCGATGACCTCATTTCTACATCATTCATTGGCAACCAAATAGAGGGCAGCACGACCGACCGGTATGGGATTTTAGAAGACTTTATGACCACGACCAGTGGCGTCGGAACTTATTCTTTAGAGGTATGGCAAGAAATGCCTCTCTACCCTCCTCCCACTTCCTTTAGATGTTTTAAAGATAATATATTATTTAACAAATATGTATATTTAGACAATCAACCAATATTTACATTTATTAGAAGTTAGTTTTATTTCAATAATTTTTTTTAAAAAAACATATCACCTGCGAGAGTATTTTTTTTATTGTTGCATTAGGATAAGATCAAAGTGGGAAGGCAGTAGGGTTGAAAATACAGTTTCTTGGGCTTTGTTTAGGATATTGTGAATTTATACGAAAAGTTTCGAACTACAGTATGTTTCATAAATCCCGGTACTCTTGCTTTGAAAAATCACTGAGCGTTCTGTTCTGAACGTAAAATACCAAACAATTAAGAAAAAACGAATTTCTTGGACCTGTCCCCCCTTGAGTTCAGATAGTGGAAGGCGATACCGAAAATTTTCCTGAAACATGGGACATTAGCCCATTTTTGCAGACCCCCAGTAGGCGAATGTGTATACGTGTTATCTTTCTCGGTGTGGTGTGGTTCTAGGGTGGGTATGTGACAAAAATATTTGCAAGCTTAATTGTTTTTGTTGGGATTTTTTTTTTCACACGGTCACTTTTGGGTTTGATTCTGTGGAATGAAAAAAAAAACCATAACATACTGTGAATAATCTGTGCAAAAGTTGGTATAGCAGCTGTCATACCTACCATATCAATTCCGGCTCCACTGCAAAATCTGGTATGGCAACTGCCATACCTGCCATACCGGTTCCGGCGCCACTGACCACGACGGACTATAACGTGCACCAGTCACTATTTTGCGTACTCGGGTGTCTTCGGATAGCAGTACTCGAATTTGCAACCTGAGGAATGTCAATTAAACACTCTACCTAACGGGCTATCCTGGCTTCTGAGCAATTAAAAAATTATCGTAATCCATTAGTTTTTCCACTTTAAATTCAGTATCAAAGAACACTTAAATCCATTTTTCATCATAATAAAGTTTAGTTTAGTTTGAATTATCGTCGCACTAGAGCTACACGAGGGCTATTGGCGACGGGCGTCGTATTTTAGAACCACAGTCAAGTGACGAGCCGACACCTGAGTAGGCACCCAACGCAACCATTAAGGGCGACATCGTACGCAGCGTTAGGACTTTGAAGGATATTTAACGTGCACTCCCTATACACGGGGTATTATTCGTCGGACATTTTTGGCTGCACGGGCCGTTTATAGGTCGGCAGTTATTTTGGCGATGCCCGGACCCGAACCTGGGACCTTTCGCATGCTAGGTGAATGCCTAACCGACTGGGCTCCCCAGCCCCTTCATCATAATAAAAATAAAATCTCGTGTTTTTCCAGTACCATCTTATTTATATTGTCACTAATATGAATCTTCCACTCATGTGAAGGGCTGGGGAGCCCAGTCGGATAGGCATTCGCCTAGCATGCGAAAGGTCCCAGGTTCGGGTCCGGGCATCGCCAAAATAACTGCCGACCTATAAACGGCCCGTGCAGCCAAAAATGTCCGACGAATAATACCCCGTGTAGAGGGAGTGCACGTAAAATATACTTCAAAGTCCTAACGCTGCGTACGATGTCGCCCTTAACGGTTGCGTTGGGTGCCTACTCAGGTGTCGGCTCGTCACTTGATTATGGTTCTAAAATACGACGCCCGTCGCCAATAGCCCTCGTGTAGCTCTAGTGCGACGATAATTCAAACTAAACTAAACAAACTTCCACTCATGTGTGTTGTACAGGATCCGCGCCCTGGCCGGCTACGACAGCGACGAACTGATCGGAAAGTCCGTGTACACGTTTCACCACGCCTTAGACACGGAAGTCCTGCTGGCCGCCTACAAAACACGTGAGTACACTTTTTAAGCATACAACAATCATATTTACACCCAATTTTATTGAAATTTCGGAATTGGGAACGCTGACCTCAAGGGCTGTGGGAAAGAAAAAGCGCTTCAAGTCGATGTTTCCACGTGTTAAGTCAAACTCATAATATATACTAACGCGTGGAAATTGTAAATGTGGGAAAAAGAGCTAGAGTACAGAAATATAATTATACTGAAGCTGCAACTTCTAACTGATTAAGTGTTTTACAAGTTTTGAAACTTCTGATATCACAGTTTAATTTTTTTTTATAGTTCTACTGGTTTTTAGCCTTCAGCAATAAGCAACTTTTTGCATGGATTAATTTTTAGATTAGTGTTTAAACATTTTTAATTTTTTACTCAAATACGGTTAATAGCAAAAAATTCAAAATTACCATGAAATTATTGGAAGGTGTAAAACTAACTGTAACTATTTTCAATTAGGTTTTTATAAATATGTTCACATTTCCATCAACCGAAAACTAGCATTTAATTTGTTTTATTGAATAACCGCTAGATGGCAGCACAAAATATTTTTAACTTCCACTGATACTCTCTTGGTGCATGGATTTTTAGTTGGCTTTGATCATAATTCAAATTATCTAAGTTTATAAAAAAAATTACTCAGCTACACTGAAACTTTGACGTTTCCGAAAATCAATAATTTTTAAAAAACGATTTGTTTGCCCTTTTAAAATTTACAAAATTTATTACAGTAAAAAAATTTAAAGCCAAGTTGCCAATGATATTGTATACTAATTGCTCCTGCCACGAGTAGCTGTTGCACAAATGCAAAATTAAGTGAAAAATAATTTAAATCGAGATAAACTTTGCAGTTCTTATATGATAATATTCCACGCATTCTTTGTATGTTTCGCTCGTTTGTTACTTCTCACAGTTGGCTTTAATTGTTTTTATTAATATTTTAAAAATTGGGGAAAAATGGATTAATAAGCCAAAACGTATTTAAAATTTAAAAATAAAATAAATTGAAACCGGTATAAATTTTCCTAAAACGAATGACTATAGTAGAAAAGCAAAGATTTCGGATTTTAAATTGGCCAACTTCGCAAATTTGCATTTTTATTATTTGTATTTTTTTTCTTCGCATATTTATAGTTTTGCTCGCAAATGACGGATATTTTTGTAGAGATCAATTATAGATAATTCGTGAAGTGCGTCAAACTTGTAAGTACGGCTCTTAGTGTGTCACTAGGCTCCCCTGCCATTTATATTTCCCACCTGTTCTTAAATACAACTTTGAGAAACGCCAAAACGAACTTTTTTTCCTTTCTTCTTCTTGAGTGTCACACCAGCCACTATTCATCGTCGAATGACGGCGCTAACCGATGCCAACTGTCACTCACAAATAATGGTTTTAAACCCCCTCAGGTATTTGGAACAACTTAAAAAAAATGTTTAAATGGGTGAGTTTACAGTGATGAAGTTTAACTATTTTAATTTGTCGAATTGAAAAGCTGTTTTGCGTTAACACTTTGGAACTAGTTTTGGTTTTCAGTTGATTAGTATGACAGTCTAACCATCCGAAATTATACATAAATCTGATGTATACTGCATGGTATGATATAATACACTCAAAAAGCCTGAAACAGTGAGAGACCATCTACTGCGAAACCTGGATTCATCTTCTCGACCTTAACCGAACTGTCCCTACCTGAAAATCTTTGATAGCCTTGTCTCTTTGATGTGTGTTTCCTTTGCTTCTTTTCTGCTTGTTGTGCTCATATTAAATATACTTTTTTTCCTAATGGTAAGGTAAGGTAAGGTAAGGTAATCGTTTCCGGCTGCCTATTTCTAGCCTCCTTCAGGAGCTTTAACACAGCCAATAACGCCTCGTATTTTAGAACCCTGGTCAAGTGACGAGGTCGACACCTGAGCGGGCACCCAACTTAACTTCGAAAGACATCGTACGCTGACGCCGTCGGGACTTTCGACTCCACAGATTTTATAAGCACGTGTGTCCCTGTGTACTCGGCCCATCCGTGATGAGGATTTTTCTACTATTTCCAGCACGGATCCGATTTATAGGATGACTGGCAGTAGGTGGGATTCGAACCCCCGCACTCCTGAGAAGGTTGAATCTCTAGGCTGATGCCCTAACCACTCGGCCACGGACGGGCATTTTTCCTAATAAAGCCATGTTGTTGTTGTCGTGTCCATGGATATTCCATGGAAGATGGTTGCCAGAGCCTCCGAAGAGCTAATAAAACCATAATTTAAAAAAAATTGTAGACTATGTTTGAAATTCTTACAGAACGGCATTTATTAATTTAATGGGTTATTTTCGGGGGTTTTCTCGTCAAAACTCCTTAACAAGCGCACAATGGTTTAATTTGGGTGCCCGATCAGGTGTCAACCTCGTCACTGACCAGGGGTTCTAAATAACGAGACGAAATTGACTGCGTTAAAGCTCCTCATAAAGTCTACAAATAGACAGTTCATAAAGTTTAACCAACCGACCTAACTATTAATATGGAGCCCGGGTGACCTAGTGGGTTACCTGCCCATTACACTAACAGTCTGCGAACTGTACGGTTGCGGGGTTCGATTCCAGCCTCCGCTCTGGGTGTACTTTTTCTGTGTCAGAAAGAATTCCGTTTGTGTCTGTCTTACTTGACGAAAGTTTATAAGCGGGTCTAGGATCAAGCGCACATACCGGAAAATACATGTACCTATACCTACCTATTTACAAAAATATCAGTTTTACATCATTCCCATATAAAATTGTAAAGTTTCGTAAACTGGCCTAACTCCTTCGACCTAGAAAAATATACAAAAATTTAACTATTGACTTTTTTTAAATCACTTAATTTTTCTTTTTTGGTTGCTACTGATTATAATTGTGTGACGTCTCTTAATTTGTGTACCGTCCAAAATGGGACTTTTTATTATCCATTTAAACTAATTCACTTTTAGGAAGATAAAAAAAAATACGCCTCACTTAAGACCTAGATAGAATTCTTGCCGAAATTGCTCGTGTGAAAAAATAAAGTTTTCCCGTTTTTTTCCTGGAAGGAAATAATTCCATCTCCCGATCCTATTTGCCTTTTCTCCCGAGATGGCCCGCGGCACCCCATAAAACGGGTCCTGCGATAAGCACGAAGCGCACAGGAAGCACAAAATGGAGAAGGGAAGGAATTTTATTTTTGTGATCTATGATCAGAATTTCAGCTGTTTGGGAGAACAGTTCCTCGAGTTGGCTTGTAACCATAGATATCATAGTTAAATTATTAGATTGGGTGATCACGTGACCTCCAATGCTAACGACGGGACGTGCATGGAGGCCAAATAAGGGGGCAAAATGACCAGTGTTTCTGCCACTTTCGGGAGAAAAAATAACACTTATTTTATAATTATTCTAAAATTACAAAAAAATATCGTAAAAATACTAGCCGTATTTTGGAATCTTTTTAGTGACTTTAAACCCTTTTCTAGTATTTTTTTTTTTTAATTTTAGAATTAGATGGTATTTTTTCGTAGTATTTTTCTCCTTAAAGTGGCAGCAACACTGGCAATTTTGCCCCCTTATTCTGGCCTACATGCGCGTCCCGTCGTTAGCATTGGAGGTCACGTGATCTGCCAATCTAATACCTTAACTATGATATCTATGCTTGTAGCAGTTATTTCGCGATCTATTGTTATCTAGCCGGATCAGCAAATTGAATGAACTGAATACTTGTTTTCACTGCATGAGTTTAAACTTTTCACTGAAAATGTAATTTCTATCTATTTTAATTTCTTTAATTTTTTTTTCAATTGGATTTCTGATGATTGGGAAGGACTCTTCCGTGCCTCTCATTTTAAAATGTAGTCAAATTTTAAACATTACCAATTTTTAAGAATTATGTATGTTGCTGGAAAACCTGACAGTCAGTTGGTTTATACGTTAGTATCCCACAGAAGCAAAGGTCTTCTCTCCCCGCATGGAGTTGTTTGAAGTCTCTGTTTTTACGGACTTCAAAAGCAAATCTGTTTTCGATTTTTTTATCCTAGAGAATGTTATTTACGAGATGGTAAAGTTCTTTTATCCTTTTCCCAAGATCTAGTAAAAGAAATAGTTTCATTGGGTTTCTCTTACTTCTCCAGTTCTTTCTGCCTTTACTTTCCCGATAGGAGCATATGTTGTTTCCGCTTCGGTGTGTTTCGGCATTGAATTTATCTCAGAAAGTTTGGGATCAAAACATTTTGTCTATCCTAGAGTGACTTGAGTCCCGTGGAGTGAGTGGACACACAGTCACATAATAGGATAGATACGGTGGTCATGGCCCCATAAAATGTCAAAGAAAATACTTCGTGTTTCGCCAATAAAATGTACTCCTATTCTTGAAAACAATCTATTTACCCAAATAAAAAAATAGCCTACAAGTAGTGTTGATTTCTATGTGATAAGAGATGGCTGGTTTTCATTTTTTAAAATTTTAAAATAAACACACACACACAGACTTGTCGTTTTATTATAGATATACAATTAAACGACACCTATTGTTGTTGCCGTATAACTCCAGGGCATAGCTTGGAAGGCAGGAGGGGTGCAGTAGCTTCCGTTGGCACAAGGCGTTTAGCCTCCACGAAGTTGGAAGTCTGACTTCTGCTTCGAGATGGTTGCACCTCCTAAATGAAGTGAACATAGATGGAGCGGATAGACATTTTTTCCAGACAACCTGTACCCATGGTAACTGCACTATGACCGCCCACAGATCCCACAGATTTAACGAGCATGTTCTCAGCATCTACTCGGGACTACACAAATATCCATGCCTCATCCGGGATTCGAACCCAGTTCCACTCGCTTGACAAGCGAAGGTTTAAACAACCAAAATGGCTTGGCGACAACGGCACCTTTTACAAGATGTATATACACTTCTTTAACATGCTTAAAAATTAACTTCCCCAATGGATGTTCCTCAACAAATTAATTCGATACACGCTCACTAACGTAAGTAAAGTCTTCTGGGGCATTTAAAATCATTCGGATTCCTTTTCCTAAGTATTTGGAAAGTAATTACTTTTTACAGTTGATTAATTTTTCACAGTGAACTTTAATTTAATCTGATGTAAATGTTTTTTATTATCGTCTTTTATCTTTATTTTTCTTCTTAATCTCAAGTGAAGGTGGACTACAACTCCCTTCTGAGCATTTGACACAGATTTCGTTAGATTTTATTTTTGTTTTATCAAGATAAAAGTGAACTTTGTGTAGCAAAATAGTTTTCTCTGTCGGCAGTTTTCAAAGGAATTATCTCCAATGTTGATAAAAGTTGAGAAGCTCTTTATTTATTGTTCCGTACTTTGGATGTGTTTACAAGTCGAACGGATTAAATTACTTGTTGATTAGAGATGCTGCCAGATTCACTTAAAGTTACAATACCGGAAATAAACAATGTTTGAACAATTGGCAACATACTCCTGCCTTTTGTATTGCAAATTAAGCGTGAGGCAATACAAAATCCTTAATAGAAATATGACAAATAATATCTCTCAATTATCCCTTGGGTGGGTCGATAAAATGGGTACCAAGCATGCTTGGGAACTAAACATTGGGGGTTCCGCGTGAGGCTGACCACCTTACCGAGACATATGCCTAGCACCCCAGAGCCCTAGGTCACGAAAGCTGAAATGGGCACGACAGGCCTTGGCCCAGTAATGGGCTGTTGCGCAGAGGAGTTTAGTTTTTAATATCTATCAATGTAAACCGGAAATCAACAATGTTTGAACGAATGGCAACACATGTGATTCCTTTGCTGTGGTGTTGAACAAATATGGTCCCTGAACGGGATGTAGCTACTGCTTTAGTTTTAAAATCGCAACCTCTGCGAGAGTATTGCTTTGCCATGAAAGTATTTTTTCACCAGGTAGGTGAGTAACAATAAAATAAAGCAAATTTGGAGGAAAAATAGCATCCAGTTATTTAATAATTGATAAAGTTTAAAAATAGTGTCGCCCTTTTCTGAATATTTTGGAGTAATTAAAACTAAAAATGCCTCTTTGGTTGAACATAGGTGTACTCTTGACGCCAAAATAATCATTATGAATAAAATATTGACGTAGGAATACGTGCAATTATCTAATAAAATATCAATACTTTTAAATATTAATTCTCCAACATTTTAATCAACTGGAGCATGAGTGTTATCCAATACACTTCTTGATTTCAGAATTACTCAAGATTAAATAAATAAGAAAGGGTGGGAAAGAATGAGTAGTTCAGAACAAAAAATTGTCAGAAGTGGACCTGGATCATTTTTGTCGTGACTCGTGAGCCACATTTATGCGCACCAATGGTTAAAAAAATATATATCTTCGAGGTGCACGTGTATTCCCTAAGGATACACTCTTAAAACAAAAGAGTGAAATCCACTCCTATAGGGGAAGCGCATTTTCGGCACCGGAAATAACCACTCCGAAAAAGAGTGAAATTCACTCCTATAGGAGAAGTGCATTTTCGGCACGGAAAGGAGTGGAAATTAACTCAGACTGAGTTAAAACCGCTCGTTTGTTTTAAGAGTGCACTCCGCAAAAAGAGTGAAATCCACTCCTATAGGGGAAGTGCATTTTCGGCACCGGAAACGAGTGGAAATTAACTCAGACTGAGTTAAAACCGCTCGTTTTAAGAGTGTAGTACGTATATTGTTTTCTTTTATTTCTTTTACCCACTCCGCAAAAAGAGTGAAATCCACTCCTATAGGGGAAGTGCATTTTCGGCACCGGAAACGAGTGGAAATTAACTCAGACTGAGTTAAAACCGCTCGTTTGTTTTAAGAGTGTAGCAATCAATTGGCCATTCATTTTATGCAGTAAGTACACAAGCTGAAGGTAATTAACTTTTACGAGATAATAGTAAGAGTTAGATGAACCAATCACAATGTAAATACTCCCTTTGTACCCAAGGTCGTTACTCGTAACTATCTCGTATCGTAGTAGAGATTTGCCAGCTTTGATGAATGTATTGGTTTTATCAATACATATATTTAGGTCATTTTACTTTACTTTGCACTTTAAAAAATTTAATCAGTGCACTTATATTTATCCTTTTGTTATCTTAAAAAAAAACCGGTTCCACAAATGATGTTCTAATTGAAAAATTACATAAATTATAGCATATTGTTTCTTATGCCGAAAAAACGTAATCTTTAAGAAATTACATTAGCCCTATTTTGTTTTAGGAATTGTGATAAGACTAATATCATTGTCTTATCCGACCGCCTGTAATACGCTGCCCCCTTCCGACTTTGGTTGTTATTTGTTTCATAAAAAATTAGTCTGATGCATTTATGAGCTATGGGTTAGGGCTTTTTACAAGGAAACGACTTGTGCTTTAAAAAAAATGTCGGTGAAAGGTTTTAAAACAAACCAAACCTCTAGGAAAGATCCTGAACCATCATCAATATCTCTAGAGCTCTCTACCAATAGCTCTGAAGAGGATAGAAAAGGCACAGTCGTAGAACTATAGTGCGACGTATTTTAAAGCCGACCCATCTCGCTCTTTAATCCGACACTTTTGGGAACCCTCACTGAAAAAAAAATTTAGTAACCATTACCAAATTTGAGTAACCAGTACCAAATTATTTGGTCGTATATGAGTTAAGTAGGTATTTTGTACACGTTACCAAATGATTTGGTAACGAAAATTTGGTACCAGCTACTATGTAATTTTGTAGCTAATACTAAATAAATTTGGTAACTATCACAATGTATTTGGTTTTCGTTACTAAATATTTATTAAACCGTACCAAACGAGAAAAGTATACTTGCTATTAATTACCAAACATTTGTTTTCAAGGACCAAAAATTTGGTCGAATTTACCAAATGAACTAAACGTATTAGGTATATATTACCAAATATTTATTATCGAATACCAAATATTTGGTAAAAATTACCAAAACCAATTAAAATAATTGGTTATGTTAACAAATATTTTTTTATCTAGTACCAAATATTTGGTGAGGTTTACCAAACGATTTTAACGCACATGTTATATTCTACCAAATATTTGTTGTCAAGTACCAATTATTTACTATACAGAACCAAACGATCTAAAAGTATTTGTTATAGATTACCAAATATTTAATCAAGTTAAATGGGCCACATTAAAATAGATTGCTTCAAAACCCGTAATGAAGTAATTAAAATGGGTGTTAAAAAAGAGCTTTAAATTACCTTAAAAACAAGGTGTAGTCTAGTTGGACATCCGTCATAATATCTATAGGTACCTTGCAGCCCAACACACTAGGCAGTGTTAGCCTACTCATGACTGCCTAGTGTGTTAGGCTCAAAGGTGCCTATAAATATTATGACTAAGTCTAACTGAACTATATCTTGTTTTTAAAGTAATTTAAAGCTGTGTTTTCCATCCAATTTAAAGCTGTGTTTTCCATCCAATTTGAATTACTTCATTTCTGGTTTTTAAGCAATCAATTTTAAAAATTGACAATTTTTTGGTACCTGCAGCAAAAATTGTAAAAGTAGTTATTTAAACTAAATTTAGGTTTTGCATGTTATAAAAATAAAGCATCATAAAACTGGCTTCCTATTTTGTTTCGATTGAGTTTATTTAGCTGGTGACAATACTTACCCAAAATAGCATCCATGACTCAGTAAAAACTCGTGAAACTATATGAAGTTAGTTTTAAATTGAAGGGCAACATATGAAAAATTTAATTTTTTAAATATGAACTTTAAAATATATCTTTTACTATAATTACCAGTCACTCATTAGCGCTGGAAAAACTAAAACAAAAACCCAGAAAGTTCAGAAAGAGTATTTATTTCAGACATAATAAAGATACTAAAGGACAAAGATACTAAAACAAAGGTCAAAAGTACAAAGTATTTATTTCAAAGATATAAAAACAAAGATACTAAAAGAAATGTCTTACATAAAAATACATTTTTTTTAATTAGACATTTGACCTGAAATATTGACCTCGGTATTAATTCAGCACATAAATCAGGCGTTAAGGACTTAAGAGACTCTTCATCCACATATTCATCTAAAAGCAAAACAACAACAAAATCAGTTTCGATTTCATAATATACAATGTAAAAACTAAATATAATTTTAATCTTGATTCATTGTTATCTTTAGTAAACTCTATGAAAATTTTTAATATAAAAAAATAATAAAGCTGTTCAAAAATATAATCATCAAAAGCATCTTAAAAACTGAAGTATATAATAATTAAGTTTAAATAAAACACAAAATTGCTTTTGTCAAATTATAGGTAAATTGACTTTTTATGCAATAATTTAGTACAATTTGCAAAAATTAAATTTCGTAAGAGTCACAAAATCGTTGAATTCCAACACAAGCGAAAAAAAATTTTTGTTTAGGAAATTCATATTAAAATTAAATTGTAGTCTGACTATTTTTTCAACCCTGGCAATATAAAATTTAAAAGAACTAAAATTTTACATTAAAAGGATTTAATATATTGGAATTTTCAAATGCCAAATATTACTGACAGAGAAATGTATAAAGAGTGGAATAATACATAAATTAAACATCAAAATTTTTTTAAAAATTTAAAACGGAACTGCATATATTCCTTAGAGGCATGTCCGTAGTCTCTTATATTGCGATTATTTCCCAAACACTCAAAAATTTCGATTGCCGGTTATTCTTATTTTCAATCGGCCGATCGATGGAGAAAAAATCAAATACCAAAGTCGGTCATTTTGTGGGAATTCAAACAAAAAATACGATTTCACCGCAAACCTTTCCGAATTTAAAAATTTCTTTAGTTTAAATTTAAAAAAACACAATGAAATTCACTCAGCAACAAAAAAAATTCCAAAGTAGCGGGCCTTGGCGCCACGGATCGTAATTTTTTAAAGTAATAAAGTACCTAAAATTTGGTTGACTGATCTATCCTGAACTAAAAAAAGAAACGAAACCCTGATCATACGACGATTACGCTGCGAACCAGTAAATATTGCGAGGAGTTGTGGTTTGGTTAAGCGATTTTTTTCAGAGAGAAAACTTTAAAAAATAAACGAGATCCTACTGCGATTACGTTTACTACTGTAACTAGCAAATATTACTAAGCAAGCGGCTGGTTGAAAAATCTGATCACAAGTAGAACTTTAAAAAGAACACTAACCTTCTGCGATTTCGCGGCTACTTAGCAAATGTTACAAGTCGTCGTGGTAGGTTTACTTTCCGCACGAATAAGAAAAATCTTTGATCCGCATTGGGCATTTTATTTCCGCAAATGAAATATACATCGTTTAGATTTTTTTTTAAAAAATCCACTAAAATCATCAGCCTTGTTTTTCTAGACCGACGAACGATTGATTCATTAAATGCTACAAAATTACTAATACCAAGGCGAAACAATCTCCAAATAAATTTTGTATTTTTTGATCAAAGCTTATCCGTAGTTTTAACTGTGTTTCCGTAACTCCGTAGTTTGATAACCTCGTCCGTAGAAACTACGGACAATCCGTAGTACTTGGCAGGTATGCGGAAGTAACCGAACAAAAGGAAAAATACGAGACACGCCGACTTTAAACCTAATGGCGTATTAAAAATATATATAACTATATAATATATTTAAAAAAAGGTATATTGAGATAAAACATTCAATAGCAAACTATAAATATAACAAATGATTATGAAAATGGAAATCTGAAAATATAAGAAACATCTTACGTTTCGAAGCACATGGAAAGTAGTGTACAGAGTATATTAATCTGATGTGACTAACTTAAATTAGAAAAGTTAAAAATATATTTAGCTAATATAAGCTAAACATTTCAATATTTACCTAAATATACACATTATAAAACACAATAAATTATCTCTTACCTTGAAACTTTTGTATGAGAAAATCCCCAAGCTTTTAGTAAATTCGCACACCCTGCGTCCGCCATTGTAAATGTTGTTTATTGCCGCCAAACACCCATGATTCCAAGCTGCCAGCCAATCGGAGCGGTCTAGATTTTGAGCAAAGGATTTTGCTAGGGAGTAGCAAATGTTTTTTGTTAAACGCAAGCATAATTTGGTAACCGCAAGTAAATACTGATCACCAAATATATTTGGTAACGGTTACATACCTTTTTTTTTCCGTGTACGGAGTACCGAATTCGCCGGTAATTAATGAAATCAATTCACATGCATAATTTTTAAGCAAATCGATAATGCAGTAAAACTATCGCTATACATTTATTCTTAATAATATAAATTTAATATGTATTCTACACTTATGCTATTACAAAACTAAAAACTTTTTGAAAACTACACAATACATTATTTTTATGAGTTTAACTCATTAGCTAAGAGTATAGTCTTAGCTAATGAGAATATATTTATAAAACTCTGCATCAATCTAAAAATTGAAAAATATAAAGTAATTATAAACTACTCTATCACTTTATCTTTTTTGACATCTCTTCCTAGTAATCGATTTTTCTTGGAACTTACATTCTGGCACCTGTATATCTCTACCTTAACATACAATCCTAACCCTCCCATTATATCCGGAGTAGTTGTGCCTTCATCAAACACAACACCGCCATTGTCAGAGCCGAAATGACATTTAAATTTCCCCATTTGTCAAGAGGTTAAGACGGAAAAAATTAAGCACCTATCGCTTACAACAGTCCCCCGCTTTAGAACAAGAAGCCGGTTTGTTGTATAAAATTGCACTGTTTCTCCTGCATGGCTTCTGCTAGGGATTAGTGAAAGGATCTTAAGCAAGATAACTGTTTGTTGGACATATTTGTTGCTTTGAACATGAAGGACCAGTTTGGTATTTGAGTACTTAAACCGTCTCCCATTTCTTAACATTTCACCTAAACCAGTAACAGTTCTTGACGCTTATTGAAACAAACAGGAATTATCAGCGCATCGATAGATAAAAATTACATAGTATAATGATGAAAGGAAACAGAGAAATCGCAATTTTACGTTTTCTAAGCACAAAATATGAAGAACGTAAAAGATTTTAGAAACATAAAAACGCTGCGAAATTGGTATCCGTGTTGTGAAAAAATCCTAAAAATCCACACAATTTTTTTTTATTTATATATTTCGTCTCTAAATGCTTACATTTGTTTGTGCGACTTTCACTTAATTCCCACCTGTTTTACATTCGAAGCTTGTTTTCCATTGTTTGACGTTAATTTTAGAAAAAAGTAGCTTCAATGAAAAAGTCATAAAAACAGAAAAATAGTATATTTAGTCCTTGAAAATAACCTAAATCCCTATTAAATACCAAGTGTTACCAGGAGAATATTATTACCTGTCGACCTTCACTCGATTTAGCCTCAACAAGCCGTTCTTAATGACACTGGACCCCTTTGAATGAGTTGCATAAGAACGCTTCCTTATCAGTGCCATTGAGTGTCTTTCAGTGCTAGTTCCAAATGTTTTTTGGACTGCGCTATTAAAATTGTTGACTTTGTTCCATGGCTGTATCGGAAAAATCGACTTATTTGGCTGATGTTGTGTAAGCGTTGCCTAACACACTGATTTTTTCTGTGTGTGTAACATTACTCCGTAAAACTGCTCTATTCTAGTTGCTACTAGCTGCGTAGAGTAACTTTACACCACATTTATGGAGTAACGTTACACGAACAAAAGGTATCTAACTAAGGTAACTAAAATGTACTAAACGTTACTCCGTAAAACTGTTCTATTCTAGTTGCTACTAGCTTTGTAGAGTAACTTTACACCACATTTATGGAGTAACGCTACACGAACAAAAGGTATCTAACTCCTATTTTACGGTGTCATGTTACTCCATAAAGCTTTAGGTAGCACATGTTGCCGCCAGTTTTCTGGAGTAAACTGTTTGCTTGTGTTCCGTTGTTTCATTTTTTTCACTCTATTAAGCTACACGTTACACCAAATTTTAACAGTGCAATTGCCCTTCTTTATTTAAGCTTTTTTCGGAGTTTCTAAAAGACGTTCGACAGACCATGATAAAATTGAGTAAGATTTCTCCCGTATATCCCGTACACGAGGGCTATTGGCGACGGGCGTCATATTTTAGAACCACAGTCAAGTGACGAGCCGACACCTGAGTAGGCACCCAACGCAACCGTTAAGGGTGACATCGTAAGCAGCGTTGGGACTTTGGAACATATTTAACGTGCACTCCGTCTACACGGGGTATTATTCGTCGGACATTTTTGGCTGCACGGGCCGCCAAAACATAGGCTAAACGTACTTCATGGCACTGTGACTCATGAATTATGCAAAAAAAAACTGTAATCTTACTTTCCTGGTTTTAACCATGACTTAACGATATGAAGTGTATTGTCATCCAACTTATCTATTTAGTGTGCTGTAAGATCTAGGGACACCACCATGTATGTTACCTAGCCCTTGCCTTCGCTATCTCCAATAGTTACCAGACAATAGTTAGTTAGATAATCTGATTTTTTTACATTTCTAACCAGGATTTAAGATAATGAAGCACATACTAAACAGTATTATAATTAGGGTTTTACTTGTCTTGATGACTTTTAAGATATGCATAGTCAGACAATGCAGTGTTCTACTTAGTCTAACTTTTCTAACCACGGTTTAAAATCACAAATTATCGATCCAGAGCTTTTCTTTCAAGCTTTCCAAACGCTTTTTCGAAAACAAAAACCATTTCTGCAAGGGATGTGGGCTGGCAGCAGTGATGGATCGCTTTTTTCTCCGAGAATTTCTTTTTCCCCGTTGGCAACAAGGGGAAAAGTGCATAATTAAACTTTCTGCTTTTCTTTCCTAATCTAAGGAACAATAAAAACGCCACCATATTTTTTCTGACAGAATGAGCCTAATTAGAAAATAATTTATAGTTACTTTTATCTCTTTACTTAGTTCATAACTTGTATTCATTTATTATTCTACATTAACTTAACGAACCTTGTATAATTTATTGGAACTTTAAAAAAGTTTCTCATTTTACTGTATGAATGTGGGCTTTATTATTTTGTATTCCATGATATTGCACTGTTTTCAAGAGCTCCACTCCTATGCTATTGAAAAACAATGTAGCCATATTAGTGTTCGTACTACTAAGCATCGTTTGAATAACACAATATCATTCTAGGGTTCCTATAAATCGTGTTTCTTTTATTTTTATCTATGTCCGAAAAAGTCGATTCTTCGATTTTTTTTCTGCAAAACTTATCAGATTTAAGGGTTAGTACAGAAAAACCTTGTTGCTTAACTAGATAAATTTGGAAAATACGTATTTTTTTTTCATTAGGTAACCTAATTTTTACTAATTCGTTTTTACAAACAGATTTTTGCTTTCTTTTTTACAAAGTGTTTTCATTAGTACATATGTTTATTATTATTTTACATGTTTTGATTCTAAAAAATACTAACTCTGTAAAAGAGAATGAAACTCTTTTTACTTAATTATTTTGGTATAAACTCAGGTTGTAACTATACTTATTCCTAAAATAATTAAGCAGTTCTTTTTGCAAGAGAATGCATCTCCACCTTTTAAATGCTTGCTGTTAAAATTGTTCTTTGTATGTGTCTTAAATATATTGTCTTCTATTAATGTTTAAAAGAGACAGGTTTTGAGAAATTGGACTGTGTCATTTTGAGGAAAATATAAATGGTTAAATTTTAGGTTGCCTTTATTCTTCTGATCTTGCTAGAGAGATGACACTATATCCTTGCAATTTTTCACAGAAAATCCTCTTTTTTTACGAGTTTAAAAAATGGTGATAGTGTAGTATCCTCCGGTATTTTACTACATTTTTAGTCGAAGTTATAAAAAAAAAGTTTTGAAACTGTCAACTATTAGACTCTTAAACTATAAACGATAAACATTCTTAAAATGTATGTTACGCATATAGCATGAAATATATTTACATACATTTTATAAAGCTTTTTTATTTAAGCTTGGCTTAAGCTTTAAAGCTTTTTCATGTTGCGTAGTCATGAGAGGGTTTATAAAATGTCAAAAAAGGTTTATTCAGAGTGGAGTAAGGGAAGGGTGTTTTTTTTTTCTTCTTTTTTTTGGAGAATCTTAACTTTGGCGCTTTTTTTAGCAAATGTAAACGTTATTTAAAAATCATTTTTCAGTTTATAAACATCTAAATTTCTTTTTATAATATCGTGCAAAAAAACTAACTTTTTCAAATCAATAATCGTGGCAAAAGTGAGGCTTTTAACGAAATCGTGTTTCAAAGTTACTTTCACGCACTAGTGCGACAAAGTTAACTCTAACGTCCATGGAAAAAGGCGGGAAATGTTTAATAGTGCATATAATATTCGTCCTACTTTACATTCTGGTATCCCTACAGCTCCAATATATCTTTATTCTATCATTTTCATAAACGAATATCGCGTCAAAATACCGTAATCCGTTAATTATTCCCTGGACAAGCATCCACGAACCCCCATACATCCCACTTTAACAGGCGTGACTAGTCACCTCGAAGCCAATTCATCCTAAGTCCAAAATTGATGGTGTTATTATTACAGTCTGTAACAGATTACCAATTAGACAGAGTTAGCAACTAATCCGGCTCTGGTAGAAACTGAGACTGATATCAGAGAATGGATGATCCATCTATCTATTAAAATTTGGTTAGCTAATCGGCATTGATGTAGGTGGTGTTTTCAAGCGTGCCTCAGACGATGCTATCGAATGTGCGCCGCCTTATTAATGGCAGATTCATACCTGACACTGTCTTTAAAAGTAGTTTTGTTTACTCCTTGTTATAGTACTTTTTTGATGCATAGATGGGTTTTCAATTGTCTTGTGTCACGTGACGTAGATCATTCCTGCTTTCAATATTAGATTCAATTAGTGTTTCAGGGCCGGATTTAAAGATTTACCGCTTGTAGGCTACACTGTTAAAAATTTGGTGCTAGGTTTCCCCATGATATTGGTTGGTTTCACCATGATATTGGTTCCTAGTAGCTGCAACGGCTGAATGGGGAAATGTTTCACCTTTTTTTTCGGTGTTTGGTTGAACCATTTTTCTGAATTTGGAACAAAAACCTGAGAAATGGTTCTACCGAATACCAAAAATATGGTTGACGTTTCATTATTCAGCCGTTGCGCCTACTAGGAACCAATATCATGGTGAAACCAAGCACAAAATTTTTAACAGTGTATACGATTTGCCGCCGCAGTCACAATATTCTCCCACTTCGGGGAAAGATAGCTGGTTAGCTGCAAAATAGGGTGGTATGTGCTGTTTAAAATAGATACACATATTAGAATCATCTATTTACCTTTACACACTAAATCGAAAGCGAAATAGGCGAATTTCTTTTAAACTGTTCTATACTATTTTTCTTTCAACTTCGAAATCCGGGAGGAGAGGGTGCACTTGCCCTCGCAGCGACCATGTTTGCTACGAATTATTAGTACTATATATACGTTTACAGTTTACGCATTAATGTAAATTATGTGTTTTCTTTCTTAAAACTATTCGTATCTTTCTAATAATTTTTGTATGCCGAATGCGGCTTTAATTGGTAGTAAAATTTGCCGTCCCGAAAAAATTCGCCGCTCGAGGCTGCAGCCTACTTAGCCTATTTAGAAATCCGGCCCTGCTCAAGCTCCAAATTTAACATGGCGCGCCAACCAGATAACAAAAATATAAAACTAACACTTCCTAATGCAACTACGTAACTCCACTCACGCCCCCTAAAATTAAATTACCCCGGTCCCTCGAGGTAATCCCCCCTTTACTTGAAGGTGGCCATTACTCCACCTCCAGGAACGGAAATTAGATTTTCCCTTCAAAATTTCCGTGCTTTTTGGCGCGAAGTTAACGCGTGAGTTAATCGCGAGTTGAGAAACGGAGTTAAGAAGGGGTGATTAACGTGACGCGTTCGCTTGGTGTCGCGTCGAATTAATTTTGGGGTAGAGTTGCATAGGGGGCTGTTGGTGATATATTTGAAGGAAAAGACGCAAATTCAAACTCGTATATTTGAAACGTGGGTGAAACTACGAAATATCCCCCCAAAGAATCTTTATATAATCGAAATTCGATCTTTTCCTTGTTTTAATTTCAAAAGATGTGCTTTATATGCTACTTATTACTTAATGCTTTTTATTTTTTATTATATGTAACAAATAAAAAGTCATATAGACCCATACATTCTTCGTAGACTCCACTTTTCATTGATCCACTTTTTAGAAAAAATGCTACACCTGAACCTCAGAGGAACTACTGAAAGCTTAAACTATATATACACCGATTGGCTAACAATTTTTATTGAATAATAAGTTAAAATTAAAATGCATCTGATTGAAAGAGTTCTATAACATCTGTCACACCTCTCCATTATTATTCAATTCAATTTTAAAAATTTGTAAAGTTATTTTGGGAAACCTTATATTTGTTCGACTCGTTTTTCTGGTTGCAAATGATGTGTTACGCTATTTTGTTTTACTTGAACAAATATGTGATTGTGTTTGCATGTCGAAAGGACTCTAAGTTGAGTAGGCCATTGTAGGGCCATTGAAGCTTTTAATGAAATTACTGTGACGTTACTAGGTACTGTGACGTCCAGAGAGCTTCTCTGGCCTTATCAGTTGAGTAGGCGATGACTGTACTTTGTTTTCAGTGACATTCTAATCCATTTATCATATTTAATTCTCTGAACATCTCGACTTTACCTTTTAGCCGACCCCGCATTTAAACTTTAAAAGTTCCTCTTATCTTCTTGGCGACAACCGACTGCAAGTCTGTTCACTTTCCATTGTTTGAGACACATTTTTTCCCCTGTCGTGTCCCCCGCGAAGAAGCAGCAGTTTTAATAACTTAACAAGGCCCCCCCTCGTCATTTGCCAGAAACGATGAAAGCGGCGTCCTCTTCAAAAGTTTTCTTGGCACCTTTGTCACGCGGCGAGAATAGATGGAGAGGACATTTTAGAACGCCACAGGAACAAGTCGGATTATTATTGTCGAATATTGAAAATAATGAATCCACAATGCAATGAAAACATCATCATCTACGAGGGCATGAAGATTCACACAGACAAGGCAAGATCGAACACTGTTCATAATTTGGCCCTTGTTTCACCAAAAATATTGCAACGGTGTAGTCCAGATATCCTACTCGGGAGAGTTCCTGTAACGCAACAAGAAGTTCCTGGCTCTGCTCCTCCTCACATTGATTTGTTATTTATTCTGTTCTGTATTTAAAGTATCACTTCACCAGTTCTGTCAACTTATAAAAATTTCTACTTGAATTAATCCTTTGTTTATGTAAATTACTCGTCTCCTATAATTCCTTTGTATCACATATAAGCGAGATGCTTTCCCCACTCGGGCTTGTTGTTTGAGTTCAGCTATAATAAATTTTGCTATGTCGAAGTTCGTATCCTTCCTTCCTGCCTGCTTAAAAAATACGTGACAATATTGTTCCCAGTCTGCAACGGCTGTGTGGTGAAATGTTTCACCTTATTTTCTGTACTCGGTCGAACTCTTTCTCAGTTTTTTGTTTCCAATAACTTTTTTTAAAAAAACTGGCGGTTGGCAAAAGCTCTTGCCATCAATCGTCGTTAATAAGTTAAGTTGCTTGGGTACTCAAATTAGAGTGATGTGAACTGCAACAACACAGTTCGAAAAGATTTCCTTAAATGGTTTTACACTTCAAAAAGTGGTTGTTGTCGTAGTAAAATTATGGAAATGTATTTTTGACGAAATGCATTGGTCATCTCTAGCCAATTGCCCAATGACTTCTTTAGGCATTATAAAAAAAACTAAACTCCCCTGCGGCGCAACAACCCGTTAGTGGGTCAAGGCCTGCCGTGCCCATTTCAGCTTTCGTGACCAAGGGGTGCTAGGCATATGTCCCGGTTAGGTGGTCAACTTGAAGCCAAACACTCAGCGTTGTTCCCAAGCATGCTAGGTCCTCATTTTATCAACCTACTTAAGAGATGGAAGGATGTACCAATCTCGTCCAATCCGGGACTCGATCCCCACACCTGGGGTATGGCAATGCAAAGAACTACCACCAAGCCACATGGCCTGTTAAGTATTATAAGAAGCCTATAATCTGAAAGGGGGTAATTATAAAAAAATATGATTATTAGTTTAAAAAGATTTGAACAAATAACAAAACTATTAAGTTTTTTATGTACTCTTCACTATTCATTTATTGCTAAATAAGTATTTACAATTATACTATCAAACAATATTTCATACACTTCTGAACAAAAAAAGAGTTGCTGGGAGTACAAGAATGTCTTTTATAAGTCCTAATCTAACGTGACGGTTTTTACAATCTATAGAAAACACATTGAAAAACCTTTTAAAAAACTGCTACAAGGGAGTGAAGAGTTTAAAAAGTCGTCTGATACCTTTCTACTAACACAAACTACGATTTACGAGAAGCTTTTCAACTAATCTCAAAAGGACATTGTCAATGAAATTGAGAAGATTTTCTCTACCTGAGAGAGAAAAAAAGCATTCAATTCAAATGAGTTTTTTTTTAATTTTTTGCATTAGAGGTTGGGGTGTTAAAGTAAGTTGAAGATCTAATAAAGGATGAAAAAGCCTCATTACAGGAAATGTGATAACATTTATAAGTAAAACCGTCAAATTTAGCATTGAGGCCCTATGGCTTAATGGTAGTGCTTCGTATTGCCACGCCACAGGTCCGGGGATCGAATCCCGGATTGGGAGAGGTTGACCCATCCTTTCATCCCTTGAGTGGGTCGATAAAATGGGTACCAAGCATGCTTGGGAACTAAACACTGGGGGTTCCACGTGATGCTGACCGCCTTACCGGGACATATGCCTAGCACCCCAGAGCCCTAGGTCACGAAAGCTGAAATGGGCACGGTAGGCCTTGGCCCAGTAATGGGATGTTGCGCCGAAGAGTTTAGTTTTTTTTTTTAGTTTTTAAATTTAGCATTGACTTCCAAATAAAGTTATTCGGATATGTCCTTATCATTATTCTGCAGTGGAATATGTTTTAATGCTTCAAAAGTTTCAAACGTCAAATTGCATATTTTCTTTTGCCAGCTTCTTAGCAATACTCCCGATTTACACACTGTTAAAAATCAAACTTTCAAGTATAAGTCCTAGGAGTTTTTAAAAACAATATTCTCTCGAACAAATACTTTGCAATCTCCAATTTGTGAGATCATACAATGTTCTCAAAAATGATAACTTTTGTTTCAAAACTGAGCTCCCCATTTTAACAGTGTAAGTTGTTACAAACTATTTAATTTCAGCTTAAATTTTTACTAAAAATGTTATTTATTTTTTAATGTTTCTTGCTTCATATATTAAGGGGGGGGTCGAAAGAAACAATATTTAAAAGTCTGATATTTTGTTTTTCTTATATTTAGAAAATTCTTGGTAAGTAAACAGCTTAGTAATATTTTTTTTACTGTCAGAGGGTTTAAACTAAAACAAAGGCACCTACGAGATAATAAAAACGTTTTTTTTTACGTGTAGGTCATAAAAACTTATGGCAGATTTTATTGCTTCCTAAAAAGTTCGCGGTGTAGTAGTGGTAGCATTTCCATTTTTTTTTACAACGAACATCGCTCGTTAATTCTGAAAATAGTTGTTAATTAATGGCACAGTTTCGTTTGATTTTACAAAAAATTGCTTAGTTATAAAAACTGTTTGAGACATTATAAGAACATCAGAAAAATCCTCGTTGAGCAGATTATGTATTTAAATAAAATGTTGAACAAGTAACTAGATTGTTTAAGAAAAAAGATTTCAATGACACAAAACTTACATCCATCAAACACTTGAAGGTTGGAACAAATCGTCATAATTTCTGCCGTGTTTTAAAAAAAGTTTTAAAATTTCTCAGATGAAAATAGCACACTCCAATAAACCATTCTTCGTACAAAGTAGGAATGGCTTGGCACGGGAAGTATCTGGGAGTCAACACTTATTTTAAAGTTTTAGATTGAAGAAAAATGAATTGCCAATTAATTATCTTTTCTGTGTTTTTGATGATACAGTTCACCATCTATCCTATGGAAAAGATGCGGTACAACCCTGCTTCGTTATTTTGAACCACGGTCAGTTGTCCATGGATGATTCGAACGGGGGGCCCGGATGGCCGAGTGGTTTCGACCATTACGCTAGCGTCTGCGGCTTAACGGTGCGGTTCATCCGCTTCGCCATGGTGTATATGCCTTTCTCTGTAACAGTAAAAATTCTTTCTGTCTGTCTTACTGACAAGGCTTCATCCACCCGATAATAAACAGGTCTGTCGTTTAAAGTAGTACATGGCTGACCGGTAGTTTGGACACATTAGCTCTTTAAAATTTGAGATGATGTAAACATGACGCGTCATTAAGTGCATCTAAACGCATAATCTGTTAACTCTGAGGCTGTTTTTATCAGATTTAATTAAATCTATGCCTATTCCGAAGATGTCCGTTAAACTTGCTCGTTAATTTCCCTGGTCTTGTCCGTATACCGGGGGGCCCGGATGGCCGAGTGGTTTGGACCATTGCGTAGCAGTCTGCGCGCTGTAACGGGGCGGGTTCGATTCCCGCCTTCGCCTGGGTGTATTCCTTTCTCTGTGACAGAAAAAATTATTTCTTTTCGTCTTACTTGACGAAGGCTCATAAGCGGGTCCTGACCAAGCACACAAGCCGGAATATATATGTACCTACACTCTTAAAACAAACGAGCGGTTTTAACTCAGTCTGAGTTAATTTCCACTCCTTTCCGTGCCGAAAATGCACTTCTCCTATAGGAGTGGGTTTCACTCTTTTTCGGAGTGGGTAAAAGAAATAAAAGAAAACAATCTACGTCCTACACTCTTACAACGAGCGGTTTTAACTCAGTCTGAGTTAATTTTCACTCCTTTCCGGTGCCGAAAATGCACTTCTCCTATAGGAGTGGATTTCACTCTTTTGTGTTAAGAGTGTACCCCTACACCGTATACCTGGAAAAAATGGCGAAATATAGGGTTATACAAGTGGGGTTGGTGTGTGTGGGGAGGGGGGGTGAGTAAAGTAACAGCGAGATACATATAAAGTACGGAAAAGAAATTGACGTATTTCATACCGTAAAAGCATTGGGAATTGGGACCAGCAGGACTCAGTTTATGACCATATACTCTCTATCGTAGCATAAATATTGCTATAAGAGAAGATATATTTATTATTTTTCCAGATACCTTGCCATTCAAAGCCGTTCCCTCGTCGAGGCTCTCCTAAGCGATGCCAAGCCGGCGTATATAAATAAATACAGCAGGAAATTAAGAGAAAAGAAAAAAATGGCATTGTTGCTGACTACTTAAGTTATGAGGAGAGAGAAGATAGAGCCAGGGAATATTTCTCTTTTCGACATATTTTCTTGGCAGCGGTAGAGGGTTTTTGTGTTGGCTGTCAGTCTTGGAGATGTTACATACTTACGCCAGTTGTCATTTTTTTTTGTTCGAAGCGCTTCGTCGATTTTGAACTGTCGAAGGTTACTTACACAATATATCTCTTAGTTAATAATACACTGTTAAAAATTTTGTGCTTGGTTTCACCATGATATTGGTTCCTTTCACCATGATATTGGTTCCTAGTAGCTGCAACGGCTGGTTGGTGAAATGTTTCACCTTTTTTTCAGTGTTTGGTTGAACCATTTTTCTGGATTTGGAAACAAAAATCTGAGAAATGGTTCAACCAAATACCAAAAATATGGTGGGACGTTTCACCATTCAGCCGTTGCAGCTACTAGGACCTTATATCATGGTGGTGAAACCAAGCACAAAATTTTTACCAGTGTAGTTATTTTTACTTTAAATCAAACAACTAAACATACTAAATAACTAAAAAAAAACTAAAGCAATACATTTTTAGCGAGCGCAATTAAAGCCCGTAGTATAAACGGTTTCTTAAAGGATTTAATGGTGGATGTTAGATTGCGACACAGATATATTATCCGCGAGATTTTTAAATTTTAACCACAGCAGATTTATCATGCACCCGTAAAATTAACGGTGTTGATGTTCCTTACTAAGGATACTTCAATTGAAGAGCTTAGTGGAAGAACGTGCTAAGTGACATTTTTGAAAAAATTGAGTTTTTTGTGTCAATGAACTTATGACTAACTTTTTTAACGATAACAAATTTCCCCTTTTTTAAAAACTTTACGTTTAGGATAATTTTACGGTTTTCAAGTAACGTTTTCAACAGATCTGAGTGCAAACTGAAACCTTTAAAGCGCATTCTCTCGTTTTCACCTTTTTGTCACTTAGCGCGTTCTTCCACTAAGCTCTTCAATTGTGATATTTCATTTTTTTTTATTCTCATTGGAATTGCATATTTACTTGGTGTACCACAAGTTTTAAGTAATTATAATGTTTACTTACTATGTGGTCTATTAATTCTTTACTAAAACTTACTATGACTAGGTTATCCTAAATTCATGAAGAGATGTTGAAAAAGTATATTCAAAAAGCGCTCAGAATAAAATAAAAAAGTTTCAAAAATTCTACACAACAATACTGAACTGCTAAACAGTCTTTTTGCAATTCTCGCTTTTTGTACAATTTAGAAAATTTAATATTTTTTAATGTATAAATATTATTTATCGAATGCATTTCTAAAATAAAATTTTCCCCACACGTTTATCTTCTATTAAAAAAACTGCATAAAAAATTTATCCTCCCCAATAATTCAATCGATATTTCGCATCTAGGAAATTAGATTTTGGAAAAATCCTAAATTATTCGATTCCCGGTCGAGTTTTTATAGCTTGTATATATTAGGACTTGATCGAAGCAATGATAAACTCAATCTTATCGTATTAAATTTGATATGGCGATATACTTGCTATTCCAAACGCGCTCCATCTAGAAATATGTTAACTTCAAAACCTTAACTCAATAAACCTTAATTCAATGTTTTGAAATGTTTTTTTCATTGGGTTGGATTGAAATCTTTTGTGCCACAGGAATTTTCAAGAATAATTTATTTTGAAGATATTTTTCACGGTCGTTTTCTTCTATAGAATGGGGTTGTTTCACGGAGGATCTGGCAATAGCTCCGCGGTCTTGTTTTCCTGTCTGTGGATTACTTTTGTTTTGGTTAAGTTGGTTGGTGGACCTATATTCAGGTTAGTGTGCTGACCAAGCACACTAACCTGATTATCTCTACCAACCAACCAAAACAAAAGTTGGTTGGTTGGTTTGTAGACATATATATTCAGGTTTGTGTGCTTGGTCAGCGACCCGCTTTTATACCTTCGTCAAGTAAGACAACACAACAGACAACACACACACATAAGTGGATCCATCTAATTTTTAGAGACAGAGGCCAACTAGAGGACCCCAGAATTGGCTTGTCACCCCCAGAGGTATTGATTTGGTACGGGAACTTAGAGGACTTTCGGACCCAACAGATTTAACGAGCACGTACTCCGCACATACTCGGTAGGTCTTCAGTGGTACCGGGACTCGATCGCAGGACCTTCCGATCCCGAGACCAAGACGCTGACCACTAGGCTCACTACGGCCCCAAAAGACAGGAAAACAAGACCGCGGAGCTATTGCCAGATCCTCCGTGAAACAACCCCATTAGTTTATATTTTATAATTATGATTCCTGTATTGGATATAGGCTTGTTTTCATTTGCTTTATGCTATCAAAATTTTCCTATCAATAAATATTTGTATTTCATGGAAGATTTAATATAATATCTAATATTATATGAGTCAATCAAATACGAACTTATCTTATTTTGAGGTTTGAATAAAAGTGTTCTGGCATACTTATTGGAAATTCTTAAGTTTTTAAGCAAAATTTAGAATTTTAAGGATATAGCATGATTTATTTATACACTCTTAAAACAAAAGAGTGAAATTCACTCCTATAAGAGAAGTGCATTTTCGGCACCGGAAAGGAGTGGAAATTAACTCAGACTGAGTTAAAACAGCTCGTTTTAAGAGTGAAGGACGCAGATTGTTTTCTTTTATTTCTTTTACCCACTCCGAAAAAGAGTGAAATCCACTCCTATAGGAGAAGTGCATTTTCGGCACGGAAAGGAGTGGAAATTAACTCAGACTGAGTTAAAACCGCTCGTTTGTTTTAAGAGTGTATAATATCTAATATTATACGAGTCAATCAAATACGAACTTATCTTATTTTGAGGTTTGAATAAAAGTGTTATGGCATACTTATTGGAAATTCTTAAGTTTTTAAGCAAAATTTAGAATTTTAAGGATATAGCATGATTTATTTTATAGGCAATGGGAAGTAAGTATTGCTACATAATTTATAGGCTTATTACATTCTGTCACTGCTTATACTGGACCATGAAGCAAAGCCCATCTCCGTTGACTTTAATTTTAGCGATTGTCCCTCCCGAGTAGTGACTAGTTTGATAATGTGGGATGAACCGGGATACAACACATTTTCAAACTGTGAGCTTCAGTCTTTTCATTCTTATCGAACCATCTTCCAGATTTATAATGTTTGTCTTAAATCTAATAATGTTTCCTACTTCTCCTGTGAAAACTCCTGTAAATTGAATCTGGGTACTGGAAACGTTTAGAAACTCATTTTTATTATTCGTAGGCCCTAGAAAACTCCTATAGATATGAGATTCCGAGTTTATATGAGTCTGGTGGAAAATTTTAAAATAGTATCTTTACTACCAAACATATTTAGTTTTTGCCTAAATAATATGTTACATACTAATTTAGACCTTCTATTTTTTCTCATCCTGATAAAATAATTCAATAAATTGGTATAAAATACTATTCAATCAATTGTTCTCACTGGTCAATAAATTGTGATACAAAATTTGTAAACTATTTTAACAATGATTGCGTAATTTTATTTTTTCTAACTCCTTCAAAAATACGAGCAAGAGAATGCCTACACTATTTTCTTTCTTTAATTTTTTACAACAGTTTTAGGACCTCTGTAGCAAATCGTCCCACCTGAACAAAAGTGAAAATTCCTGTGTGAAAACATAGAACACTGTCCCTATTCTTGCTACAGACATAAATAATTTATTTAGAGATTAAATCCTCCTAGTGATTATTGCTTTATGATTTCAAACCACTTAAGTCACAAAGCTAAACAACCAATCCATAAAACATGCCAAACTGAAAACAAAAACTAACAATCATTCTTCTTCAGAATTCCAACTTATCCTTCATTACAAATCTCCAAAACTCTCAACACTGATCCCGATCATTTCGAACAATCGTTCTCAACAACGAAGTCATTTATCGTCTGCCCCTCTCTGATGGATCGCCCTCACCGGAAACGAAGTTCGAATTTATGCCCCTTAGTACTGTTCTGCAATAAGAGCAAATTACAATTAAACTGGAACCGCGACTGATTAATGAAGTCCTCGTTAATTTCTCGCGATGCGTGAGAACGGGATCGTTAGTCTTCGAAATTCCGACTTGTGACCTTTTCGCCAAATGCCGCTCCAGATTCCCTTTGTTTGAATTAGTTAAGGCCGTTTCATAACGTTGGAAGGCGATGGTTTTGGCGAGAAAATTGAGTTACGTGAAAAATGTCTTGTAAATTGGAACCAATTCTGTTGATGAACACATAACTGTTAATTTTACTGGAAAATCATAATTTACACAAAAATACTGTTATTTTATTTTCTTTAAAAAAAAAAATTCTGTAAAAATATGCTGTTTAAATTTTTTTGTTCTAAACCGTGTAGTGTACTAGACTGTACCGAGTAAGCATTTTAGAAATTTGTTGAAACTCCAGTGGGGTAGGGTTGGTACATATATTCCGGCTTGCGTGCTTGATCAGAGACCCGCTTATAAACCTTCGTCAAGTAAGACACACAGAAAGAATTTTTACTGTCACAGAGAGAAATTACACCCAGCGAGAAGGCAGGAATCGAACCCGCGCCCGGTACAGTGCGCAGACTGTTAGCGGAGGCAGCTATCTTAACCACTCGGCCACCTGGGCCCCGAAACTCCAGTATGTCGGATCTTCTCTCTCTCTCTCGTCACTTGACAAAGATAAAAACGACGAGGATTATCGCCAATAGCCCACTTGTGGCAAATAGCGAGGCTTTCATTCAGACAAACCAAACTAGCTTCTCTCTCCCTTCCCTTCTCATTTATTGATAATTAGTATAAGAAATCAATTTATCGAACCAAATTTCTCACTATTTACATCCTCTTTTTGAAGTTGTGTTTAAGTCATCTACTAAACTGTCCAAAGTCCTGAAGAAAGTCCTGCCGCTACGCACGATGCCGATATTAGGTGTCGAATGCGTCACTTGACCAACTGAACGTGTCACCTACTAAAATGTTAGGCTAACTTAGTGACGGTGATTAGCGTTTTAATTCATTTCACCAAGTTGTCACATTTGCGCAGTTTACCACGGGTACAGGTCCCTGAAGACTATTTCCCTCCCCTTCAGGGACATGTCTAAATTGTGGAGGTGGCGATAGATGGCAGCATCTGTCTTGTATGTGTGTGTATGTCGTGTCCGTCCTTCTTGACGAAGGTTTATAAGCGGGTCTTTGTGACCAAGCACACAAGCCTGAAAATATATGTCTACCAACCAGCCAACCAAGTTGTCACGACTCTCTCTACCTAAATAAAGCCAACACGTAAGGGACCCTACCTTCCCCCGAGATGAAGAGATGACGCTGGGAGATGGATGGTGTTTGTCTTCGGAAGTTCCTTGAAGACAACAATGGATGGAAGAGGGATGGCGGGAATCCAACTTGCACACGCGAGCACATTTTTTTTTTCACCTTACACAAAGATGCTGAGGAATCATTCGTGTATTAATCGCATATTTCTTATTTTTAGTCTACTTTTCTTTTTTTAATTCGAAAGAATTAAAAAAATTAAAAAGTAGGTATTGACATGCGGTCGATGTCCGTCTGTCTGTCCGTCCGTACCCCCCTTCCAAAATCGGTTCTATCCATCGGATCTTAAAAATTCTTTTTTTTGTTAGAAAGCTATGACCTCAGATACCCAACTTTCATACTTTTTGTCCGTCTGTCTGTACGTCGGACAGACATAAATCTACTATCTGTCGGCGAATTTCCCATTGAATTAGCATTGAAATTCAATTTTGATTTTTGAGTCATTTAAATCACTGTAGGTATTGAAATGCGGTCGATGTCCGTCTGTCTGTCCGTATGTCTGTCTGTCCGTACCCCCTTTCAAAATCGGCTCTATCTATCGGATCTTAAAACTTCTTTTTTTGTTAGAAAACTATAACCTCAGATACCCAACTTTCAAACTTTTGGTCCGTCTATCTGTACTGGACGGACATAAATCTACTATCTGTCGGCGAATTTCCTATTGAAATTCAATTTTGAGTCATTTAAATCACTTTGCCAAATCAACAATGGCATGAGAAACTTTATTTATTTCAACATATTTGAAGCAAAATAATATTTTCATGAATCAGTTTGGA
This sequence comes from Oedothorax gibbosus, assembly GCA_019343175.1. Taxonomy (NCBI): domain Eukaryota; kingdom Metazoa; phylum Arthropoda; class Arachnida; order Araneae; family Linyphiidae; genus Oedothorax; species Oedothorax gibbosus. The sequence continues at coordinate 3,175,486 of CM033271.1, read as the reverse complement.
ATGACGTCATAAAATGTAGCACAATTTGATTCTTTGATTGTTCATTAATTGTTTACCAAAAAGCGGCAAGGCATACTTTTGCATGCAATTATGCTTAGTTTTAATTTACATTTCTTATTTTTTTAATGCAGTTTGCAGTAGTTTCATTACTAAACTATAGCTGAATGCTGGGTTTCGATTTTTTTTCTAATGTGTATAAATCTAGTGTAGAAACGGTTGTTGATGATATTTACTGTTAGGAACCTAGTTTTTTCCCGATTAGAACTTCAGTAAGTATTTAAGTAACAGGAAAGTAGGCTATTTTAGTTCTTTATGAACTTCTTGTTTTACTTCTGAGAGAGATTTAGTTACTTGCTATATTATATATTTCATTTTTCTTCCTGCTTCTCTCCTTGTTCTTCTTTCTTTCCTTCTTTTTTTACTTTATTATTTCCTTTTCTGATTTAGTTAATTGCCTATTATATTTTTTCTTAGGAATATTTGGATCGTACACTGTTAAAAATTAGGCACTTTGTTTCACCAAAAATATGGTTCCTAGTAGCTGCAACGGCTGTGTGGTGAAACGTTAAACCATAGTTTTGGTATTCGGTTGAACCATTTCTCAGGTTTTCGTTTCCAAATCCAGAAAAATGGTTCAACCGAACACCGAAAAAAAGGTGAAACATTTCACCACACGGCCGTTGCAGCTACTAGGAACCAATATCATGGTGAAACCAAGCAAAAATAGTTTAACAGTGTAATCAACGAGGTAGAATTAAGTAAAAATACTTATATTTGAGAAAAGAAAGGTTTTGCTTTTGCTTCAAGTGTGTAAATGTATTGTATCTGATTAGTTCAAAGTAATTTCTGGGACCAGTGATCGGAATCCTAATTACACTCTTAAGAAGAAATGCAGCCTGATCTTTTGTATTGATAAGATATTTTTTGAGGGGGTGTGAGGGAAGAGACAGATGTCGTATTAGTCAAACGTCAGAATTCGTTAACGTTATAAAAACAAATCTAGCAAACGATCAAAATCGGTAAACGTCAAAAAACTAGTAACACAGTAAAATTGATAAACATCGAAAAATCTACACTCTTAAAACAAACGAGCGGTTTTAACTCAGTCTGAGTTAATTTCCACTCCTTTCCGTGCCGAAAATGCACTTCTCCTATATGAGTGAATTTCACTCTTTTCAGAGTGGGTAAAAGACATAAAGAAAACAATCTGCGTTCTACACTCTTAAAACGAGCGGTTTGAACTCAGTCTGAGTTAATTTCCACTCCTTTCCGGTGCCGAAAATGCACTTCTCCTATAGGAGTGAATTTCACTCTTTTGTTTTAAGAGTGTAGTAAAAACCAAAAGTGAAGAACATCAAAAACCAATAGAAAAAAGTGAGATATCGTAATCGACAAACATTGAAAAACTATTAACTCATTAAAACCTAAATTATTTGTTCTAAGGATTTTTTGTCCTAATCAAATTATTTTCACTACAGTTACTATATATATATAAAGTAGGAAAATAATATTTCTTTATCAATTAGCTGTCATTTCAGGTATGATGACGCATGACCTGGTCACGCTAGGCATTCATGTCAGAACTATTTAAAATGGTATAATTTTAATTGCACAATTTATTTTAGTTGCAACTTTGGCGGCCTCGGTAACTCATAGTCTACCAAAAGGATCCGCAAGGTAGAGATGAGTTACCTAGGCTTTTATACTACTGCTATCGTTGTTATTTAGAATAGTGGTAGGAACGAGATGGTAAATCAGCGCCACCTAGTTCTTGATGGCATATTAAGGTTGCGTGTTTGGTGAACTGCCACACAACTTACGAATCAATAATAAAATTGGCTATATGCAAATGAGGCTACATACAGATACCTAACTCTTAACCCTCTGTGAGATACGCAATTTGGCCAAATTGTAAACTTGTTTTCACTGCATTAGTTTAAAATTACTACATGATAATAATAATAAAACATGGAATAATAGTGGTGACCTTATAGTAACGCAATATTAGTATGCGCATGTAACATATAATAAAAATATATAAAGTATTTACAGTCGTGTATTACATACTGCAGTGTTTTAATAATAAGAGCGTACAAACAAACTGTTTCAAATTATATATAGAAGCAAGCAGTTGAATTAAATATTTTTCCTCGCCATTTTATCTACGTAAATTCAAAGAACTCTTTCCAAACAATTACAACAACACGACAATATAATCATGTACTGGTAACGATAGCTGTTATGAATAATTTAAACTATTACCGAATAAAAAGTGCAATTTAGATGATGGTATATGGTTAGTGAGGAACCAAAAAAAATAATATGCAAATCATTGTTCGTTCTCGCCAAATGGTTACGGTGGGTTTTAACGAGTTAACACATCGAAATGACTGTATTTTCAAAGTTAATTGCTTCTTTTACTTGCTCTCAATTCCCCAAATACAATTTTAATTCCCACCTCTGATTTTCTATGCAAGTACTTCAATCCCTAACGCATTCAAAGTCTTTAGGTTAAAAGAATATCGATCAAACGGGGTCTTTGTGAGGTCCGAACAGAACTTAATTATGTCCGGGGAGCTATGTTATATCCGACCACACCCACCTTTTTACGCAAAAAACTTAGATCAGAAGTGACCCAAGTGGTATAACATGGAACCCAATGCTAGATACACTCTTAAAACAAAAGAGTGAAATCCACTCCTATAGGGGAAGTGCATTTTCGGCACGAAAAGGAGTGGAAATTAACTCAGACTGAGTTAAAACCGTTCGTTTGTTTTAAGAGTGTAGGTATGTAGGTACATGTATTTTCCGGTTTGTGTGCTTAATCAGAGACCCGCTTATAAACCTTCGTCAAGTAAGACATACACAGATAGAATTTTTACTGACACAGGGGGAGAAAGTAAACCCAGGGCGAAGGAGGGAATCGAACCCGCACCAGGGACAGTGCGCAGACTTTTAGCATAATGGGCTGCTGTCAAACCCACTGGGCCATCCGGGTCCCACGTGCTCGTTAGATCTATAAAGTCCAAAGTCCTGACGCTGCGCACGATGTCGATATATGGTGCAGACCACGTAACTTAACCACGGTGTCAAATGACGTGGCCCGTCACCAATAGCCCTTATTCTGTGCCTCTAGTGCGAAGTTAATTCAATTGAACCAAACCAATTATTCGCACATTTTTGGGTGCCTACTCAGGTGTCGGGTCTCAGGTACCATCACATGACTGTGATTCTATACATTACGACGCCCTTCGCCAATAGCCCTCGTGCTGCTCTAGTGCGACGTTAATTCAACCTAATCTACCCTAACATATTCGACAATTTGAGATGAATCATTCAAACATCGATATCTCATTAGACTAGAGTTTATTGCATAATATTGATAATTTTTTTTTAAAACATAGTTACTACCCTTAAGATTTCGAAATATACATTAATATACGAAGAAATCCCTTTAATCGTACGAAGTATCCTTCGTTATAATCAACAAATCCAGGTTAATTTAAAGAAATATAATTTGTTAAAAATCGTTAGAAACGTATTGATGCAAAAAATATTTCATCTTTATACTTTTCATCTGCATATTCAATCTACATAATTTGCAATGACTTCCAAGATATAAAAGTATTCTAGTATTTATTAAAATTTAACGATTGATCTTGTCGTTTAATCATCTCATCCATTAAGCAAAAGCATAATTTTGTTTCGAATTTTTTTCTGTTTTTTGCAAAGGGCAAATTTCGTACTTTGTGGGTAAGTTTTATCAACTTCGAAAGAAATCAAGTTTTTTCACATTCAAAAAGTGATTCCAAGTTATTTTAATAATTTCGTTTTTTAATAGCCAAAATTAAAATACATTTATCTGAATAGGTTAAATGGTAAATTAGTAAATTCAAAAACTCGTAATTAAAGTAAAAATGTTCTATTTTATTTAGAAATCCAGCTTTTTTTGTTATTTTCCTTCATAATACTTTATAAATTTGTAATTAAAATCATATTAGTGCCAACATAGACGAATTGGATAAACCTTCTTTTATTGAAATTAAATGGGACGAAAATTTTCTAGATTATTTTTCCTGAGTTTTAGACTGAAAATTAGAATTCACCCATGCTATGATATATTCTTTATAATTTGGCGTACTACACTTGTCTGTAACATTTATAGTTTGGTACGGGAAAGTGGGTGATGATTAGTAGATAGACAGACAAATCTCTTGAAATACCTTCTTTTTTACTTTAGAAAATAAGTCTTAGAGCTAAAGCACCGTTTTATTTCCTCTGGATTATCAATTTAAAACAAACACATTAACATTTAAAACAATAAAATTGCTTACAATTTGAATTTTGAAAAATTCATGCACAACAGCAGCATTGAAAAAAACTTAAGAGTTGAAAAATTATTAAGTTCGTAATTTTGAAAGTGAAGCTAATTATCAAAAATTCTTTAATTAATTAGTGAGCTTAAATTGGATTTTTGTCGACATTATCTTTAATGAATTAGGACCACGTTTTCGGATGTTTTTAATTAGTTTTAATAAATTAGCAAACGGGGTTTGTAAATATTTATAAGGGAAATGAGTTTAGTTTATTTAATTATGAGTTACAACACTAATTATGACTGCGCACTCCTGATAAAATTACCTTACATTAAATTGACGGTAGTAAAATACTTACCTAATTTATAAATACACTTTGCATATTTACCTAGTGTATAAATGCATTTTTCAGTTGTAAACAGTTAAAGCTTAGTTTAAACTTATTGAATTTAGTGAATTAAGTTTATTTAAAAGTAGGGTTTCTGCAACCGAATAAATTGTTAATTTTTACGATTTTGCAAGTTCATCCGCAAATTTAGTTAAGTAACTAGAGACGCTTAAGCTAGAATGTGTTAAGGTGCAAACGAAACGCTTAAACGCTTTGGGAAATTTTCCTCATACGCCACTAGACCTCGGTTCAAAATTACGAGTTGTACTTTGCTGTGGTAAAGCCGTTAAAAATACTTCAGTTAAACAGTCGTAAAAATTACCGAACTTTTTACGTTTGAGTTTACAATCGGAAACTTCATTGACAGCCAATTTTCTGTAATACACAGTAAAACCTCCTTAATTCGAAAGTAAAATAACCACTAAAAGAATACGTCTTATAAGGGAAAAAATTTCGATTTTTGAAGTGAAACTTATTTTCTGAGGTTTGGGCTGAAAATTAGAATGCACCCATGATATATATTCTTAATTTCTTTAATTTGACGTATAGCATTTGTCTGTAACATTTATAGTTTGGGACGGTGAAAGTTGGTGATGGACAGTAGATAGAGAGAAAATACACTCTTAAAACAAAAGAGTGAAATTCACTCCTGTAGGAGAAGTGCATTTTCGGCACCGGAAAGGAGTGAAAATTAACTCAGACTGAGTTAAAACCGCTCGTTTTAAGAATGTAGGACGCAGATTGTTTTCTTTTATTTCTTTTATCCACTCCGAAAAAGAGTGAAATTCACTCCTATAGGAGAAGTGCATTTTCGGCACGGAAAGGAGTGAAAATTAACTCAGACTGAGTTAAAACCGCTCGTTTTAAGAATGTAGGACGCAGATTGTTTTCTTTTATTTCTTTTATCCACTCAGAAAAAGAGTGAAATTCACTCCTATAGGAGAAGTGCATTTTCGGCACGGAAAGGAGTGAAATTAACTCAGACTGAGTTAAAACCGCTCGTTTTAAGAATGTAGGACGTAGATTGTTTTCTTTTATTTCTTTTACCACTTCGCAAAAGAGTGAAATCACTCCTATAGGGAAGTGCATTTTGGCACGGAAAGGAGTGGAAATTAACTCAGACTGAGTTAAAACCGCTCGTTTGTTTTAAGAGTGTACGTATTGTTTTCTTATTATTACTTAACCGCAAAATCGAATTGAAGATCCATCTAAGTGTAAGGGCATTTTATGGCAGAATAGCGAGTTTAAATTTAACTCAACTGATTAAAACGGTTGTTTAAGAGGTACCTTGATTCGCTTACACTCTTAAACAAACGAGGTTAATCAGTACTGTAATTTACCCAATCCGTTCGAATTGAAAGATTGCCGAATGACCCTGTAAGGTAGTATGTTATATACGATTGTTTAATTTTAAATCCAATTCAATAGGGTGAAAACATGAATTTCAGCGTATACACTCTTAAAACAAACGAGCGGTTTTAACTCAGTCTGAGTTAATTTCCACTCCTTTCCGTGCCAAAAATGCCCTTCCCCTGTAGGAGTGGATTTCACTCGTTTTGCGGAGTGGGTAAAAGAAATAAAAGAAAACAATCTACGTCCTACACTCTTAAAACAAACGAGCTGTTTTAACTCAGTCTGAGTTAATTTCCACTCCTTTCCGGTGCCGAAAATGCACTTTCCCCATAGGGGTGGATTTCACTCTTTTGTTTTAAGAGTGTAGTTTAGTTTGTTATTCAACTATCTAGCTAGCTATACAAATTATGCAAATAGTCTCCGTTTTATTTTTTATAGTTTAAAAAAACGTAAATTAATTATGATTTATGGAAATTTAATGATAATTTCATAGTTAGTTAAAAAGTTAATCACTGAAACATTCAGGCTAGTTATATTGACCAAAGCAAGACAAAGCCTAAAGACTTTAATAAAATTGTTTAGTAATTTTCAATCAAACAAGATGCATTTGGTTCTTATGGCTCTTTAGCTCTCCATTAGTAAGCCATAAAAGGGCTCCAAATTATTCGCAGTACTTTTATGGCCGGGTCCTCAAATATCTTTTAAGAACAGCTAATAAACTGTGCCATTTTGTGCATCTCTCTTCCCCAGGGCGCTTGCTTAAAATGTCGATTTGTGGAATTGTCCTGGCGGGGGGTATTGGAAAAGATTCAAAGGATTTAGGAAGATATCTTGAATAATTTTTTATGGCTGCGGAAATAAAATGGTCCACCCCTTGTTTCTCGGCTGCTATTGAACTTCTGCCAAAACAAGAAGATTTCGAAAGATCTGTCAGTTTTCGAAGCAAAAAGTGTGGAATAGATTTCAGGCATCAAAATTGACATAAGCGGACGTTTATATATATAAATGAGCAACAACTTTTAAAATCCAATAGCAAATATCCAATAGCAATGCCCAATTTCTTTGACATAAAAATGTTACGCACCGTCAAACCACCCCATATATCTTATGTATATCCGCTAACTTTTATGAAATATTTGTCGACATATTAAAGCATCAATATTGAACAGACTTCGGGTTTGTCTCCAAAACATTAAATCTATCTACAGTTGTGTTTTCAAACGACGACAGCCGATTTTTCCTAGAGGAGTTTTTTATTATTTTTATTTTGGTATACTCGAGAATTTTTAGGTTGGTTTAAAATCGCACTATACGAGCTACATATGAAAAAAAAATATTAGCTCAAATAACACTAATGTTATTATAATGTAAACTTCGCTTCAAGGAAGTTACTAAATTTAATAGCAAGAATTTAAACAACCAATTCATTAGCTAAGCTAAATTTTCTAACTGAACTGTTTAAAATCAACATAAATGTGTATTTTTTGTTATTTCTCTGAACTTAAATATTATTTCATATTATGATATATGCTTAAAATACATTGCTTTTCTCTTCTGAAAATGCATAGATGTATTCATTGGAGCAAAAAATTGTTTCTTCAGCATAAATTGAAACAAATAGGTTTGTTACAGAATCTGTCACTTAAAACCGCTTCCACACAACATTTGTGCTCAACAGGAAACAAACTTTTTATACACCTCAGAAAGAAATTCGCCAAACAGGGCCTTTAGCTAGTTGTAATTCAAACTTTTAAACGCCAAAATTAACTATTTTCATTAATCTTCTTTCTCAGATTTAATAATTAGACTTTATCGTTTGCTAAATTTGTTTGAAGTTCGAAGAATAATGATGTAATCTTTTTTAATAAATATCTTTGTGTCGCCACAATTTCCCATTTACGTTTCTTTCGAAAATTCAGTTATTTATCGTTTGTTAAATTTATTTACAGTTCGAAAACTATATAATTAGTACAATTGATGCTTTAAAAATAAAAGCGAAACTTTACATATTTTTTATGCCAAGTTAGAATTCTCTATGCATCTTTCTTCATACATATATAATGAACCATCAAAAGAACGCTATTGTGATATTACAACAATCCAAACTAAATTATATATCACATAAATAAATATTCTTTCAAAATTTTTTATTTTTATTTCAAATAAAGTTTCTCGTACGTTTAACGAAATGGCAACAGTGAAAATATTGAATAAAAATGGAATTTGCATGTTATTTCAATGTAGATTAAATTTTTAGTTATTTAAATTTTAAATAAACTTCTAATTTAAATTTTTTTAATGAAATTTGGAATGTAGCCTAATATGATTTTTTGCTTTAAAATCACGTATCCCACTTGTTTGTGAGACTTACGGTTCGTTCTGTGAAAGTGGGTGACAGAAACACAGACTGACTGAACGATTATAATACCTTCCACTTTTTACGTTATAAACGTAGTGTGGAAGCTAAAAATCCCGTTTCCCACGTGAAGAAAGTAATTCGCTTTTTGTAATCCAATTTGTATTCACATTGTTTGTCTCATTCGCAGCCTACTTTGAAGCATTAGGTTCTCAGCTTCATTTGTGGAATATTTTTTTTTCTTTATTTTGCAAATAAAACTATAACTGCATCTAAAGATATACCCTCTTTTTAAAAAAGTATCTTGTTAATAAAAGTAGTTTTAAAAAAGTCTCTCTTTAATAAAAGTATTTTCCTCTCTTTTAGAAAAAGTTTTAGCGAAAAAAACTCGCTTGGAAATAGTAAGGCTTAATTCAATGCCTGAACTTTATTTTAAAACTCTCTGTGCCAATATGGCAATAATTATATTAACGTATTAACGTTTTGTGTTATTCCATCAGCGTTTTTTTTTTAATTATATAATTTTTTTTTAAAAAAAATTTAGTTTGCACTATGTTAACGGCATAGATAGCAAATAAGAGGAATTAAAAAAAATTTAAAAAAAGGAAAAGGAAATACAGGTGGAATAATGCAAAACTTAATAAAAATACTCAAAACTATTAGAAAAACCGGAATAAAAAAAAGGAACATTATAATTTTAAATAATAAGAAAGTAAGAATTAGGAAGAAAGCCTAGTCCGGCCGTCATGAAAAACCGCCATCCCTAACTTGTTCTAATTTGGTTGGCGGCGAGTATAGGAAAAAAAATTCATTCAGCATTTCACTTGCCACTTAAGACCTGAAACAATCGCATATTAGTTTATATCGAAATTTTTATTAATTTATGTACCAAATATCATTATCAAGTAGATTATATAATTTTAGAGTGTTTTCTTTTATTTTAAAAATGAATTGTTCTCTTCAATAGCCTATCCAGCAGCTCTAGTGCGACGTTATCTCTCGGTACGCGAATCCATTCCATATTTCGAGAGGTGCTTTTGTGGCTCATTCATCAAACGTCGTTGTAGCTGACACCCGCAAACGGATGTGCCGTAATCGATATGACCTCCTTTTGCATCGCTATTCCGATATATCGATTGGGATGATCCCTCGTAGGGATGTTCAGATGGATGCTCTTTTAAGAGAATGGTTATTGATTTTTTTTTCCAAATCTCTTTTGAGCGAAAATTAAACAAACAAAAACGATTTTAATTTGATGAGAAAATAATTTTTAGCATCTATCGGAATTTAATTTTTAAAGTTGTTTCGGAATCAAGCTATTTAGGGATAACATTTGTAGTTGGAGTAACGGGTTTATTTATTTAGTGGTAAGACATTTGGTGGGATTTTTTCCCTTTATATTTTCTTTTACCGCTCATCCTGTAATTACGTTAGGTATGAGCCGCGGTAGCTCAGTCGTGTGAAGCGTCGTGCTCGCATCGGAAGGGTTGTGGGTTCTGTCCTCGGCGGTGCTCGCAATTCTGAGGGTTGCTGGGTCGGCGCTTGTATTGGACTAAAGACCGCCGTGTTGCTAATGGTGGCTGGGGCACGTTATATATGTCGTGGTCACAAAGTCCTCCATGTTCCCATACCAAATTAATACCTCTGGGGGTACCAGATCAGGGGGTTATCGGCCTTTGATATGGATCAAAATTCCGATATGTGAGTGAGAATGGATGTGTGAAAGGGACCTTCCTGTAAAACGGATGTGTCATGCTGCGAGCAAAAGTCGGACTTCCTCCCTTGTGGCGCTCAATAAAAACGGGAGCCGCCCGCCTTAAAATCGGGTAGTTCTCTACTCCGGGCTCGGTTACCGCATTAGAAACAACAACAACGTTAGGTATGGGGTTAACAATGTTTCTGCCAAAGCATGGAATTTCAATTAATATGATTATCGTCATGTAAATGTTGTACAAGGTGAGTTCGAAAAGTTCGGTGATTGGTCTCATAATTAAAAAACCGCGCCGATTAGTATCTTGCACTCACGCGCCTAGCATGCGAAAGGTCCCAGGTTCGGGTGCGGGCATCTCCAAAATAACTGCCGACCTATAAACGGCCCGTGCAGCCAAAAATGTCCGACGAATAATACCCCGTGTAGAGGGAGTGCACGTTGAAATACGCTCCAAAGTCCCAACGCTGCGTACGATGTCGCGCTTACGGTTGTGTTGGGTGCCAACTCGGGTGTCGGCTCGTCACTTGACTGTGGTTCTAAAATACGACGCCCGTCGCCAATAGCCCTTGTGTGCGACGATAATTGAAACTAAACAAACTTGCACTCACTTGCAGTGAGAGACAAGTCACCTCGAGTCATCACTGCGTCTGCGTGAGTGCAAGATCCTAATTCGAACACACCTTGTAAGACATTAAAGGGATTTTTTTTCTCTTAACAAACCAACTAATAATAACGATAGGCAGCAGCAAATGTGTTGATATGGCGTGAAGTAACCATACTCAGCGGCGCAACGGTTAGGGCGCTAGCCTTTGGAGCCTCTGGGTTCGGGTTCGAATCCCGGTAAGGCATGGATGTTTGTGTTTGTCGAGTATATGCGGAGTACGTGCTCGTTAAATCTGTTGGGTCCGGAAGTCCTCAAAGTTCCCATACCAAATCAATACCTCTGGGGGTGACAAGTCAATTCTGGGGATCCTCTAGTTGGCCTCTGTCTCTAAAAATTAGATGGATCCACTTATGTGTGTGTGTTGTCTGTTGTGTCTGTCTTACTTGACGAAGGTTTATAAGCGGGTCTCTGACCAAGCACACAAACCTGAATATATATGTCTACCAACCAACCAACTATTTTCAGCATATAATACGAGTAGTTTTTATCTTTTGTTAGGTTAGTTTGAATTATCGTCGCACTAGAGCTACACGGAGGCTATTGGCGGCGGGCGTCGCAATTTAGAACCACTGTCAAGTGACGAGCCGACACCAGAGTTGGCACCCAACGCAACCGTTAAGGGCGACATCGTACGCAGCGTTGGGACTTTGGAGCATATTTAACGTGCACTTCCTCTACACGGGGTATTATTCGTCGGTCATTTTTGGCTGCACGGGCCGTTTATAGGTCGGCAGTTATTTTGGCGATGCCCGGACTCGAACCTGGGACCTTCCGCATGCAAGGCGAATGCCTAACCGACTGGGCTCCACAGCTCTTTTTATCTTTCGTAAAATTAAATTTTTTAAAAAATACCAGTTATTTTGCCTTTGAAGACACTTTCAAAAATGCATGTTTTGTTAAAGCTCAAATCTTTTATGATTGACGGACGGCGACCCTATATTTTGAACTTTATCAATTACTACTCAAATAACCGGATGATATTTAAATTCAAACTTTATTTAATTTAGTCGATATTTATATTTTCATAACTGGTAAAAAAAAGCTTCCACTGCAAAGAAATAATTTCACAGAAGATAGCATTTCAAAATAAACGTATTAGGTACATGTTGCCGCTGGAAAAAAAGGACCGTATCTGCAAAAACTGAAAGAACTGAGTTTTGAAAAAATTAAGAAAACTCGTTTCATCTAACGCTAAGTCTAACTTTGACTGAATATGCGGACATAACTATGAATTATATGAATTACTTTGAATTATGATAAGATACACTGTTAAAAAATTTGTGCTTGGTTTCACCATGATATTGGTTCCTAGTAGCTGCAACGGCTGTGTGGTGAAATATTTCACCATTTTTTTCGGTGTTTGGTTGAACCATTTTTCTGGATTTGGAAACAAAAACCTGAGAAATGGTTCGACCGAATACCGAAAATATGGTTTAACGTTTCAGCACACAGCCGTTGCAGCTACTAGGAACCATATTTTTGGTGAAACAAAGTGCCTAATTTTTAACAGTGTAGAGATTATTCCTTTTTATGTCACTTGATGTTAATAACTCAAAAACGCCAATATTTCAGAGAAAGTTTTCTTTCTTGCAGCAGCAGTATGGAACCCTCCCTCTTAACATTGTTCGGGGCTAGGGAGCACAGTCGGTTAGGTATTCGCCTAGCATGCGGTAGGTCTCAGGTTCGGGTGCGGGCATCGCCAAAATAACTGCAAACAGCATAACAAAATAACCTATAAACGGCCCGTGCAGCCAAAAAATGTCCGACGAATAATACCCCTTTTGTGGAGGGAGTGCACGTTAAATATCCTTCAAAGTCCAAACGCTGCGTACGATGTCGCTCTTAACGGTTGCGTTGGGTGCATACGCAGGTGTCGGTTCGTCACTTGACTGTGGTTGTAAAATACGACGCCCGTCGCCAACAGCCCTCGTGTAGCTCTAGTGCGACGATAATTCAAACTAAACTAAACTTAACATAGTTCCATCAGCCTGTGTGTAACAATAATGATCTCAACCATTCAGATCCTTCCAACTCCCCCCCAAAAATATAACAAATATTAGAATCGCATGATATTTCTCAAAAAAATCCATACAGAGAGAGAAATAGTTGTTCGCCTCAATTTAAAAAGAGCAGACTTCAAAAAGAGCTTTCAGTTCTTGTTTCCTCTGTTGTGTTTTGAGATATGAGCGGAAATAATATGCTGGAGTACTTTTGTAGTTAAATCGCTTGTCAAAAGTGAAGAGAGTTTTCAGCTTTACGCATTTTGCACAGGATTGAATTCCGGCCCTGTTCAAATAAGAGATGATCAGTTGCTAATGGTTGCTTTAGTTTAGTTTGAATTATCGTCGCACTAGAGCTACACGAGGGCTATTGGCGACGGGCGTCGTATTTTAGAACCACAGTCAAGTGACGAACCGACACCTGAATAGGCACCCAACGCAACCATGAAGGGCGACATCGTACGCAACGTTAGGACTTTGAAGGATATTTAACGTGCACTCCCTCCACGCGGGGTATTATTCGTTGGACATTTTGGCTGCACGGGCCGTTTATAGGTCGGCAGTTATTTTGGCGATGCCCGGACCCTAATCTGGGACCTTCCGCATGCTAGGCTAATGCCTAACCGACTGGGCTCCCCAGCCCCCCAATGGTTGCTTTGAAAAACATTACAATGGGAATATAAGAACGATTTACTGCATTGTAACAATTGAGTGTAACGTTACTCTAGGTTACGTTCTCTAACATTATACCAAATGTATAGATTGGTTGGTTGGTAGACATATATTTTCAGGCTGGTGTGCTTGGTCACAAAGACCCGCTTATATACCTTCGTCAAGAAGGACGGACACGACACACACATACAGGACAGATTCTGCCATCTATCGCCACCTCTACAATTTAGACATATCCCTGAAGGGGAGAATTTATAGATTAAATATAAAAAAATATGTCTATTTTCATTTGTGAACTTTTCGCTTGTACTTTATCAATAAACCTGTTCTGGTATGCAATGTTAAAGAAACTATCGTATCGCCTTTAGACTAATTTTTTTGCTTAATTATTCCAAATTTACCGTAAATGGGAAGTTGGTAAATTCCGAAACCCATCCATGATTCGACTTATGCTCTTACTTTCAACATGTTTTTTACAACAACTTTTTTTTTCATTTTTACCTAATATAAAATAAAAACTAATAAAAATATTGGGATAAGATTGACAATCCAAAAGGGAGATTTATCCATTACATGTATTATAATGAATGTATGTTTTCTATACGCCTTGGGGGGGATTCATTTTAGCTCATGAACTTTTTTGGTTTTAAAGGTATTGCTGAGAAACGAAAAAAAGCTATAGATTTCAAATTCGGTTCGTGCATTTCTATTACCTTTCGATATTATAATAATATTTTCGTGAAATCGCTCATGGACAAAAGAAAGCTGCTATAAAAGTTTTGTCATTTTAGCTCATGAACTTTTTGGTTTTAAAGGTACTGCTGAAAAACGAAAAAAGCTATAGATTTCAAATTCGGTTCGTGCGTTTCTATTACCTTTCGATATTATAATAATATTTTCGTGAAATCGCTCGTGGACAAAAGATAGCTGCTATAAAAATTTTGTATGTTTATAGGGTATTGCTGTGAAAAACTAAAAGACCTACAGAATCTTAACTTAGAATACGAGTTAATGTTACACGTAGACGAGACCCATAAGTTTTCAAGAAATTCCTACATTCAAAAAGTAGCCAAAACTAGCATATATAATATCTACACTCTTAAAACAAAAGAGGGAAATCCACTCCTATAGGGGAAGTGCATTTTCGGCACCGGAAAGGAGTGGAAATTAACTCCGACTGAGTTAAAACCGCTCGTTTGTTTTAAGAGAGTATAATTGAGTGGTAATTCAAAATTGTGTAGTGTTTCACACTCCTAGTTGTTTTTCGTGCATCCTAAAATAAGATGACCAACCATTATTTTGCTCTTACAAGAAAACCAATATGAGGCGAATTGAATTTTTTTTTTCTCTCATCCTTTGGTCAATATTGATGTCAATTTGATCCTGATGGAGCAAAAACACGTTTGCAGAAGGTAGTTTCATGATGACATATTCGAGTAATAGAACGTTCTTCGCGGTGAGTTTCTTGTTTTTTGATGGCGAGAATGTCTATTTTCTTTTGCGGCAAATAGATAGTAAAGGGAGTTTCGTATCCGTGGGGATATAAAGGTGTGTTTTTATTGAGTTTCTATCAGCCCAAAATGAAACAATATTAGAGTCTATTTTTGTTTCAAAGCTTAAAATACAATTTTTCGTCTGAGAACTGGCATTTTATATTTCACAGCTCGTTTATAGCAATATAGTGTGTGAAAATCTAGAATTGTACAAAATAAACTGAGCACAGTGTTATTGACAACAAAATACTTTTACTCTAATTCATTTTTACTATAAAACCACATTTCTCATTGTCAAATAAGAAACTTTTTTGAGTTTAAATGATTTAGAAAATAATGTCCACTGTTGTTGCTTTATCGAAAGTTGTGCTATTTGGTTTCTATTTTTTTTAAATGCACCGGCATTGTCTACACCAAGATATTATGCTTTGAATTTTCAACTTGTTCGCCGTTCGTTTCCAGGGTTAATAGTAAACAAGATCGCATTCGATCCGAGGAACGAAGGTCCAAATACCAACACCTTTTGGTTGGTTGGTGGGTAGACATATATATTCAGGTTTGTGTGCTTGGTCAGCGACCCGCTTATAAACCTTCGTCAAGTAAGACAGACACAACAGACAACACACACACACATAAGTGGATCCATCTAGTTTTTAGAGACAGAGGCCAACTAGAGGATCCCCAGAATTGGTTTGTCACCCCCAGAGGTATTGATTTGGTATGGGAACTTAGAGGACTTTCGGACCCAACAGATTTAACGAGCACGTACTCCGCATATACTCGGTAGGTCTTCAGTGGTACCGGGACTCGATCGCAGGACCTTCCGATCCCGAGACCGAGACGCTGACCACTAGGCTCACTACGGCCCCACCAACACCTTAGCAAGTGTTCTTTCATGCGTTGATTAAGTTAAGAGGATCTGTACTTCAATACTCGAGAGCTCATTTCCACTTGACTGTTTATAAGATACTTAAATTAAAACTGCAGATGATCATAACGTTTATCAGGGCGTATCTAATATTATAATTTATAATGATCGTTAATACTTTTTAACTTTACCAATTTATGCTTTTGGTTCTTTTAGGTAACTGTTTAAAATGCGGCGTTTTATTTCACTAAAAACATGGTTCCCAGTATAGTCCTCCCACTACTTCTTAGTATCTATGACGTGTGTTGTAGACAAGTCCAAACTATCACTCGTAAAACGAAAAGGGGTAAGAAAGATCAGCCAGAGTTACTATATTTGGCGATTCATTGCTTTTGCAGGTGCATATTTCGTTAAAGTTTAGACACAGTTTCTCAACTGAAGGGCAGTTTGAATTTGCATGGGTTTATTATTATTGCATAGCTATTTTTTTTTTTAACTTATAGCGTTCCCCGAAGTGATACTGAATATGGTAAATAATGCATACTACATATGTAAATCTATTGACCATCAAGTCAAGATAGAAAAGAAATGCACGTGCAATTGATGACGACCTTCAGCAATTAACTATAATCCTCCTTTCACTAATAACCTATGTGTAGTTTTAGTGTGAAACATTATTTCCAACCTAACTAACCCAACAATCCGCAGGCTCGCCAAACACCATGGGATTGGCAACTCTGCCTCCTTTAGGTTCTCTACCTTTTTACAAAGTGGACGCTTCCACAATCAAAATATTTCACTATATTATATGTATTTGGTTGAACCACTTACCAGATTTTTGTGTTCCACACCGGAAAATGTTTCAACCGAATACCGATAATATGGTTCAAACATTTCACCACACAGCTGTTACAGCTACTAGGAACAATTATGATGGTGATACCAAGCATGAAATTTTTAACACAGACGGCTTTTACATACTTCATAACTTCAAATATAAGTTTTAATTATCCATCTGAAACTTCAAAGATACCATAAATAAACATTTTCCGAGTTATGCAGCTTTGAAATATGTCACATATTTGGAGGACACAAATCGCGTATTAATGTCCTCCCACTTCGAAACTCCGATTTGGCGAGAATTGATAACGGAGAGTCACTCATCGTGAGTGCGAGACGCGATGAAAGGGCGCCCAGCCATAAATCACACATTGATCTGGCCACAAGATGTCCGGGAAATCTCACGAATTCCTCGGCGTTTCGCAGATTGCGTCAAAGATGATGAAGATACTGTTTATGACGTGTGTATCCAAACTTGGAATATCTTAAAAATTATTCTTATTTTTCGTATCTGTAGAAGGAAGGGTGGTTTGTCACAAGATATAATCTCTATTTTCATTTCCATATAAATAATTATACAACGAGAGTTGTGTTACCGGCTTAGCATTACGTTCGATGATGAACATAGCACTATTTAGGTTATAAAAATTCCTCTGCATATAGAAGGATTTGACTAAAAGTGATGATACTGTTATGACTTATGTATGCATACATCTGTAATATCATTAAAATTATTATAGGTCTTTTTTTTTGTCTATAAAGCAATTGTTTTGATGATAATGAGATATATTTTCTAATTTTATTCTAATAAAAAAATAAAACAACGAAATTGACTGAAGAGATTAATTTTATAACTGACGACATGCAACATTTCTGATAGAGATAAAACAAGTAGGGGTTTGTAACAGAATCTGTCATTTAACCCGCTTCCACACAACAGTTGTGTTTAACAGGTAAAAAGGCGACAAACACAGCATTAATTCTATATTAAACATTTGTATGCTAAATTTGGCTAGTTTCATTTATTTTATTTCAAAATTCAATAATTATTACTTATCGTTTGAAAAAATTATTTATATTCAAAGAATAAATATGTAAATTCCTCGCTTTTAAATAGAATGAAAATATTTCATATCAACATACAAAGAATCTCGTAGTGAAATATATTTGACATCATTTCAAACTGATCGATGTCGCAAAAATAAATTTATTTTAATTTATTGTCTGAAAGAATTATAGTTTCTCGAGCGATTGTTGCGAATGGCAATGGTGATTTAATTCTAATAAAAATGGCCTCCTATGCTTTTTAAATGAGCATTAAATGTTGCATTTTTTTAATAATTGAAGTATTTCGAATTTGAATTCTTCTCTGAAATTTTCCATGTGTTCTAATTTCGATACGCTGAATTTTTTGACGTATCACACTTGTCCGTAGCATTTGTTATTGTAGTTTGGACTATGAAAGTGGGTGACAGACAGACAGAGAGATAGACGGACTGAACGATTATAATACCTTCCACTTTTTACGTTATAAACGTAGTGTGGAAGCTAATATAATGTTGGTTTCTTTTTAACCGGCGTGTAAAAGCCATCTCTACTTACAACATAAAATTCTTTATTAAAAATAAATATACTACAACAATAATGTCTTTGATTCTTAGAAGAGTCTTCATATTTTAATTTTGTGTTAAAAAATTTAATGCTAATCCAATATTTTCTCTCATTAGTTGTTGAAAATACAATAAAAAATCATCGTCTCTCAAACGAATTAGTAAGTTTATGTATTAAAAAACTTCATGACCCTATAACATGAAACAAAAATAGGCAATCTATATTATGTATAACTAAAACATACAATTGTCACATTCCGTGTTTCTTTATCTTGAAAGATAATCTGAAATGGGAAACAAGAAACTTAATATTCCTAACCTATGATTTTATTGTTATGCATTTCCCCAATTTTAATAAAGCAGGCAGAATTAATTTCTAAAAGTATATAATAATTTTATAAAGAAGGGATTATTTTTACTTAACTGAATTCGCTTATTGTTTTCTCGTGACGTAATTCATTGCTGCTTTCGTTCTTAAATTTCATTGGTGATTTCGGTAGTTGATGGTTTGACACGTTAAGCTTCGCCCACTACATTGATTAACCAATTGGGACGTTATTTTTATTCTTGTGAAACTGTTGCCGCTCAATATGTGAAACAATACTTGTTGTTGTTGTTACTAATGTCACTTGGGAAACCCAAGCTCTTCCCAACCTTCTTCTGCAAGGATTAAGGCAAATGGGTGCGGTTCCTGAGGAGAGATGCCCGTGTAGAGACTACACGGCAGGAATCCTACAATACTTGTAGGAATTGTTAACAATACTTGTTAAATAACCAACTACAATTCTTTACAAAAGCTGTGATAGAACACATAAATATTTTTCTACGAGATAAACAAACAAGATAATTATTTTCGCCATTAAGCTTTGGAAAATTGCGTCAAAATACAATCAGTGGACAAAGTGGCAGTGGATTACAAGCCTTGTAGAAAATAAACAAATACAATGAGCTACATTTCCCTCTAACTCTGCAACAAAGATCGATACTGATACTTAAGGGGGAATGGGCGCGCTGGACCGCGGGTCTCCAAAGCAAAGTGCATCAGTGTTAATCCTGTGGAGAAGAAAAATATTTTCTCTGCCACATTTCTCCGGCTGTATTGAATATTTTTACAAGCTGATTTTTTATGTGATAAATGTAGCTGACTTACAGGTCCCGACCTTCCCGCTTTTTGAAATGGGTTCGAATATTTTTTTTTTATAAATTTTTCAATCAAATAATTTTAAAAAAACAAAATATTCGAAGCGATTTCAAAAAGTGGGAAGATAGAGACCTGTAAATTATCTACATTTATTATTTTAAAGAAACCGTTTGTAAAAATATTCAGTACAGCCGGAGAAATGTGGCAGAGAAAATAGTTTTTTCCCATTGGATTAACACTGAGGCACTTGAGTTTGGAGACCCCCGGTCCAGCGCGCCCTTTCCCCCTTAAGCCAAGCATCACGCAATTAAACCTTACAAAAATAATTTGTGAACCTACGTCATCGGCACCAAAAGAATTCCTTTTTACAGAACAAATTTGAGATATGGCGATCTTTTACGAGCGGGGAGAGAGAGCCTCAAATTGCCGTGAAATGTAAGATTAAATGGTTTTATCGCGGTGAAATGGAGCGCATTTCGGACTACACCGGGAACGATTCTTATTTTATCTGCTTCTTTTTCTGTGGCCATAGCTAAGGGAATTACTGGGGTTTTTTCTCCGTTAGTGAACTTTCTCAAAATGATTTTTTTGTATCTTCGTTCATCGAATGGCTCTTTTAAAATAGGAATGTGGCTTTAATTCTTTGATAAACAACTTTTTTGTTAAGTATTATTATGTATTTGGTATTCGCCAACATAAAGTAAGTTAATAAAAAAAAATACCAATGAAACTGAACAATAAACAATTGGCAAACGTTTAAAATTAATCTTAAATAACTAAGTCGGAGGGCACGTTTCACAAGCTAAGGTGCCAGCCACCTTCCCCTTCTTACGGTGCCGAATCGCAGTGGCAATGTTAATTCAATTGGAACTGTCATATGTGACGAAAGATAAAACCGCACTTACAGTTTTACCTGCAGTGTTCAATCAATTAGCTACAATGTAAAAGCCAGTGGTAATGTACGGCGGCAAATTTTTCCGTGCTTGTTTAGTTTAGTTTGAATTATCGTCGCACTAGAGCTACACGAGGGCTATTGGCGACGGGCGTAGTATTTTAGAACCACAGTCAATGGATGAGCCGATACCTGAGTAGGCACCCAACGCAACCGTTAAGGGCGACATCCTTCCTCAGCGTTAGGACTTTGCAGGATATTTAACGTGCATTCCCTCTACACGGGGTATTATTCGTCGGACATTTTTGGCTGCACAGGCATTTTATAGGTCGGCAGTTATTTTGGCGATGCCCGGACCCGAACCTTGGACCTTTTGCATGCTAGGCGAATGCCTAACCAACTGATCTCCCCAGCCTCTTTCCGTGCTTTAAATTCTACTTGATTGAAAACCACAGGTAAAATCGTCAAAATGGTTTTCGCTTCAGTAGCAATTTAAACGATCCAATTGAGTTAACATTGCAACTGCGATAACTTGTCACCAAAACTTCGGCAAAATTTTCCCAAACATGACCAGTTCTGTCTCAACGCGTCGTTTTAGCTTCCACACTACGTTTATAACGTAAAAAGGGGAAGGTATTATAATCGTGCAGTCTGTCTGTCTGTCACCCACTTTCATAGCCCAATCTACAAATGCTACGAAGTGCGATACGTCAAAAAATTCAGCGCATCAAAATTAGAATTCATTGAAAATTTCAGAAAAGAATTCGAATTCGAAGTACTTCAATTATTTAAAAAAAACCTGCAAAATTTAATGCTCATTTAAAAAGCATAGGAAGCCATTTTTATTAGAATTAAATCACCATTGCCATTAGCAACAATCGCTCGAGAAACTTTAATTCTTTTAGACAATAAATTAAAATGACGTCAAATATATTTCACTACGAGATTCTTTGTATGTTGATATGAAATATTTTCATTATACTTAAAAGCGAGGAATATTACATATTTATTCTTTGAAATATGAATTAATTTTTGCAAACGATAACTAAAAATTATTGAATTTTCCAAATAAAATAAATGGAACTAGCCAAATTTAGCATGTAAATGTTTAATATGGAATTAATGCTGTGTGTGGCGCCTTTTTACCTGTTTTAAACACAACTGTTGTGTGGAAGCGGGTTAAATGACAGATTCTGTTACAAACCTACTTTTAAATCCATAGTAAACTCTAGGTATCTCCGATACAATAGTGCTTATTAGTACATAACACTTTTGAAGCATAGGAAACTGGTAATAAAAAAAATAATAATTGCCGTATTGTATATCTCGCATTTTAAACAAAACTTTCCTAACGTATGAATATTGCTATGATTTACCATAGGCTTATAATGACAGTATAGATCAGTAAAAGATATGATCCTACTCAATATTATACGCTTACCATTAAACATAAACCCACAACTACCGAAGTTCAAATTTTGTTCCTTCAAAATACTAAATAACCTTAAGAAAACAAAGTAACCTAGTTTTATTTTCCTTAAGCATTCGGTTACACGTCTTATAACTTTTCCCCGGTTTTATTTCCGGGCACTAACTATCAGGCCCTAACTTCTTTTCAACTAGTACAACTAACCCTAAAAGAGAATTTATATTCTCAAAGCTCGGGCCATGAGTCCCACTGTAACTTCGTTGCTAGGCAACAGTTTGGTCTTTTTCTTTATTTAACGTCAACTGACTAAACAGTCTACTGGATATGCTAATTTCTTAGACTTTATGAGTCTGAAATATTTTGTTCGAAATTATAATACCCCCTTTTGAACATAAAAGACTAAATTACTAGTTTATTTATAAACCATCAGCTTATGGAGCAATTTTATGCCCACAATTAGTCCTCGGAGTTTGCTTTTAAATTTAACACCCCTGATACACTGTAAGGAATAATTAATTGTATTGCAAAAAAAAGTTACTTTTACGTAAATGTCTCATACTTTAAACGGTCTCAAACCATTTCGCTTACTTTATGGTCTTGAACCGTTTTATCAAACTCGTTTACAGTAAAAAAACCGTTTCCTCCAAAACTTGTACTCAATGAAGTCACATTGGGTGCGTGTTAAACATCAAAAGTATTACTCATCTAGCTTTAATTTATCGAGAGATAGGTGGTTCAGTTTGTATGACGCTTCACCCTTATCTTAAAGATTATGGGTTCGAATAACGCCTTTTTTTCCATTTTAAAAAGTTCAAATATTAAACAGGACAAACCACGGCCAACTTCAATAACAAGGCCAGAGAAGCTCTCCCAAACATGAGCGTAGACGGCAATTTTGACGTCACTGTTCCCCAGTGCCGAAGATCGAGAAACCAGTTCGGACCCATTCGGAACCCTAAAATTGTGTTCAGCCGTGAACGAGTGGTTCCGAAGAGGTTTCGAAACAGGTTGTCTTCATCTTCGGAACAACGTCACTCGGAACTATGACGTCAAAATTTCCGTCCCCGAGCTTGTTTGGGAATGCTTCTTCGGCCTTAGTAGTTGAGTAGGCCGTGGACAAACCCGTATTTTAACCAGAATTTTTCGTCTGTGACAAAGAACCCAGAAAGTTTAATTAAATATCACGGTTAATTTTTTTTTACAGTTTTCCTATGTTAATAAATAAAGTGGGTTAAACTATATTCAAACACTAGAGTAAAACTTTTAACTTTTGAGCGCTAACCATATATAAATTACAGACGCTCCAACAAAGAATATTTTTACACAGTCTAAATTACCACCATCAAGTACAAATTAGACAATAGTTAAGAACTCGCAGTTTAACATATGAAAAATGCATGTGCCGGTCGAAGGGGGTTTTCTCTCACGCCCCTGCCGGAAGAACTGTTGATATCCTCGCGCGGGGGCGTTGCGCATGCGCCAATCGATCTCCACAGAGTGGTGCAATCAAACCCCCTCCCCCTCAGCACCCCTTTTATTCGGACAGGGACTCGAAAAGGGGTAAACAAAAGGAAAATGCCCCTCGAGAACCCGAGTGGAGTTGTATGGAACGAGTGGGCGGAATCGTATAGAATAGTTTGCTCGGAGTGGAATTTGGGGGATTTGGTTGATGGAATCTTTTTTACTATGTGTCCTCTTTCGAATGGATTAAAATACACGACCCTGTACCTGAAACCTTTTTAGCTTGTATACTACGTATACAACACAAAAAGTGGAAGGTAATATAATAGTTCAGTCTATCTGTCTGTCACCCACTGTTCATAGTCCAAACTACAAATGCTGCATACAAGTATGACCTGTCAAAAAAATCAGCTGATCTATATTAGAAGACGTCGAGAGTCTCAGAAAAAAATTCGAATTCGAAGTATTTCAATTACTTTTTTAAAAAAAACTGCAAAATTTAATGCTCAGTTATAAAGCATAAAACGCCATTTTTATTAGAATTAAATCTCCATTGCCATTCACAAAAGAAACTTTATTGCTTTGAAATAATAAATTAAAAGAAATTTATTTTTGCCACATAAATCACTTTGAAATGACGTGACATATATTTCACAATAGAGATTCTTTGATTGTATGTTGATATGAAATGTTTTGCTTCTATTTAAAAGCGAGAACTATTACATATATATTCTTTGAAATATAACTTAATTTAGCAAAAGATAAGAAATAATTATTGAATTTTCGAAATAAAATAATTGAAACCAGCCAAATTTAGAAGATAAATGTTTAATACAGAATTAATACTATGTTTAGCGCCTTTTTTCTTGTTGAACACAACTGTTGTGTGAAAGCGGGTTAAGTGACAGATTCTGTTTCAAACCTACTTAGGTTTTTTTTAAGTGATATCTTAAACACCATTTTTTTCACAACATAAATACATAATTGCATTAATACATTAATAATTTTAATACTTTACATAAAAACATAATACATAATTTATCAGGTCCAATAACTGAATATTCTGGGGGTTTGAATACCGGGCTGGCCAAGGTTCTTTCATCCTTTCATCAATTAAGTGGGTCGAATGATGACCAAGATAGCTTCGGAGCTAAACAATGGCGAATTCACATCAGTCTGACTAACTGACCGGATCATCTGCTGCAATGTGGACTGTAGCCCCTGGTCTTCGTAATCTTAAATAGGCACAGCAGGCATTGACCCTCTTTGGGCTGTCGCGTCACTGAGTTTAGCTCATTAACGATTAATTTGTGATTAACACCATTAGCATCTTCATTTTTGAGTAGTATGGTTAACTTTAAGTTTTCTAAATTCGTTTTTCGTTTATCTTTATTTGTTCTACATAAAATGTTCTGGACTATGGTCTTTATTTGCTTATTTAGATAAACCAATTTTTGCATGGTAAATTTTCTTTCTAACTATCGTTAAAGGGTTAATAGTTGTTTTATAAGAAAAATATTGCATCAAATAGCAAGCCTACAAATTAGTATAATAACTATGTTAATCTGTTCCTTTATAATATGTGTTTACATTTAAACAATATTTAGATAGAAATCTTTCCCCATGTTTTTAAAAAAAAATCATCGATTTTTATTGTCACGATGTCTTTTAAAATGGTGAAAGAACATCTAAATTTTTAACGTAATAACAATTATGCATTAGTGGTACTAATTGTATCTATGTATACATTTATTTGTTGTCATGCTTTTGTGGGAAAATTAGCAGCAAAGTGCCATTGAAAACTTGTTACTTTAATAAAACAAATATCCTTTTTTCACTTGTTGCTGCTAATACATTAACAATCTAAGGGATTTATAGGATACAAAATGGAATAATACTCTGTCGTAAATTACCTATTAACTGAGCTACCAACCCCTACTGAAGAACGCCCATTATTTCATTACAATAGATCGAAATAATCTTAATTTATTAACTCTTTTACAATCAACAAGGCACCGTAAACAAGGTAATAAAAAAATCTCCCATCGATTGGATAAAAATGATACACGTGTCCTAACCTCATTGGTTCCCCATTGCAAATAAAATGGCGGCCCAAAATGATAAAAAAAGAAATGGCGTAAGCAGTAATTTGAGCAAAAATCAATCCGTTTCCATCGATGGAACTACTTGATCGATCCAAAACTTTTCTTCTCGATGATGAAAAGAAGAAAACTTGTTTTTAACTCGAGGGAAGATTTTAGGGGTTATAAAAGACCCGTGATTGATTAGTGAGAATAGAAAGTCTTGTTTTCGAAAAAGTAAATTCGTCCCCGTTTGCTTTTTCGAAGACAAAGTAGAATAAGTATTAACTCGAATCTGCGATGTCAGAGCAAATGGGTATGCATCCATCATGCTGTTATGGATATCGGAAACGGTACATTTTGCTGAATGGTTTTGACAAAATTCCAACTGACACTCGACAGATTTGTGTCAATAATTAAAGAAAATAACAATTATAGTGGCCACCTAAAAAAATTGTAAAATGACTTTTTAGTTCACGGTCTGTTCATTTGTGTCACTAAATTTAACCTGATTGCGCAGATTAGCCCTGTTTAAGGGGATACGGTACCCAAAATATTATTTTTTGCAATAATAACATAAACTTGTAAATTATAGTGTTTTTATATAATTTTTACTCTAACTAAAAATTTCTCAGCAATAAAAAAATATTTTTAAAAATAGTTTTTCATTTTTTTTTATTTAAAATTTTAAACTTTTTTTAAAACGCTACTCCTCTTTCAATTTTAAGAATAACTCCACGAAACTTTTATAGTTTGTTTTTAAAACTATTTTTTCGAGAAATGTGCATGGATTTTAAATGTGAGTTACAGTAAAAAAGTAACATGTATTTATATTGAAAATCCCAAAAAATAAAAAAATTACAAATTATTGAATTCAACATTTTTATAAAAACAAGAAGTTCATAAAGAACTAAAATAGCCTACTTTCCTGTTACTTAAATACTTACTAAAGTTCTAATCGGGAAAAAACTAGGTTCTTACAGTAAATATCATCAACAGCCGTTTCTACACTAGATTTATACAGATTAGAAAAAAACAAGAAGTTCATAAAGAACTAAAATAGCCTACTTTCCTGTTACTTAAATACTTACTGAAGTTCTAATCGGGAAAAAAACTAGGTTCCTAAAGTAAATATCATCAACAGCCGTTTCTACACTAGATTTATACACATTAGAAAAAAAAATCGAAACACAGCACCCAGCTATAATTTAAACTTCTAAAAGCCAAAATCAACTATTTTCCTTAATATTCGTTCGCAAATTAATTAAATATTATTTATCATCTGCTCGTGATTTATTTGTAGTTCGAAGAATAAATATTTATTAATAACAAAAGTAATGAAACTACTCCGAACTGCATTAAAAAACAAGAAATGTAAATTAAAACTAAGCATAATTGCATGCAAAAGTATGCCTTGCCGCTTTCTTGGTAGATAATTAATGAATAATCAAAGAATCAAATTGTTCTACATTTTATGACGTCATTCCAAACTGATTCATGAAAATATTATTTTGCTTCAAATATGTTTAAATAAAGTTTCTCATGCCATTGTTGATTTGGCAACAGTGATTTAAATGACTCAAAATTGAATTTCAATGCTAATTCAATGGGAAATTCGCCGACAGATAGTAGATTTATGTCCGTCCGGACGTACAGACAGACGGACAAAAAGTATGAAAGTTGGGTATCTGAGGTCATAGCTTGCTAAACAAAAAAAGAATTTTTAAGATCCGATGATTAGAACCGATTTTGGAAGGGGGGTACAGACAGACAGACAAACGGACAGACAGGCGGACAGACAGACGGACAGACATACGGACAGACAGACATACGAACAGACAGACAGATGGACAGACAGACAGTTGGACATCAACCGCATTTCAATACCTACAGTGATTAAATGACTCAAAATTGAATTTCAATGCTAATTCAATGGGAAATTCGCCGACAGATAGTAGATTTATGTCCGTCCGGACGTACAGACAGACGGACAAAAAGTATGAAAGTTGGGTATCTGAGGTTATAGCTTTCTAACAAAAAAAGAATTTTTAAGATACGATGATTAGAACCGATTTTGGAAGGGGGGTACGGACGGACAGACGGACATCGACCGCATGTCAATACCTACTTTTTCATTTTTTTAATTCTTTCGAATTAAAAAAAGAAAAGTAGGCTAAAAATCGAAACACAGCATCCAGCTAATAATTTAAACTTCTAAAAGCCAAAATCAACTATTTTCCTTAATATTATTTCGCAAATTAATTAAATATTATTTATCGTCTGCTCGCGATTTATTTGTAGTTCGAAGAATAATTAAATATTTATTAATAACAAAAGTAATGAAACTCCAAACTGCATTAAAAAAAATAAGAAATGTAAATTAAAACTAAGCATAATTGTATGCAAAAGTATGCCTTGCCGCTTTCTTGTTAGATAATTAATGAACAATCAAAGAATCAAATTGTGCTACATTTTATGACGTCATTCCAAACTGATTCATGAAAATATTATTTTGCTTCAAATATATTTAAATAAATAAAGTTTCTCATGTCATTGTTGATTTGGCAACAGTGATTTAAATGACTCAAAATTGAATTTCAATGCTAATTCAATGGGAAATTCGCCGACAGATAGTAGATTTATGTCCGTCCGGACGTACAGACAGACGGACAAAAAGTATGAAAGTTGGGTATCTGAGGTCATAGCTTTCAAACAAAAAAAGAATTTTTAAGATCCGATGATTAGAACCGATTTTGGAAGGGGGGTACGGACGGACAGACGGACATCGACCGCATGTCAATACCTACTTTTTCATTTTTAGCCTACTTTTCTTTTTTTAATTCGAAAGAATTAAAAAAATGAAAAAGTAGGTATTGACATGCGGTCGATGTCCGTCTGCCCGTCTGTCTGTCTGTCCGTCCGTACCCCCCTTCCAAAATCGGTTCTAATCATCGGATCTTAAAAATTCTTTTTTTGTTAGAAAGCTATAACCTCAGATACCCAACTTTCATACTTTTTGTCCGTCTGTCTGTACGTCCGGACGGACATAAATCTACTATCTGTCGGCGAATTTCCATTGAATTAGCATTGAAATTCAATTTTGAGTCATTTAAATCACTGTAGGTATTGAAATGCGGTTGATGTCCAACTGTCTGTCTGTCCATCTGTCTGTCTGTTCGTATGTCTGTCTGTTCGTATGTCTGTCCGTCTGTCTGTCCGCCTGTCTGTCCGTTTGTCTGTCTGTCTGTACTCCCCTTCCAAAATCGGTTCTAATCATCGGATCTTAAAAATTCTTTTTTTGTTAGAAAGCTATGACCTCAGATACCCAACTTTCATACTTTTTTTCCGTCTGTCTGTACGTCCGGACGGACATAAATCTACTATCTGTCGGCGAATTTCCCATTGAATTAGCATTGAAATTCAATTTTGAGTCATTTAAATCACTGTAGGTATTGAAATGCTGTTGATGTCCATCTGTCTGTCTGTCCATCTGGCTGTCTGTTCGTATGTCTCTCCGTCTGTCTGTCCGCCTGTCTGTCTGTCTGTACCCCCCTTCCAAAATCGGTTCTAATCATCGGATCTTAAAAATTCTTTTTTTTGTTAGAAAGCTATGACCTCAGATACCCAACTTTCATACTTTTTGTCCGTCTGTCTGTACGTCCGGACGTCCTGTTGCCAAATCAACAATGGCATGAGAAACTTTATTTAAACATATTTGAAGCAAAATAATAATTTCATGAATCAGTTTGGAATGACGTCATAAAATGTAGAACAATTTGATTCTTTGATTATTCATTAATTATCTACCAAGAAAGCGGCAAGGCATACTTTTGCATGCAATTATGCTTAGTTTTAATTTACATTTCTTGTTTTTTAATGCAGTTCGGAGTAGTTTCATTACTTTTGTTATTAATAAATATTTATTCTTCGAACTACAAATAAATCACGAGCAGATGATAAATAATATTTAATTAATTTGCGAACGAATATTAAGGAAAATAGTTGATTTTGGCTTTTAGAAGTTTAAATTATAGCTGGGTGCTGTGTTTCGATTTTTTTTTCTAATGTGTATAAATCTAGTGTAGAAACGGCTGTTGATGATATTTACTTTAGGAACCTAGTTTTTTTCCCGATTAGAACTTCAGTAAGTATTTAAGAACAGGAAAGTAGGCTATTTTAGTTCTTTATGAACTTCTTGTTTTAATTCTTTCGAATTAAAAAAAGAAAAGTAGGCTAAAAATATCTATACATAGTACACCTTATTCCATGCAGAATTTTGTGAACCACTTGAATAAGAACACAGGCTAAAAATTTCAAAATTCTAACTTAATTTTTTTTAAAAAAGCCTTAGGGATTTATTAAACAAAAGAACTGAACAAACGTGAAACAGAGAAAACAGGTTGAAAGCAGACGAAATACGGGTTCAAGGGATGACTCCAGAAAATGTTTTATAACTTTTTTTTCTACAGTAGATATCATTATGAAACGTTCAGTAAATGTTCAGAAAGATATTGTGAATAATAAGAAGTAAAAACTGAAAAATCGATATTTTGACCAATATTTGGGTACTGTATCCCCTTAAAGAAGATTAGCAGATAGCATTGGGCGAAAGCAGATAAGATTTATTTATAAGATCGAAACATGGTTGGTTGGCAGACATATATATTCAGGTTTGTGTGCTTGGTCAGCGACCCGCTTATAAACCTTCGTCAAGTAAGACAGACACACAGACAACACACACACATAAGTGGATCCATCTAATTTTTAGAGACAGAGGCCAACTAGAGGATCCCCGGAATTGGCTTGTCACCCCCAGAGGTATTGATTTGGTATGGGAACTTAGAGGACTTTCGGACCCAACAGATTTAACGAGCACGTACTCCGCATATACTCGGTAGGTCTTCAGTGGTACCGGGACTCGATCGCAGGACCTTCCGATCCCGAGACCGAGACGCTGACCACTAGGCTCACTACGGCCCTGATCGAAACATAAATCGATACAAGACAAAAACAACTAAAAATTTACATCATTTAATATCTTCTTGATGTGGTTAACAATTACATATATCGTGGCCAATTTTTATTTCGCTGACAATTTGAATCCCATTTATGGCATGAATGCTCATCGTTTTAGGTAGAATCTACAGGCAGACATTGACTACCTGGGCTGTATTATTTACACATGGATTGTTTTTTTTATAGAACACTTTTTTTAAAAAGCCTTGATCCTAAGTCATTCTTAATAAAAAAATCCAGTTAGAATATTATCACTCTAGTGACGAAAATTGTGAGAAGAGTGTCCACTGGGAGATGGAAAGCAAACAAGGAAAAAGTCGATTTCTTTTCAATAGATAAACACTCTGCATTTAGCTTTTGCTACATTTGTTTGGTTTACCTGAAAACAATCTTCTCACAAAATGGACGCGAATATGTTTATTTTTTGAATACAATAGAGAATAGAAGTTGTAGTTTTAATAGGAGGTGAAGTTTTTCAAAAAGTATATTTATCTGCCTTTATCAGATAATGATCAAAACTCTTAAAACTACTAAGTAATAGTAAATATAATTATGTTACGACGAAATAATAAATGAGATGAACTCGGATTGCCTAGCAAACCCAGTTATTAAGACCACCTGAGCCACCTTAATCCTATAGGGTTCTTTTTTATTGAATATTCTCCGACCCGACTGTCCCATGAATCTACACTCTTAAGAGGGACTGTCAGTCCCATAGAGCTAATGCATTAGTTTTGAAATCACAACTTTTGCAAAAGAATTGCTTTGCCGTGTTATCCCATTTTCACCTGGTATGGGAATCATCATAACATTAATTTAAAACAACATTGAAAATAAAATAACATCCGGTTATTTAATTATTAATTGAAAAAGTTTTGAAATAGTGTCGCCATTTGCTGTAGATTTTTGTCATTTTAAAACTTCAAAAATATATAATTAAATAACAAGATAAAATTTTCGTTTCAAATTTTGTTTTATTTCGATATTATGTTGATTCCCGTACCTGGGGGAAAAGGGCTAACATGGCAAAGCAATACTTCTGCGGAAGTTGTGATTCCAAAACTAATGCATTAGCTCTATGGGACTGACAATCCCTCTTAAAACAAACGAGCAGTTTTAACTCAGTCTGAGTTAATTTCCAGTCCTTTGCGTGCCAAAAATGCACTTCCCCTATAGGAGTGGATTTCACTCTTTTGTTTTAAGAGTGTATTTCATTTGCAAAAAGTACTAATACTAATAGCTAATACTAACAGTTGTCTATGTCTAAAAGCTATTCCAACGATTAGCTATACCCAGTTAACTTTCCAAACAGGCATGGTAATCATTAATCAATTCCTGAAGGATAAAAGCCATTAGAAAGTAACCTGCTACATAACTCGTATTCGAACCCGAGTCGGCAGCTTAAAAGTAACCCACCATTTAGCACAAGAGCCACTTAATCCTTGAAAAAAATACAATGACATGTTCCATGTCTTGGGTGGCAACTGATCCACAGACATGAAAATAAGGTCTTGATTGGTTAATTAATATCGTTGGCGGAGTTTACTGGACATACTACAAATGGAGTCCAAGAATGAAAGTGGGAATACGTCACGTGAAACAAGCCAATATTAAATGTGTGTGTTTTTTTTATGGTTTGAGGCCACAAATATCATAGTTAAAGTATTAAATTGGCTGATCACGTGCTCTCCAATGCTAACGACGGAACGCGCATGGAGGCTTTTTAAGAGGGCAAAATTGCCGTTGTTGCTCCCACTTTAAGGACAAAAATACTACGAAAAAATACCATTTAATTCTAAAATTACAAAAAATATCGTAAAAATACTAGCTGCATTTTGGAATCTTTTTGGTGACTTTAAATCCTTTTCTTGTAATTTTAGAAATAAATGGTATTTTTCGTAGTATTTTTCTCCTTAAAGTGGCAGCAACACTGGCCATTTAGCCCTTTTATTTGGCCTCCATGCGCGTCCCATCGTTAGCATTGGAGGTCACGTGATCAGCCAATCTAATACTTTAACTATGATATCTATGTTTGAGGCACACGCCTATAAAGTTATTCCCGACCCCTTTTCCACATCTGCTACCGACGCATTGATTTTATAGCTGAAAGATACTCGTGCACATAAAATTCGCCCCGTTGCAAAAACTCTTTTTTATACATTGATGTCGAGTGTGTCTGGGAAACAAGGCTAATGGTGCCGAGACTGTATTGATTGCACTTAAGGATTTCGCCCGTGGAGGGACTAGGGTAAGAAGATACTTGGCGACAAAATCAAAGTGAATCAATCTGTAGTTTTATCCTTCACTACTCAGTAATTTAAACTCAATATATGACAATATGTGCAGTGTAGTACAGCTGGGGGAAAAAACTCTCCACCTCTTGTTAATCGACTGCTAATGATTAGGGAATTTCATGAAAGGTGTCATTTTTCAGGAAAAAGCGTAAAGAGAAGATACGTGGCGACAAAATCAAAGTGCAGTCAAATCCAGATAAACCAGAAGAAGAAATTTAGGGGCTCAAGCTCGTCCAGGCAACTCAAAAAATAAACATATTGTACAGAACACAAAAAAAACACTAATACAAAAAAGACAACGATGTGATAGAATTGAAATTAGATGAGAAATAGAAACCTTCTCCATTAAAACCTCCTGATAAAGGGGGTACAAAAATAAACCACGTGACAGAGAATACAAGATTGTCATACTTGGCAATTTAGCACCTGCTGGCGAAACAAAGTGGCCATTTTAAAGATAAAGATTTCATTTATGTTTAGGTTTGTTTCGATTTTTACATAAAATGAAATTATCATGATGTACTTTGAAATTAAATGTCTTACTACAGAAAAAACAAAGAAAAATATCATAGTTTATTTGAAAATTTTCTATCTCCAAATGCATTAAAATCACGTGTCAGGTAAACAGATAACATGTATATTTTCTTCCCTGTGAAATAGGGTTGCTGAGCTTCTACTTCCAATCCTCCTCTATGTGTCTTCCTATACGCCAGACCAATCTGTACTCTCAATGCTATTTTAATTGGGAAACGAATAGTTTTATCCTTCACTAATCAGCAATTTAAACTCAATATATGACAATTTATGCAGTGTAGTACAGCTGGGGGGGGGGGGGGGGACTCTCCACCTCTTGTTAATCGGCTGCTATTGATTAGGGAATTTCATGAAAGGTGTCATTTTTCAGGAAAAAGCGTAAAGAATCCATTACCAGAAACAAACATTCTATAAGGGGTCGTCTACATATTAAAATGTGCTGCTGGCCAATAGCAGCCGATTAACGAGGAGTGGATAGTTTTTCCCCAGCTGTACGAGATCCGAATTAATTCAGGGATTGATGATGGATTTGTGATATTTGCTGGCCTTTCCTGCTTGATCCCATTGTTAACAGTAATGCAAGTTCTAACATTTATCTCAATATTCATAATTTTAGTTATTTAAGCAACTATTGCCGAAAATAATACTTTATTAAGCGAGTGGCTTTTATTTCACGAGACCGTAGGTCGAGTGAAATAATGACAAGAGCTTAATAAAGTATTATTTGGCACGTGCTTGCTTACAATATTTTTTATAATAACGTGCAAAAAAGTATTGTTTTTTCGTGAAATTTGTGTTCTTACTTTTGTCGTATTATATTTCCTTTAATATTTTTTGTAGTACTTGTAGTTTCCATGGAGATATTAGAAAATGCAAAAGTAATGAACCAATAGAAATAAGTGAGTTTCATGACATTATTTAGTTTCCATGGAGATTCATGACATCATTTTGTTTTTCTACCAATCAGATACTCATATATTTACTTTACCGCACTAGAGCCGAAAGTACTTACTTTCGGCACTGTCTGTGACGCAAGCACGTAAAGTGTCATTTTCGCAACGATTTATGAATGAATATGATATAAAAAAAAGTGAACTTTTTTGCACGTTGTTATAAAAAAATAA
Organism: Oedothorax gibbosus; assembly: GCA_019343175.1. NCBI lineage: Eukaryota > Metazoa > Arthropoda > Arachnida > Araneae > Linyphiidae > Oedothorax > Oedothorax gibbosus. The sequence goes on along the minus strand of CM033271.1, from coordinate 3,141,243 downwards.
TTATTTTTTTTAATTTCAATTTATGCACACCAGATTGGCGTGTCAGTGTTTGCTCACATGCAAATAGTATCGACAAATTATTCGTCAAGAGCTAATTTGGGCGTATTCCTGAAGCGATCGATGGCTTCACTCGGGGAACAAGTTTTAACATTGGTTTTGACAAGGCATCCTCTCCATCTTATTTTCCTCCATGGATTTTGTTCAAGAAAGTTCTGCTTTATTTAAACAAATATCCACCGTCTTTATGCGTCCGCTATTATGGTTTCCAATTTCCTTACTGCGATCATAAAAAAAAGTCGCGCTTATTATGCAATTTGCTATAGTTTGTTTATTGGTAGTTGGAAGGATGGCGCATTAAAACTCCGAATAGGAACCTGAAGATAAATTTCAAGCGACAATTTAGGAGTTTAAATTCGTTATTGCTTTTTTCAGTATCCCTATTTCTTAAGTGATTTTACGATCCATATCTCTTTAGCAACCTCATACCGGAACAACGAAGTTAGTTGAAAACTCTAACTAATCGCCGAAATATAGAATTAGTTATAATTCATATAAACCAAACTCCTCGGCGCAACAGCCCATTACTGGGCCAAGGCCTGCCGTGCCCATTTCAGCTTTCATGACCTAGGGCTCTGGGGTGCTAGGCATATGTCCCGGTAAGGTGGTCAGCCTCACGCGGAACCCCCAGTGTTTAGTTCCCAAGCATGCTTGGTACCCATTTTATCGACCCACTCAAGGGATGAAAAGATGGGTCAACCTCGCCCAATCCGGCATTCAATCCCCGGACCTGTGTCGTGGCAATGCGAAGCACTACCACTAAGCCACTGGGCCCCTATAATTCAAATAATTAGCAAATAAAATTTTGTTAAAATCTACACTCTTAAAACAAACGAGCGGTTTTAACTCAGTCTGAGTTAATTTCCACTCTTTCCCGTGCCGAAAATGCACTTCTCCTATAGGAGTGAATTTCACTCTTTTTCTGAGTGGGTAAAAGAAATAAAAGAAAACAATCTGCGTCCTACACTCTTAAAACGAGCGGTTTTAACTCAGTCTGAGTTAATTTCCACTCCTTTCCGGTGCCGAAAATGCACTTCTCCTATAGGAGTGAATTTCACTCTTTTGTTTTAAGAGTGTAGATTTTTTTATATTTTTTAAAGTCAACGTACTTACCATATAGCTCATGACACATTTTTAATACTTTTTAACAGGGCTCGAAAAACCACCCGTCCTCGGCGGTCAAAAATTCCCTGAGGACAACGAATTTCTTGAATCCGACGTCCTCGTGGACGGCCATTTCCCAATTAATGTTCATGATACATTTTTAATACTTTTTAACAGGGCTCGAAAAACCACCCGTCCTCGGCGGTCAAAAATTCCCTGAGGACAACGAATTTCTTGAATCCGACGTCCTCGTGGACGGCCATTTCCCAATTAATGTTCATGATACATTTTTAATACTTTTTAACATGGCTCGAAAAACCACCCGTCCTCGGCGGTCAAAAATTCCCTGAGGACAACGAATTTCTTGAATCCGACGTCCTCGTGGACGGCCATTTCCCAATTAATGTTCATGATACATTTTTAATTTTTGTCATCTCATAGAGTCTAGCACCTCCCTTAAAAAATGATCCTCTAATGTGAAAATCCTGTTCATTTCTTCGTCATACCAAATACGCATGATGACGTAATCGGTAAACAACAGAAAAGTTCCTCTGTGCATGTACATTTGCACTCGAACGAAGAAATTAACAATTACGTACAAAACACATTATGCACCGGTTTTAAACAAGAGTTAAATGCAATTAAAGACCTTAGTGGAAGAACGTGCTAAGTGAGATTTATGAAAAAATTGAGATTTCTGTGTCTATGAGCACATTCTAACTTCTTTAATGATGACAAAGTTTCCCCTTTTCTTTAAACTTTAAGTAAAGTACATTTTTTACGGTTTGCAAGTTCCGTTTTCAACAGATCTTAGTGCAAACTAAACACTTTAAAGCGCATTTTCTCGTTTTTACCTTTTTGTCACTTAGCACGTTCTTCCACTAAGCTCTTCAATTATGAACATTTACCTAAATGGAAGAGCCTTTTCAGATTTTTGTGCAGAAACCTCTAAATCATTGTCTTGATTGCGGAACTGTCAAACGTCATATTCATTTGAAAACGTAGTACCCTCGGATAAATTGACATTCCAGGTAACTTGTCTTTTGTCATTTAAATTATTTCATAAAGGGAATACCTAGGTTACTAATATAGTAAATATATTATTTATTACTATATAATGTAATCCGCCTACTAACTACTAATTCATTGTGCAATTTATATAAACTGAGATAACAAAATGGGTTTTTTTGTTTTATTGGAAGCTATTTATATAATTAGAGTTTGATGGGTTAGTTTCAAAGGAGGACGGGTTACATTGTCGGACAAGCCGCCCTCGGGGGACGGGTAAAATTTCAGAGTTTTTCGAGCCCTGCTTTTTAAGAACAATTGAGTAATTTAAGGGATAGATATTTCTAACTTTCTGCACATAAATAGTAAATAAATAATGCTCAAAAATAAATCTTTCAATATATGTGTTATTCAAAATTTATACATAGTTGTCTTTACAAGAAATATTACATTTATACACGAAATTATTTGGAAATATCGGAAAACCTTTTTCAGATAAAAGTACAGCCTTTGCTTTAACACTTGGAAGCCGGAAAGACGTATATCTGTGTCCTACAAAGAAATTTAATCGGACCGCCATGGTCAGATAAAATCCAATAAATGTAGTTGGAGTATAGTTTTTAACCTACCTTGTTACTATTTAAGATTTTATCCTTTACTTTTACTTGAAAAATTTACAAGGAAACATTTTGCAAACAAATAAACACTTCTTGCGTGTGGAAGTAGTTTTTCTGTGTAGATTACAAAATGAAAACCACAGAAACTAACCGTTCTATTTAAATTAGATAGTTCCAAGTAAAAGACCGTGGAATTATGCCTCGTTATTTTTAGAGCTGTTGGATGACCTTAATGGGTTGCAGGTTCAATTTCAATCATACTCAAATTCCCGATGCCAGACTTACCTATAAGGGGAAGAAAGAATGACTGGCTATTAAAATTTTTTATTCATTTCCAAAAACTGGCTTATATTAAAAGTTTTCTAAAAACTGAACTCCTCGGCGCAACAGCCCATTAATGGGTCAAAGCTTGCCGTGCTCATTTCATCTTTCATGATCTAAGGCTCTGGGAGGCTAGGCATATGTCCCGGTAAAGTGGTCAGCCTCACGCGGAACCCCCAGTGTTTAGTTCCCAAGCATGCTTGGTACCAATTTTATCGACCACTCAAGGGATGAAAGGATGGGTCAACTTCGCCCAATCCGGGATTCGATCCCCGGACCTGTGGCGTGGCAATGCGAAGCACTACCACTGAGCCACTTAGCCTATTAAAAGTTTTCATCATTTACAAAAACTGGTTTATATAAAAAGTTTTTATAATTTCCAAAAACTGGTTTATAATAACATTTCGGTCTTCTGTCTTATCAAAATCACCATCGAATACGAATAATCGATTGATCTTCATGCCCGTGAATGCTTTAAAAATCACAATTCTAATACAGTTTATGGTTACAACGACAAAAAAAACATGCTAACAAGAAAAGTTATGCGAAAACCCTTACTGTGCATTGTGCTGTCCGGAATTTACGGCCATTCGTAAGAGCGTGAAGACCGTAAATTTCGAATGCATTGTGATGACATCGTGTTATTCCAACATCGAAACCCGGAAGATAATCTCAAAAATCGAAAACTTTCTCTGTAATACTGAAGTAGAGATGGGAAAAAATGGTGCTGGACGATTACTGATTATGATTATTAATGTTCCGATTTAAAATGGGTGTAAGATTTCAGCAAATGGTCAAAGTAATGCGGAATTGGACGGGAAAACCTTGTGTAAAAATGGAATGTTGTTTAATGTCGAAAACCTGCCAATAGTCCTCCCGGGACACTGAAAAAATTTGATATAACGTCACTCCAACTCTTTATGGAGTAAAGTTACACCAATAATTTAACTCTATAAAACTAGTTTAGAAAGTGTTGCCTCCAGTTTTATGAAATAAAGTTTCAAAATTATGGAGCAACGATGCACAACAAAATAGGAGTAAATTTATTAGTGCAACACACATTTTTACAATGCAGTGTAATATCCTATTTAAATCTACAAAAAACTGCTTTATCAGGCCAACACAGTGCTAGCTACCGTCATCATTTTACCTTATTCTACTATTTCATCGTTCATTTTAAATTTATTCTATTGCTCTTTTATTAAATTTTAATTCATTACAATGGTCCATTGTCAAATTTTACTTCATAACATTGCCTAAATTGTTCATGGCTCCAATGCGCGACGATCTACACTCTTAAAACAAAAGAGTGAAATCCATTGCTATAGGGGAAGTGCATTTTCGGCATCGGAAAGGAGTGGAAATTAACTCATACTGAGTTAAAACCGCTCGTTTAAGAGTGTAGGACGTAGATTGTTTTCTTTTATTTATTTTATCCACTCCGCAAAAAGAGAGAAATCCACTCCTATAGGGGAAGTGCATTTTCGGCCCGGAAAGGAGTGGCAATTTACTCAGACTGAGTTAAAACCGCTCGTTTGTTTAAAGAATGTAGGTAGAATTACTACAATCACAAACACACCGCAAACCAAACTTTTTTTCAGAAATTATATAAGCAATATAAACTAAATAATGAAAATAAATACAAATTTTAATATTGAAACGTAAATGAATATTTTTGTCTGGTGCATATTTAACTTCATTATTTCATAATGGAAATAACTAAAATATTAAAAAGAATAGTTATTAAGATCAACGAAAGATAGATCTTCATTCAATAGATAGATCTTCATTAATAAATGTAGCAATTATCTTTTGAGGAAAAAAAAGTGTTTGTAAATTTAATAATATGCTCGTTACTTTTAACAAAAAATTTAAAATAAGATATTAAAAAACAACCGAATTACTGAAAATAAGCCATAGAAATATCGGGAAGCTTATTAATTTTTCCTAATAAAAAAAATCGAAAAGGTTTTATTTATTTTTTTTAAAGTACTTTAATAAAATCCTTTTGAGTGACTTTAATTTGAGAAGTAGTGTTTTTTTTTCTTCTTTCATTTCTCCTGAAAGATTAAGTACTATGTCAAACTTTTTGGAATTTTTTTTTTGTAAGTTGCTTAACTGGCATTGCCGTAAAAGTTTAAGAGATTTTGAGAAGAGCAAAAAAAAGTTAATGTTTGTTTGTTCAATTATTAAAAATATGTTGCAATTAAAAAAAGTTTTAAGTCGACATTTGTCTATTTTTTTCTTTAAGAACAGATTTTGAGAAAAAAAACCCTGAGATGTAAATTTGATTGTCTAGAAAAAACGATAAGAAATACTATAAAGAAATGTAAATGTCTTTAAAATGTTAGTCGGAATTTTTTACAATAATTTTTCAAACTTTTATATTTAACTGTATCATAGATTTAAAAAAAATACGAATTTAAAATTTACGTGCATTAATTAAAAAAGAGGATAAGAAATTTTGAAAAGTATAAATTAAAAATGCAAATAAAATTAAAAAGATATTCGAGCTATTTCTTTTCTACTTTAAACAAGTTCCGTCATCAACATTGTTTTAAGTTACAAAATAGCCTTAGGGAATGTTTTATTTGCGTTTGCTACGTTGGTTTTTCATTTTTGTTTTTTTGTCAACTCAAAATGTTCCTTTATATAGTTATTTCCAAAACTTTTTGGACTCGGCTCATAAAAATGCTACACATAAGTCTAAAATGTTAGTTTCTCACCTTTATTTATCGCTAGCAAAATTTATATAATAAGTGAATAAATCAGATGTCTTTGAAAACATTACTAATACTATAACGTATACTTCTTATTTAGTTTTATATGTTTGTAAATTTCCAGATTATTTGAAAATCGTATTTCGTATATAGTTTAAATATACACAAGAAAAAGTAGTAAAGTATAGTCACTACTTTGCTGTTTATCGGTGGATAAACAAAAAATATTTCCTACACTTTACTGTTTCTATAACTTCATAAGTATCAGTCGAAATGTTATGGTCTTTACATATACTAATTACTAAGAGTAAACTTTGAAATGAGGCGTTAAAGTGGCATTATAATTAAGCTATCCAGAAAGCGCTATAAATGGCGATACTGTCATTGGGCAAGTCAACCGCCATATCCATAGAAAAAATTTGAACCATTTTTTTTAACCACTCGGTAATTACAACCAATAAGAAAGTGTCGGACCATCTTTTAACCACTCAGTAATTACAACCAATAAGAAATTATCGGACTATTTATTTTTTAAATCAGTAATTAAAACGATTCATAAGTGTTGAAACATTTTTAAACACTCGGTTATTTACAAACAATAAGAAAGTGTATAGTTAAACTCATTGTTACCTTGCACAGAAGCCACGACCACGGGCGGAGCTATAAAACGCGCGGAGCAATCAGATGATGGCAAAATAAAACGGCTGAAATTTCCTCTTCGTCTGATTGCTCCGCGCGTTTTATAGCTCCACCCATTGTCGTGGCTTCTGTGCAAGGAAACTATGAGTTTAACTATAGAACCATATTTTTTTTATAAATAATCGATAATTACAGCGAATAAGAAACTGTTGGAGCATTTTTAAAAACTTGGTAATTGCAACCAATTAAAAGTTTAGAACCAATTTTTAAACTATCGGTAATTATAACCAATAAGAAAGTATATTTCAGTCCACAAAAGTCCCATGTTACTTCGCGTAGATACTGCGGTAGTCCTGTCCATAGGGCAAAAATAACTCTGATGGCGTAATTGATTCCATTTCCTCTCTCGCATTTGATACTGACCAATGCAAAACTCCTGGAAAAAATTGTATTTTTCCAGCTGCACCACTTTCTCACTCTAATGTGAGAAGCATGCCAAAATCGGCGAGAGAAAAAAATGGCATTTCGGAAGCCCCTAGTGCTGGAGAACATTCGCAACAAACACTCCACGTGGGAATGGTTCTCACGTCCGGAGCGTTCTCTTCTTCCAGTTTAAGAGTGAGAAATTGGAGAGTGGTGAAAATGGTGAAGGATGTGTGCTGGGAATTTGCACCTCCAGTGAGACAAAGCTGTATGTGATATTTTTGTAAAAACAAGCATAATGACGCCTTCTCGGCATAGTGGATAGTGCGTCTGAATCCCAACCAGTAGGTCACGGGTTCGAATCCCGGTTGGTAAGCGCATGGATGTTTGTCTTGTCAATAAAATGCAATTTGTCTATGTGTTAGTCTTCGTCTGTATTTGTGTAAATAGAAATCCGACCTCTTTCGAGGCTCTGGCAACCATCTTCCATAGGATATATCCATGCGCACGACAACAACAAGCTTAATTTTATACAAAGGGGTTATGTAAGTAAAAATGCAGTTTGGAATTCTTTTTATAACCTGTGGACCACTGCACTGTAAAAGGTAGTAGAACCACCTGGTCTAAAATGATGTGATATTTGACAAAAATAACAAGAAATGGCGAAATTGGCTGAGGGAAAAATCACTATAATAAAGCAGTGTCGAAGTGTTAGAGTAAGAATATAAAATCTCACAAGAAATACAAGCTTTTGAAAATATCTGAAATATATATACGCTATAATCTCTCGGTATATTTTTTTATCGTTATACATTTTCCTAATCATAATATCCATTGACGAATTTTACACCCATCTAAACAGCGGTTATCATTTTAAAGGCCACATTAAGTCCAAACTGCCTATAAACCGCCCTTTACTTGTTTCTTCAATTTTGAAAGAATTTCGATCAATTTTTTTTAAAAAAATTGTACTTTGTAATGTAATTCCTCTCCTCTCCCCCACATGGACAACCCACCAGAGTCGGTGTTTTTCTATGAAATTCCAACTTAAACTCAGGTAGACGGTATGTAATGGTGAGGTTTGTTCGCTTTTCCAGCACTGTACTACGTTATCAAACCAACAAATGTAACTTCCATCCACTTCCCTTGGAGTCGAGAACACACGCAACACGCACGGAAATCGGATTTTCTTTTGGGGCTACATTTATTCCGCACTTTAAGAAAGAAAAGAGATATTCTAAACTTTTAGCTCAAACAAATTGCAATATTTAAGTATGCATTATTAATATAAGGCTTGTACGGTTTTTAGAGATTCCTTATATCTGAAAACATATTTTTAAGGATCTTAAAACGCATATATATATTTTTTAACTTATGTTCTTTTAATTTTTTATTGTGACTTAATAGTTAAAATTTGATATTGTGCATATATTAAAAAGAAAATAAAGAAAGCGAGCCATAAAGGTTTTTTAATTCAATTATTGGATATGACTTGAAAGACAATTTTGTTTTTGAACGTTTTTTCAATTCAAATTTCTGAAGCTTTTATTTTAAATCAAAATGTACTCAATACGTTTTAAATTAAATAAACATTGTATTTCAACTTTGTAATCACTATAATAGCTTAATAAAAATTCGATTGATCTTTTAAGTATTATTTTTATAAAACTGTTCGCTATAAATCTTGGACTTCGTAAATTTCAAAATTTTATTCTTATTTAACCCTTAAAATTAACATTAAATTTTTCTATACTTTGCTCAATAAAAATTTAATGCGCTTTATCAATTTCTTTCAAATTATTGTAGCATATTTCTTTCGAAAAAAATTATATTCCTCTATTTTATTTTTATCTATCATTTTATCTTTCTGATCACATCTCCAAACATCATTTTTTTGCGCCCGCTATATTTTTCTCCATCTCAATTAAATCCTATTTTCTATAGATATTCTCTCTTATGTACATAATTCCTTCTTTCGTTAAAAAACATTTTCAATCCAAGAGTTAACCCCCCTTCGCTTTTGAAAATGAAAAACTGTCAAGAATTTTTATTTTATCTTCTATTTCAAGATGGCGTAATGGAACGTTATTTTTTCGTTTTCCTCCATTTTTGCTTTTGATATGGTAGTCTATTAGAGAGAGTTATTCCTAGATGGTACGTTTTCTACTCGTCCCATCGGAAAGATATAATCGCCATTAAATGTTCTCTCGCTTGGAAAAAAAAACTCCGCTAAAATATGATTGTGAAAAAATTCGAAATATATTTTCGAAAAAGGCAATGTAGAACGTCGGTCGTCAGTCTTTGTTGTAAAAAAGTAACAAAAATGTCAGAACTTTACTTTTAACAATAATAAAACACAGGCTTAAATTATGATTATTAAACCTCTGCAAAAACCTAAACAAAATTACACAAAATCAACGATAAAACGGATTTGTTTAAGTAATTAAATATACTCGACAGAAGGAACTAAAGTTTCCTGTGACATTTATTTTTTTAACATTTTACAGGATTGTTTCTACTTTTTTTTGGGGATGATTTCTGAAGTTTACATTTTAGATTTTTTTAAAGTTGTAGATGTTAATTAAACATATTAAAATTTCCGCCCAATGGACCATTGTTTAAGTATGATATATTTTCTATATCTTATGTCAGTCACCTCAGCTAGTCATTCACCTGATCAAACAGTGGGATGCAGTATATTTTAGCGGTCCTGTTAGAACAACTCTACCCACTCCATGCACTACTATACAATTATTACAACATACAGTTGACTAAACTGCACATTCAAACTCTTCCTCGTTTCTTGGCAAATAGACGTAGTGTATTCCAGGGTTATGATTTCACTTTTTATTTGGCTTTTTTAAAAGAATAATGGTATAAATCATACCAGCGATTATACCACTTTACCCCCCAAAAAAACCAAATGATCGTTTCGTACCACGGCCCACTCAACTACTAAGGCCGAAGAAGCTTTCCCAAGCAGGCTCGGGGACGGAAATTTTGATGTCATAGTTCCGAGTGACTTTGTTCCGAAGATGAAGACAACCTGTCTCGAAACCTGTTCGGAACCACTCGTTCACGGCTGACCACATTTTTAGGGTTCCGAATGCGTCCGAACTAGTTTCTCGTTCTTCGCCACTGGGAACAGTGACGTCAAAATTTCCGTCTACGCTCATGTTTGGGAGAGCTTATCTGGCCTTGTTATTGAAGTTGGCCGTGTTCATACGCAGGAATAACCAATATGTTTGCTGTACTTACGGTGCAGTAGCTAATGCTACATCAAATGGATCTTTCACATGCGACAAAGAGAAAACTGTACTTATAGGATTTTTTAAAAATAAAGATTGAGGTATAATTTGATGCCCTGCATCTATTTCCCTAAAATTAAAATAATTATAGTTAATATTCATATTTTTTGAATTTCTAAACATTTTTTGCAAAAAAAATCTAAAAGAAAATTTTTAATGTAAGGGATTGAAGACGTGGAAAAGTATGACTAAAAGCACTTTGATGAGTAATGATAGTATTAATTTCTGAAGTTTATTTTAAATTATGCGTTATATGTCCCGAACTTATGACATATTCTACGAAGTAGTCCGAAAATAAGTAATTACCCATAAAAAATTTCCTAGTTTGAAATATGAGTTTTAAATTGCACCAGTGCTATTAAATTCTTTTTCCAGTTAGCAAAATTTAAAATATTAAAACAACTTGATATTCAATTTTCGGAGTCATTAATAAAATAACTGTACTGTATCCCATTACAAGACACTTAACAATTTTACTTGAGACAAATAACGGTCCAAAAAGCCTGAAGTAATTACGTTTTTTTTTTCTTCAGCAATCAGATCTATTTGGACAGAATACGTTTTTTTACCCTGAAATCTTATAAATAGATCGCAATAAATAAGCTATCAAAAAACTTCGTTTAGTGAGAACTGGCGTATGTTAAATAATAAATGAGTTTGTCATGTTCCAATGTCATGTCGCTCTGAGATTGCGTTTGATGTCTGTTTACGTGACGCCACTTAACCCTGTTCCAAAATTAAGGTAACCCATCGCAAATAACTTGTTCGGATTGCTTCAATAAATAATTAAGCAATCCGTATAATTAAAGCCATACAAACTAGTTAAAAAGATAGATTATTCGCAAAAGCGCTCAATAAAAGAAAAGGACACGAAATCTCGACGTCAGTACAAAAAAGAACGATGTTTTTGGGGCTGCTGTCGTCAGCAGTTGTCGCAGAGAAATCGAATCAAGAGAGGAAACATCCTCGACTGGTAAAGTGCTTCTTTTAATTACACAGAACACTTTATTCTACAAGGGAAAGCAAAAATTTTCAGCTGAATCAGTTGAAGAAATACTTTTATTAGTCTGGCAAAGATTATTAGCTCCTTTCGCTGGTTTTATGAAAATGCATAAATGCGATATTTTTAAAGTAATCTTTGACGACGCAAAGGATTTCTGATCTAATATCTTAAAGTTTGATTCCACGGTCTCTGATGTTCGCGAGGACAGATTCTACGACCACTGATTGGTTAGTGTTTAAAGATTTACTCACCAACGGACCAATCAGTCTTCGTAAAAGCCTCCATGTCCGCTCAGAAAGAGACGGTGGAATCAAGCATTTTTATAGTTATGTCAGTAAATTTTACCTGTAATTGAAGATATACGGCCTTCATTTGCTAAACCAAACAGAGCTAATCCGAAGGCACTCTCGGCTCACCGAAGCGCTGGTTTGGTTTATACGTTTTCCTAGGAATTAGAGCGTCTGCAGTAAATGTTATCGATAGCCTAAAGCTAATTACTACTTAGTCCGAATACAGTTCATTTTTTTGCAATTTTAATTTATAACGGAAATTATTTTTTTAATTTAATTTTTCCATTAAGTTTGTGTTTTTTGCTGTTTCTGAACATATTTTACTACAAAGGGAACTACGTATATGAAAATAGACTAAAGCGATAAATCTTTATTTGTATAGCCATAATTTTCAATGTCAATGCTTCTTTCACAAAATCCACTGATTCCATTGTTATATCCAAAATAGAAGAAGAAATGTCACTTATAACCGGCTTATATGCAATGACGCTTTCGTCTGCGCTAACGATGTTTTTCCATTCGGTCTTATTTCCATTGGGAATTGTCGCGCAGCCGACTTCCATTAGAGCGTTTGCTTTCACACCCTCTGTTTGTTTTACTTTTTGCTAAAACTATCGTGGTGTGATTTGGCTGGCCAGTGTTTTCTCAACTCGATCCCGGGCAGTCAAGAAGTTCTAAAACAACCTTTAAAAACATCTTTTACTCTAAGACTCACATAATCCTTTTTAGTACGGACAAACGTAAACTAAACTAGACTCCTCGACGCAACAGCCCGTTAGTGAGCCAAGGCCTGCCGTGCCCAATTTAGCTTTCGTGACCAAGGGCTCTGGGATGCTAGGCATATGTCCCGGTTAGGTGGTCAGCCTCACGCGGTGCCCCAGTGCTTAGTTCCCAAGCATGCTTGGTCCTCATTTAATCGACACACTTAAGGGATGAAAGGATGAGTCTTCCTCGTCCTATCCGGGACCCGATCCCCATACCTGCGGCGTGGCAATGCAAAGCACTACCACTAAGCCACTGAACCTCTCTGACAAACATAGACGTACAAAGAGTATAGCATAGGTCTCTGATGCCATAGTTTTCATCTAAAAAAAAATAGAATATCGGACGGTTAGAAACGAATTTTATAAAATGGGTATGGACAGAGAACAAATATACGGCCTCATGCACCTCCTAGTTGCGGCCTCATGCGCCTATAAGGCGTGACGAGTCTCAAGGCAAGGCAATAGACAGATGGACAAAAAAGTTGTCATACCTTTTGAAATAATAGTTCAAATGGAATTTAAAAATAAAAGAAATGATAGAACATGATTTAAAAGGGAGTGCAGGCGGACAGATAGACTGGCTGAAATTTTCAACCTGTCAATCCCCAACTTTTCAGTTTTAGCTTCCACACTACGTTTATGACGTAAGATATGGAAGTTTTAATAATGGCTATGTCCGTCTGTCAGTCCGTTCGTCACCTACCTTCATAGCCCGAACTGCAAATGCTACAGACATGTGTGATGCATTCAGCAAAAAATTCAGCGCATCGAAATTGGAAAACACTGAAAATATCAACAACAAAAAATTGAATTAGAAGTACAGTAGAACTCCAATTACCCAAAGCAATAGGGACCCAACCGCATTCGTGATAATATAAAGACTTCACCTCTAGCTAATGTATCATATAAATGGGGGACAATCATATAAATGGTTATGAAGTTGTAGTGGAAAGATGACGTATGGGGTATGTAAAGCACCGGGGTATGCAAAGAATCTTGCGGACAAAACGTTAAAAGATGTCGAGGCAACCCCTCATCCAACACCTTTCTCAACTGTGTCAGTTCTTGTACCACGAGTACATTTAACGGTCACCGGTCCTTTTAACAGGATAATTTTTCATCAAAACTTTAACTCAACATCCATTATTTTTATTTTCAAATTCTGTCATTTATTTTCACTTATGTAACTCCCCAGGTTCAGTAACCGTGAAATATCTTCAAATAGAATATTCCATGACACAATACAATTCTAGCTCTTGACACACCAGCATTGTTGCCATTCTCCGCAATTAAATATTGCCATGAGTATGCAAATATATTCAAGTGGCGCCATTTGTGGGTTTTGTGATCTCTACAATTGGAACTTTCTCTCTTGAAATAGAATTCCATAGAAATCGTTTCCGCATTGCGAAAATTCTAATTGCATTTCACGGTAACGTTCTCTCGAGGTTGACAAACGATAAAATTGAATAGGGATCTCTTGTAGTATGGAAGATACTCTTTTGTCAGACCCGGAATTTATGGACACGTGATGGCAACATGAGAAATAGCGTTGAATGGATTCGAATGGGTAGTTCTGTTTTATTTTGCAATCAAAATAGTTTTGTTTTTAAAAGTAAAGAGATGAGTATCCAAAATAATAATAGAAACCCAACGAACCAAAATCTTCAACTGGTTTTATTACAGAGGTCAACTTGCGTTTTTATTTTGCTACCATACAATCGATTCTCTATATAGTAAAGACCGAATAATATCGGAATATTATGTTTTATGCGCTACCATATAGGGATAAGTTATTAGAGAGGGACAGTGACCCCCCCCCCCTTCCCCTTTGGGTACGGTGCTGGCTAACCCACACCGGGCAACCCCTGAGACTGAAAAAACATTCGATTGGAATAACACGTTTGTTCCATGTGGCACCATTACCACCACATATTCCACTTATTATTGTTTTAGTAAACAATGGTATGAGATATTCTAGAGGGTTCATTTTACAAAGCTGATGGACAGAATCGGACTCCTCCAATACTTAACCAAAAACTGATGATTTGTTTGTTATATTTAACATACTCTATTACGCTGTGTCGTATTCGGATTAAATAATTTAACAAAAAACTTTAAAAATTATTACTTTTCCAGATCTTGGATTGTCCTTATTATTGTCAAACTCCTGACATAGTCCTATGCAGCTGTAGTGCGACATTATTTCAACCAAAGACCAAAATATTCTGAATTTTAGTTTAGTTGTGTAAAAATTCATATTATTTAAATGGGGTTTTCTAGAATTATTAACGCATCATTATTTGAGTAGTATTGATTAAAAACGATCCATTCAATCAACTGAACCACTGCAACCATTTATAATATATAACAGTTATCATTCATCCTTCAGTGCTTCCTGTGGAAATCGAACACAAAATTAACCTGTTTAAAAATGATTAATTCATAAATGTGCCACGTACCGCAAAAAAGCAACTACAACACCAGTAGCAGTACCCATTTCCGACTTATAATCGATTAAGCAATGATCTCTTCATAATTGAATATTAAAAATATATTCCTGACAATAATTCACTCCAGACGGGAAATACAATGTCGGACATGTAAAATTAATCAAGACAAGAAATGTAAACGTCGGGGAAAGCGATTTGTGCGTTTCCGAAAATACTCGAACCGAACCAGCTTTCTTTCTATTAAGCGCAAAAACAAATTACAACAATGGCCATAACAAATTCAGAGCTGGGATAGAAAAATCGAATATGTAATTTCCTCTGAGAACAACAACAGGGGCGGACAGAAATGTTGATCCTACTATGACTATGAAAAGATAGATACTATGTGGAAATAAATAGTATATTTTTCTCATTTTGAATTTAATTAGTTTTATAATATTTTAATTACTGCGTTATCTGAAAATATTATAAACTAGCAAATAAATACCCGTTCTTTGCACGGACTAAAAGAATATCAAATCGATCCAAGTATATGTGTCATTTAATTTGCTATAGGATAATAAGCTTTGCCTTTGTTCCCGTTCATTATAAAGAATAAAATTCCGTTACTTATATTGCTTTAAAATTCCAAAATAAAAATACATCACTATAAAATGCACGTCCTCATATCACAAAAATCTTCCTCAATATGAACTTACTGTCATCGCAATTTTCCGGGTTAAAAAAAACAAAAAACAAAAACATTTAGCTCATTGGCACGTTCAATTATTTTTCAAATCATGAATTTAGTTTCTGGAGGTAATGGCAAGAAAATAAAAGCAATTTCAATTTTAATTAATTTTTCTGTTCATTAATTTCTTCTGTCGAATGACAACACGAAAGGGAAAAAATGATCGGATTTGAGCGAAAGTGGTGTATTTGTTTTAGAAAATTAGAATTTTCTCTAAAAATGGAACAAATATGAAAAAACTAAGCCTCAGGTGCACACGTTGGTATTAAAGGGAATCTATCTTAAAAATTTCGAATTTCTGAGGGCAGTATAAGTAGGTCTTTTACGATCCACAGACATACAGACACACAGACAGACTCTTTCTTTTATTATTATAGATTTATAACACGTGGTTCAAATGTAATAAATTTGTAATATTTTTTTGAATTTGGAAATTACCCACTTAAAGTGGGATGCAATTTATTGTTAAAAACTTTGACAGCTATTTTAATTTCATATTGGCTTAATGTATTCTTCTAAAATTTTCAATCTTAATTTTAAATAGAGATTTAAATAAATTAAATTATGGGCTCAAAAAATCGTTTGCTTTCCCTTTGTAAGGATTTGGTGGTATCTATAAGCAACCATTTTAAAAATTCACTAAAAGACCAATTTTGCTTCTATAAACAAAATCCCTCCATTTGTCCCAGTATCAAAAAGACTTATCGTCTTTTGCACTCAGTTGGGCTATAGCCTAGTAGTTAGATATCTGGCTCTAGCTACCGAATTCTGGGGGTTCTATATTGTTCTGACATCGATAACTAATAAAAGATATTCCCCCAAGTATTTATGAACTTATAAGCTCTTTATTAACACATTCAAGACAATTGGTAAAAAAATTTGCCACTCGGAAATGAGCATTTTTTGGCTTTTTTTTTTCAAAATAAAAAATATATATAAGTCAGATGACAACCCAAGTACTGAACAATTTATGTAGGACAAATTAATCTATTCGTAAAATAAATTTTTAAAAAAACTCAAAGTTAAAAATTGTATTCGGAAATAACGTGTTAATGGTATTCACAAAGTCGTTAATGGGTTAATGTATCATATTCGACCTAGTAGTGGTATTGGACTTCATCCTGGCTGTGCTACAATATGCATATTAATATCCCGAAGTCACAAATAACCTCAATCAACCAAACGACCACGTCATGCAAACGACTTAGAAAAATGTTTATTATTCGGGATGGGTCCCTCGATAGACGATGCCACTTTGCGATGAGAAAAACATCATCAAATATTAAAAAGAGAATGCGTAAAAACAGGTCCAACCTTAGCGTCTTGAATAAATTTGTAATGAGTAAGTTATTAGGGATCGGATAGGTTCTCAAAGAATGCGCCGTAGCGCCAAGTTCCCCCCTCATTAAACTTTTGGCTGCGTTGACATATACCGTTTGGTTATAAAATAACGCTCCCTATTCGGAGAGGTCTGTAGCTTGAATGAATAATCCGAATGCAACAAACTTCGAGACAGTTACTAATCAAGAAGTGGGAAAGAATGGAATCATAAAAAACACTCTCGTCTCTTGACCAGTGTTCTAAATTACGAGCGTAATTGCTGTTAAAGCTCTAAAGGAGGCTAGAAATAGGCAGCCGGAATCGATTACATTACATTAAAAAAGAAATAGTTACAATAATCACCGACTGATGCGCTGCCAATGCAAACACAATATTGTAAGCATTGGTAAAACAAGAAGCGGTCATTTCTAATGTAATGTAATCGATTCGGCTGCCTATTTCTAGCTCTTTAGAGCTTTAACACAGCAATTACGCCTCGTAATTAGAACACTGGTCAGAGACGAGAGTGTTTTTTTATGATTCCATTCTTTTCCCCTTCTTGATTAGTAACTGTCTCGAAGTTTGTGCATTCGGATTATTCATTCAAGCTACAGACCTCTCCGAATAGGGAGCGTTATTTTATAACCACCCTGTATTTTAATCACGAGTCAACTTGATAAAAAAAATAATGAAATTGTTCACGTCTTATTCGCTTATTTTTTTGTTTTAAGGACATTAAAACAGATGTCAATTCAACAGGTAATTCTACAAACTATTTTCAGATCGCATGAAAATGTAGATACTCAAATAATTCAACTATTTACAACAGATTGACCATTAAATACTATATTTTTTTATTTATTAGCTTTAATACTAGCAACAAACAGTACGTGCTTTTGGGAAACCAGCCTTGGGTAACCAGCAAAAATTTTTAATTAAGTTAATATTATCCAAATCAAGAATTTTAAGATTTGCATAAGTTTCAGGGCCCAGCTATTTTTGATAACTTTTCTATGCCACTCAAATGCTTTTTTTTTCTACTAAATTTTAACTTATACAACAAAAGACATTTTCAGACTATAATGACCATTCAGATAGCAAATTTATGATGGTGAGAAGGAGAAAGATAACTGTTCATCAATAACTGGCCATTACGTTAATGTGTTGGCTCTTATCTCGAAGACGATACTTATTTATTCCTTTGGGTCATTATTTTAATGTGTTTAAATAGGCATTTAACGCGTCAAATGAGAGGTTTAAAGGACTAAAGTATTGGTTCGAAGTAAAGCATTTAAAAAAAACTGCAGGCGGGCTGTGATTATAGTAATAAAGTGCTATTTTTCCAATATATCCATTTCAATTTATGAGTAGCCGAATCCTGACTATTACATTTCTATTAATTGTCGGTCAAAAAAGTCTTACATAAGAAAAATCCATGAGAAATCGGTACTTTCTGTGAATATCTCTTTGTATTAAAAATTATGGAATACTGTATTGTATAGTCAGTGCAGATGTATTACATTAGTCAAAATCAGTAGCGTACGATATTCGAATATTTGCTATAGTAGCCATTTTTTACCATATCGGTAGATGCATACCTATTAATGAATCAATAGGTATGTTCTTGATTTACATGATTTAGTTTTTGCTTAACTGACTGATTTATTTAGTTTATGTACATTATTTGCCTGCGTTGATGGGTTATATGGATGTGATGCGTATCGATACTTATCAATTCGTACAATGTCTGATGTTTGTTTATTTTTCAAATTTAATATTCTACAGCTTTTATTAGGAAAAGATTTATTCAAAATCCACTGATATAAATCTGTCGCTTTAATTTGCAATAAACCAAACTCTCTCCCAGAAACCAGAATAAAAATTCATTAACAAAATAAATTCTTCAACAGAGTTTATTTTCACCTTCATGAATTTCAAACCCCAGTAACCAGACGAATAAAATAAAATCCTAAAATATTTCAAAAACCGAAAAGGATTTTGAATAATAAGGCATAGAATTTCCCACAGAACTCCAACCCCCCTATCGAACAAAATGGCTGCCATTTTTCGGCCCTCCAGAGAAATGGCTCCCGCTCTTATTTCCTCTCTCCAAACAAATTCCATTGTTCGGAATAAAGTGACTTTGTTCGAAATTGCATCGACGAGGGTATTTATGTGGTGGCGGGTGGCAACGGGAAATATTTCGAACAGTTTTCGTGTGACAGGTTTTGAGTTTCCTGGCGATGGGCAGTGGAAACGTCATTTTGAATTTATTTTTTTCGAAAAAATCGTCCCTTTTTTGGATTTTGTAGGTTTTTGGCTGGATTCGGTGGCTCCAAAAGCAAGCGAGGCCTTGTGTGGTTTGGCTTAAACAGAAGCCAAAAAAGAAAGCCAAAATCAAATTTTGCAAAATATTCAAGATTTTGATTGCTGTCGTAAAACAGAACGTGTCGAATGGGCAACTTTTTGAGTAATAATGGTGATATAGTCAATTGACTTGTTTGAGGAGACGTAACTCATTACAGCTTTCATTTCTGACTCCCTTCGATCGGAAATCCGATTAGTGCGTTGCCTCTTGTGACATTGATTCACCAATAGTAGTTCGAGAAATAATTAACTTTCATTCAGCATTTCTGCTGAGACTCACGATCTGAAACATGCCCATTGCTCACTGTACACGTCAAAGACGTATGATAAGGATAGACTGAGTATTACACACTTCCCAAGTCATGTTAGTTTGGTTGGTGTAATAACATGGCATATGTCTAGCTTGACCAGATTTGCTTCAGTGATTAACTTTTCGACTGTGAAATCATTATTATTTTATTATTTTTTCATAATTCGTATTTTATTTGCATTGTTTTTGCTGAAAAAACTACAAAAAAATAAAGCGGAGACTATTTGCAAATTTTTTATTGCTAGATAGTTGAATAACAAACTAAACTGGGCAGAACGATAATTAGATCCATATACGATTATTTTCCCCAACGCTTTTTTTCTCGCAATATTTTAGTAAGAGAAGCTGCTTGTAGGTAAGTCTTCCTTCGAACGCGATACCTTTCTTATATTTAGCAATTCATATATTTCTCGGCATATCCGCCAGATGTATATGCAGAGAATCAATATAAAATCGCATTATATCCATAGGGTTATTTATATAAAATATAAATCGCATCATATCCATCCATTATATAAAATAGCATCATATCCGTAGGGTTATTTCCCACAACCCTTTTTTCGTAATATTTTAGTAAAAGTAGATGCTTGCAGACAAATCTTCCTACAAACACGATACGATACCTTTCCTATATTTAGCAATTCATATATTTCTCTGCATAACTGCCAGATGTAGATGCAATGGATGGATGATGGGGCCCTATTTATTCAGCACATTACAGGGCTTAAAAGCAGGAAACTCCATCCCTCTGCTCTCTGCGGGGTGGATCCGGTTTATGTCTCCATTTTTCCTGAGAGGGGGTTTCCAGTTTTTTCCTCTTTTTTGTTCTTCTCTCGATTCGTCTTCTTCTATCCTGGGAATCAATAGGAGTGTACGAGTTGAGGAATCTTTCTGGGGCTCTTGTTTCTAAGAGTAGACCTGAGACAGCCTCGGCATTCTAAGAGATGTTAACAGTCGCAGTCTGGGACGAAATTCCGACAGCCAAACCCATGACAGGCCGAAACCTCGACATTAGAAATACATATTTTTCGTTTGTTTCTCGTTTTTTTTATAATGTTTATTTTAAATAATATATGAACCGTTTGTTGTTGGTTGATAGACATATATATTCAGGTTTGTGTGCTTGGTCAGAGACCCGCTTATAAACCTTCGTCAAGTAAGACCGACACAACACACACACACATGAATGGATCCATCTAATTTTTAGAGACAGGGGCCAACTAGAGGATCCCCAGAATTGGCTTGTCACCCCCAGAGGTATTGATTTGGTATGGGAACTTGGAGGACTTTGTGACTACGACGGATTTAACGTGCACCAGTCACCATTAGCGTACACGGGGGTCTTCGGAAGGCAGTGGGACTCGAACTCGCAACCTTAGGGATGCCAGTCCAAGACCTTACCGACCAGGCTATCCCGGCCTTACCGTTTATTGTTAACAATTGTTGTGTACTATTAAATACTTGAACTCAACGGGGAAAAAAAACATTAACTTACTACATTACCTATTATAACAGAATTATGTCCATCGGGACGGCCTAGACTTTCTGGAGTTCGTGTTTCTAAGTAGAAGTAGACCCGAGGCTCGGCATACTGAGAGATACTGTGGGTCTGCGGCGCTATATCGTAAGATGTTAACAGTCATGTAATCCTAATATTGAGAAGGTCTCCGCACAGAATACCTACTGTAAAAAATATTTCGTACAATTACATAATATTTTGTGGTTATTTTTTCTATCATAGTGATGTAAATGTTAGTTTACATGATATTGATGTTATATTGACGTCCTTGAAATAGGTGCCATCCAATAACTGTTGGTGGCGAAGTAGACTTTTTCGGCTTCAGATAAATTTCTGATCTTCGGAATTGCAATTTATTCACTGTCCTGCCTTTTACACTGTTAAAAATTAGGCACTTTGTTTCACCAAAAATATGGTTCCCAGTAGCTGCAACGGCTGTGGGGTGAAACGTTAAACCATATTTTTGGTATTCGGTTGAACCATTTCTTCAGGTTTTTGTTTCCAAATCCAGAAAAATGGTTCAACCAAACACTGAAAAAAAGGTGAAATATTTCACCACACAGCCGTTGCAGCTACTAGGAACCAATATCATGGTGAAAACAAGCACAAAATTTTTAACAGTGAAGTGGCTTTTTGGTTAAAGGTTTCCGATTTGGTTATTTGGCATATAAAATATCGCTTGAGTACCCGTCTTGGGTTCACTAGGCAAACTTAAATCTCGACATATTTTAACATCCACAGAGAGCTCGGATTGTTATCTGAACGTCAAAATTGGTAGCAAGAGTTGCCTAAATGGTGCCACAAAAAATGGCTTACAGTTCTGGGAAATATGCCGAATTTGTATAGGCTAAGCCGCCAATAATGCAGCCCCGTTGGGGAAAAACTAGTTATCCTATAAGTCAGATTTGTGCTGGAAAAATAAATCCATTCAATCACGGAGGTGTCCGAGTACACTGGGGCAGGCGTGCTCTTTAAATCTGTGTAATCCAAAGGCCCAATGACGTTAAAATACATAATATGTAAATTGGCATTATTTTTCTGTAAAATTTGCGGCACAATAAATTTTGCATCATATGCAAATTCGCATCGAGGGTAATGACAGCACTTTAACCATATCACCCTGTGCTGTAAAATCACTGGAATTTTTTTCACAGTGCATAGTCCATGTGTCTTAGTGGGAATAGTATGTTGTGACCAATAGTTTATTTAAGAATGTTAACGTTATATCTCTTTGAATTATATTAAGTTTTGTGATTGGACAGTTTGAGCTGTTTCAAAGAGGTATTGATAGGAGTTTATTGAACGTAAAAAAAATCCCTTTTATTTAATTAAAATATACAAACTTATCCACTCAACCTGCCTGCTATTTTAGCTCGTGTCTCTCAATATCCAGTGGAGCGGTGTCTTTGAAAATGTGCGAATCCGTCGCCAAACCAAACATCCTCTCCCCCGCCCCGTGCGATATTATTTATTGTTTTTCCACTCATTAGGGACTTCCTTTTCGCCACTTGTTGTCGGCGCAGGGCACGTGCCAAGAGTGGCCAATATCGCACAGTGCTAGAGCAGTGGACTTTTGCCAGAGAAGCAACAGATATTACAATCCCCCTTTAGAGCTGAATTTACGGTGTTTGATAAATGCAGGTGGTGTTGGCATATGATTAGTTCACGTAATTGGATTTATTCGCAACTTAATAGCTTATGGGACGATGGTGCATCTTAATTACAGGGCCGTATTCATAAGCAAACTGTAGCCTGAAGCGGTTTATTGTAAAATGGATGGCAATTTATCAATTTATACAAAATTTAAAATGTAATTTATGCCCATGGAATGCTAACTCACCTATAAAAATTACACATTTTATCTAAAACGTTTTAAATATTTTTCTCATTGTATTCAGTGCAAAGTACCCGTATATATCCTCTTCGCTTACATAAGAGGTACACATACGTATATCTTGTAGAATTTACTTGGTAAAGCTTTCCAAAAATGTCGATACTGAAACAGTCAATTTATTAATAGTATAAAAAACGCATACCAAGCGGGTGAAATAGATTTTGGAGACCTTTCAAAAGTTTTTTCAGTGGTAAATTTATTGAAAAAAATGTCAAAGCTTATTCTTTGTTCATAGCACACAAAATATGTATATTTTTACGCTCATAGCCTCAAATTTCACTAAATTGAAATACTCTTCATGAAATATTAAACGCTAATTTTTATTCAAAATTCTTACAAAACGCACTTTTAAATATATAATTGTTTAGGTTTGTATAAAGACTGTATAAGTACAATTATTTTGAGGAGGGATACAGAACAATGACCTAAACTTATTGTTAAAAAAATCGAAATATCTTAAGATTTTAATGGATATATAGTTTTTAAAAAATAAAAAGACCAAAAAAAATTAATAAAATAGTTATTTATGCAACTAGTGTAGGTAGGTAGTGTAGGTAGGAAAGTAAGGCTTTTTTAAACGAGTTGAATAAATTATTTCACGAGCGAAGTACGAACGAGTGAAATAAATTCATGAGTTTAAAAAATGCAATTTTCAACGCGTTGTCATACACTATTTTTTTAAAAAAAACGTGCAAAAAAAAGTATTTTATTAAATTGGCATTTATTGATTGGCTTATTAATTATTTTATTATCACGTTCAAATGATTTGAAGGTGATTATTTATATTAATGATTATTTTAAAATCACGTGCAAAAAGTATTTCTTAGATTGTCATTGGAAATAAGAAGCCAAATAAAGAATCACGTTCAAAAAAAGAATTTCCACCAATCACAAAGCCGCCGAATAAAATATCACGTTCAAATAGAATTTTACACCAATCAGATGCTCTTATTTACTTTGTCGCACTAGTGCGTAAAAGTAACTTTGAAACACGATTTCGTTAAAAGCATCACTTTTGCCAGTATTATTGATTTGAAAAAGTTAGTTTTTTTGCACGATATTATAAAAATACATTTAGTTGTATGATTCCGTCCCACATCTCACATAACAGAATAATATCTCACTGAATAAATACTTCGCTGTATAAATCAGCGTCTTCCTCATCTGGACCATAACTAAAATATGCGCATAATGACGGCCATAACAGTTTTTCCTCCTGCGACTGTCGCTTCGCAGTTGACGCGGGGGAAAAGAAGATTTCGCATCCAATAATTACCTTTGGACGAGAGAATAAAAAAAAACCCTCAGCGACAGAAAAATAATAAATCACTGTTTCCTTTTAACGAGCGTATCACGTCACATCGCTTGCCGCAACGCCCGTGGTAAACGTGCGAAACACGAGACTAGCCCCAACTGCAGTGGGTTATAAAAACATCCGCGCTTCCTGAGCCCGTGGAAATTTGTGGTAGGGATCGACAGAGGCTGTATTGTCAGAAAAGCATTTCTTAAACTTCAAAAAACAATAAAATAAACATGTGTATTGGTCGGCGCATGTTAAATCTGCTAGTTGTCCGACTCAACAGACTTAGATTTTTTTTGTAGTTTTTATTAACCTAATAACGATGCTATGACAAACCTTGAAAATATTCAGGTAAAAGTTTTTCATGTTAAAATATGCTAGTGGTTTGATATTCTGGTGCTTACAGTCGGGTAGCAATAGTGTCAATAGATATTAGTTCTACTAGAGTAGACACAATCGATATGACCAACCTGTTTTAAAACAGGTTGGCCTATTGCTAATGGACTAGAGATAGGTAGTTTAGTTTGAATTATCGTCGCACTAGAGCTACACGAGGGCTATTAGCGATGGGCATCGGAATTTAGAACCAAAGTCAGGCGACGAGCCGACACCTGAGTATGCACCCAACGCAACCGTTAAGGGCGACATCGTACGCAGCGTCGGTACTTATTTAACGTGCACTCCCTCTATACGGGGAATAATTCGTCGGACATTTTTAGCTGCACGGGCCGTTTATAAGTCGGCAGTTATTTTGGCAATGTCCGGACCCGAACGTGGACCTTCCACATGCAAGGCGAACGCCTTAACCGACTGGGCTCCCCAGCCCCATTAGAGAGAGCTAAATTGCCTTGGGCGTGAAAGGAAGTGTTCACCAAATAGTAAAAATGACTTTTTGCCACGACTCTATACGTATTAACATAAGGCAATATATTTTCACTACGAATATTACTTAATTGGAAAGCAAGTTCGTATATATAAGCTGCTCAAATCTGTACAAAAACAATAAATGTCCTGCAATTCATCTCTACTATATGCCATAGATTTATCAACCTGGATATCTTTCGTGAAAAAAAATGTTTAAAAGTGTATAAATTGTTAGATATGACATGGAAATTCAGAAAGTAGTTAAAAAGACAGTATTGTCGTTAGATTAGGTTGAACGTTTCTGGCTGTCAATTTCTAGCCTCCTTTGACACAGACACATTGCGTCTCGTAATTTAGAATCGTGGTCAAGTGACGAGGTCAACACCTGAGGTGGTATTGCCGTGTTAAATCGGGAGAGTTGATAGGTCTGGTTTTTGGCCCAAACAAAACTATCTAAATACCCATAAGACGATGGTGGGGTACCAGCGAGGGTTATTAATAATATCTCTCAACTCCCATCACCTCGAAAACATGATGAACCAAAGAGTTCTATAGTAGGGTAGAGACTGAACCTGGCAACAGCACCACGGACCAACACGGAGACAATATAGGGTGGCATGTGTAGCCCGATGGCCGAGTGGTTTGGATCGCAGGCCATAACGCTAGCAGTCCGTGCGCTGTAACTGGTGCGGGCTCGATTCCCGCCTTTGCCCTGGGTGTACTTCCTTTCTCAGTATCAAAATTATAAATTAACTAGCACTTTTGCCACTCTACTCGTGTTCCGTACTGAGCCTTGGCTGCCGATGGCATCCCAGTATGAGTCGTTCCTCTACCCTACTATAGAACTCTTTGTGATGAACAAACTTTTTTTTATTTAAACCAGAAAAATAATCTGAAAAAAAAACTTTGCCATTCACCGCAAGTACTGTGGAAAAAACACCAAACCCAGTACTCATCCACAACTGCAGCGGAAACATGAACAGTAAGAGGACACCCTACCTTTCACTGATCTGTTGCCATCCCCAAACCCTTAGCAAACGATACCCGAAAAATATTTGCAGAAAACTCAATCCCAAATTTCATCCCAACACGAGAATTTTTCTCTATTCAGACGATATTTTGTTCAAATTTATTTTCCGAATCGGGCGGTGGCGCTGGCAACTCTCTTCTTCTCTCTACCCGTACTTGGGTTGGGGAGCATCTTTCGCCGCACATAGAATATTCGAATTCGGAGTGTGGAACGCGGTGTGTTCATCTGATCTTCTTGGATGTTGTTGTGTTCCATCTCCCGTGTGTTCTATTTTGTTGTGTTCTTCCCTCCCATGCATCACTTTCGCCGGTGATTTTTTTTTCCTGGAACGCGGAACTGATATCTCTGGTAAGGAGGTTTTTCTCGAATTTGTTGACTTTGTTTGTGGATTCGGTGTTTGTTGATGTTTTGTTCTCGGGTGTTCACTGAACCCGACCGGCGAAATTATATGGTGTTTACTTTCCGTAAAGGAATACGCAAACATGGTGGGTATTTGGGATCATAAGAAGAAGGGGATTGTTGAAAACGATCGGAGTTAAATACATTATGTCTATGAAAATTAAATTTTTGTCTTGTTGCTATCTTTGTCATGCCAACTTTCATCTTTTTTTAAACAAAATTTATTTCTACTCTGTTCGACATTAAGAAATGTATTTTGGCCACCCAAAAATGATCGCTTTTAGCTACCTATTTTCGATTTATTT
This sequence comes from Oedothorax gibbosus, assembly GCA_019343175.1. NCBI lineage: Eukaryota > Metazoa > Arthropoda > Arachnida > Araneae > Linyphiidae > Oedothorax > Oedothorax gibbosus. The sequence goes on along the minus strand of CM033271.1, from coordinate 3,114,498 downwards.
AAAAATTTCCTAAAATTTAAAAGTGTTGAATTTACGTATTATATGAGTCGAGTTTAAGTAATCGCACAATGATATTAGAAACGTTCATCATGCGTGGTATCAAATATATTTCCTAACTAGTAGGTTCTTTAGATTAACATGAAAAGGTACTACCACACATGTTCGGTCGTTACATTTTTCATCGCCTAATTGCAGCCTTAGTATAAAATGTCCATCAATTGTATGAGCTACCTTGTAATTAAATGGATATCAGATTTGTTTAAGAAGATTTTTAAGCCGTTTATTTAATTTTAGCGCGTATTTTGATAGGTAAACATTTTATACCGAGTTCAAGACTTGTTGTTTGCATTATTATTTTTCGTAGATTTCTGTAGATTCGTTACTTGTGCCGTCTACCCATGATTTTTAAAATCAAGTGTGTAAGCACATTTTAATAATTTATGGCGTCAGATGTTAATTGACTTAATTGGTTTTACTATTTTATACACTGTGCCATTCTCGATAATTTAGGAACTATATATAATTAGATTTATGCAATTTTAGTTATAATATATATTCAATTTTAAGGGTGGCGATGCATGTAAAAATTGAAAAAAAATTATTTCATAAATAGTTAAAATAACATCTCAAAAATATGCCTGCACATTTTTAGAATAAAATTCGCATTATTTATTAATTAAAAACTCATTTAAATGCTACACCTCAACTCGGCGCTTGAGGGCTTTATCAAAACTTTTATCTCAAAACTACTTTTTTTAAATTGGCGGGGAAGATAACTCAAAAGTTCTCAATCGATCCTTATAAAATTTAGTATACGTCTTCTGTATAGTATTATCTTCCAGTTGAATCTCAAAAATGACAATTTTTTTTCTAAAATTACAGTTTTTTACCAAAAAACCTTTGAAAAAATGTTAAAAAGTCTCATTTTTTTTATTCTGAGGATTGTAGCTTTACAATTTTCAACTTTTATTTATTTTTTATTGGTTTAACAAGATGTAATTTTTGTGAACATTTTAAAATAAAAAAATTTTAATTTTGAAGTAGCTACAATTCCCGCCTATTGATACTTTTAACTGCGAGGGTCTCAGGAGATGAGTTACTACCGCGGCCATTTTGAAAAAACTAAAACAAAAAAATCTAATTTTTGAATTTTAATGTATAAACATACTGAATTTTAATACGATTCATGTATTTCTTCCCTTTTAATAACGTCTCTGAAAAACGATCAAAATACAGGTGGTTACATGTATCGCCCCCCTTAACTAACGGTAGCCGTAGTTGAAACATAGTTAACGTTATGAAACACGGTAAACGTTGCTACTTTATCTTCATATCACATTTATGTATTTATTAAAGCTTTAATTAATCATCTTGATCGCGGGTTTTAACCCAACGACTATTATTCGAAAGTACAGGCGATAAAAAAAATAATTATCCTCAATTCGGTAACGTGTGGTGTGATCCATAAAATTAGTAGTTGGTAACACATTGCTAAGATACTATTATATTTCTTTTAAAGCATAAATTTTAAAATTAACTCGGGTGTCCAGACTTACTTGCTACATTTTGAAGTAGAGTATAGTTGGTTATTCAACTATCTAGCTATAAAAAATTTACAAATAGTTTGTTTTATTATTTTTAATATTTTTTAAACTAAAACGACACATAAAATTATTTATGAAAATTTAATGATTTTATAGTCGAAAAGTTAATCACTGAAACAAATATGGTCCTACTAGCGTTAACCACTGACTGTTATGGAGAAAAACAAGAAGTTCTTAAAGAACTAAAATAGCCTACTTTCCTGTTACTTAAATACTTACTGAAATTCTAATCGGGAAACAACTAGGTTCATAACAGTAAATATCGTCAACAATCGTTTCTACACTATATTTACACACATTAGAAAAAAATCGCTAAACACAGCATCCAGCTATAATTTAAACTTCTATAAAAGCCCAAATCAACTATTTTCCTTAATATTCTTTCACAAATAACTTATATTATTTATCGTCTGCTCGATTTATTTGTAGTACGAAGAATAGTTAAATATTTATTAAAAACAAAATAATGAAACTACTCCAAACTGCATTTAAAAAATAAATGTAAATTAAAACTAAGCAGAATAGTATGCAAAAAAGTATGCCTTGCCGCTTTCTTGGTAAACAATTAATGAACAATCAAAGAATCACATTGTGCTACATTTTATGACGTAATCCCAAAATGATTCATGAAAAAATTATTTTGCTTCAAATATTTTTAAATAAAGTTTCTCATGTCATTGTTGATTTGGCAACAGTGATTTAAATGACTCAAAATTGAATTTCAATGCTAATTCAATGGGAAATTAGCCGACAGATAGTAGATTTATGTCCGTCCGGACGTACAGACAGGTGGACAAAAAAAATGAAAGTTGGGTCTCTGAAGTCATAGCTTTCTAACAAAAAAAGAATTTTTAAGATCCGAATGGTATAACCGATTTTGGAAGGGGGGTACGCACAGACAGACGGACATCGACCGCATGCCAATACCTACTTTTTCATTTTTTTTATTCTTTCGAATTAAAAAAAGAATAGTAGGCTATAAAAAATCCTAGTTTCATCATACTATTTCGCCGAAACCTGTCTATTGACGAGTTCCGCAAACGTAATCACACGGGCTCATGTTAATCGCATTTTAATGACAACTTTTGTCGCAGCGTCCTTCAGTTAGGTAACAAAGATACCTTTCATTTTTTACTCGTGCATTTACGGTGTTTATTGTGCCCCTCCCATTCCAGTAGGTGGATATTTTACCTTCCTTTTATACCAAAAAGTATCCGCATACTGAGAAGGTTATATAACTTGCTAGTTGGTCGAGAAATTACACTTTGCAAGGGGGTGATTTTGTGGACTTTTTATGGAAATGTTATGTAATGACATAATAATTTTGGGTAAGAGTTGAACGTGTCACTGATAATACATTGACCCCGTGTGGTTTGTTGTTAGAAACAGCAACACTTAAAGCATGCAATATTAATGTAAATTGTTATAGATCTTTCAGGGTTCACATTCAGATTGAAAAACCATTAAAAAGAAGGCTTCAATTTTTTAAAACTATTAGCTTGAACAGAGGCCAGTTGCTTAGTAGTAGTGCTTCGCATTGCCACGCCACAGGTCCGGGATCGAATCCCGATTGGGCGAGGTTGACCCATCCTTTCATCCCTTAAGTGGGTCGATAAAATGGGGACCAAGCATGCTTGGGAACTAAACACTGGGGGTTCCGCGTGAGGCTGACCACCTTACCGGACATATGCCTAGCACCCCAGAGCCCTAGGTCACGAAAGCTGAAATGGGCTCGGCAGGCCATGGCCCAGTAATGGGCTGTTGCGCCGAGGAGTTTAGTTTATTAGCTTGAACAAATATTACCTTTTACCAAAAATTGCATTTTTTTTATTTCCAATAAATGTATATTTACTTTTAATTTCGTAGTATTTTTTTTTTGGGGGGGGGGGGCTAAACGTACTAAATGTCGCACTGGGTAGGGTCAAACGACGACTAGACGAGAGTTATGACTCTAAAAAAAATCCTTTCTAGTAAAAAAATATATAAATTTTTCTGTGTAAATTATAGTTTTTAGATAGTTGTTAATTAAACGTTTTATGAACTAGAGAACGTGTTTGGTATTTTCCCCAATTAGATTTGTATTTCTAAGGTTGACCTGGTCAGTATCGACTACTATTTAATCATTTTTTTTTTCAAAAAATAAAATTCATTAAAATTGAATTGGCTCCTAAATTTCTCTTCGGAATGAATAAAATAATATATGCTTAATGAGTTAAATTGCTTTCAGAGCAATTTTACAAGCGAAAAAAATCCTACAGTCCCTGGATAAATTATTAGACGCACTGTATTTTTTTTTTGTAATTTTATGATTCTTAAGAGTTTTTATGCAATAATTGTATATTTAAATTACAATATTATTGATTTTTATTTAAAAGAATTATTGTAGACTACATATTTGTATTTGTTTTAAGATAAATTAAGATTAATTTCTATTAATTATTTATTATAAGATTATTTATGTGTGGAATCATCATCCTCAAATGCAGGAGACAGTACAGTCTTGCATTGATAGCATGCCGCGCAGAATTAAAGCTGATAGCGGCTAAAGGTGGCTCAACTCAATATTGACTTTTACTAACATTAATTTCACTTCTTTAAAACTTAATAAACTTATGCTTTTCTAAATTAATGCTGTTTTATTTATGTCAAATAAATCGGTAATTTATTGGATAATATAAAAATAAAAAACAAATCACTTTAAAATAATAAAACGGTACAATATCACCCAGTAATTATTAATTTACATGAAATCTTGCAGTGCGTCTAATAATTTGTCCAGGGACTGTAGTTGTTAATATTTACTCCGATTTGTAGATAAGAGGTTAAGGAAATGTTTGTACTTAAAGGGGTTCACGGCACTGATCATAGTAAAGTAGCTTTTTGTTGAAATAACGTAAGTCACAACTTAAACTGTGTTGATTTGAACCCGTTTAGCTGCTGATTACATAACCGATTCACTTTACCCGAGGTTATTATTCCAACTGACCCAATAACTGAATAATTATTTTAGAAATGTAATGGGTCAACGAACTGACACTTTTCCTTTTCATTGAATTATTATGTAACGGTTATAGCGTGTTTGTAAAAGTATATTAGAGTGCAAATGGAAATACAATGTCATAGTGTGGCTTTTGTGGCTAGAAACCGCAACGATCTAATCTAAAGCCTTAATGTTCGTATATATTCCCATAGTTCGTCTATTTTTGAAAGCGTTATATGGTTCACTGGATTAGAGATTAAACCTAGATAATTAAAAAAACAAGTAGGTTTGTCACAGAATCTGTCACTTAACCCGCTTAAACACAACAGTGGTGAATAACAGGTAAAAAGGCGCCAAACACAGCATTAATTCTATATTAAACATTTACATGCTAAATTTGGCTAGTTTCATTTATTTTATTTGGAAAATTCAATAATTATTAGCTATCGTTTGCAAATATTAATTTATATTTCAAAGAATAAATATGTAATATTCCTCGCTTTTAAATAGAATTAAAACATTTCATATCAACGTACAAAGAATCTCGTAGTGAAATATATTTGACGTCATTTCAAACTGATCGATGTCGCAAAAATGAATTTATTTTAATTTATTGTCTAAAAGAATTAAAGTTTTTCGGGCGATTGTTGCGAATGGCAATGGTGATTTAATTCTAATAAAAATGGCTTCTGATGCTTTTTAAATGAGCATCTAATTTCGTGCCGAATTTTTTGACCTATCACACTGCCTGTAGCATTCGTAGTTTTGGCTATGAAAGTGGTGACGGACAGACAGACGGACTGAAGATTATATACCTTCCACTTTTTACGTTATAACGTAGTGTGGAGCTAAAATTATAAATCAAACGCTTTAAAACGATTCATAATTTAGTATTTAATACTGAATAATGTAAGTTACAAGTAAGCTGACTTATACAGCAGATCGTTTCGAAATTTTAACTTTTTTTCGCTAATACTTACCACTATTTCCCATAGGAAAAACCTAAAATTAATGTTTGCAGGACATAATTTGGCAAACACCTATCTAAATAAAGATTTTTTATAAAATGTTAATGTAAAATTCGGTGTTTTTAGAAAAGAACTATCAAGAAATTTCTATTTCTTTTTGAGCCAAGTTCTCTATTAAGTCTTATGCAAAAAAGAAACCGTAAGGTTCGCAAACAAAAATTTGTATTGCTATCACAAATCAGCGACATATTGTAAAGAACAAATCATAGAATCTAAACAAGTAGATTTGTAACAGAATCTGTCATTTAACTGCTTCAACACAACAGTTGTTTTTAACAGATAAAAAGGTGCCAAACACAGCATTAATTCTATATTAAACATTTTTATGCGAAATTTGGCTAGTTTCATTTAAATTTTATTTCGAAAACTCAATAATTATTACTTGTTTGCAAAAATTAATCTATATTTTAAAGAATAAATATGTAATATTCCTCGCTTTTAAATAGAATGAAAATATTTCATATCACCATACGAAGAATCTCGAAATGAAATATATTTGACGTCATTTCAAACTGATCGATGTCGCAAAAATGAATTTATTTTAATTTATTGTCTAAAAGATTTAAAGTTTTTCGATCGATTGTTGCGAATGGCAATGGTGTTTTAATTCTAATAAAAATGGCTTCCTATGCTTTTTAAATGAACATTCAATTTTGCAGTTTTTTACATAATTGAAGTACCTCGAATTCGGATTATTTTCTTAAATTTTCAATGTATTCTAATTTCGATGCGCTGAATTTTTTGACGTATCACACTTGTCCGTAGCATTTGTAGTTTGGGCTATGAAAGTGGGTGACGGACAGACAGACGGACTGAACGATTATAATACCTTCCACTTTTTACGTTATAAACGAAAAGTGGAAGCTAAAAATGAGCGCCATTTTATTTGGATTATTTTTCCTTCTCTCATCTTCCTATATGCAAAAAAGTGTTGTTCAGTTATAGTACATGCAGCAGACACCAGTTGCGTAAAACGTGATCATCTTTATAGATTTTGTATTGCCAAGAACAATAGAAACCTTGGAATCAAAATATTTTCGATTTCCGCATTGTGACAATCACATCTTCGAACGAAATGTCTCGTTTCAGAATATTTTAAAACAAAGAAATAATTTAATGGTTTAGATTAGTATTTTTAGTTTTCAAATACTGCTTCTGCCATTAAAAATCTTTTGTTTTTTCCTTTCCAAAATAAAATATATAATTTTAATATCGCAAATGAATATTCGAACTGGTTGTGTCGCAATTCGAAAAAGAAAGCTTTGCATTCGAGGTTACTTAAACGAGCAATTACTCAAACGCATTATTATATTGTAATGAGTTTTGGAAAATTTCTCTAAAACAGTTTATAGTATTCATTACTAAAATAATTCAACTTATTATTTTGAAGGTTTTTGTAAAATAAGTGGACGAATCAAATATTTAAAAAAAAATTAGCAATCATATTCGAGTTATTAGTTAGCTGTGTTTTATTTTTAAATACAAGGAATACTGAACAAATTTCATGGTCTAAAAACAAATATTTATACAGATACCTATAATAATAAAAAAAGAGTCTGTCTGTATGTCTGTGGATCATAAAACACCTACTTATACTGCCCTCAGAAATTCAAAATTTTTAAAATAGATTCCTTTTAATACAAACTTGTGCACCTCAGGCTTAGTTTTTCCATATTTGTTTCATTTTTAGAGAAAATTATAATTTTCTGAAAAAAATTCACCACTTTCGCTCAAATCCGATCATTTTTCCCCTTTCGTGTTGCCATTCGACAGAAGAAATTAAAATGAACATAAAAATTAATTAAAATGGAAATTGGTTTTATTTTTTTGCCATTACCTTCAGAAACTAAATTAATGATTTGAAAAATAATTAAACGTGCCAATGAGCTAAATGTTTCTTTTTAAAAAACTCGGAATGGAGGTTTTGGCATGAAATAACATTGTTATACAATTATGGTTAATTTTGAATTTATCTGAAAAATTGCGATGACAGTAAGTTCATATTGAGGAAGATTTTTGTGATATGAGGATGTGTATTTTATAGTGATGTATTTTTATTTTTGGATTTTAAAGCAATATAAGTAACGGGATTTTATTCTTTATAATGAACGGGAACAAAGGCAAAGCTTATTATCCTATAGCAAATTAAATGACACATATATTTGGATCGATTTGAAATTCTTTTAGTCCGTGCGAAGAACGGGTATTTATTTGCTAGTATTTCATATAAGACAATTTTTAAAAAAGGTTTCTTATCCTTTATTCACTCTTTGCGTTTATCTCTAGAATTCTATAGTTTCTGTCAGTTCGAATGATAATAAGCTACGTGAAGTATGTTAACAAATATAAAACTGCTATTTATGGGCTCCTTGAAAAACTCTGCAATTTATTACTTATTTGCATATACAGCTCATTCTAATAAATAGCCACTCCAAGTGATGAAATTTATTTTGATAATTCAATAAAATCATAAAATACTGGCAAATATATCTAAAAATGTCGTATGTTTCTTCATTTTCTAGTATTGTCTTCTTTTAACTTAGGTAACCTTACACAAAATTATTAATTAATAATAATTAAAATAAAGTTCAACTATGCAGTTTTTCATATTTTAATTAGATGATATAACCGATTTTTTTTATAATTTTATGACTACATATAAATGATTCGTTCTTATAACTACTAAAATTTTAGCTGTGGCATTTATTTAATCAAAGACTATTGGCAGAAAACTTGCTGTACGAAAATTAGCTTTCAGATTCAGTTCATCTACCTGAACAAATAAAGAGCAAATTGCTGTAGGATGATTTAAGTTACATAAAAACGAATTTAAAACTTCAGTTATAAATAATTTTCTCATTCGTTAATAATATTCTTAAATCCAAGACGTCCATGCCTTTTTTCTTCTAATATGGAGATATGTCTAACGCATAGATATCATAGTTAAAGTATTGGATTGGCAGATCACGTGACCTCCAATGCTAACGACGGGACGCGCATGGAAGCCATATAAGAGGGCAAAATGGCCAGTGTTGCTGCCACTGTAAGGAGAAAAATACTACGAAAAAATATCATTTAATTCTAAAATTACAAAAAAATATCGTAAAAATACTAGCTGCATTTTGGAATCTTTTTAGTGACTTTAAATCCTTTTCTAGCTTTTTTTTTGTAATTTTAGAATTAAATGTCATTTTTTCGTAGTATTTTTCTCCTTACAGTGGCAGCAACCCTGGCCATTTTGCCCTCTTATTTGGCCTCCATGCGCGTCCCGTCGTTAGCATTGGAGGTCACGTGATCTGCCAATCTAATACTTTAACTATGATATCTATGGTCTAACGGGTTATGCGGAAACAAAGTAGCGTCCGATAATCGGCTCCGGATGCATGCCGGGAAGAGTCTGTTCAACAAGGAGATAAACGGAAGACGCAAATAGGTTACGCAAGGCGACACAAATAATGGCATTCTTATCACTTAATCCTTCATACTTCACATACGCGCGTGTATTGAAAAAAACTCATCATTCTCCTTACTCATTGATAGATTTCTGGATATTTTCTCTTGAGGACCAAAGCCGAGCAGTGTTTTTCGGAGCGTTACGTAGGATACCTCCGCATATATTTTGTCTTAGCCATCCTATAATAGGATGTGTTACTTTAAAAAAATCGCAAAAAATAACACCGTATAATATGGAACTGTTGTTTGGTGTTATTTAAATTTAAATTTTTGGTGCATTTGCAATCTTCGCCACGTTCAAAGTATAACTAATACTATACATAGGGCCTGGTCCATTCATTCACTACTTTCGATAATGGTAAATTCAATTCGACGAAATCGCCAATGAATGGGCCGGACCTTATATATTCGTTGTACTTAAGTAAGTACTTAAGGTAAGTTTTGCAACTATTAATTTTTCAATAAGTACTAACGCCGCGTACGTTGTCGCTCTAAAGCCTTGGTTTGAACACAAATTCGGACGCTGACCTGTGCGTCCGAATTTCCCGCTTTCTTATTGGCCCTAGTTGTCACATGACCGCGGCACCAAAAATAGCGTTGATCTCAGCGTCCGTAGATCTCGAATCAGTCGTGGTTTGATTCGAGCGTCCAGAACGTGCGAAAAGACCTATGTTTCTACCTATTCGAAAGATATAACAGTGGCCTTCGCTCACTACGCATGCGTTAGATGCGGACGCATCGCTAGACGTGAATTCCATCAAAGCGAAGATAAGACGCTGATATCGCCGAGCAGGCCGATTTTTCATAAATTGACGTGCGTTTTCAGTCCTTACAAACCAGGTCTTAAGGTTGGTTTAGGAGCTAGCTCAAGTGTCGGCCTATTCACTTAACCATGTTTCAAAATGACTAGGTCCATTGCTAATAACCTTCATGTCGCTCTAATGCAAAATTAAACTCAATTCAACCCAAAACAATATCGCTCTAGGACGATGTTAATTCAGCCCAAAACTATCTCTAGTGCTCCCTGAATTCAACCAAACCATTTTGAATTTTTTCCGTCCCAGGTCCCAGTTCGAGACAGTCTGTTGGGGATACCCTTCACCTTTTGTCTGGCCGCGTGGTTCACTTCCCCAGGGGGGTGGAGAAGGGGGGGGGGGCTCTTGGAACGAAGCCAGGGCGTCCAAAAATAGCCCCTGTGTGCGACACCCCACCCTCCCCCGCCCGAATGGGAGCCGCGTATTGATTGGCCCACGAGGAGGGGGGATCGAACTTTTCGAGACGACTTTTGGAAGTTTTTGGGTGGAACTGATTAACTGAGATACACTAGATCTGTATAATGGACCATTGTTCCATAATTATGCGTATCATCACTTGACCATTGAAGTAATGGTTTCCTAAGATAACGGCACCGTCACCGTAACTCTACGCGTGACGTCACAGATTCGCTCTGCTACAATTCCGATCGTAATGTTTACGGCGAATGCGGTTTCCTCGAAATGAAGACACGTAATCCGCAACCGATCCAAACGTAAACAAACCGACACATCGTGATTTTTTAGCCGGTTCGTAACTTCAATCAATATAAAAATGAGTTTGGATTATGAAAATTTAGCTCTGCTAATACTGATGGAGGATGAGGAATCGGATTTAGAAAGTAGCCGGCAGAGGGAAAGTGAAATTTTCAAACATAGGACAGCTGAAGGGGCTTTCCATATCCTCATACGTCGGCATCTACGAACAAAGATAATTTGTTTTAAATCATGTGCGCGAAGATTTAGTTTCGAAGCCCTACAATCGCCACAAGAATCCTATAGCCCCAGAAGAGAAAGGCCGACTGAGAAGCTCTCTTTTCGAACATTTTTCCTCGCAAAAGTAGCCGTTACGTGTCCGAAAAACGTGTGAAGAATAGTCGGAAAAGCAAGAACGTCCGTGACGATGGTACAGATCCGTTACGGTTACGATGAACGTGTTGTTTGGAAACCATCGCCATACATTTGTACGTAAAAGGTTTCTGTGACGTCATACGTAACCGTTACGAATCTGGCGGATGACGGCACCGTAATCTTAGGAAACCATTACTTTACCAAGTTTCACAATTCCCCTATATATGTCTGGATTCTTAAAATTATCTTGATACAAAATTAGTTAATTAGGTGTTACGTTAATGCATTAAATAGATTGTTTTATTTCATAGAGTCATCAATATGGATCAAAGACCATATAGTTTCAAGAATACTATAAAACTCTAAAATTTTCAAGTGAAAACTCTTTCAAAAACTCAATTGTTAAAGAATTGTTTTTTTTCTCTACTATGTGCAGCGTTCAAAAGGTTAACTGACATATCGATGGACCGTCTATGAAGTTACTCCATATCTTAACAGACTATAAAATCGATATTTTTAATTATATTTCTGTATAAATTATTTCAAAGTATCTCTCAAATCTTTTAAATGAGTTTATAGAAATTAGTTCTATGTTGCAAAAAAAATAACTAACATTCCCTAAACGGATATGTACTGGATCTCTCTGACCATCACTCACAAAGTCACGACAAATAAGTTTTTGGATTACGTTGTTTGTGAATATATATTTTTGGCCTATATTAAAAATAAAAAATCCCACTTTTTGACATTTTATTTCTTTTACAAATATCGGTTTGTAATTTTAACCACCTGATTGTTGAGTAAGTTTTCCTTAATAAACCTTAAATTAGCCATTAATAATACTCTGAAATAATGTTTTGAAAACGTGGCTTACACTTCTTGAGGCCCCTTTCAATCGGTTTGACCATCACGCCGATACCAGCCAGTCCCTACCAGCTTTTCTAACGTATCACGGATCGTCAGGCTATTTGGTATTTTTACTCCACGGCATTTATTTAATCTAAACCCCGTTATCATGATGTTAACAGTTGGAAAATAATGTATATTACTTGCTAACGATTAACTAGATCCGACCAACTTTCATAACATCAGAGAAATCTCTCAGAAACATGAGCGTAGACGGAAATGTTAACGTCATTGTTCCCAGTGCCGAAGATCGAAAAACTAGTTCGGACGCATTCGGAACCCTAAAAATGTGGTCAGCCGTGAACGAGTGGTTTCGAGACAGGTTGTCTTCCTTTTCGGAACAAAGTCACTCGGAACTATGACGTCAAATTTTCCGTCCCCGAGCTTGTTTGAGAAAGTTTCTTCGGCCTTAGTAGTTGAGTAGACCGTGGATAAATTTCGTATTTGAAAAACACATTGAGAGTTCGAAGTGTGGTTTGATTGGGCTTACCACTTCGATTTGGTGACTTTAAGACAACTATATTTTTTATCGACCAAGCATGTACATCTTATTCTAGCCTTCATTGAGCATCCCGCTCCGCTTCTTCCTCCGTATCTTCGTCGTCAGGGATGTGCTCTTCCTTATCATCCCAGCGGGTACTCTTTCGCCACACAAACGCGTAGTTGTTATGTATTTAATCTTGAAGTGACATTTTCTTGCGTCAACGATTCAACTAGCGACCCGTTTCTTCTGCCATCACACACCTTTTTAACATTCAGGGACGAGGAAATTCTTCTCTTCCACTCAAATCAAACTTCGTTCATAAGGGTTTTCGTATCTGGCTCATATCAACCTTTTCGGCCGTAGTTTATTTTGAATCGCCATATATTATTTAAGAATTGGATGTGTAAATGCGCTTGTAGGAGGTGCTTAGGCACGGCCTACTCAACTACTAAGGATTTGACATCATAGGTCCGAGTGACGTTGTTCCGAAGATGAAAACAACCTGTCCCGAAACCTGTTCGGAACCACTCGTTCACGGCTGACCACAATTTTAGGGTTCCGAATGCGTCCGAACTGGTTTCTCGATCTTCGGCACTGGGAACAGTGACGTCAAAATTACCGTCTACGCTCATATTTGGGAAAACTTCTCTGGCCTTGTTATTGAAGTTGGCCGTGGCTTAGGTCAAGTTTCTTTACCTGTTAATGGTTGGAAATAAGAGTAAAGTATTTTGAAGCTAATGCACCGATCGGAAATAAGAAAGGCAAAATATTTTTTAGCTAATGTGTGCTGGCATGCCCGTGCAGGGTAACTGCAGTAATTATTGGGAAAGACTTTAAGACATCAAATTACGCATCTATGGAGAAGTTCGGTCAACATAAGTGTACAATGTTGATTAAAGTTCCGTTAGATGATTTCTCATGCATCGACTTCGTCACTTGACTAGGGTTTAAAAAATATGAGCTAATAAAATTAAACTTAATTGCATCTTTTATGAATATCGGTTTTGTTTAGAGTTGTTTGGTCTAGTTTCTACGATTGCTGATCCGAAGTAACTCATGCTGATATTTCCCATTGTTCTTTGTTGACCGTGCTAAAAATTTTATGTAAAAAATCGTGTATTCCCCAACCACCCTTGACTCCTGTTGTCATATGTCCGGGATGTGCTTCCACAACATCGATCGGAGAATGTCATCCAAGAATTTCATTTTAGTCCGCTGCTTTACGTCTTTTTCTTCTCCCGTTTTACGAGTGGCGAATTCTCATATCGGTGCAAACAAAACGACTTCCTGGTTTGACAAGGATTTAAAAGTGTTGCTTTTTTTATTCAAAACACAATTAGATTGGTAATCATGTGTCTGGTTGACAACTTTTCAGGGCTCAGAAATAAAAACGACCAATCGTTAGTGATATCACACTTCCGAATCATACATCCTTGTTTACAGCAACAACTAAACTCGCATAAAATAATACTTTTTAGTTAGTTCTATGTGAGGCGTGAAGAGTTGGTTAATAGGCTTGAGGTCACCAGAATAACCTTTTGAAAGCAGGTTACTAGGTTCACCAAGGTTGTCAGGACTCTCTACTTTTAGTAGAGCCAATATTAAGTGACTCTAGCAACAACCCATTATTTTCGTATGTAAAGCAATTTTGAATTAAATTATTATTTTAAAAGAATGAATAAAAGTTTTACCATTACGGAACCCTTATAACCAAAAAGTAAACATTCAAAAGTAAAAGGCAAGGCAGAAATTCAGTAATAGATCACCAATAAATCGGATCAATATTTCATAAAATCTCAGTACCGGTAATTTTACGTAAAAATGGCGTTCCAATAATTATACTCTTCTGATTAAAACTCTTGAACGGGTGTCAGAAGATTGTTGTTTACCAAAATATTAGTCGCAATTTTTTCTAACCAACACTGGTCGAAGGCGATCGCTTTCCTTATGCTTGAAGGAATTCCTCTTGAGCATTGTTTATTGGAAATGTCATTTAGACATTTTTTCCAATATTCCGTTATATTATTTCGATGAGCAGCCTAAAAATGTCATCCGGTTACGTTGTTTAATTTGCGAAAGTAAATTTATAATAATTTTAAGAATATCTAAACTTCGATCCTCCAGTAATAATTTGCACTCTAGGTTTTTATTCATTTTTATTTTTTGTATGTAGATTGGGTTAAAAAACTTGATATTTCTTATATTGCATTATTAATTATTATTTTGGAACTTGCTACTAGATATCAAATTTAATGTGTTTGTACTAAAAATATAGCTAAAAAAATATTTTAATTTTGACACAATCAAATTATTTTAAGTGCAAGTATTGTCTGGAGATTTGAAAGCAAAAATTTCGAATTATTTTTTTACTTAAAAATCTTATTCCTATGTCAAAAGATTAAAAAAAAAACATATCGGATACTTCCACGAAAAGGGCTCTAGTTTTTCCAACTATGTGAAAACGACATTCAAATTATCTCCGCATTAAGTTTTTGTTAAATATGGATGGATCAGTCTTTCTATAAAACTTCTATATTTTAAGATGATTTTACCTAATATATTTGAATCGCTGACTATCAAATTGGTCCTGTAAATTCGAAAGTTTCTAGTCAACTTATTTCGTTGTTAAATTTTAGTGAATGGATTACTGCTTGCAATAATTTTCCTCGTAGACATACCCTTTTCCATCATTTAGCTGTATATTTAAAACCTGACTTAAAACACAAATATTTGTGCAGATATAAATACACTGATACTGTGACTTTTCTAAAACTTTCCAAACCGCAAAGCTATATTTCTAAGAGAGTCAACAACGCAAACGATTTAAGAGGCGCGGGAAAAATTGCCGCCGTTTAGAGCAGGCGAATGGCCTCTTGAGTAAGCCGATAAATAAGCAGGGGCTCGACAACTCAACCCTAGTTACTGTTGACACAACTTTCAGGTGGCATCAGGCCTTAAGCACGTTGGAATTATACGGAATTCTGTTTTCACGAATCCTTTACAATTGGATTGTATGAGTAGGTAGAATTGAATATGTTAATCCTTCTTAAGTCAATCTCTGCATTGTAATCGTTAAAAGAATCGTGGTTGTTCGTGGGTTTGTTGCAACAAAATGTAGCATATTACCTTTTTATTTTGTTTTCTTCTCTTTTGCCTCTGAGGTCATGCGATTATATGACAGATGCACCATAGATGAATTTGGTTCGATTTGTATAAAACGCAGTTTAATGTGTTCGCCGCCCACACAACTACCCTGTTTTTCAAGCACTTCCATCTAACAAATTATTTCCTATGTTACTCTTTACTACCCATTTGAAAACATTGGAAGAAATAGTTCCAGCATTGGCAGGTTCACAAATATATTCACCCCTCCTACCCCCGTGTGGTGGTTTTTCCCTACATAGCGCGGGGATGAAACCGATCCACCTTCTGCCCCTGAATGTTTGCTTCTTGGTCAAAAGGGTCTCGTAATAGTAAAACGACTTTTACAGGGATGTGTTGTGGGGAAATACGGATGGGGAAAAGATGGATGGGTTATAACTTTATTATTTAAAAAAAATTTAAAGCGATAAAATCGAAACTATTTATTTAGTTTCATAGTTTTTACTTCTAGAAGGTCTGACGATTAAGATAAGAATTTTGATAATGGCTCTGAGTATAGGCTAATTCCATACACAGTTATCCTTTCCGTAGTGTGAGTCACGTTTGTAAAAAGTGATTATCACTACAGCTTTTAACATTAAATGAAAAAAAATTAGTGGAATAGCTGATATACACGTATTAAAACTAAATAATGTAACGTGATTGTTTTAATTTAATTAATTTTTTAAATTAAAAAAGCTTTTAATCTCCTCTTAAACTGTGACTTACAAGTTACATGGAATTAGCCTATACTTTTTAAATTCCTAGGTCAAGTATTATATTTTTGAATTCCAATATATTATGTAAGTAACTGACAATGTCTAGATACTTAGTGATTTAGATAAACATTATCATTTAGTTAAAAGCTAAAAAGTTCTGCTCATATTTAACATTAGCTAAAGTAAGTTTGGTTAAAGATATAAAACCAGTATCTTATTTTTAAAAAAACGTAAAGTTTGAAAATGTTTCTAAATTGTTTTTAAATATTTTTTAAAGTTTTTAAAGGCATACAATAGCCATCTGGTCACAATTACACCAATTTCTATAGATGCCAAAAAATTCTAAATTTATTTTTCATCGAAATATATCTTTACATAAAAACCGAAACAGCTACCCTCTAAGAAAACTATTTCTGTCCCCAAACCCTTTTGTGCTAAATCGAACGTGTGTCTCTAATGATTTTCCCTGGATACGCCCCCGCGGCATTTAAGCGCCAAAAACATTCGTTTGGTCCACTCGTGTATCTGGCAATGCTATGTCAGTAAATAAGTGGAGTTGTTTTTCTCCTGGATAAAAAGTCGGAGAAAGCAGAGTGCGTTGACACCAATTTAGAAATCTCGCTGTCAAACGTAGATATACAAAATACTTAAAACTTTAGTTTTAGTAGAATCTTTCTGTCCTGTTTTCTGTAACTTTACTTTTTATCTTCTAAATATAAAGGATCAGGAGTCCGTTTATATATATTTTGTTTTTCAATAGACTGTATTGCAACCATACACACGACAAATTTCACATTTAAGAAAAAAATAAAGAATTGCACATGAAAAGTTTCATTTTGAGTTATTTGTTAAAAAGAATTTACTTTTGAAATGTCTTTTAAATATTCAAATGGGTGGGTTTTTTTAAAGGGGGAGAGAGGGGTGTTTATCTAATTATGAGCCACAATAAAAGAAAAATCGAAGGGTACAACTGTTAATACTTTTTTCTTTAGACTGTGTCAGTTTTACTTGGAGAAAAAAGGGGCTGGGGAGCCCAGTCGGTTAGGCATTCGCCTAGCATGCGAAAGGTCCCAGGTTCGGGTTCGGGCATCCCCAAAATAACTGCCGACCTATAAACGGCCCGTTCAGCCCAAAATGTCCGACGAATAATACCCCGTGTAGAGGGAGTGCACGTTAAATATCCTAAGTCCTAACGCTGCGTACGATGTCGCCCTTAACGGTTGCGTTGGGTGCCTACTCAGGTGTCGGCTCGTCACTTGATTATGGTTCTAAAATACGACGCCCGTCGCCAATAGCCCTCGTGTAGCTCTAGTGCGACGATAATTCAAACTAAACTAAACTAAACTTGGAGAAAAATAATTAACTTATATTAAAATAATTCAAATGTATGAAGATTAAAAAAAAAATTTCATGCAATTTTAAGACTATATTTTACCAACTAGAAACACTTTTCTTGCATTGTTAAATTTATGGTATATACTTATGGTGAATTCGATTCCTTTATTTTACTTAAATTTTCCTATCCTAATAATGATTTTTTTCCCTTACAGGTAAGTTACTGTTTCTCATCTCCATGTTTCAAAGTGGCGTGGTAAGATTTCTTTCATTATTAATTTTCAACTTGTGTTGCTTTGCTTATCGTGACTCAAAAGCCTTATATATGCTCATTACTAGTTAGTCTGCAGATTAACATATTTTCTTCATTAAGTAAAGGATCAAGATTTCTCCCCATTTTAGATACATTCGCTTTTTCTGTATCATTAAACTTATCGTATGCAAGTTTCTTGCATATCATTGATTTTATAAACATAACTTGTTGATTGCGTGATAGTACTTATTAGATATTGAAAAATACATAAGTTAATTTTAAAGTATAATAACATCTGTTGTTCCATCCAAGATCTTAAGATTAGGCTTATTACGGTTAGGGCTTCGAACCTATAGTGTGAAAGGTCATTATAGGTAAACTTTCAATTCTTTCACATATAAATGTACCTATTTTTTTTATCTTTTTTTGTTATCGAAAAGGTATGACGTCTGGGACTCTTATATTTTTGATTGTCCGATTGTACGTTCGGCTGGACATCTGTCTACTTGTCTGTCCACTGTCTTTTCAATTTCTGTTCTAAAGGACCAATTTTTAAAAAAAAAATTAAGTAGGATAGCAGATACTTTCTACTTTCTGTCTGTCTACTACACTGCTCAAAACAATTAGGGGAGCACTTTGCGTACTTTTGTTAACCCTTTCAGTTCCAACTTTTTATTTTTTATTTTAAAAATCTAAAATTTGTGAAACAGATTCATTAAGCATCCAGAATGAAATGGTCAAAATACAGGGAAATAATCTTAATTTTTTTAACTAAAATTTAGGGAGGGGGGAATTGGAATCATAACTTTTGAATAAATTATAACAATAATTTTTTTTAAACTTTATTTGTTAAAAAAGTTAAAATCAATTTTTAAACACCCTAAGAATGCAAGCGTGAAGAATTTAGGGTCAATTTATTTCATAAAATTTTTTGGGGGTGAATTTTATGTTACCATGTTTTTCATATTTTCATTTAATTAAAACATTATTTAATTCTTCAAAAGACATGATTCTATCATCTAATGATAAACAAGTGCGAGCTCAACTTAGTAAGAAAAAAAACGCAAGCAGCTGATTCCAAAGGGAATCATTGGGGGTGAAAGGGTTTAAACCATGCGTTCCCCTAATTGTTGTGAGCGGTGAATAAGGATATCTGTGAATATTAAAGTAACAGGAAAGTTGAATATTTTAGAACTTCTTGATATTAATAAAATCATACGTAAAAAAAACTCCTAATGGCGAAGGAAAACATACCGTTGATCTTGATCACATCTGAAACTGAAATAAAAGTTCGTCTGTAAATCTAACTAAATTACTTCATGTATCTTCTAAGAATACATTAGGAGTTTCTTCGAAGCAGCAACTCTGGCTCTACCTTTTCGCTCCAACTGTGTTGTTACAAATTGGAAGATTCAATTTCATGACGTCATTGCCCGAGTTGGGATTGGCTGAACTGAATTAGATAGCTCCAATCAGTTTGTATAGTTTAAAGAGAGTAGATTTTGATTTACAGTTTCAATCTTTTTAAGTCTTGAATTTTTTTTATTTGTAGGGTTTATTTTAATCAGTTTTCGCTTTCAAAATAGATTACTTCTGCATTTTTTCGACTAAGTTTTACTTTTAAAATGTGAACTGTTTTCTTAATATTTTATCACTTGTTTTTGTATGCTACTTTTCTTTCATAGACCGAAAATTCCTATTAAGCATTAAAAAATGCATTGTTTTTTTATTATGTGGGGCAGTTTATGTTTGTTAAATGTATTATTCCATAATCCTGTTTTACTATGCGAGATTTATGTTGTTTAATTAGTGTAATATAAATATTGAGCATTGGTAATTTTATGGTTCAATATAGCCCATGTGAATTTATGTTCATAAATTTTCTGTTGAACTATTTAGTGATATCGAAATTGTATGTAGCAAAATAACTTTAATAATTCCTTAATGCCAATAATAACTTAAATATGGTTGATACAATAGTAAATCCGACATTTGTGCTTAGCTTTACAGAGCAGCTTACTGCGCATTTGTAATGCTATCTCTCCTCCTTTTGGCATCTATCCTGTATTCCAGAAACCACCAACTATTTCAACTGTTATTTGTGTTTCTAAAAACAAAAAATTGTTCGAGTTTCACTGAACTTGGGGAACAAGCGTCACTTCTAACACCAAAATAATTCACAAAATACAAAAAAATGTTAAGTTCGCTGAACCTACATAATTTCAGAGGGAAGTTTGCACGTGGTGCTGAAGGAGTATTTTCGTGTTACCACACATCTCTGGTTACTCCTGGAACGGCTTGTTATGGTTGGATTGGGTTACATGCCGATTTTAAGTTTACGATTACCAACAGTAGGGGATCCAAAACGTAAAACAAGGAGGGGGGGGGGGTAATAAGAGGAGCGTTAAAAGGATATTCAATATTTCATAGTATTCTTTGATTATGGATAGAATATCAGTTTTCCATAATGGTTATTATAAAAGTACCTTTTACACATTTAACAAATAGGAAAAATTTGGATTTATCAAGAGAGGGAATGTTAAAAGACCTTCGAAAACAAATGTTCGGTCTGAACGTTTCCAGCTATTAATGTCTAGCCTCCTACAAGAGCTTTAACCCGGCAAAACAAGGACGGAGTTTATTATAACCGAAGGTTTTTTTTAGAACTAATATCCTTATGTACCTGATTTAAACTTTAAAACATCAAAATTAAATATTTTTATTAATCTTCTTTCACAGATTTAATTAAGTCTTTTATCGTTTGCTAAATTTGTTAGAAGTTCGAAGAATAATGATGTAATTTTCCACTTCTTTCTTTATAAACGTAGTGTGGAAGCTAAAAAATCCGTTTTCTTTTCGATAATCTGATTCGTGCTTGCTTAGCGTGCTTTGACTCCTAACATTACACATCCAATAAAAGTATTATCTCCAGAGATATTCCTGTAAAGTAAATAAAGATCTGGTCCAGTGTCTTTTTATTCTTACCAAAATCGCTTTTCTCCGTGTTTTTGGACGTAGGCCAATTGATATACAAGTTCAACAGGCAATTCTGGCGCTTATCCTTCCAAAGACTGTCATAAAAATTTCTTTTTTATCAGTTAAAAGATGGAAGATATCTTAAGTAGTTTGGAATATGAGTTTTCACTCGATTTTGGCAAGGAGTTTTTTAGTCGAAATGAGTTGAACAGTAAAATGTTTCATTTTTCAATGTCGAATGTGTGTTTTTTTTAATATATTGTGCCAAAAAATCCTTTTTTAGTTGAAAAGAGTATTAAAATACTTCATTTTTCTATACCGAGTGTTCGTACTTTAGTTCAAAGTGCGGATGTTTCTAGCCTGGGTGTTCAAACTATAGGCCACGGTGTTTGCCCTATGACCAAAAGCATAGGATCCCTTAATACATAAAAAAAATTATTATAAAATTGTCTAAAACATTTACGAAGTTCTTAAAAACTTTTCTTCTAATTTGCAAAATGTTTTACAAACTTTTTTTTTCCTTCATTTCACTTTTTTTTTGTAAAAGTAAAACGATTGTATGGGAAAGTACTTGAAAACATCATTTATAGCTATTTTTGTAAAATCTCTACTTTTAATTTACTCCATTTGACCCTGTTCGAAATTATACGTTCAATCGTCGCATGATATAGGTCGAAAACTTTAAAACACTACTCTGTACATATTTCTCTAATACATTCCCAAACATGTCTGTGCGTGAATTTTTGAATTCAAATCCTGTTTAAAATTCAAATCCTGTCTTTCAATCCCTGTTTTTTTTTTATATTCAAATCCTGTTTAACTTCTAAATTTTGTCGCGGCTTTCACGAGTTATTCCGAGCAATGTGCATACAGTTTCGGAAATGCAATTCAAATATTTGCATTTTCACTCTATGGATTTAACTTAGTTGTATCTAACAACTCACCAATTGAATGAATTGGAGTAAAAGGGATTGGAAAGTTTTTAGGGAAGAGTGTATGCTGGAAATTTAGCTTATCACTCATTTTTTAGCTTCCACATTACGTTTATAACGTAAAAAATGGAAGGTATTGTAATTGTTCAGTCTGTCCGTCACCCACTTTCATAGCCCAAACTACAAATGCTACGGACAAGTGAAACGTCAAAAAATTCAGCGCATCGAAATTAGAATACATTGAAAATTTCAGAGAAGAATTCGAAATACTTGAATTATTTTTTTTAAAAAAAGCTGCATAATGTAATGCTTATTTAACAAGAAGTTTTTAAAGAACTAAAATAGCCTACTTTCCTGTTAATTACTTACTGAAATTCTAATAGGAAAACAACTAGGTTCCTAACAGTAATACCATTAACAATCGTTTCTTCACTAGATTTATACATATTCGAAAAATAAAAATCGCTAAAGACAGCATTCAGCTATAATTTCAATTTCTAAGAGCCAAAATCAACTATGTTTCTTAATATTCTTTCTCAAATTAACTTAATATTATTAATCGTCTGCATGATTTATTTGTAGTACGAAGAATAATTAAATATTTAATAATAACAAAAGTAATGAAACTACTCCAAACTGCATTAAAAAAATAAGAAATGTAAATTAAAACTAAGCATAATTGTATGCAAAAAATATGCCTGGCCGCTTTCTTGGTAAACAATTAATGAACAATCAAAGAATCACATTGTGCTACATTTTATGACGTCATTCCAAACTGATTCATGAAAAAAATATTTTGCTTCAAATAATTTTAAATAAATAAAGTTTCTCATGTTATTGTTGATTTGGCAGCAGTGATTTAAATGACTCAAAATTTAATTTCAATGCTATTTCAATGGGAAATCCGCCGACAGATAGTAATTTTTTGTCCGTCCGTACGTACAGACAGGAGGACAAAAAGTATGAAAGTTTTGTCTCTGAGGTCATAGCTTTCTAACAAAAAAAGAATTTTTACGATACGATCGATAGAACCGATTTTGGAAGGGAGGTACGGACAGACAGACGGACATCGACGGTATGTCAATACCTACTTTTTCATTTTTTTTAATTCTTTCAAATTAAAAAAAGAAAAGTAGGCTAAAAATATGCCTTGCCGCTTTCTTAGTCAACAATTAATGATTAATCTAAGAATCACACTCTGCTACATTTTATGACGTCACACCAAACTGATTCATGAAACAATTATTTTGCTTTTCATATATTTTTAAATAAAGTTTCTCATGCCATTGTTGATTTGGCAACAGTGATTTAAATGACTAAAAATTGAATTTCAATGCTAATTCAAAGGGAAATTCGCCGACAGATAGATTTATGTCCGTCCGGACGTACAGACAGACGGACAAAAAGTATGAAAGTTGGGTATCTGAGGTCATAGCTTTCTAACAAAAAAAGAATTTTTAAGATCCGATGTAAACCGATTTTGGAAGAACAGTACAGACAGACGGACATCGACCGCATGTCAATACCTACTTATTTTTAATAAAGTTCTTCGTGCCATTGTCTATTTGGCAACAGTGATTTCAATTGACTCATAATTGAATTTCAATGCTAATTCAATGGGAAATTCGCCGACAGATAGTAGATTTATGTCCGTCCGGACGTACAGACAGACGGACAAAAAGTATGAAAGTTGGGTATCTGAGGTCATGGCTTCCTAACAAAAAAAGAATTTTTAAGATCCGATGGATAGAACCGATTTTGGAAGGGGGGTACGGACAGACAGATGGACATCGACCGCATGTCAATACCTACTTTTTCATTTTTTTAATTCTTTCGAATTAAAAAGAAAAGTAGGCTAAAAAGCATAGGAAGCCATTTTTATTAGAATTAAATCACCATTGCCATTCGCAACAATCGCTCGAGAAACTTTAATTCTTTTAGACAATAAATTAAAAAATTTTTGCGACATCGATCAGTTTGAAATGACATCAATTATATTTCACTAAGAGATTCTTTGTTTGTATGTTGATATTAAAGGTTTCGGTTCCATTTAAAAGAGAGGAA
This sequence comes from Oedothorax gibbosus, assembly GCA_019343175.1. NCBI lineage: Eukaryota > Metazoa > Arthropoda > Arachnida > Araneae > Linyphiidae > Oedothorax > Oedothorax gibbosus. The sequence continues at coordinate 3,090,740 of CM033271.1, read as the reverse complement.
TATTACATATTTATTCTTTGAAATATAAATGAATTTTTTCAAACAATAATAATTATTGAAGAAATAATTATTGAATTTTCGAAATAAAATAAATGAAACTAGCCAATTTTAGCATGTAAATGTTTAATATAGAATAAATGCTGTGTTTGGCGCCGTTTTGCCTGTTAAACACAACTGTTGTGTGGAAGAGGGTTAAGTGACAGATTCTGTTACAAACCTACTTGTTTTTGTTCACATTAGATATACTCTTGAAGAAAAATAGTTTTCTTCTTTGACCATGTTTCAAAATTACGAGGACCCTAGGTTATAGCCCTCGTGCTGCTCTCGTACAACGTTATTTCAACTCAATAAACCAAATATGCTTATTAAGAAAAGATCCAAGTTTTTTAAACGAAATAAAAAGCATTGTGCCAAATTTAAAATGAATGCGAACTGTATATTTTGCTAGTTTTTAGTCAGTTGGATTATTGGATATTAATCGCCGATTAAAAACTAATGATTTTCAATCGATTCTTTGGTCAAAATTGTGCTGTTTTACTGTAATTAAAGTGAATGCCAAATTATTATTTTCTATTCAAAACATGCTTTAACATTGCTTTATGGCTTATTGAGAATAATTTTGATTGTTTTAAAAACTACCAATAACCCGTTTTTTTTGGTAGTTAACGCATGTTGAAATTGATCTCTTGAATATAACATCTACCAAAAATTTAAGTCAAAAGAGCATATTTGGAAGTTTCTGTGCCAATAAATAACTTTGGAAACACACAAAAATTTAGTGGCAGCTTTGTCAAACATATCTGAGTTTCATGTTTGGCTCTTCATGTTATAGTAGTTCTTTACTATCACTCCAAAGCAGCCGGTTTTAATCAGTTCAAAAATTCACTTTTATCTATCTACGTTACAAATTTGATCCAGCGTTCTATAAGAGTTCCCTTAACTATCACTCGAAAATAGTTTTTTTAAAAAAAACTCCAGTATCTCTCCCATAAATTCTTGTTCTCAAAGTGTGTTTTGATTGGGTGCGTATCTTTGGCTATTTGTGCCTGGTGAACTAGATCTTTTCAGAGATATGCTCTCCCTTTATCTCAATTGAAGACTATCTTCGGTGAAGGACGATAGAAAGGCTGTTAGATTTGGTGATTTATCTCTGTCCGCTATTTTACTAGTTTTAAAAGATTTTGAAGAAATAGCCCAGGTTTCAAAGGTGTATAGAGAAGGGGCGTCTGAACCATTATTTTTAAGATTTTATTACCATGGTCTACTAAGGTTAACTTTATAATTGTAATCGTGTCTTGAGCTGACCAAAAAAAGTATACGGTAAGAAAAAAAAATTAAGATTTCAAATTATGCGGGAATGATAATTTTGGATTTAGAAAATACGCAGGTAATCACATTCAAAAATCTTTTACATTAAAGTAACTCTGCTCTGGCAAATATACCGGGTGGCCCAGCGGGTAGTGCTTGAAACAAATGAAAAAATAAAAACAAATAAGAGACATGAGAAGAATTTAATGACGTTTATTGAATGGACATATTGGGCAATTAATGATAAAGAGGTTCGAAGTGCCCGCCATCTTTAACAAGGACAGCAGTTAGGCGGTTCTCGAATCCAACCATACTCCTTATCCATACCTTCCTCCATACTCCTGCCATACTCCATTTGTTTGGCCAATTCTTTTTGTGGAACTTCTCACAAAAGCTAAAAAAAAGCTTCCCACAAAAAGAATTGGTCAAACAAAAGGAGTATGGAGGAAGGTATTTGTAAGGAGTATGGTTGTATTCGAGAACCGCCTAACTGCTGTCCTTGTTAAAGATGGCTGGCACTTCGAACCTCTTTATCATTAATTGCCCAATATGTCCATTCAATAAACGTCATTAAATTATTCTCATGTCTCTTATTTGTTTTTATTTTTTCATTTGTTTCAAACACTACCCGCTGGGCCACCCGGTATTTTCCTATTATAAGGACGCAAATGATATTATGTGGACTACAAATTCGTCTGTTATTGAAAGTTAGTCTTATAAACAAAGTATCAACATATATTGTTGCAATTGCCAATTAATTTTGGATCGAAGAAATGTTAAAAGGTTACAACTAGTAGAAAAGGACTACTCTTAAAAATTCTTCCTACAATTAACGGAAATTTTACTTGCAATTTTGCTGCTGGAATATTTCCGAGAATTGACAACGATTTCGTTTCTGACGAAAAGACCCTTCAAGCCCGCCAACAATTCGTCAAAAAACGAAAATATTTTGGAAGCAAAATTACCAGGAAAATTTCCATTAATTGAACGAAGAATTTTTGATAGTGTAGGTCCAATGCAACTTTTGGCTAGGCTATCCCTAATTGGCGACGCCTTCAATGGATTTCAAAATTCCGCTGCCAAATCCTAGCAACCCCCCAATCTCTTTAGGACATCTTGTTTTATTGCCCAGATTACTTAAGTGATCAAAAGAAAGAGACAGATAACCCCCCCCCCCCTCTCTTCTTCCCCCCTTGTTTGTTGGCGATAAATTGCTATCGCCACTACACACCACAACTCTTGATTCAGTTCCACACATGCCTTTCTTCCCAATTGAGGAGGAGTTAAAACCCATTCATTTGTGTTGTAAATCTTTATTTTTTTGCGTGTGTGCTGAAAATTTGAATATTTACAAGATTTGCTAATATCAGTTGATACGGTTAGAATCTCAGTAGATAGTGCAGATTGTGTTTTGTTGTCTTATGCGATTTGTTCTGGATTGTACTGGTTATCTTATCTCGAAGTTTCTCAGTGCCTAACCCTGATCATTTTGGAACTTTTGGTAAGAATATAATTTATTATTTATACGTTATACAACTAAACCTCGTTCAAACGAACACTGTTAAACCAAACTACTGAGGTCACGAACAAAATTTCGTCCACCGAGCCGCTAACGAATTATGCTTAAAACATGCATTTTGCAGGTCCATTGGAATTCATTTTAACGAAGTTTGTCTGTACTTAATGTGGTTTTGTAAACGTTGACTTCGGATACTTCTTAAACAATGGAAATTCTACAAATCTTTCACTGCAAATATGACTATTTGTCTTGCATTCTAAATACTTATCTTTACTTATCAGAACTGTACAATGCTTTTAACTTTTTCAATTCAATAGAATCGTTATTAAAATTTTAGTACACTATCTACTTGCAAATTTTAAATTAATCATTAACTGTTACGAGTTCCATTCTTTTTTACAATTAGATTTAGATTTAGTAACTTTCTGCATTTTCAATCACTCGAAATGGTTTTTTTTTTCAAAATCAGTTTTAGATACACTCTTAAAAAAACGAGTGGTTTAACTCGTCTGAGTTAATTTTCCATCTTTCCGTGCCGAAATGCACTTCTCTATAGATGAATTCACTCTTTTTCGGAGTGGGTAAAAGAATAAAAGAAAACAATCTGCGTCCTACACTCTTAAAACGAGCGGTTTTAACTCAGTCTGAGTTAATTTCCACTCCTTTCCGGTGCCGAAAATGCACTTCTCCTATAGGAGTGAATTTCACTCTTTTGTTTTAAGAGTGTACCTTGTGGATTTGCTAATCAATTAATTGTATCTATCAAATAATTTACTTTTTAAAAAGCACTTTAGATTAATAATTCATTTTAAAAAAAACAGCAATACATATCATTTTGTCTCTTTCAAAAGGAATATTTTAAATCTGTAATTAACCTAGAAATATATCGCCCGACATCTGCTCATATCGATTCTTCATCGTCCTAAGTTAATCCTTTACGCCTTACAAAGTGACTTCCTTGACTTTAATGACCAAACTTATGCACGTTTAATGTTTCGAAAGGGATAAGTGATGGGTTCAAGTTAAATCTTTCTGCTAGTATCACGTCATTTGGTTAGCTCCAAAACTTCATTAAGATCCAAAGATTTACTATTTCTTCCCTTGGAAAGTACACCGCAAAATCTTCAAAAGTACACTTGTGCCACCTTTTCTTTTAAACGCCAAGGATTTAAACCAATGGGAATTTTTTTTTATAATAAAAGTTTCTAAACAAAAGACCAGCTATTTTTTGTCTCTTTTTTTAGCTGTTTTTTAACAAATAAATGAGTTTCTCCGAGCTTATTTTTTTATCACCTACAGTTTTATCGCACATCGCAGTGACTTTTTTTAAAGAAAATCTGATGTTCCTACATTTACTTTTTCTCTACACTGTTAAAAATTTTGTGCTTGGTTACACCATGATATTGGTTCCTAGTAGCTGCAACGGCTGAATGGTGAAACGTTCCACCATATTTTTGGTATTCGGTTGAACCATTTCTCAGGTTTTTGTTTCCAAATCCAGAAAAATGGTTCAACCAAACACCGAAAAAAAGGTGAAACATTTCACCATTCAGCCGTTGCAGCTACTAGGAACCAATATCATGGTGTAACCAACCAATATCATGGTGAAACCTAGCACCAAATTTTTAACAGTGTAGTGCTTATAAAAATGCTAAAAAAATACGTGCTCTATGTCTATCTTGAACATTTTTTAAACAAATATAGCACGTAGATGCTTAGTTTGTCTTTGAAATCGGCTGAAAATGCCATTACATTTAAGAAAAGTAGTGTAACCAATCTAATTTTAAGGATAAAGATATTTATCTTAAAATTATAGATAAATGTGCAGAAGAATGTAGTTTTGAATATTTTAGGTCATTATTTAGTTCAGCTTTAGTGTGAAGTTTTCGCTATAACGAAAATACATGGCACAGTTTTGGTTGTAACTTATAAATCTAATACATTTTATTTCTCCTTAATTATAATTGGTACAAAAATTACTGTTTTTAAGTATTCTATACTGTTGTGTTGTTGTTGTTGTTGCTGATCCCTGTTGCCCAGCAGAGCTAGACCAGGTCTATGATATTGCACCCTCTCAAGAAATCAATAACCAACAATGGTCGCTCAAGATCTTTTTCTGGCCACTACAAAATCGTGATATCGTAGCTTGCTCCTGACTGCTGCACCGAAGGGATAGAGATCCGCCGGGACGATTACTCTTGTACCAAGGGTGCACAGGGGGAATGGCAAATGCAGACCGAACAAGGCATTTATGTCTAGAGTATTCATTACTATTAATCGTTAGTTGAAGCTATTCAATCGTATAAATAATTATTAAGCTATTACGAGTTTAAATTTACACTGCAAGCCATTATGTTGCGTGTAAATCTATCTATAATAGTTAAGAAGACATTTATTAGATACAACAAAAACGCCTACAACGATGCGGTCTACTTTAAAAGATTTACTGATCACTAGAGTCGCATATTTAACGGTGATAAAAAAAAGTTACTAAGATGTTTATTTGTATTTTACTATAGCGATTTTCGATTGAATGTCGCATCGTTATCCCTATAATGGCATTTCGTAATGAACCCCGCTTGGCCATAAATAGAAATGGCTATTTTAGATAGTTTTAAAAAAGTATATTTAACCAGTAAGATTCTTTAAAGCACATTAGACAAAATGAAATAAGAGAAAACAGTCGTGAAGAGATTTAAATAATGACCTCTCTGGATTGAAAAGGTACATTGGGACTGTAAGATAGACCAAATGTTCTTTTTAAAGAACAATATTTTTTGTTTTTAAACCAAATTATCATATTTTTTTTTAATATTGTTTTTGACATATGACCGTTTTTCAATCTAAAAGTTAAATTTTAATTGCATCAAAATTAACCCTTTCAGTCCCAATCACAATTTGGTATCATTTTAGAACAAAATTCTGATCGTCTATAGCCATTTATGATATCAAAAAGCACATCATTCGATTCTTCAAACTTTTTTCTATTGGAAAATATTTTTTATTAATCCTAATAGATGTCAGCCCTATTATTTTTTTTTAATTATGATCAGAAACATGATGATGCCAAATGGCATCACTGGGACTTGAAAAGGTTAAAAACATACAATACTAATTTATAGTGAGTCCAATTAAATAACCAAAGTCAATTTAAATAAAAAGTGTGTTTTCAAGACTAGAAAGTAGAAAAAAAAACATTTACAACATAACTTGATTCTATTTTCAACATCTCTAGTTTTTACAAATTTCTTTTATCGTTGGGAAGCAGACTCTATTTAAATGAACCGTGATTTAGATTTTCTCGTAAAATATGTTAGGAATATTTATAGGATTTTTAGAGGCAGTCAAGCAATTTATATACTTCTTATAGATTCATGAAAGTTGTTTTCAATTTTGACGAGTTAGGTATCGTATCTTTTTTGTTCGGTGTTATTTTGAAATTATATTCTAATTACTTGGTAAGTTTTCGATTTGTATCAAGCACAATTTAAATTAGTTTTAATATTTTATCTGTTCTTTTTCTATTATTTTCTATAATGATTAAAAACTCTTAAATTGTACAAACATCCAGTATCCATAAAAAGAAAATCACTTTTTTGAAAACTTTTTGACACTTTTGAAAAAAACAACTTTTGAACAAGAAAATCACTTTTTTGGAAACTTAAAAAAAAAAGTCCGAACAATGAAAAATTCTTCAGTAATCTGTTTCAGCTTCCACAGTACGTTTATAACGTAAAAAGTGGAAGGTATTATAGACGTTCAGTCAGTATGTCCGTCCGTCACCCACTTTCATATCCCAAACTACAAATGCTGCAGGCAAGTGTTATACGTCAAAAAAAAATCAGCGCATCGAAATTAGAAGACATTGAAAATCTCAGAAAAAAAATTCGAATTCGAAGAACTTTAATTATTTAAAAAACTGCGAAATTTAATGCTCATTTAAAAAGCATAAGAAGCCATTTTTATTAAAATTAAATCGCCATTGCCATTCGCAACAATCACTCGAGAAACTTTAATTCTTTTAAATAATTAAAAGAAATTTATTTTTGTGCGACATCAATCAGTTTGAAATGACGTCAAATATATTTCTCTGAGATTCTTTGTATGTTGATATGAAATATTTTGGTTCTATTTAAAAGAGAGCAATATTATAAATTTATTCTTTGAAATATAAAATAATTTTTGCAAACGATAATAATTATTGAAGAAATAATTATTGAATTTTCGAAATAAAGTAAATGAAACTAACAAAATTTAGCGTGTAAATGTTTATAATAGAATTAATTTTGTGTTTGGCGACTTTTTTAACTGTTGAATACAAATGTTGTATGGAAGCGGGCCGAGTGACAGATTCTGTTACAAACCTACTTATTTATTAATAAAATCACTCCACCGTCTCCCTTCCAAAGGGATCAAACGGTAAATAAACAGAAAATCCTTTCTATAGGCCACAAAACACAAAAAAAAGTTGTCTCCGCAATGTCGTTATAGCAGTCGCATATTCACTTTATGGCGAGGCGATCTTTTATGCGACGACATCACAATAGGATGCACAGTGCATTGTTCTCCGCGATGTAAGGATTTTATTGGTGATAGCACTAAAACTAATTTATTACTCGTATTTGTGTGGTTTATTTGGTGTAGCAAGCGGTTTACGTGTACACTCGATTGGATACTGTTCGAAGACGAATTCTTTTAGGGGATTCAAGTAGAAAATAACTTTTTTTTTCTTTGTAAGAATTTTAATCCTTTACTGAGGATGTGGCTCACTTGTGGCCACTCGTAAGTTTTAGTTGTAGAATCCGTTCAAATTAAACATGGTATAGCAGGCAAATAGGCACTTGTGTTATTATCTAAGTAGCCTTACCAGATTTATTTCAGTGATAAAATTTCATAAAATTCATTTTTAAATTTTCATAAATTATATTTTATTTACGTTGTTTTTATTTAGAAAAAAAAATTATTTGTATTTTTTTTATAAAATTAAATGGAATATCAATTTTCTTATTTGTAGCTAGGTAGTTGAAATGCAATTTTATTGCGAAATGCAGCACGTCTAGTTACCCTACACTGTTAAAAATTTTTTGCTTGGTTTCACCATGATATTGGTTCCTAGTAGCTGCAACGCCTGAATGGTGAAACGTTCCACCATATTTTTGGTATTCGGTTGAACCATTTCTCAAGTTTTTGTTTCCAAATCCAGAAAAATGGTTCAACCAAACACCGAAAAGAAGGTGAAACATTTCACCACTCAGCCGTTGCAGCTACTAGGAACAAATATCATGGTGAAACCAACCAATATCATGGTGAAACCTAGCACCAAATTTTTAATAGTGTACAACTGAGCCAAGTTTTTCAAATTTTGTTCCCATAGGAATTCAATATATACTAAGTCTTCACTAAATATTTTTCTCGGTTGGTTAATGCTTTTGTAAACCACGGTCCACCTCTTTATTATTGCTGTTGTAAAAATTTTTACAATTTAATATGTGAACCATTTAAATGTTATATCAGTTATAAAATGTGTTTTTTAAAAAAGGGTTGAAATTTGATTGATTTTAAGAATAAGTGCACACATCAAATGGATTCCAGACTAGTGTAAAACCAACTAAAGCAAGTTAGAAGAAATTTCCTTTAAGAATCGCTCACAAAGAAGACTCTTCCACTATTGTTTATTTGCATATTAAATCTTCGGATACAACTCGAAAATATCTCCACCCCCTAATAACTACGTATATACGGTCGAAACTGGTCAAGTGGTCTTTGAAAAGGTAAATATGAGCCATGTAATAATAAATAAAGTCCGTTAAATTGGCTGTTAAATTGTTGTCAAATCGGCGAACGGCCCGTCACAAATTCCGCGAGTGGTGCCAAAAGATAAAACTCCAGAATTCTTCCTTACGAAATTTAATATGCACTTGCATCTTCCTCTTTTTCTCTCTGGTCTTTAATGATAATGACTCCATAAGCTCGTTAACTTTTGCGGTTAAGGATTTAAATTAGGTAATACCGAAAAATGTTTTTTTTTAAAGAAAGTGGCAACGAATAAAAGAACTTATGGTGCGCTTAGAATAAAGCTCCGAATGTGAATGTTTACTTAAAAATAGTTTATGTTCAACCAACCATCGTGTGTTATTCATATGGATATATTTATTTAAACAAATAATAAAGCAAATGCTTGATATGCAGCTACGATCTTATTATGCAAGAGTTTACCCTTATTTTTTTTCTGATTTGTTATGTAAATGCTATTCCACTTCTAAATATTATTTCTAATAAGTAATGATAATTGTTGAAGTTTGTAATATTATGTTAACGTGACGCGTGACTATGTAAGTGCAATAAATTTATTCGCTGTTATAGGTGGCGAGTTTTGGAAATTTTTTCATTTTTTTTATTAGAGAAGGATTGTTAATTTCTGTTAGCGTATATAAGTTTTATATATGTAAAAAAAAATTTCAAGCTTCAGGATATCTAGAAGCCCTTACTCCTAGCCGGAATTGCAATAAGCATTAGTCCGTCAGTTTTTTTTTTCCACAGCTGAAATGCACCCGCAAAACTTAAGAAATTACTTTGATTAGCCACCTTTTTACTGCACGTAAATTTTTCTGTGACAGTATAAAATAATTAAATTTTTTTAAAAAACTAAACTCCTCGGCGTAACAGGCCATTAGTGGGCCAAAACCTGCCGTGCCCATTTCAGCTTTCGTGACCTAGTTTGCTAGGCATATGTCCCGGTAAGGGGGTCAGCCTCACGCGGATCCCCAGTGTTTAGTTCCCAAGCATGCTTGGTACCCATTTTATCGACCCACTCAAGGGATGAAAGGATGGGTCAACCTCGCCCAATCCGGGATTCGATCCCCGGACCTGTGGCGGGGCAATGCGAAGCACTACCACTAAGCCACTGGGCCTAAATCAAAACTGACATACATTAATAGTTATTTTTGACTCGAATGGCCTTTCGATTACTTAATTACTTTCATAGCATTAATCTTTTTCCGATAACTTTTTTGGTATCATGTTAATATTCCTTTTCATCAGTTATCCAACCAGTCCAATCCATCTGTGCATAAGACACATTCTTTCTAATATAGTGGTTCGAAAGATGGAAATTAAGAATCTTTTTTTCTTTCAAAATTGCGTGAACGGGATCAATTAACTTTCAAATGCATTCGTGCCACAAACTCAGAACGCGGTGCAAAAGAATATTTTTGGAAATCGATCTGTACAAAAATTTAAAAATGTGGAATATATTTCTTGCGTTTCTTTTCAAAGCAAATACCTATCTAAAAATTGCTAAATGTTTATGAAATCAGAATGAAATATCATTCGCAATTCATTCCATCAAAAGAAACGCACTTTAAGATAGTAGGACCAATTTAAACTTAATTCGCGATTTAAAGGAGCTTATTATACGAAGTCACGATAAAGTACTATTTTTAGAAAGATATTCAAAAGGCCTAATACATTATTTTACAGTTTGCCAAATTATTTCTTTACAGTTGGTGCAAATTTTGTGAACAGATATGAAGATAGGAATAACAATAAAACGAATTGAAACTAACATATCATCCTGTTGTATATTATCAAAACGGATGAAATAGTTTGTCAAAAAATGTCGGCGCTTGAATTTTTTTTATAAATCTTCAAGAATTATTAATCGAATATCCAGATGATTTCTCTAGTTTTTTGTGTAATTCTTGTTTTCATTCGTGATGAACAAATTATTTTATTCTTTGACAAACATTGTAATATTTCAAAATGTATGCATTTCGTATACAGGCCTGACCAGAAGTGACGTAACGATATCTTTTTTGTTCGTCGTATTGGCTGTACCAATGAAGAAAAAGCCTGCTCGCCCCACACCGACTATACTTTTCGAGTTTCGAATAAATTTCGAGAGCAGGTTTCTTCTTTTTAACCGCTGGCATTCTCCGAACAGGACGGAGAACTTATATGGACTAATTGATTGAGTAGGCCTTGGCTTGAGTATTTCCCTTAATTAAACTATTAATCATTCGGACTTAGAGGTATTCCTTTTTTGAATATCCACCTATACACAGGGCTGGGTAGCTCAGTCGCTTAAGGCGTTCGTTACAGTCCCAGGTTCGGTTCCAGTCATCGTCGAAATAACTACCGACCTATAAACTTCATATTCAGCGGAATAATACCTCGTGAGGGAGTTGCACGCTAAATATTGTTCCGACGCATCGTGCGATGTTGCCCTTAAGAGTCGCGTTGGATGCCTACTCAGGTGTCAGCCCGTCGCCATTAGCCCTTGTGTAGCTCTAATGAGCAAATAATTCAAAATAACCCGAATAGGTTACGAGAGTAGGTTTCTTCTTCGGCACTAACAGGAGGAGTAGCTTCTGTGGCCTTCTTAGTTGAGTAGCCGCGTCTTAACTATACCTCTTTAATTCAACTATTAAGGGTCTTGTATGGGAATAGATCTCTATACAATTCCAATGGAAAAACTTTTGACTATTTTTAAATAAAGTACACGACATGTACTCACGAAAACTTACCAAAAAATACAGAAGAAAGTTATTTTGCCATTAAAATAATTAATAAGTATAATTTTAAAGATATTAATTAGTTATAATTAAAACAAAAGTTTTTAGTAATTATTCACAAGTTACAGATGGCAGCACTAACGGCATGTAAATATCTAAACAAAAAATTTTTTTAATTATAACAAATTAATATCTTTAAAATTATACTTAATAATTATTTTAATGGCAAAATAACTTCTGTATTTTTTGGTAAGTTTTCGTGAGTACATGTCGTGTACATTATTTAAAAACAGGGTCAAAAGTTTCCCCATTGGAATTGTATAGAGATCTGTTCCCATACAAGACCCTTGATAATTTTTCTTCAGAAAATTATGATTTAAAGCTATTCCTTTTTGTGAATCCTACCTATACCTATATACTACCTATACCTATAGGTATAGAGAATAGTATATATAGATACTATAGGTATAGAGAATTGTATAGAGATCTGTTCCCATACAAGACCTGAAATTTTTCTTTAGAAAATTATGATTTAAAGCATTCCTTTTGTGAATCCCTACCTATACCTATACCTACCTATACCTATATACTACCTATACACCTCATCTCCGGAATGAAGACCGTGTCGATACTTGGCGGAATGTGAGAGCGCACATAAATCTCTCAAAACACGCGAACGTAGCAGCTTTGGATTCCGCCCAACCTTTGCACTTTTTTTCTTCTCTTCTCGGGATCCGAACGAAACTGATTACTTTTCTCTCCCTTTTATACACGATTCCTGGCTCTATTGTCTGGAAATTCGAATTTATTGAAATAAATTCACAGTGCGTGTGTTTCGACGATTTTCCTCTGATGTTTTTGTGAAAGCTTTTTTTAAGCTTGAAAGGTAGCGAAAGGAAGTGATTTGACTATCATGGAGTTTGAATTTACCGAAATCCAAGGGAAGCTTAATACACGTACTGCCTTATCCTTTATGAAAAAAGAATTATAAGATTGGAAAAGTTATCAATATGCAAGCAGGTTCTACAATGTCATTTATTTAAGCGGAGCGTTATGTTTTGAATCCTGATAATAGGAACATTTTAATGTGCTATTTTTATTTAGAGGGATCTTGTCTCAAAAACCTATTACAGACTTTCCTCTCTAATGGATTATTTTTTTTAATTTCGTTCTTATTTTGGTAACACCACAAATAGTGTTTATATTTCTACATGCATTGTAATGATTATGATAACAGATTAAGATCTTTAAACATGTATCCCCTGATCCCTACATGACCCCTACTTATGATAACAGATTAAGATCTTTAAACATGTATTCCCTGGAATACAGGAGAGCTAGGGGTGATTTAATACAGTTATTCAAGTTCATAAAACAGGGAGACATGGAGGGCTTAGATTTTACTTTAAATAGCCGGACCAGAGGTCATGATCAGAAATTGAATAAATCGAGCTTTAGAAGGGAGGTAAGAAACATTATTTTTACAATAGTTGTCAATGAGTGGAATGCTTTACCAGATTATGTTGTGCATTCGAAGAGAGTATAGAAGATTTTAAGAAGAAACTTGACGGACATTGGAAACTGGTAATGTATTAGATTTATTTTGGACCAACCTTGCTGGGCCTCTGGCCTGTTGTTGGTCGACAGTTTTTGTATTTATATTTGTTAAAATCATGATTTTTAGACAAAATTACCGCAACGGACGGGAGACTAAATATATTTTTAAATAATTGATTAAACAACCAGATAATATTTCCTCTTGAAATTCGTTTTGAAGTTATTGCTAGTATAAGTGCCCGTCAATAAAAAATTGAAATGTTAAAACAATACTTTGAAACATAGTGACTTTAATGATTATGCATTAAGTCTAGGGAACAGATGATTCCACTTTCGAAAAATCTGCAGTCTTAAAACAAACGAGCGGTTTTAACTCAGTCTGAGTTAATTTCTACTCCTTTCCCTGTCGAAAATGCACTTCCCCTATAGGAGTGGATTTCACTCTTTTTGCGGAGTGGGTAAAAGAAATAAAAGAAAACAATCTACGTCCTACACTCTTAAAACGAGTGGTTTTAACGCAGTCTGAGTTAATTTCCACTCCTTTCCGGTGCCGAAAATGTACTTCCCCTATAGGAGTGGATTTCACTCTTTTGTTTTAAAAGTCGGTCAGACTATATAGGACCATTTCTATGACCATTCAAACTGACGCGGTATTATTGTCATTAGTTCCGCTGTCGCAATATTATCAACTACAGTTCTAGTCCGACACACGTCTAATCAAGCCACACTATTCTGCTAACTTCGCCAAACTAAGCTAAATGATCATTTAACACGTTCCATCGCTTTATGCTCTCCGGTACTGAACTCGTTTCGCTAATTGCGTCAATTACAACTCCCTTTGTTGTACAGGGATGGAATGAGTGCCAGCCCCAATAAACGCTCCTTATGCAAATTAACTGGAAGAATTTTGAAGCTATTTAGCTGTAACGATCCACCAAATGTTTTGGGTATAGTCACAGCTAGGCATCGAATCTTTTAACTTAGACTTGATAGTTACCCTAAACTACGTGCCCTTTAGGTTACTTTACCTAGGCTAGCTAAAGACTTTAATGAATACGAGTTACCATATTGGTGGTATGGTAACTCGCGTTCACTAAACTAGTGTTCTCTAAGTAAGGTATCTAAAGAGGGACTGTCAGTCCCTAATGCATTAGTTTTGAAATCACAACTTTTGCAAAAGAATTGCTTTGCCATGTTATCCCATTTTTACCAGGTATGGGAATCAGCATAACATCCATTTAAAACAAAATTGAAAAGAAAATAACATCCGGTTATTTAATTAGTAATTAATAAAATTTTAAAATAGTGTCGCCATCTGCTGTATATTTATGGCATTTTAAAACTTCAAAAAAATATATTTAAATAACTAGATAACATTTTCGTTTCAAATTTGTTTTATTTCGATGTTATGTTGGTTCCCATACCTGGGGGGAAAGAGCTAACATGTCAAAGCAATACTTCGGCTGAAAGTGTGATTCCAAAACTAATGCATATATGGGACTGACAATCCCTCTAAAGGGCACGTAATTGAGAATAAAGTATCGAGTGGTCAAAGGAAGCATTCTCCAAACCTACAACTTGTCGTGGCTCGGCAGTTGGTGAAGTCGATATGGGTTACGTAACTCGGTCATCTATAAACGAGGATATACAATTCGGTACAGTAACTGTAATACAGACTTTTATTGGCTATTTTATCATGTGACCTGTAAAATAGCCACTAACACTTGAGATTGTGGATACGGTCACCGTGTGTTCTCGTAGATGACCATCTCAAAACCCTAGTTAAGGTAGTTCTGAAGGTTTTGTCCTACAAATAGTCAAACTTCTGCCTTTACTCTTTCTCAAAATGTACCGAAACTGGGAAATTTGTAAATTTTCCAAAATTGGAATTGATTCTCGGCTCTTACTTGAAAGGGAGAAGTACACACTTGGATTCTTCACTTCCGACACAACGTTCATGAATGCGCAACACCGAATACGTGCCGCATGCGTTTAGCACCAAGAGTCCCTTTCCTTTTGCTCAATAGCGCATAGCCATCGGATTTAGAAACATAGGTGCGGAGAGGGGTTAAAGTTGGTTCTTTTGTGCTAAATTGCGCTAATTTAAAATTCAATTACTATTTTTAATTCAATTACTTTTATCGTTTTGCTGATGTTTTCAGCTAGCTTCCTTAATTCTTCTCACCATTTTGATCGTATGGGAGCCATGAAATGTCATTAGTTTTGTCGACACAGCACCAACTAAAAGAGTTGGTGCTGTGTCGTAACAGTTAACAAGATACATTAAAGAGAGTGGACTGCGGATTGGCAAACCCTAAAGCGTCCCCTACATAAAAACGTGATTTGGTACCAAGTCACGAGGTATAGGCCATTTGGCAAGTTTTTCACAACAACATGAAAACGCGTTAATACCTAGCGATATAAAAGAGTAGTTAGCGATTCATCTTTGTTCCTTTTCTATTTAGGTGCAACAAAAGGTTGCTTCTTTTGGCATCTTATTGTACCTGTTTTAGTGAAAACGATAAAAAAATTTATAGTTATTTTTGTTGTTGGTCTGATCACTATATGAGCCAGAATATTTCCTAAGAAATTAAGTTAAAATGGGACATCATTTCCTTATTTGTCTAATTATATTTGTATGTATACTGTGTATATCTTATATTGAGTTTCAGAAAAGATGCTATCTTGTCCTATTAATTTTTTTTTCTTTTTGTACACTTTTTGCTGGCTTCTCTGTTTTATCCATATTTTATAATTGACCTTACTGGAATTTTGTATTTTAATGTTTTTATTCCTTGTTTTTCTTGTTGTGTTCCCTTTTAGTTTTTGTATTTGTGATCTATCTTGTATTAGTCCTCTACCTTTAAATGGACTTGTTCTGTATGGTAGTAGTAAATAAATAAGAACCCAAGCCCAATAAACAGAAACTTAGAGAAGGGTACCGCCTCTTGAACCAGTAGGACAAACTTTTAACAAACTCATTCAGCATTTCAAAAAGTCTGCGTATCACATTCTTTATCACAGTCATTGTTTTGTCACAGAAAAACTAATGTATTTCATTTCAATCAAACAACCATTCAAAACATTTACAACTGATATGAGTGGCATCGTAATGCTCTCAAAGTATCGAATGAACGTAAACAAACACATAAAAGCGGTATCCGAAATGTAGAAATAAAACAAATTTCGAAGAAGCGATGTAGGTTCACTAGACGTCGCTTTACTGTAGACAGAGTAGTACTACTTTACCTGTTCACCAAAGAAGCAAAACTATTCAATTACGGAATACATTGGCTTATAAGGGGCCCCAGCGCCCGTTCAGACAAAAATAAAAATTATACTAACGAAATTAACCAAAAAAAAAGTCAAAAACGAATTTCAAATTACTACCCATATAAAAGGGGGAGGAAATACAAATCAAAACACAAATAATTAATCCAAATATGACAAAAATAACAATCTGACACACGATATATAGAAACAGATTACAGAACTGCAAAATACAAGAAAACTTAACTCTTGGTTTTAAAACAAATGAATAAATGTAATTGAGTTGACACGAAGTGTTGTTATCAATTATTTAAATTAGATCATATATTTTATCAATCCCTACATCAATATTTTAAATTTTTTTTTTTTTTGTTCAGTTACAGAGTTCAAAGTTTTGGGTACTAAATACATAAGCCTTTTGTAAAATATTTCGTTATTGTCTTCAGGTATATTGTGAATAGATATATTTCTTAAATTGGAATTTACAGGGTCTTTGAGAGTGCATAATCTTCTGTTTTTACATAAATGTAGAAGTTTATTATACGTACAATTTTCTTAAAGTTAAAATTGCATTATATTAATTTTCTGGTTCACAATCTTGGTAAACGCACTGTGTAGATAAGTAGATCGCTATTAGCCTTGAGGGACTTAAAAAACGCCATAACCTCTTGCAACCTGGTGTCCCCATTCGGGGACATTTTTTAAAACCTCCCCACAAACAATTAACATGTTAATTAGTTTCGAAATTGACCTGGTCCGATAGAAGAAGATTCGAAAATCACTTTTTAGCCTTTGATTACAGGTATCGGTCGTTTATTTCTGTAAGAAAATGAAGTTGAACTAAGGCCAATACGATATTAGAGTTCTTAAAAAATAATTTTAAACTAGATCTTTCTTTAAACTTTTCAAAAAGTCATTTTAGTAGTTAATTTTAAAGGCATTTTGTATTAAAAACAATGTTAAAATAAACAGTTAACTACAAATAAGTGATACGGCCTTTTTTTTGCATTTATAGCACAAAAAAATTGTATTTTTAGAGCTTAGGACGTGTCTCTCAGTAACTATTAAACATAACTTTTTTAACAATTACTTTGCAAAACATACTTTTTATTATATATTTGTATGAAAAGTATGTTTAGATTAAGAATATACGTGTAGCTCGGGTCTTGTATAATATTTTGCTCGGGTCTTAAGAGGATAATATGTGATCCGTGCGCACTAGTAAACAACTTTCGACTCTTGGTGGATGGAATAAATTAACGTGCTGCCTATTCACTCTTTAATGGTATTCAAAAATGTCAAAATGGCGTTAGTCAGTGGAACGACGCCATGTTTGATCAGCGTTTGTTTGTGGTCTAAAATGGCGCGGGCTGTTGTGGTGTGTACGCACAACAGGTGCTAAGAGGAAAAACGTGTCAATGTGTCGAGTTGTGATACGTCATCTGCCAACGTGTTTCTTGCACGTTACTTTGGCGCTCTTAATTTGGAATAAATTTTACTAAGGTATGAATTTTATAATTGATTCCGATGTCTTTATGCTACAACAGGTTTGTTGATGTTTCTAAAATGCTGCATATGAATGATGTAGAAATAATTTTCTTTCGACTGTGAATTAAGTTTGATTTCTCACCGTTACTCACTCATTACGTGTTTTTTATAGTCCTTATGATAGGTGCATTCTAATTTTAGTAGTTACACTCTTTTAAACCATTTAATTTTTAAAATATAGTACTTTGACTATTGAATTTTAGCTTCCACACTACGTTTATAACGTAAAAAGTGGAAGGTATTATAATCGTTCAGTCCGTCTGACTGTCCGTCACCCACTTTCATAGTCAGAACTACAAATGCTACGGACAAGTGTGATACGTCAAAAAATTCAGCGCATCGAAATTAGAATACATTGAAAGTTTCAGAAAATAATTCGAATTCGAAGTACTTCAATTATTTTTAAAAAACTGCAAAATTTAATGCTCATTTAAAAACTTTAAAAAGCATAGGAAACCATTTTTATTAGAATTAAATCACCATTGACATTCGCAGAAATCGCTCGAGAAACTTTAATTCTTTTAGACAATAAATTAAAATAAATTTATTTTTGCGACATCGATCAGGTTGAAATGACGTCAAATATATTTCACTACGAGATTCTTTGTACGTTGATATGAAATGTTTTAATTCTATTTAAAAGCGAGGGATATTACATTTATTCTTTGAAATATAAATTTATTTTTGCAAACGATAAGTAATAATTATTGAATTTTCGAAATAAAATAAATGAAACTAGCCAAAATTAGCATGTAAATGTTTAATATAG
This sequence comes from Oedothorax gibbosus, assembly GCA_019343175.1. NCBI lineage: Eukaryota > Metazoa > Arthropoda > Arachnida > Araneae > Linyphiidae > Oedothorax > Oedothorax gibbosus. Next base: position 3,072,256 of record CM033271.1, on the reverse strand, counting down.
AATAGTAATGCTGTGTTTGTCGCCTTTTTACCTGTTAAACACAACTGTTGTGTGGGAGCGGGATAAGTGACAGATTCTGTTACAAACCTATTGTTTTATTTCATTTTTTGAAAGTAATCCGATGTAATTTTCAGGTACTAATTTTATATATCAAATAATTTTGTTTGAAATGTTTCTGTTAGTTTAAGAATATGCTGTGAAATGTGTGATCGCGGAAGGCATATGGGAACACCATCATTGTCGCCCCTGTAGTTTAACCTGTCATAGCTCTGGACTACAGGGCTGGGGGTCTGGGCTCGATTCCGGGGCTGGGGAGCCCAGTCGGTTAGGCATTCGCCTAGCATGCGGAAGGTCCCATGTTCGGGTCCGGGCATCGCCAAAATAACTGCCGACCTATAAACGGCCCGTGCAGCCAAAAATGTCCGACGAATAATATCCCGTGTGGCGGGAGTGCACGTTAAATATCCTTCAAAGTCCTAACGCTGCGTACGATGTCGCCCTTAACGGTTGCGTTGGATGCCTACTCAGGTGTCGGCTCGTCACTTGACTGTGGTTCTAAAATACGACGCCCGTCTCCATAGCCCTCGTGTAGCTTTAGTGCGACGATAATTCAAAACTAACTAACCTGGACTACAGGGCTGGGGGTCTGGGCTCGATTCCCGGTAAGGTTTGGTTGTAAATTGTACCTATGACCCCCAAATCTTGTAATTGGGTTAGAATCTTTTAGGCTGTGTGTTATAATAAATCATTAATCATTCTGAAGTCAGGTGGTGTGGAAGGCGTGCATAATAATAAAAAATCTTTTCTTAAGTGGTCCCTTTATTTAAAAAAAAATTTCTGAAGTGAACAGTACGAAAAGAGAATTCTAAAGCGGCGGCGTTGCAATTAATGGCATCGGGTTCCGCTCCATCTTCATTTCAGTTCGATCTTGCGCCTCCCGAGAGGACATTTGTTTTGTGTGAATTGGCAAATGGGCCGTCACTTTGGGCTCATTCGACTCGAAGAGGTCGTTCCAAATGGATTATTGGAAGGGATTCGGAATTGTTCCGCGATCTGAATAAACTGAGCCATTTACGCGTTATTAAAGAATGTATTGATTTATTGAATAGCTTTTATTTGCATACTTTAATGAAGAATGTGCAATTGTTAGGGTAACGAGTACAGTGATTGGCACCCTCACAGTGATTGGCCCCCTCATTCATTATTGAAAATAATAAGATGTTAAAGCTCAAAATGTTGTTGCCAACATGACAAACGTTAATTGCGGGAATTTTAAAAACCTTCGTCATGTTGGCAACAACATTTTGAGCTTTAACATCTTATTATTTTCAATAATGAATGAGGGGGCCAATCACTGTGAAGGGGCCAATCACTGTACTCGTTACCCTATGTATTGTTATGCAATATATATTTTTTCTCTGTTTCGCTTCCAATTGACTAATGTAATGCTTTTTTTTCTTTTTTAGGTAAGTTTCTGTTTGTGACTTCTCTTGACACTTTGAAATGTGTGGTAAGATTTTATTTCTTATTCATTTCATGTATATTGTCACGGGAATAGCTCATTTCACTCCTTAATATACCAACCTTTTCCACTCAGTAGTCGCGCGCAAACTTGTCGGTTTCAAGTGATAAGAAACCGTTTTAGTAAAGAGTTTAACTTATCATCTTTTCCCGATACCGCAAAGCGCAAAAATAAACTTTTTTTTTGTACAACCCCTGGCAAAAAGTATCCGATCACCGAAAGCAGTGCCAACGATACGTTCATATCAGCCGTCATTTTAGAAAAAAATTTATATTTTTTTCAAACCTTTGAGGTTTTTTTTGTGAAATATGACTAAATTAGTCTAAGAATATTAAATATAAACATAAAATAACATTATAGTTTACAGTTTTCACGAGAAAATACATTGAATCGTAAAGGAAAAAAGTTTCCGATCATTCCTTTTTGGGGAAAAAAGTATTCGATCAAGTCAGTTTAATATTTTGTGGGTCCTCCTTTTGCCTTGATTACTGCTTTTAAGCGCCGAGGCATGGATGCGACCAACTCGTGGCATAAATTTGATGGAAGTTCACCCCAGCTTTCCTTGATGGCTAGCCGTAGTTCTTCCATATTTGTTGGTCTTCTCTCATCAATGTTTCTTTTCAAAACATTCCAAACATTTTCGATTAGATTGAGATCCGGACTATTTGCAGACCAATCAATAGTCTTTATTGGAGAATTTCCATTTCGATTTAAGAAATTCTTGACCAGTTTACTTCGATGACATGATGCGTTATCATCTTGAAAAATGAAATAGGAGGAGTCGTCCAACCTTTCCTCGATGGTAGGAATCAAAAAATGTTCTAAAATGTCAATATACACTTCAGAATTAATTGTTCACGACACTATACACATTTTACCGACTCTTTCGGAAGTCATACAACTCCACACCATAAAATTAACGCTGATATTTAGTTTTAGTTTTGAGGCAATCTTTTTTGAACCTTTCATCAGCTTTCCTCCTCACAGATTCCAACATCATCTCCAGTTTCTAGGCAGATACGAGATTCGTAACTAAAAATAACCTTCTTACAATCATCAGAAGACCAGCTTTTATGTTTCTTGCACCATTGTAGACGACTTTTGTTATGGTTTTTTGCCATATATGGTTTCGTTTTGGCTTTGCAGAAGTGAAATCCTTTTGCGTTTAAACGGTTTCGCACTGTACGTGCACATACCTTTACCCGATATTTCTATCACTCGGTATTAAGTTGTTTCAACGCACAACTTCTCATAGATTTGGCAAGATCAACCGATTTTTTTGTCTTACCTACTTAATGTTGCGCGTGGGCCACCGCTTCGAGGAAGATTTTTGACATCTTAAGTAGAGCGATATTTTTTCCAAAAATCGCAAACAGTACTTTGGGCACAGGCAAAAGTGTGAGCAACCTTTCTTTGAGATATTCCGCTTTTTAAGCGTTTAACAATTAAAAGTTTTAGCTCTTAAGACAATTCTTTCTTTCGATCCATACTTCTGCTTATTCGAAACTAGTTTTAACTGTGAAACAACGATTCAACCTTTTATACTGTTTACTTAGATCTTGTACGCACGCGCCGACCAAAAAAAATTCCATATATCACTCAAAATACGTTGCATTCGCTAGCGATCGAATATTTTTTCCCCACAAAAGGATGATCGGAAACTTTTTTCCTTCACGATTCAATGTATTTTCTCGTGAAAAGTGTTAACTATAATTTTATATTCTGTTTATATTTAATATTCCTTGACAAATTTAGTCATTTCACAAAAAAAACTCTAAGGTTTGAAAAAATATTAAAATTGTAAAAAAATGACGACTGATGTGAACGTATCGTAGGCACTGCTTTCGGTGATCGGATACTTTTTGCCAGGGGTTGTATGTCCATCACATGATTTTAATTCAATTGGCGATTGGATTTTTGTCGAATGCCATAAACTAGGATATTTAGAATATCATAATAATTTAATTTTATGTAATAATAAAGCAGAAATTTTTTCAAAAAATTAAATTTTTTTTGTTGTTGTAAAAATAGCCATTTTTGCTACGTTACAAAGTATGACCACTCTTTTTCCGTCACTATGGTTTATTTTTTTATACATTCTTTCTCAAGAGTTTTAAATATAATTTTCGCTTCTACTGTTATCTCAATACTTTGATTAAACTTAAGGAATACATAATTTCCCAAAAACTTTTCGTCAATTCTGAGGTTCTTGTTGGACTAACCTAACCATTTCTATTAACTATTAGATGGCGTATTCTATATTTTATTCAGTTCGTTGAAATTTTCCGGCTCCTGAACATTTTCCCGGATAACAATTAGGGGGCCCCCTTCTGGGATTCGGAACCGTTCTCATTTGTATTCCTAGAGGAAGGCTTCCAGAACGAAACATTCGAAAATTTCCATTTTTCTTCTCGTGAAAGAGGGCGTCGGCCATTGGAAGTCGTTTAGTCGAACAAGAACTCGACATCGATTTGTAATTAGATACCTACGGGGATTTGGTTGATTTTAATGCAGTTGGTTGCTAAGGACCGGTAGAGATTGGCCGAACTGTCCACAACGTACACAAACAGTGGGATATGTGGTTTCAGAGGACTTTTATATAGTCCTTACGAACACCTTATTTTATAAAAATAGTTTTTAATGGTCTGAACTGGCATAGTTTTGGACTTATCTGATGTTTACCGAGCTAACAGTCCAATTGCCCACGTGTAGCTCTAGTGCGACGATAATTTAACTCAACTTAATCTAGCTTAACAGTATTTTTTTTGTTAAAAGTGTTAATGTTAACACAGCAGCATTCATTAAAGAATCTAAGTTCAGAATATTGTAAGTCATGGCGGTTGTTAGAGTTTATGACTTCCATGCTGTCGACCTGAGTTCGTATACTATTCTGGTTGCTGGTCATGGATTCATTCAGCCGAACCCCTTCATTCTTCCATTATCGATAAATGAGTGACAACCTTGCTCAAGAAATGAACTGAAAATTCATCGTCGGACTGATCTCTCGGCATTATTGAAGCATCTCATGCCCCTACAGGGATGGTCACCGGCAAACTTTTGGGACGGACACGGATGAGTTTAGTTTATGATGTGTATTCCCTTCTGGATTAAATAAACACTATTTTTCGAACAAAATGTAAGAGTAACACAAGACAGAGGCTTTCACAGAAGAATCTAGATTAGCAATCGTGTAACTTACAAATTCTAAATAGTGAAATCGCACTTGCGGTTCCAAGAAAATTAACTTGCGTACCGTTGCGAATCGACCCTATAATGCAACTTTAGTGAACTGTTTATTCAACAATCCTATTATCATTAACCCTTTCAGTCTCAGTGATGCCATTTGGCATCATGATGTTTCTGATGATAATTTTAAAAAAAAACAATAGGGCTGACATCTATTGGGATTAATAAAAAAAAATTCTAATAGAAAAATATTCTAATAGAATCTAATAGAAATTTCTAATAGAATCGAATGATGTGCTTTTTGATATCATAAATGGCCATAGACGATCAGAAAAAAATTTCTAAAATGATGATGCCAAATTGCTCTTGAAAGGACTCACAAAAACGAGCGCATGTCAATAAAGCAAGAATGCATTTCAAAATGTAAATAGAAAGAGCTTCAAAGGGAAAAAGTCCATTAACTTCATCCGTAGCTGATTAGCATACACAAAATTTGGAATGTTGCCGGCGCCACTTCGAATTCTCTCTGAAAAATGGAGCAACTGGTGAAAGCTAGCTTCACTAGATTAGCTCCATGTGTTGCACAATCAAGATTTTTAAAAAAAAATACATGCTGATTCCATTCTTAACCATTTACTTTTTAGTTTATTATTTGATTGCATGCAATTATTAATTTATAATTATGTACAACTTTATTATAACATCCTGCAAAAAAAAAAACTTACAGTAAATAAACTGGGTAAATTAAGTAGCGTGTTTAGATTTGTACAATGTACATGCAACTTGATTGACTCTTGAAAGCTGAATGTTACTAAACTGCGGTGGCATTTTTAATTATTTGCTCTCTCACTAAAAAAAAATCTCGTGTAGCTCTAGTGCGACGATAATTCAAAGTTACCTTACCAAAAAAATCACTGGTGCAAATCAAAAAGTAAATGCTTTGTATTATTTGTCCTATTGAGAAATTGTGTGTAAAAAATTTTTAAAAAATATTTGTTCATAGAAAAAAATTATCTATAATAACAAAAAAAAAGTCTGTCTGTGGATCGTAAAAGACCTACTTTTACTGCCCTCAGAAATTGGAAATTTTTAAGATAGATTCCCTTTAATACTAACGTGTGCACCTGAGGCTTAGTTTTTTCATATTTGTTCCATTTTTTGAGAAAATTCTAATTTTCTGAAAAAAATACACCACTTTTGCTCAAATCCAAACATTTTTTCCCTTTCGTGTTGCCATTCGACAGAAGAAATTAATATGAACACAAAAATTAATTAAAATTGAAATTGCTTTTATTTTCTTGCCATTACTTTCAGAAACTAAATTAATGATTTGAAAAATAATTGAACGTGCCAATGAGCTAAATATTTTTTTAAAAAAACTCAGAATGGAGGTTTTGACGTGAAATAACATTGTTATACAATTATGGTTAATATTTTGAATTTATCAGGAAAATTGCGATGACAGTAAGTTCATATTGAGGAAGATTTTTGTGATATGAGGATGTGCATTTTATAGTGATGTATTCTTATTTTGGAATTTTAAAGCAATATAAGTAACGGGATTTTATTCTTTATAATGAACGGGAACAAAGGCAAATCTTATTATCCTATAGCCAATTAAATGACACATATACTTGGATCGATTTGATATTCTTTTAGTTCGTGCGAAGAACGGGTATTTATTTGCTAGCATAAAATATTATAAAACTAATATTTATCATTCCGTTTATTTAAAACTTCGTAAAGCCTCTTTGTAAAACATAATTTATCATATTCTGAATTCAAGTAACTTTGAAAAGATTGTTATCTCCAGTTCCCAAAAATTCTCACTTAACTAATAAAGTATCCTTATTTACCTAACTCCACTCAAATATTTCAAACCAGTATCTTTTGTTGCTTAAAAAGCAGGAAATAAACCCAAAATAAGCTTCCACACACAAATTATCAATTACCGATATGGAGAGTATTATATCGCCTTTTGGAGAAAAACTAATAATGAAGAAGATACTTAAAATCGTGCTTAAATAAATCGTTTTAAGACCCATTGTGGTGGGTGTGAGAACTATTGATTACCGTCTGATTTCTCGTGCGATCGTGTTGCCAGATACCAGACAAAAGGTTAGGGTTCGAATCCCACCCCTCACTGGCCCGTTGCCAACGCCTGCCGAGAAAAACCTCCCGCAAATCGACCCAATTGATTATTTTTTTTGTACTTTAACTTTTTTTAAGGAGTATCGAGGAAAGTGATGTTTTATTTCTTTTTAAAATAGAAAAAAATGAGACGTTTTGAGTCTTTTTGATTCGGAATGCTATTTTCAATCATGGTGGGTCCATTACATTGGATTAGAGCTAGTCTGCTTCATGAATAAGAAAACGAGATTTTTCTTCGGATTTTATTGGTAGGATGGATTTCGGTCTGAGTGCATATTTCTTTTAGGTTTTATTTTGATGGAAGTTGAATTAAGGGGGGACGATACATGTAAAAAATCGGAAAAAAATTATTTCATAAATGTTAAAATAACATCTCAAGAATATGCCTGCACATTTTTAGAATGAAATTCGCATTATTTATTGATTAAAAACTCATTTAAATGCTTCACCTCAACTCGGCGCTTGAGGGATTTGTCAAAACTTTAAGCACGTTTATCTCAAAACTACTTTTTTCAAATTGGCGGGCAAGATAACTCAAAGTTCTCAATCGATCCTAATAAAATTTGGTATACGTCTTCTGTATAGTATTATCTTCTAGTTGAATCTCAAAAATGTTATTTTTTTCTAAAATTACAGGTTTTTACCCAAAAACCTTTGAAATTTTTTTTAAAAAATCTATTTTTTTTCTGAGGCTTGTAGATTTACAATTTTCAACTTTTTTTGATTTTTTATTGGTTTAACTAGAAGATGTAAGTTTTATGAACACTTTCAAATAAAAAATTTTGATTTCAGATCAATTTTGGAGTAGCTACAATTCCCGCCTATTGATACTTTTAACTGCGAGGGTCTCAGGAGATGAGTTACTTCCGCGGCCATTTTAAAAAAACTAAAACAAAAAAATCTAATTTTTGAATTTTTAATGTATAAACATACTGAATTTTAAAACGATTCATGTATTTCTTCCTTTAAAACTCTGAAAAAACGTAAAATTACGTACATGATCCCCCTAGGGGTAGGGCAGTTTCAAGTTTACTAAAAAAAAAATTACTGCATTTTTTGTTAATCAAACATCTTGAAACTTTACAAATGTCAAATAATCAAATGATATGTGTTAACAAAAAATATAACTGTTTGTACCGTTGGTGAAGGTTTACCCTAATATGCACATTTATAATGTTTATAAAAATCCTCATTATGCATTAACCTTCAGTACGTGATGCTTTATTAATGTTTACACAATATATTTTAAAAAAATCACAATAGCTTACATCCTCTGAAATATTCTTAGAAAATGCTGGTTATAGACCAGTTTCTAGTAGCAGTCGGTGGCTTTTGTATCGAAAGGTCCCAGATCGGATCCGAGATTGTCTAAAATACTGCTGACCATAATAGGGCTCTGAGGGTTGCACCCAAAAATCCGACGCATAATACCAAGAATGCATTTCAAAATGTAAATAGAAAGAGCTTCAAAGGGACAAAGTCCATTAAACTTCTCCGTAGTGATTAGCATACACAAAATTTGGAATGTTGCCGGCGCCACTTCGAATTCTCTCTGAAAAATGGAGCAACTGGTGAAAGCTAGCTTCACTAGATTAGCTCCATGTGTGCACAATCAAGATTTTAAAAAAAAATACATGCTGATTCCATTCTTAACCATTTACTTTTTAGTTTATTATTTGATGCTGCATTATTAATTTATAATTATGTACAACTTATTATAACATCCTGCAAAAAAACTACAGTAAATAAACGGGTAAATTAAGTAGCGTGTTTAGTTGTACAATGTACATGCAACTTGATTGACTCTTGAAGCTGAATGTTACTAAACTGCGTGGCATTTTAATTATTTGCTCTCTCACTAAAAAAAAATCTCGTGTAGCTCTAGTGCGACGTAATCAAAGTTACCTTACCAAAAAAAATCACTGGTGCAAATCAAAAGTAAATGCTTTGTATTATTTGTCCTATGAGAAATTGTGTGTAAAAATTTTTAAAAAATATTTGTTCATAGAAAAAATTATCTATAATAACAAAAAAAAGTCTGTCTGTGGATCGTAAAAGACCTACTTTTACTGCCTCAGAAATTGGAAATTTTTAAGATAGATTCCTTTAATACTAAGTGTGCACCTGAGGCTTAGTTTTTTCATATTTGTTCATTTTTGAGAAAATTCTAATTTTCTGAAAAAATACACCACTTTGCTCAAATCCAAACATTTTTCCCTTCGTTGTGCCATTCGACAGAAGAAATTAATATGAACACAAAAATTAATTAAAATTGAAATTGCTTTTATTTTCTTGCCATTACTTTCAGAAACGTAAATTAATGATTTGAAAAATAATTGAAACGTGCCAATGAGCTAAATATTTTTTTAAAAAAACTCAGAATGGAGGTTTTGACGTGAAATAACATTGTTATACAATTATGGTTAATATTTTGATTTATCAGGAAATTGCGATGACAGTAAGTTTCATATTGAGGAAGATTTTTGTGATATGAGGATGTGCATTTTATAGTGATGTATTCTTATTTTGGAATTTAAAGCAATTAATAACGGATTTATTCTTTATAATGAACGGGAACAAAGGCAAATCTTATTATCCTATAGCAATTAAATGACACATTTATTCTGGATCGATTTGATATTCTTTTAGTTCGTGCGAAGAACGGTATTTATTTGCTAGTAAAATATTATAAAACTAATATTTATCATTCCGTTTATTAAAACTTCGAAAAGCCTCTTTGTAAAACATAATTTATCATATTCTGAATTCAAGTAACTTTGAAAAGATTTTATTCCAGTTCCCAAATCTCACTTTAACTAATAAAGTATCCTTATTTACACTAACTCCACTCAAATATTTCAACCAGTATCTTTTGTTGTATAAAAGCAGGAAAAAACCAAAATAAACTTCCACACACAATTATCAATTACCGATATGGAGAGTATTATATCGCCTTTTGGAGAAAAATCTAATATGAAGAAGTACTTAAAATCGTGTTAAATAAATCGTTTTAAGACCATTGTGGTGGGTGTGAGAACTATTGATTACCGTCTGATTTCTCGTGCGATCGTGTGCCAGATACCAGACAAAAGGTTAGGGTTCGAATCCACCCCTCACTGGCCCGTTGCCAACGCGCCGAGAAAAACTCCCGCAAATCGGACCAAATGATTATTTTTTTATACTTTAACTTTTTAAGGAGTATCGAGGAAAGTGATGTTTTATTTCTTTAAAAAAAAAAAATGAGACGTTTTGAGTCTTTTTGATTCGAATGCTATTTCATCATGGTGGGTCCTACATGGATTAGAGCTAGTCTGCTTCATGAATAAGAAAACGAGATTTTTCTCGGATTTATTGGTAGGATGGATTTCGGTCTGAGTGCATATTTCTTTTAGGTTATTTTGATTGGAAGTTGAATTAAGGGGGGCGATACATGTAAAAATCGAAAAAAAATTATTTCATAAATGTTAAAATAACATCTCAAGATATGCCTGCACATTTTAGAATGAAATGCGCATTATTTATTGATTAAAAACTCATTTAAATGCTTCACCTCAACTCGGCGCTGAGGCTTTGTCAAAACTTAAAGCACGTTTATCTCAAAACTACTTTTTTTTAAATTGGCGGGCAAGATAACTCAAAAAGTTCTCAATCGATCCTTATAAAATTTGGTATACGTCTTCTGTATAGTATTATCTTCTAGTTGAACCTCAAAAATGTTAATTTTTTTTCTAAATTACAGTGTTTTTACCCAATTAAACCTATTGTATTTCGATTCTGAGGCTTGTAGATTTACAATTTTCAACTTTTTTTTATTTTTATTGGTTTAACTAAAAGGTGTAAGTTTTAGAAATTTTCAAATAAAAAATTTATTTCAGATCAATTTGGAGTAGCTAGAATTCCGCCTATTGATACTTTAATGCGAGGGTCTCATGACAGAGTTACTACCGCGGCCATTGAAAAAACTAAAACAAAAAAATCTAATTTTTGAATTTTAATGATAACTACTGAATTTTAAAACGATTCAGTTTTTTCCCTTTTAATAACGTCTCTGAAAACGATCAAAATTAGGGGTTACATGATCGCCCCCCTTAAAGGGGAGGGGCAAGTTTAAAGTTTACTAAAAAAAAATTATCTGACATTTTTTTCTAATCAAACATCATTTGGAAACGTGTTTATAGACATGGAATATAATACATGTTTTGAATTGATTGATGATAGTATATTTTGTTTTGAACAATTTACACATTATAATATCACTAGCTTTGTATACTTGGTGTTATACGGGTTTACCCTAAATAATGCACCATCTCGAACTCAATATTTATACATAAATATACCTCCATATATGTATTTGAAAACTTCAAGATTAACTGGATTTCGTAAGTATAATTAGAGTAGTTGAAAAAAATAATATCAAGCATTAAAAATCCAATAAAGTTTTTACTGTGCCCTGAATCCCCGATATTCCCTTGTACTAAAATGCCGATCGGGCTCTGGTCTCGAGTTTGGGCTGGGGAGCCCAGTCGGTTAGGCTTTCGCCTAGCATGCGAAAGGTCCCAGGTTCGGGTCCGGGCATCGCCAAAATAGCTGCCGACCTATAAACGGCCCGTGCAGCCAAAAAGTCCGACGAATAATACCCCGTGTAGAGGGAGTGCACGTTAAATATGCTCCAAAGTCCCATCGCAGCGTACGATGTCGCCCTTAACGGTTGCGTTGGGTGCCTATTCAGGTGTCGGTTCGTCACTTGACTGTGGTTCTAAAATACGACGCCCGTCGCCAATAGCCCGCGTGTAGCTCTAGTGCGACGATAATTCAAACTAAACTGGACTCGAGTTTAACGATCTTTACAAACTATTACAATTCCACCTTAGCTTTTCGAATGTTGCCTAGTCCAGAGAGCAAAACAAAGTTCCAATTTCCTTTTTTAAAATTCCGTCCGTCCCGCTCTAATGCCATCCGGGCCCGTCTGATCCAGCGGCGCATAATTAATTTCGCCAAACAAATGACCTCTTTTGCGCTCGAAAAAAATATTCAAATACAAAAAGGAACTTTTTCCCTTCCATAAAATAACGCCTGTTAAAGGATCTTAACTTTTTTTTTCTTTCCCTAAATTGGCAAAAAGAATCAAATTAATGTTATAGACTTACATTTTGTTTTAAAACATTGTTGCAAGAGTTTGTTTTTAAATCAGTTTCTACTTTGTTACTATTAAAAAAAAGGTGCGTTTGTTACTTATGCGATGTCTTTAGCACACAAATTGCTAGACAATTAGCTAATAAACTGAAGGGAATATTTACTTTCAGGTTCTTTTTTCATCGGCTGTTTGTTTACTATTTATAAATGTCGTTATCTTTTATGTACACAAAGCGAAGTTTTTTTTTTTGCGATTTGAAGTTTTGTAGGTGATTTATTTTCTGACGTATAGGTTAAAACTACGCGACTGAAGTACATAAAAAGAATTATACAAAGGTAATTTACGTTTCGTGGTCACTATAGAACAGTTATTATAATTTTTCTTCCTATAATTTTTTTAATTAAAAAATTGGTGTTTCATTATACTTAACTCTAAAACCACTTTTTGACAACAACCATCTAACCTTCTGAGCTTTAGACATAGATATCATAATTAAAGTATTAGATTGGCTGATCACGTGACCTCCAATGCTAACGACGGGACGCGCATGGAGGCTTTTTTAAGGGGGCAGAATAGCCAGTGTTGCTGCCACTTTAAGGAGAAAAATACTTCGAAAAAATACCATTTACTTCTAAAATTACAAAAAAAAATACTAGAAAAGGATTTAAAGTCACTAAAAAGATACCAAAATGCAGCTCGTATTTTTACGGTATTTTTTTTTTTTTGTAATTTTAGAATTATTCTAAAATACTAATATACTCTTTAAACTTTATAACTAAACTTTTAACTAAATTTTGGAATTTATTTTAGAATTATTCTAAAATTATAAACAAATTTCGTAAAAATACGAGCTGCGTTTTGGAATATTTTTAGTGACTTTAAATACGTTCTAGTATTTTTTTGTAATTTTAGAAATAAATGGTATTTCGTGGTATTTTTCTCCTTAAAGTGGCAACAACACTGGCCATTCTGCCCCCTTAAAAAGCCTAGATGCGCGTCCCGTCGTTAGCATTGGAGGTCACGTGATCAGCCAATCTAATACTTTAATTATGATATCTATGGCTTTAGACCTGGCTTTTTTCGTAATGTGTATGCATTAGTTTTTCTAGCAAAATCCATAAAATTAAAAAAAAAAACTATAAATAATAAATTTTTAAGAGCTATTTTAATTTTTAATTAAAAATGATTTTAAAGTCAACTTTTCCTAAAAATAAACATAATTCTGATTTCTTAAACAAATAATATTATTTTTAAAGAAAATCATTTCAAAATTTATGCACAGAAAACAACCATACATTTTTGCCCGCATAAAAGAATAGAGTGAGTAATATTTAGATAAAATTGTTTGCATTGAATAGTTTAAAGAATATTTTCGAATGAGTTAATTTCCACTCCTTTCCGTGCCGAAAATGCACTTACCCTATAGGAGTGGATTTCACTCTTTTGTTTTAAGAGTGTACATTGTGTACGGCAGAGTTGCATACAACTAAGGATAAATTATAATCTCTAGCCGAAACTTCCGGATGCATTCTAATATAAAGTCAAGTCAACCCAAACCCATTGTCCGAATATACAGTCGCAAGGAGTAGAATCTCTGTATGGAGAGCGTTATTTATTTGGCGGTCTCTAATGGTCTGTCTGACCGTGATCCAAATCTTTAATCGACGTCAGACGAGCCATGATTATTGGGCCGCATTAATAAATACACTTTGGCAACGGTCCCGAGAGATTGTGATGGATGATGCCACATCCACAAAGGAAATAACGCGACCCTGTGGCTTGCGAATCTGGCTTCAAGGTACTATCTTTTTCGGTTGCTTGCGTTAAGATATATCTGCTATATGCTATGCACAGCTTTAAGTGTTTAAGGTGTATATATTTCAAAATTCCTGAGGAAACTAATTTGTTTTTTGTTGAATAGTCAAGAAAATAATGTATCGCCAATCAGGAATTTGTGACGTTTACCTGCAACGCGTAAAATTATGTTAGTTTGTAGGTTACCGGTAACTATTTTTATTTTCAAAGTCTAGCTTAAATTTGGGAGAAAATTGTGTATATCAGCTTGAACCTGACTTGCTTGATCAGCCTGTCAGCTTGATCTCAAAAAAAAAATCTAAGAATTTATTCTTTTAATCCAAAATCATTTATGACATCTCTCTTTAAAAAGTCATCAATATTGTAGACCTTAAAATGACATAACTTGGTTCATTAATAATTACTATTTCAAAGTAGGAAGAACAAAACAATTGTCTTCAAACACTATTTATTATTTAAAACAAGAAACTCACATCGTTAATACAATCCTTTGGGGGAGAAACATTTTAAATAATAATCAACCAATTCTGAAACTCATACTGGTTTATTTCATTTGCCCTGTAGCAGGTATTTAATTGGTTTATTTGGATCGGAACTCTCTTGATGATTCACTGCAGCTCTGAATTAAAGTAGACCAAGTCGTTTTCCAGCAACTTCGCTGTACATTGAATTGATGAAATGTTGTCAATATAATGGCTCTGTTGGGTTATATTTTTTTAAGTTTCAATTCTAAATGGTACATCAAGAAGGGCTGGGTAACCAGTCAGTAAGGCTCTTGCAAATACAAATACTAAAATTGTCGACCAACAACAGGCCAGAGGCTCAGCAAGGTTGGTCCAAAATAAATCTAATACTTTACCAGTTTCCAATGACTATCAAGATTCTTCTTAAAATCTTCTACTCTCTTCGAATACACCACATAATCTGGTAAAGCATTCCACTCATTGACAACTCTATTGTAAAAATAATGTTTTTTTACCTACCTTCTAAGCTCGATTTATTCAACTTCTGATCATGTCCTCTGGTCCGGCTATTTAAGGTAAAACCTAAGCCCTCCATGTCTCCCTGTTTTATGAACTTGAATAACTGAATTAAATCACCCCTAGCTCTCCTTTTTTTCCAGGGAATACATGTTTAAAGATCTTAATCTGTTATCATAATCAATACCAGTTAGACCCTTAATCATTTTTGTAGCCTTACATACGAAAAAAGTCCCAGGCTCTGGCCCGGCATTCCCAAAATAACTGCCAACCTATAAACGGCCTGTGAAGCCAAAATGTCCGACGAATAATACACCGTGTAAACCGTAAAGAGAGTGCACGTTAAATATGCTCCCAAGTTCCGACTCTGCGTACTATGTCGCTCCTAAAAAATTGCGTTAGGTGCCTACTCAAAAATGCGTATCAAATTCGTATGAAATTCAAAAAGGGTTCATTTTTTAGAGGGGCTCGGGAGCCCAGTCGATAAGGCAACTGGCTTGCATGCGAAAGGCCCCAGGTTCGGGGCCGGGCATCGCTAAAATAACTGCCGGCATATAATCTTTCCGTACAGCCAAAAAATCCGAAGAATACTACCCCGCTTAGAGAGTGTTCACGCTAAATGTGCTCCAAAGTCCTGAGGCTTCGTACGATGTCGCTCCTAAAATTTGCTTTGGGTGCCTACTCAGGTGTCGGCTCGTCACTTGACTATGGTTCTGAATTACGTCGCCAATAGCCCTCGTGCACCTCTAGTTCGACGACTATTCGACTAAATAGCACAACAAAGTTTTGCAACAAAAATGTGTCTGAAGATCTTAAGTATTGACACGATACGCATGCTGACCCTCGACTGACTGTGTGTGGTATGTGTTTTAATGCTGAATATAACTTATAAAATAAGAAAAAAGGTCCTTGAAAAAATTATAAAGAAGTACGAAAGGGAAAGGACCTATTTCATCAGGCCAAAAGAAAAAGTTAGCGCTTAAGGTCCGTATGACACTTTAATTGTAACTTTAACCTTATCCTGATAATAGCATTTTGAAAATAATAGCTTCCAGAGCTATCTAAAAATCTTAACAAGATCAAAGCAATTTTCGAACTAGAGTCCGACGGCGTTAGTCTAAAGTTTTCATTGCGCTCGATAAATAGTTCGTAAATTTATGTATTCTAATAATAATTGTTTCATGTCGCACAATGCTAGTTTCGTGTTTAAAATATTGTATTGAGAATTAGCTTGGGTTTGCTGTTTGTGTCTTGGTATTCTAATGGTGGTATTAGAGTCTAATAAATTTGTTTTGCTTATGGCAGAACCGCACACTCCATTAGAATTAATATTCTTATGTACCTTATTTTAATGTGTGCACTGTTAAAAAATTTGTGCTTGGTTTCACCATGATATTGGTTCCTAGTAGCTGCAACGGCTGTGTGGTGAAACGTTCCACCATATTTTTGGTATTCGGTTGAACCACTTCTCAGGTTTTTGTTTCCAAATCCAGAAAAATGGTTCAAAGGAAAACCGAAAAAAAAGTGAAACATTTCACCACACAGCCGTTGCAGCTACTAGGAACCAATATCAGGGTGAAACCAAGCACAAAATTTTTAACAGTGTGTCAAACCTGTAGATTTGATTAGAAAGTCTCACTCCATAAACTTGTATCCTAAATTTATCTACGATAAAAATACCAACCCTCATTAAATCTAAGCGATTTCCAAAAAAATTATAATTTACAACATACAACTTGCATACATATTCATAATTTGCCTAACATACAATTAAAAATGTAAACCTAAATTTTATTTTTCAAGTTGAGCGTTGAATATTATGGGGGTATATTTTGGCCACCTACTAGTAGCAATAAAAAATATACATAGTTTGGTATTATTTAGTGGTGTTTTGGGGACTTTTGTCAGAAATGGTACCAAACTGTTTTTAAAATAAATTTAAATGAACTTTAAATTTAATAATAAACTACTTTTCATAAATATTTGTGGCATCTAAATTTTTTTCTCACTTTTTCTGGCATTTTAAACAAAGCAAACAGTTTTTAAAGTACTAGTTTTTTCTAAAATTAAAGAAAATTTTCATTCGAGGTAATATACTAAACAGTAGATGAAAATGAACAAGGTGTTTTTGTTGTTCCCATCCCTGTCAGGGAGGCATTCAATAAATACCCGGCCAATCACTTGGATTCTTCCTTGATTGCTTCTCCGTTCGGCTTTTTTTTTTATTAATTCGAAGGAATTCGGCCGGAATTTGGCGATACTGGTCGAATCTTGTTTGTTGTGGATACTCTGTTATACGGCAAGGGATATTTTATTTGGCAAAACTTCCTGCTGTGACTATTTCTATTCTTATATTCTGGCTTCTCATTTATGTATTTTAAAATTTCACACATACATTTTTATTGGTGTTCTCATTTTTAAAGCTGAAAATGATTTTAGTCATATTTTCAAAATGAAACTACTTCTGAATTTTTAAACTAATGTGATATTTAAAAGAAAAAGACAATTTGCAGAGGAAACTACATTTTTGTCCATTTCCATCATTCTTAGTATTCGAACACCTATTTAATAACGAGTCGACACTTGAGCAAGCACCCAATGCATCCACAAATTCAAGTCGACCACGAGGAGATTTAACGCACAAAAGCAAAGCATATTTTAAAGTCACTAAAGTTACACCGAGTTCAAAATGCAGTACTCTCGGTCCCCATTGAGCTGGAAGTAAAACTGGAGTGAGATGTGTGATTCACTGAACAGGGTAGCAAACGAGCCGGTCCAATAACGAAACGTGGAGGAATACACAGCACTGGAGCAAAAGCGAACCAAGCAGAAAAACCTAGAAACTTGCCCATTTCGCTATTGGGTTCGCCTTCGCTAGCTCTTGGTTAGTGATCCACATGGTTATTTCTTAAAAAAGTTGGAATTTGAAATTAAAGCAAGTTAATTCTTACGAACTAAAAATGTTAAAATACATTTAGAAGCCCAAGTCAATATGATAGAGGGATCTCATACAAGCATTGCATACAAGGGTAGGGAAAATAGTCCGTTTCTGCCCGGTTCGCTCAAAAGGGTGTGAGTGGGTCGCTCATTATTTTCGGCTCGCTAACACCTCACTCCAGTTTTATTTCTAGCTCAATGTCTCGGTCATATTCTCGAAGGAGACGCAGAACCACAGTCATGAAACCATAAGTATTGTGCATAGCAACATAATTAAAAACAAACTAACCCTCTTTGCAATCCAAATGTTTTTTGGAGCTAATACTTCTGATTAGCCAGTTTGGATTGTACCATGTACAGGTTACGTTGAAACCTAATGAGAATCACACGGGTCGTTCCTGTCCAACAGTATCTGCGTGAAGTTGAGTTGCACATTTGCTGTCATGTGCTAGTTAGATGGATGAGACGAAGCATTCCTGGAGTTCTTATCCTAAGTCTTCCCTAACGACATTAATTCCGTCGTGTGGGCTGATTAGGTGCTATTTTCGTCTAGTTTGACAGAATTGTAACAAGATTTAGTTTAAATTATATATTCAGAGTGTCCATAGTTGAACTGATCTTCTAAGGTTTCTGTCAACCAAAATTCTTTTTAATTTAGTTGATATTCTATTTGACTATATTTGAGAGATTCCCGTATATAAAAAAAATTCCAGATTTCATAATTCGGCACTAACCTGTATAAAACTCATTAAATAACACTTTTTGCACATTTGGCTACTTTAAATGGGCTTGTCTAACCATTTAGAGATAAAATTGATACCGGAACAAGTTCAAGTTAAAATCGAAATTTCGAGGCAAAAGAAACACATTTCGCACATTTGCTTATAATTTGGCGAGCTTGGATACATATTTGGTGAAAAAATTCGACAGTAAACAGTTTTATTAAGCCATTTTCGATTAAAAAAAATAGCATATACATTTTAAGATGTTTGTTTAATTGTTTTCTCAAAATCTTTTTCTTACGCATTTTTTTTCGGGGGTCGTGATACAATCATAACCACTGTGTGGAACGCCTGGAATCCAAAAGAACAATGCACTCTCTACTTATGAAATTTATCTCTGAAACAGCGTATATATATTTATAGAGAGGGGGGCGAACGTATTTATAAACACAATCGTCGCGTCTGCTGTTAATTTTTTATTTTTTCAAATTTGGCATCACCCGATTTGCATGCGGAAAGTGCTCGGCTCCTATTAACTTATTTTCAGCACATTGTCTCGTCCTTAAAGTTCGAGAATTTTGGAACGTTCGCTTATTTGAAAATGCGAGCGCGTGTAGCATTAAACTGGGGGACTGTATTGTTTAGAGTTTATTTTTGAGTCAAACAACATAAATGCATGGTCTGACATTTCTGTCTGTTGAGGTAAAGGATGTAATAGAATGTCTGTTGATGTTTAAATATGAAATCCTGCATACTTCCAATTAAGGAGTTTATTTTAAACTAAATATCGGGGGCTGGGGAGCCCAGTTGGTTAGACATTCGCCTAGCATGCGAAAGGTCCCAGGTTCCGGTCCGGGCATCGCCAAAATAACTGCCGACCTTATAAACGGCCCGTGCAGCCAAAAATGTCCGACGAATAATACCCCGTGTAGAGGGAGTGCACGTTAAATATCCTTCAAAGTCCTAACGCTGCGTACGATGTCGCCCTTAACGGTTGCGTTGGGTGCCTACTCAGGTGTCGGCTCGTCACTTGACTGTGGTTCTAAAATACGACGCCCGGTCGCCAATAGCCCTCGTGTAGCTCTAGTGCGACGATAATTCGAACTAAACTAAATATCTATGGCAAAGCAGCTCAAAGTTTTGCCGGTGGTATAGCATACAACCATTCCTTGAAACTAACTTATTGTTAGACGACATCCTTGATAGTAAAGCGTCTGATGCCATCAGAACACCGTTCTTAACCCTCTGCTTTTTCGACTTGTGTCAGTGGACGATTAGAACGAGGCGTGGTTTGTTTGCATGATCGAAGACAATGTGTTTGACGTAGCTGTGACTTCACTGCTGGAGTGGCCGTTCCAGTGGTCCATTTACATGCGTTGCTGGGAAAACTGACAGTCAGGTTTATATGTGGTCAGGTTTATACGCGTCGGGTTTATATGTCTCAGCTGAAGCAACGAAACTGAAGCTTCCTAGTTGGGTGGTTGGCCCGCAGCTATATAGTTGAAAGTTAAGCTGAGTACACTTTGACATGCGTGCTCATTAAATATGGGCAATTTCCGGTTGCCGGGTACAAGGTTGCGTTTGGGTGCAAAATCGGGTGTCGGTCTCGTTACTCCGCCGGTAGTTCTACTTCGACTTTCATTTAACCATTCGAAACCAAACTCCACCAACCAATAAGTCGCTGTAAAACTGCGGACCACGCTCCATAAAATCGAGCGTTTAGGAACGTAAGAGTCATCAACTTATACATCGTAGCTTTGGCGAGTGGGCCAACACTTCCTTTCACCATACTATACACTCTTAAAACAAACGAGCGATTTTAACTCAGTCTGAGTTAATTTCCACTCCTTTCCGTGCCGAAAATGCACTTCCCCAATAGGGGTGGATTTCACTCTTTTTCGGAGTGGGTAAAAGAAATAAAAGAAAACAATCTGCGTCCTTCACTCTTAAAACGAGCGGTTTTAACTCAGTCTGAGTTAATTTTCACTCCTTTCCGGTGCCGAAAATGCACTTCTCCTATAGGAGTGAATTTCACTCTTTTGTTTTAAGAGTGTACCTTGTCTATCTAGAATGCGAGCCTCGAAAGCAATTTCTCCCCCATCCCCGCGTGTGATTTTCTTCTGTGAATTGTTAACCTCACAACAGAACCTCAAACGCGTTAGGTTTAGAGAAGCGATGCTCTCTTCCCCCCCCCCCTCCCCCCCCCCCGTTTCCTAGAAAACCAGGCGAAGGGATGGGTGGAAGAAAGTATTTTCGAGGCTCGCATAGTAAATAGACAGACTATAGACAATGTAGTTCCCTCCAGGTCAATAGGAATTCGTTAGGCTACCTTTGTGAACGGGAGTTGTTTTGTCGCCAAGGCTGTCACGACTTTATCTACGTTGATAGAGCCAATATGGGGACTCTATTAGGTAAGGCAATGTGTATTCCTTTTGTTACCCCGCTCTTCGTGCGTCACAACACACGCGTTCAACGCGAGCTAATTGTCACTTCTTAAAACGCCCTGACGAGGCCGTTTATATTTTCGACTCGCACCACTACCTCTGCTCTGTAATTCATTGAGAAAAAAAAATACAGAGTGAAAGTGTTGAATATCCAGTTGTTGGTTTTACGAAGTGTAAACGTCTGCACGTGTCTAATTGTCTGTCAAAGTACTGGAAATATCATAGTTGTTGTTTTGTAAATAAACATATTTGCGGTCGTGTTAAAATAGCTTTGAAAAATACATTTTAAATGGTTATTGTTGTTTTATACAATAAATATCGATTATGGGGGTAAACGAATCGCATAGTATCGAATATCGTATTGGGCTAGGTTACCGTGATTAGATGTCACTTGAACGCAGAGCTCCAAATCGACATTTTCATTCCAGCCGAACTGTTGCCACTGAAAACGTGAAACTTGCCCATTTGTAGAAATATGGCCAACAGTAACGCTAAGAACTCATAAAAATAAACTCCTTTTTCCAGTTCTATAATCGACGTCGTCCGACTGTGGTTAACGATACCGAGACGAAACATTATGGTACCTTTAAAAAATAGAAACGGTTAGTAGACACATCGTAAAAACATTTTTCACATTCTTTTTCCTTTTCCAAACTCTACTTTTCGCAACAAAGCGCACCCATTCAACGCATACAACAATTGTTGCATGTTTCATGCACAAATTGCGCCATTATCTCTTTCCAAACTTTTTTCCGAAGAAAACTTCCAGTGGCGCGTCTTTTTCCAGTGGCGTTGTTGTTTTACGTGACCCCAGGGAGGAGCGCCTCTTTATTTGGAGACCCTGGCAAAAGTATTCCCCGGAAACGCCACTGAATATACATGCTAAGTGGCGAGATAGCGTTGGCGGGAGGGTCACAAGTTTGGCGACGTGTCTGCCTTATTTTTTCGATTTCTTTGATTCATAATTTTTCGGTTGACGACATTGTTTAATTTTTTTTATTAGAGATTGGTCATTAAAATTAATTGAAGATGTACTTTTCACTTATCTCTTGATTGCTAATATTTTTTAAATACTTTGAAAGTTCGTACTTCCATAAACTTCAAACTACTTTTCCCCATGATAAAAAAAAACTGTCTATAAAGGTTATATACAAACTATTAATAATAAAGTAAATTATTGAGATGACTTCACCAAAAATCAAAAACAATATTGGGTTTAGTCGAAGTGGTAATCTTAGACTTTTGTAGTGGTGTAGACTTTTGTGTTCAAATTAATATAATTAAGTGGAAATATTTTTTTAACTCGCACTCACTAAATATCGCACTACAGCCTACATCATAACCAATAATTATTACATAAAAATTAAATATATACTAAATTTCTAAGTCAATAATTTTTTTAAAGATCAGAACTTATTTTTTAAACAGCAACATTTTTCGAATAAGCTACTTTACCTTCTATTCTTACTAAGTTTTTAAAAAAAATTTTATTTGTTAAACGTTGCGACTGCGATGTTTCTGCATTGGCGAGAATTTCCTTAATTTGATAAGTTTAAAATCTTGCAGTCCTACACCATAGGTACGGGAATTCACTTAAAAATGCCGTGACTTTGTTACTAGATAGGGAATTTGGGAGAAGCCCGAATGGGCACACGTTTTCCTCCTCTTTCTTCGCTGTCCTCCTTATTACCCTACAGCTTCACGATTAAACATTTTTACTGTCTGGGATTTTATGAGGGAAAAGTGTTTTTATACTTCTCGAAATGAGTTTTCTTCCGCGAGTTCATTTGTTTCCTTTCTGGGTGGATATGAATTGGAAGGTGGAACACTTGTTACTTATTGTTGTACTACATAAATTCAGGTTTTTACTTGGGATGTGCTTGGCATCGGAATGAAGTGAAGACAAATAGGATAACTTTGGTCCACGCTTTTCAGAATAGTGTCTTGAAATATAAGTGAAATGTTAAGTAAATAGAAAAGTAGGTTGTACTTAAAAAAAGTTTATGTTCGGACCAAAGTTTCCTGAGTTGACGTTGACCCACGAACTTTGCTTCCGAGAAAATTATTACTTTTACTAGTTTTTTTAATGCAAAATAACTTAACCCTCCTTAACTTTTTCCCTTGTTCCAAGTTCTTTACATTCTTACATTAAGTAAGCATCTAACTATTTTTGAATACCTTTGTTCTTTAACGACTCAATAGTTAACAGTTGGTAGTAATAAAAAAACTAAGAAGGCTAAATAAAAGCTTTCTGCTTTGTGTAGCACAGATAAAAATTCCATTCGTTAAAAAATTAGTCCAACTTTTAATATTGGACTGGAACCAGGGTCGGGTTTTTTCCCGTCCAAAACTATTGTTTCCCATTCCCAGCGGGAAAAACTGGTAAATACCGGGAAAAATATGGGAAATACCACTTGCTCACTCTCTCTTTCAGAAAAAAACAAGAAAATACCATTCTTTCTTAGATATTCCTTGCCTAGGAAATTCCTTTAAATTAAAAAGTTTTATAAAAGTAAACATCAGTTTTTCTGTTTTGTTTACATCCTACTTTTTGTATTCTTGCTGTGATTGCAATTATGCCACTGTCTTGGTTCCTTTGTTAAGCTCATGTTTTTGTTCCCCCATTGTAGTTTGCCAAACCCTAGTAAAGTCGTTAGCTTTTTTTATATTTAGTTGATATAACTAAATAATTATTTACCCTTGAATATTAGCCACAGACAATATTGGAATAATTATTTAAGGTTATGCAGATGGAACGCTCAAATAATAATAAACAAGAGTACATGATTATTATGCTACCATAGAAGCAAAATAACTAAGAATATTTGTCTATTTTTAAAAATATTAAGGCCTTTAAAAATATTCATTAAAATTATTTTAATTAGTCCCATTAAATAACATTTAGTAATTAATTGTTGTTTCAATAATTGAGTTTTTCCCAGGCGGGAAAACATAATTTTTCCCAGGACGGTAAATACCGGTTTTTACCATGGTATTTACCAGGGGTGGTAAAAAACCATGCCAACCCTGATTGGAACTAGGGAAGACACACGCCGTTTAAAGACACACGCCGTTTTATTTCAGCACAAAGTTTTGATTTTTTTTCTCTGTGTTAGTAAACTCGCATCGAACTTCGACACAGAACTTTGATCTTCGAACAATTGACAAAAAAAATTACAACTTATCAAAAAACCTTCTAAGTGTGTAACACCTTATCTGGGTAATCAAACCTTCGAGTACTATCATCTCGTTGAAAACGTTACACAACCCGCCGGCTCTTAATGAACATATCCTCTTTCCACTGATCCAAATTTAGAATGCGCGCCATTTTGTCTTCAATTACTCCGTTTCGCTTATTCATTGTCATTATCAACAAAGCGAAGGGTTAAGGGTAGATTTAGAATGAAAAAAGGAGGTTTCTGTAGACCCGGTGTCTTTTGACCCACCGCCGAAAAGTGCTTTGACCCATTGCCATTTTGTTTTGGCATTCACTTGGCTGTTTTTTGTGTTCGCTTGTTGCATTCTATTTTATTGCTGTTTACCATTGTTTCTAAAATGGAGTGAGGGGAATCTGATGCCAAGTTGGCGCTTCTTTGGCGGAGTTCCAATCGGGGGAAAATTCCTTGGCTTTTCGTGGGAGGTACTTAAAAAGGCTCGCCGTCAGGTGTTTTGAGAAGGAAAAAAATATAACAAGCCGAACACCCCAATTTTTTTCGCAGTTTTTTTTTGCCGTGCGTAGTTTTATGAGAATTATTTCGAAAAAAGAATAAAACCGCTTGTCACTCAGCGTGTTTGCTGTCTTTTCTTTCAAGGTGTTTATTTTACAAACGGAAGTATTAATTTCTGTGTTTAAAACTGAAAGAGATATTTAAACACTCGTTTGGTACTTAAAAAAATTGGAGCACTTGCGTTTTATACGCATAAGTTCCGTCGCCTAACGCCGAAAACGCATAAGTTCCGTCGCCTAACGCCGAAAACGCATAAGTTCCGTCGCCTAACGCCGCTGCAAAGCTGTTCTGGGTGCCAATTCGGGTGTCGGCCTCGTCACTTGACCGTAGTTAGATTACTAGCCCATCTCCAATAGACCTGGCCCATAATTAGCTCTAGTCAACGTTGTTCCACCCAAAAAGAGAAAATAATAAAACATTTATCTCGTGTGGTTATTCTTTGAGGTAACTTGACTCGGTGATTGGATAAAAACGTAAGAGTCTAGAGCTATAAACTTAGAGCTTAAATTCTACAAATAATGAAAGGGGATGCCATAATATCTCCATTTTTCCTAAAAATTGGATTTGAAGCTACGGCAAATATGGAAACTAATATCATTGATTTGGCCAATTTTTCATTTCCTTTTACCATAAAACTATAAGCTATCCTTCCCTACTCTTTCATGTTTTTTTTTAAATATTTTTTTCAATAAAATTGCCTTATTTTCTTATGCAAATATTTTAGATAAATATTTCAATTTCTTAGCACATTGTTTAAAAATATTCTCCAATGTTTAAAAGTGTAAAAACAAATATATTTTTTTTTTTAAAAATCATTCAAACAAACTTAATATAGAGACTGCTATTTTTATAAAATTAAAACCTGCAAACTTTAAGAACTATTAACTAAAGCTTGTTTCTTTTGTCTTTAAATAAAATTTCGCGGTTTACGCAAGTTAGTTGCTGAAATAGTTAAATATCCTTGACGGGTTTTCTTTTCGAGCAAGTATTTTTTCCTATTCAGTTGTCTGTCTCTCGCTAACTAGTCACAAAGGCGAGATGTTTTGGCCCTTCCCAACACTTATTCTGTTCCTGACCTGACTGTCTGGTTTACATAATCGGAAGAGAAAAAAAAAGCTTCGATCACAAAGAGAGACAGTGAAGTCTTAAAGTTGCCGAAATATCTTGTCTTGTCAGGGTAGAAAAAAGTATTTATTCTGTAGCTATTTGCGTCCGTATTGGAAGAAAAAGTAAAGATATTAACCATAAAAGTAAAACTACATTTTTAATTCTTCTTCTACTTAATTAAAAATAATTTTTAAAACCTATTAATTAACGTCATATCACCATAGATATCACAGTTAAGGTATTAGATTGGCAGATCACGTAACCTCCAATGCTAACGACGGGACGCGCATGGAGGCCAAATAAGACGGCAAAATTGCCAGTGTTCCTGCCACTTTAAGGTGAAAAATACCATTTAATTCTAAAATTACAAAAAAAATACTAGAAAAAAGATTTAAAGTCAATAAAAAGATTCCAAAATGCAGCTAGTATTTTTACGATATTTTTTGTAATTTTAGAATTAAATGGTATTTTTTCGTAGTATTTTTCTCCTTAAAGTGGCAGCAACACTGGCCATTTCGCCCTCTTATTTGGCCTCCATGCGCGTCCGTCGTTAGCATTGGAGGTCAAGTGATCTGTCAATCTAATGTTTTAACTATGATATCGATGCATATCACCGAATTATTTTGGTAAGATGTTTGGAAAGATATCTGTTAAATTGCAATACAATATTTAATATTCCATTAATTGTAATTAACAGAACTGTTAACTTAAGGGATACATTTAAAAGTAGTATTGTAATTTCTTTTATTTTATATTCATAAATTAAAACTCTACATTTAAGTTTTTTTATATGCACTCGTATTAACTCTAAGCTTCAAGGAGTTTCTTAGATATTGGTTATAATTATTATCGTATAAGAACCATACAGAAATCGCTGAAAATAACATCTTTTGGTTTTAAATATTTAGTCAAGATGTTTATTTGAAAACGGCATTCCTAATAGTATTTGCTGCATTCGTACCAGCTGACACAGCAACTTACTGCAGTTGTCAAGTATTTCAAATGTATGTTATATATTTCAATAACTCACCCGATACCCGGATACTGAAAATGTTTCGTGTGTTGTCTTTAAGAAGAGTCGGGCGGGTGTTTGGGTCAAAAATGTCGATTTTCTATTTTTCTTTTATTTTTAATCTGCATATTTATAGCTTTAATTTAAGACCAAGATTATCGATTTCTGTTTAGTGGTTTTCTTTTTATAAGCATTTTTCAGAAACTCTGCACATCAGTTCTTACCAATACCTTTTCTTTTGTGTTTCCTGAAATATAAGGTTTTTCAACAGTTAGAAAAAATTCTCAGGAACTATAAAAGATATCAACATGTTTTGTTTTATTATTTCTTCCCCATTCATGGCTCTTTGATTTAAACTGAGGAATTTTAAATATCTCTGCTCAAAAAAAAGTTATGTAACTTTAAATCGGATTTTTTTGCGTTTTTTAAAATACATATTTTTAATAAATCACTGTAAAAGTATTTTTTTATGCTTTGAAATATCCTCAGTTTCAAAGAGCTATATGTAAGGAACAAACTATAAAAAAAATCATAAGTGCCTATTGACAAAGTGTGTACATCTTTATATGGAGACTACATAATAAACTAGTTATAGTTAAGCTTAGTTATGGGTAGTTAACACATTAAACCGCATCTGTTCCCCAGCAATGCCCATTCAAGGCCTGGTCACTTGACTGCAATTCAAAATTCAAGTCTTGGGACTTTGCAATTCAAAATTATTTGTCCCGTCGCGGTACCGCAAACACAGTTCAACTTGAATCTCAACCAACATCCCTACTATAAAAATTAGGGGTGTATAACACTACACGACTTTCAATCAATACTCAATGAATCAGTACAGTTAAAACCTAAGAGGTTCTATGGCAGATACCGTTTGTGCTTCCGCAATTTTCTCAAAAACCTTATTATGAAGTTCAAGGAACTCGTGTACCAAATGTGAAGTCCGTATCTTTTTTAGATCGAGCTGTAGAGTGGTTGCAGACCAATGTTCGAAAATCACTTTTGACGGAATCGACACCGTCCAAAGGAACACAATCGGATTTGCGACCCCATCAGTACAAATATAAAATTGTCTACCAACAACAGGCCCAGCAAGGTTGGTCCAAAATAAATCGAATACTTTACCAGTTTCCAATGACTATCAATATTCTTCTTGAAATCTTCTCTCTTCGAATGCACAACTTAATCTGTTAAAGCATTCCACTCATTGACGACTCTATTGTAAAAATAATGTTTTCTTACCTCCCTTCTAAAGCATGATTTATTCAATTTCTGATCATGTCCTCTGGTCCGGCTATTTAAAGTAAAATCTAAGCCCTCCATGTCTCCCTGTTTTATAAACTTGAATAACTGAATTAAATCACACATAGCTCTCCTATTTTCCAGGGAATACATGTATAAAGATCTTAATCTGTTATCATAATACTTTCATTACCTTGTATTTCATATTAGTTAATTGAAAGTTTTTTTTAAAAAAAAGCATTTTCGCCAGTAACCCATGCATGGTTCGACTTGCAACTCAACAAACATCCTACTGCAAAAATTAAAATTAAGTTTAAACTATTGAAGATAGGTTACAAAAGGAGTAGAATATTATTAGCCTACTGTAGCGCATACCTGTGTGTTAAAACAACACCTGTGAAGCGACCTCTCGCATTAGGAAGAATTTTTGGCACTGCTCTTAAAGAGCAAAAGGCACAACTTGAAAAGCCAAACGAGTCAGAACCTCCCGAACGATAAAAGAATAATGGAATGGAAGACTAATTTTAATTCGAACGTATTAAGAAGGGGGGTTGTCGTTTGCATCCGAAATAGCGCCCTTGCTGTCTGTTGGGAGCGTGATCGGGTTGGGATGGGAAGGAAAGGAACGGTTTGTCTGCTCACACCTGTTTGTAAGGCATAAACGGATATTTACCTTATATTTCATTGGGGAAAAAGTCTTTTACTTTTATATGTATTTACTTGATTTTTATGTTACCTTTTATTTGCAAAATGTGATTTATGATTTCCATTAAACAATTTGAATAACAGTTTTATTCAACATAAGTAATACATAATGTGCATAACTTCTTTACTTTTGACTATTTATATCGTAACAATATAGTGGTTATCTTTTACGAATACAATAACTCGCATGTATTAAATGAAAGAAAACAAAGGTGTTGGATTTTAATACAAATAGAAAATTGAGTTTAACAGTTTTTGTTTATTCGAAAGTAATTAAGTATTTCAAAAGGAATAAAAAATGTATTATTCATTGGTAGGATGAATAACGGACAAATGAACGGAGCATTTTGCAGTCTTGTTGATCGCCTGGATCAATGTTATTAAGTTTTTGTAAGTCATTTCAAGTAACTTCATTTAACGTTAAAAACAATTACCAAATGTCCAAACGTTGAAGTTAAAAACAATTACCAAGCAATACCAAACCGTTTAAAACAATATCAATGATAATCTCGCCTAATAAGTGTGATTTACTAGAATTTAAAAAAAAAATGAATGAGCTTTTTTTACTTTCGAAAATACTGTATGAAGAAAAATCGAACTATCTTTCGAAACTATCTTTGAGAAAGGGGGCTGGGGTGCCCAGTTGGTTAAGGCGTTGGCCTTGCATGCGGAAGGTACCAGGTTCGGGTCCGGACATCGCCAAAATAACTGCCGACTTATAAACAGCCCGTGCAGCCAAAAAATGTCCGACTAATAATACCGCGTATAGAGGAGTGAACGTTAAATATGCTCCCAGCTCAACGATGCGTACGATGTCGCCCTTAACGGTGCGTTGGACGCCTACTCAGGTGTCGGCTCGTCACCTGACTGTGGTTCTAAATTACGACGCCCGTCTCCAATAGCCCTCGTGTGACGATAATTCAAACTACAATAAATTAAACTTTTTCAAGAAAATCCAATAATAGAACAGTAACACTCAACAACACATCTTTCAAAAGAACACCCTCTCCCCATCCCCAATGATCTTCCACGTTTTTTCTTCTCTCCTCCCTCTCTTGTTGTTGGCCAGGTGCGCTTCTCCCTCAGTCTCTCTCTCGTGTGCTCCGTGGGATGCTTCTTTCATCCTGAGCTTCTTCTCTCGGAATATTGCGCAATATTGAGGATTATATTAGTGTTACCTGTGGTCGCTTCTCCCGGTAAGATAGCTTTTGTGTAGTCCATATATCTTTTTAATACTAAAATGTCCCTGGTAGCTAATTCCAATCATATTTTCTATATCACTACGACATTGCAATGTTGACATCGAGAGTTGTCCGAACGGTATTGTGTGTTAATAGAACCTATTTGGTGGACATTGACATTTTCGATTCCCTTAATCTTGTATCATATTTTTCTTATACGGACCGGATGTTGTATCAGAAGCTAATCACTTTGTCACAATTTTAATCGTAATATCATTATTTTTAAAATATTAGCGTTTTGTGGATACGATTTGAAATTTTGAACTTTTTTTCTGTTTGATACATTTAGTTGTAAAAAAGTCTATGAATAAGGACTGCTTGGTGATGGCAGTTTATTCTGTGGATTTTGGATTTTGTTTATTTTACTCGTGTGTGCTCTGGTGGGATGCTTCATTTATCCTGAGCTTCTTCTCTCAGAATATTGCGCAATATTGCGGATTATATTAGTATTACCAGTGGTCTGTTGTTGCTTCTCACGGTAAGATAGCTTTTGTGTAGAGACTGCATTTTTTTATTGTATTATACTTTTTAATACTAAAATATCCCTAGTAGCTATACAACGTATTTTCTATAGCATTACAAAATTGAAATGCCGTGTCAATATCGATAGTTGATCGTACGGTATTGTGTTAATAGGGTTTGCCCATTTGGGCGGTGTTGGCATTTCCAATAGACTTTAATTCGAAAACGTTTAAATTTTTCTTGTCCCCAATTAAGTTCTGAAAGTAATAATAGTTTATTTTAGGAGTATCTATTGATTGCTCTTCTAGTAATGATTGTCATCCCTTTTTTTACTTAAGAATACTTTTATCTCAGTTGCATATTAATCGTACACTCTTAAAACAAACGAGCGGTTTTAACTCAGTCTGAGTTAATTATTTCCAAACACTTTTCCTTTCCAGTGCCCGAAAAATCGCAGACTTCTCCGTAATAAGAGTGAATTTCACTCTTTTTCGGAGTGGGTAAAAGAAATAAAATAAAACAATCTGCGTCCTACACTCTTAAAACGAGCGGTTTTAACTCAGTCTGAGTTAATTTCCAATCCTTTCCGGTGCCGAAAATGCACTTCTCCTATAGGAGTGAATTTCACTCTTTTGTTTTAAGAGTGTAAAACGGATTTCGATTCATGTACTTCTTACGAGTTGACTCGATCAACGATTGCAGGACCCTGTATTGCATGAAATATGCGAATAAGACGGATATTTCAAAAGACGATCTTTCAATGCATTCTATATGGAATAAATAAACCCAAAATTCATTCGTATCTTGCGCAATCATTTAATTGTACTACTTCCCGAATGTCGTACATTTCAAGGAACATATCTTGAGTATTTCATTCAAAAAAAAAACTAGCGCAAAACTTGATGACGCTGTAAGTTAAAAAAAAAATACCCGTTACGTAATGATAGTGAAATTGTTTGCTAATGATCATGAACAATTTCTTCACAATTTCCTTTAGTAACGGGCTTGCGGAACACCCAAAAATACACTGGAGAAATCGAATTTAGAACCGAATATTTTTTTTATTCTAAAGAATTTTTTTATGAGGAACAACTGTTCATGAACCAAGTTGTATCTGAAATATTAAGAGGGATTTTTTTAATGTCGTAGTTCTTTTAACCGTGGTCCATTAAGGAGATATTTATAGTGAAAAAAAAAATTTCCAACAAATATAATTACTTTTACAAATTCGGTTTTATTATTATTTACTTTGAAATAATAAGCTTGATATTTGCATGAATATTTTACCAACTAGTTTAATTAACTATTAATAACATTGCATAGAAATAAACTTTGTGTTAAGTGTTATTTGCCTAAGTGTTAATTATTATTTTGTTAAAACTTAATTTTGTCATAAACTTAATATTCGTGTGGTGATTTATAATATTTTGCAAAGTAACACACTTAATCAGGGTGAATTTTATAATTCTTGAAACGTTGTTTAAATGTTCCGCATCGTAAATTTGATATTATACCTCTGTTATAATTCATAGATCTTTCATTAAAAATAAAAAATAAATAGTTTTCTTCTGAAACAAAATTATGTCTATTAACACCATAAAGATAACGATACTTTGACTTTTATCCTTTAATTAGGAAATACGTTGTAAGTTAAGTAATAGCAGCATTCTTTTGAAATCGAACAAAGTTCTCTCCATCCTCAATCGAAGCGACATCACTACCAATAGAACAAATTCATCTTTACATCCTTATCTCATGAATGGGTGACAAAATCATGACATCGATAAAGTACAACATAAAAAGTAGCTGAATCGCTCATTTTTAACGTGTAGTTGATATGTTGAATCAACTTTCCGTATTTTCCGCTTCTCTCGCGTCTTCCGCGTTTCTTTATTTATTTATCATCGCATTCTCACGTGTCTCTTGACGTCACACCCGGCAGATCACGTGCCCTTCTCATGATGCATAGCTGATAATGGCGGACTACTTTTTTAAAAAACGTTTCTATCGATTCAGACGTGTAAATCGGTTCGAAATAAATGGATCTCATCCACTATTTTTGTATTCTTTTACGAATTCTTTTCCAAAACCTTTTTTTAGTTTGTGGGATCAGTTTTTCGCCGAGCCGGTTGTTTTAAAAAACAAATGTTCACTTTTTTGTGATGCGAGTTGTATAGACTTTTTTCTTTATTTCTTCTCAAAAATACTGTGTTAATCTTCTCAATCTCATTAGTAATAAAATTGTTATTGGTCAAATTCTGTTACGGCGACTTCGATATCGAAAACTCTTTCATAAAACTAAAGTTCCCCTCCCATACATATGAATATTATGCCTTTTCTAGCGTTGTTCTTCAACTTAATACCTTGGTTATTGATAAAAATCTTTTCGCGATTTTAAAAAATCGTTTTCATATCCGCCTTGGAAGAGATGCGTTAATTAGATTTTTTTTTAAACTTTTACTTCAGTTTTATAAAATTAGGTAAGCTATATCTATATTAATAAAAGAAAGAGTTTGTCTGTGTGTCTGTATGTCTGTGGATCGTAAAAGACCTACTTATACTGCCCTCAGAAATTCGAAATTTTTAAGATAGATTCCCTTTAATGCCAACGTGTGCACCTGAGGCTTAGTTTTTTCATATTTGTTCCATTTTTAGAGAAAATTCTAATTTTCTGAAAAAAAAATACACCACTTTCGCTCAAATCCGATCATTTTTTCCCTTTCGTGTTACCATTTGACAGAAGAAATTAAAATGAACAGAAAAATTAATTAAAATTGAAAATGCTTTTATTTTCTTGCCATTACCTTCAGAAATTAAATTAATGATTTGAAAAATAATTGAACGTGCCAATGAGCTAAATGTTTTTTTTTAAACCCAGAATGGAGGTTTTGACGTGAAATAAAATTTTTATACAATTCTGATTAATTTTGAATTTATCAGCAAAATTGCGATGGAGTTCATATTGAAGAAGATTTTTGTGATATGAGGATGTGCATTTTATAGTGATGTATTTTTATTTTGGAATTTTAAAGCAATATAAGTAACGAGATTTTATTCTTTATAATGAACGGGAACAAAGGCAAAGCTTATTATATTATAGCCAATTAAATAACACGTATACTTGGATCGATTTGATATTCTTTTAGTCCGTGCGAAGAACGGGTATTTATTTGCTAGTCGATAATAAATTTTGTATTCTATGCCTGAGTTATCTCAAAAGGCAACTGTACATGTCCCTTGTTTGACTCGATAAAAGGGTTCAATCCAAATTTAAAAATAGTAGTTTGTAAGTAAATGTGTTCCCAAGCAAAGGTTACCACCTATCATTACCTTAGCGACAAATGAGAGACACCAATAATTTCATGCCAAAAGATAAGTTCTAAATTATTCGTAGTTTATGTTCAGAACCATGTTAATCATTAACGCACGTGGGGCATTAATTCCTACCCGACCATGTTTTCAAGTTCACATGCAGTTCTAATTAATGTCATCACGCACGTTCTAATGCAGTTCACGTTCCGTAATGGTAGCACTACCTCATTCTATTTTGATCAATTCATTTAAATAGAATGGCTAATTACAATGGTGGGAGGATAAATTTGGGGAATACAAACGAGCTGTCGACAATACTTGTGGCTGATTGTGAAAAAAAAACGCGA
This sequence comes from Oedothorax gibbosus, assembly GCA_019343175.1. NCBI lineage: Eukaryota > Metazoa > Arthropoda > Arachnida > Araneae > Linyphiidae > Oedothorax > Oedothorax gibbosus. The sequence goes on along the minus strand of CM033271.1, from coordinate 3,038,209 downwards.
GGCTATATCTCGGAAGTTTGCATAATATTTGAATAGTTGATTTATATGACCTTGTTTTATATGCTTGCTTGACCTCTCTTATTTCATCTTCACGAACAATTTGTATTAACTAATTAAATTATAAAATAACAGTTGGTAGATTTCAGCATCTAACCAATAAGTGACGAGCTGGGGAACTCAGTCGGTAACGTGCTTCCTTGCAAGCTAAAGGTCCCAGGTTCGGGCTTTTTTAAAATAACTGCCGACCTATGAATGGCCTGTTCAGCCAAGAAGTCCGAATAATAATACGCCATGAATGCACGTTAAATATGCTCCTAAGTACCGACGCCGAGTACGATGTCGCCCTTAAAAGATGCGTTGGGTGCCTACTCAAGTGTCGGTTCGTTACTTGACTGTGGTTCTAAATGACGACGACCGTCGCCACTAGCCTTCGTGTAGCTATATATAGTGCGACGATATTTCAACTCTACGCTAACCCAACCAATAGGTGTGCATAAAAGTTCTGGTCACAAGTCATTGAATCAAACATGACAATTTACATATAAACTTAAATAGTTAATTTTAATCATTTGTCGTAGTTTTACGAAATAATAGAGCACTCATTGAAAAGATATGCAACGCATTCAACAATTTAATAGATTGACACCATCCTTACACAAGTATTCAAATTTAGTTAAGCTTTAAACCCCCCCCCATTGTATATGTAACCGGCCAATATGAATAATTGGACATTATTCATAACGCCCAGGCCATTTTTAAAAAATGAATATGCTGTATTTTTAACGAAAATTCGGAAATCATCCAATAACAAAACTACTAGAAGAGTAAATCCAACTTATTCTGTATGACATTTTTATGCAGCGTTAAATTTATGATCTCAAGCCACTTTCACTGTTGAACATTATTGCCTTTTAATATAATTTACAAAGCTATTCAGAACTTATTAAATTATTCCAGAAATCATCCCCATTTATTCTAACAACTGTTTAACAAGAGCCATCTGTTTCACCACCCTGCGACATTTTTTATGCCTCAGATCTTTGTCATTTTCCCAAGTTCCAAGTTGTCTGGATTCACGGAAGTGGAGGTATCGGATGGAAAGTTTTTTTTTTATTATTCTTTTTTGCTTTTCTGCAACTCCGTGCCAAGGGATGGGGGGGGAAGTTGGCTTTCTCACATCTCTAATATGCAAGAGGAAAACCTCATTTTGTTCTTTCTCCAGCAACAAGCAAATGTCATCGAGTCATTTTCAACGGCCTTGATCTTCATTCAAGTTGGGTTTTTTTTAAGCTGAGCTTTTTTTAGAGTGATAGTATGAGACCAGGGGTGCTTCTTTTCGTGATAAAAATTAATGGCCATGTTGTCAGACATAAGTGGAAATTGTTTGTTAATGCTTATTTAGTTCTGCTTCTTAAAGTTGACAACATGTGAAGTTTGTATTGAATTATTTTATAGGTTTAATAGTCTACACACGCCCCTTTGACAACCACCAAGTTTTTCGCTAGTGGATGTCGATATTCATACAAGTATATCATATATTGACATCATGCTCACCATCGTTTCAAAATATCTTGTTCAAAAATAATCAGCCTTCATAATCTGGATGAATGTAGACATTAACTACTATAAATGATCTATGTTGTGTGTAAGTAGGCTTCTTAGCACACAGACAACCACCACATCATATCGTTTTTCAAATCGATTGCTACCTGGATTTGATGGAGACCAGTATGTTCTTTTGAAAACCACAATAACTATCTGTTATGCATGTAAAATCATCTAAGATGGTCATCGTACTATATATCTAAAATGATTACTACAAGATTATTTGTTTTAAAAGAAAGGTCCAATTTACAATTTTGTTTACTTAGAATTATCTCTAAGTAAATTATTAAAAATAGATAAACACAGCCCTATGTGGTGTAACCACAAACGGGGTCGTTTCTTTCTGTTCCCATATGAATAGTTTCTACATTTACCAAATAGGCCCATGTAGACTGTAGTTCCCATATTTGTGTGCTAGCGGTTAGGAGTCTTCGGACTTGCTAATGACATCCCTTGCGCTTATAATCCGAAACCTCATCAGGAGAATCGAGAATCACTATCAGCAATTTGTGGGCATGCATAAAGATACGTCAATTGAGCATGAGCTTTAGTCCTCTCCGTGAACCAATGTTTCTTCGGCAGCAGAATATAGGATGCTTCTGGCGATATTTCAGTTCTCAATGCTGCAGTCTACTACCTACTCTCAGAATGCCTTCTTAGTTCGGATATGGGTTCTGAGGCCAAGGTAATATACTCTTGCAACTGACGTTGTTCCCTCTTTATAGTCTTGAAATTTCTGCGAAGAATACCTTTCGCTGTTCCAGAAGTACGGCATGCATGAAAGCGCCATCCATTTCTTTTGAGCTTACAATTTCGAGCCATTTAAGTCGTTACAAAGATTCGAATCTAGTTCTGGAACAATAACAGGATAGAAGAAAATTGATATCGAAATTTAAAAGTAATTTATTCCGATTTACTTCTCTTTCCGATGAAAAAAGATCACTCTATAGAGGTGAGATCCTTATTTTCTGGTTCCCATGTAATGTATAGCAAGATACGGTGAAAGAGACCGAAAACAGAGAAACCGTTTCAGTTTTCCGCACTTTATTCCGCGGTAAGAATATGAAACTAGCAGAGTTCCAGGAGGAGAAGGGATTCCGGGGCTCTGGAATCAGGAAGGTAGCACGGAACGGAACCGCTTTTTCCCAACAATCTTAACCCCTTTTTTCCCCAAAGTGAAAAAACAGCGATCATATCGCGGTAGAGATCTACGTATGAATGCGGCGGCTATTCTAAGTAAACTCAATATAAAAGCTTTGTTCCACGGTCTTTGTTCGCTTGGATTACAGCTCTTAAAATGACTAATTGATTAGTGTTAATGAGTTTATTTGTAAACTAATCATTCCTCGTAAATTAAACAAATCATTGCCGTGGAACAGAGCATGGGGAGAGGGCTAAAGGTTTCTTCCATTTCGAAAAGAATTTTAAGAGGGTGGGGAGCTAACCATTATTTTAAGTTATATTTGCTACGCGTTGTAAAAATAAACTTACAACTACAAATTAAATCATCGTTAAATTCGGATTTTTTTATCCTTTTTCAACAAACAAGACTGCCAATTTTAATAGCTTTTGTAACGCTAAAACCCGGAACTACTTACGCTACTATGTCTCCAAAATACATTTTAATAGAACCCTTGCCCAGACAAAAATAAAAATCCATTATGTGGGATCATCGCATTTTTCTTTTCCCGATGACTCGGCAGGCGTAGTGGAAGGGGGCGTCTAAATTTAAACGGTCCATAACTGCTGCCACCCGCTAGAAACAAAAATAACAGCGCTCTCTCGAAGAATTCATTCTGGCGAGGAACAGAAGAATAAAATAAGAATGCTTCATTCTAAATATGTATTCCCCTCTGTGTTCTACATTGCGGTGTTTTGGGGGAATATTCCATTCAGTATTTGTGTCCAAACTCTTCAATTTAAACAACCTTGCTGAGGCAAACGTTGTTTAGCGCCGGCGTGGTGCGGGCGGTTGAGACGTCTTGCTACTGAGGATACCTTCCGTGGTTTCAGCTTCCACACTACGTTTATAACGTAAAAAGTGGAAGGTTTTATAATCGTTCAGTCCGTCTGTCTGTCTGTCCGTCCGTCCGTCACCCACTTTCACAGAAAGAACCACAAGTCCCACAGACAAGTGGGATACGTCATTTTGAAGCAAAAAATCAGATAAGGCTACATTTCAAATTTGATTAAAAAATTTAAATTATAAGTTTATTTAAAATTTAAATAACTGAATTTTTTTATCTACATTGAAATAACATGCAAATTTCATTTTTATTCATATTTTCAATGTTGCCATCCACAAGTCCCACAAACAAGTGGGATACGTCATTTTGAAGCAAAAAATCATATTAGGCTACATTCCAAATTTCATTAAAAAATTTTAATTAGAAGTTTATTTAAAATTTAAATAACTTAAAATTTAATCTACATTGAAATAACATGCAAATTCCATTTTTATTCAATATTTTCACTGTCGCCATTTCGTTAAACGTACGAGAAATTTTATTTAAAAAAATACAAACATTTGAAAGAATATTTATTTATGTGTATATAATTCAGTTTGGATTGTTGTAATATCACAATAGAGTTCTTTTGATGGTTCATTATATATGTGTGAAGAAAGATGCAAAGAGAATTCTAACTTCTAGCATAAAAAATGTGCAAAGTTTCGCTTTTATTTTTAAAGCATCATTTGTACTAATTATATATTTTTCGAACTGTAATTTAATTAAAGCTAATTATTAAATCTGAGAAAGAAGATCAATGAAAATAGTTAATTTTTTCGTTTAAAAGTTTGAATTACAAATAGCTAAAGGCCCTGTTTGTTATTAGAATTAAATCACCATTGCCATTCGCAACAATCGCCCGAGAAACTTAATTCTTTTAGACAATAAATTAAAATAAATTTATTTTGCGACATCGATCAGTTTGAAATGACGTCTATTATATTTCACTACGAAATTCTTTGTATGTTGATATGAAATATTTTCATTCTATTTAAAAGCGAGGAATAGTACATATTTATTCTTTGAAATACAAATTAATTTTTGCAAACGATAAGTAATAATTATTGAATTTTCGAAATAAAATAAATAAAACTAGCCAAATTTAGCATGTAAATGTTTAATATAGAATTAATGCAGTGTTTGGCGCCTTTTTACCTGTTTAACACAACTTTTGTGGGGAAGCGGGTTAAGTGACAGATTCTGTTACAAACCTACTTGTTATCTTATACTTAGACATCCTATAAACTGATCGTGCCCTCCAAAGAAAATTCGCCAATTAACAACGCCGTGTATATGAGAAGCTAAATCTGTCGTGGCGTACGATGTCGCTATAAAGTTGCACTGGGTGCCATATCAGGTAAACCAGCTGGTGCCAGAACATTCCTGCTTCATAACTGATCATAGTCATTTGTCTTCCAAATATTTTCTCGATATCGGCAACCATCTGAATTTGACCTCTTTATTTTATTCTAAAATATTGGAAATTTAGTTTTAAGGAAATAAATAACAATTTTAAAGGAAAGTTAGCTTCTAAAAACCAATAAATTAAGAAAAAAAAAACTTCTTTGTCTCTACTCTTAACCCTTTCAGTCCCAATGAACAATTTGGCATCATCATTTTAGAAATTTTTTTGATCGTCTATAGCCATTTATGATATCAAGAAGCACATCATTCGATTCTTCAAACTTTTTTCTATTAGAAAATATTTTTTATTAATCCCAATAGATGTCAGCCCTGTTATTTTTTTTAATTATGATCAGAAAAAAATTCTAAAATGATGATGCCAAATGGCATCATTGGGACTGAAAGGGTTAAGTGCTTGCGATAAAAATGTTTCGTTGCTAATAGCCATATTTTGCTATCTATAAAATCCATGCCAATATGACAGTAAGCTTTTATGACAATACCATTATATCGTCAGTCAAATGACAAAACTACGAATGTGCAAAATCACAGGAATGGAAAACTAGATACTGATAAGCCCACTGTTTTCAAAAATCGACCAGCCCTATAATTTGCACATTCGAGGTTTTGTCATTTGATCTACGATATCTGATGACAATCGACAATAAAAACGTTTTGTGGCTAGATTTCTGTCTTTTGGAACTATCCCTTGATTTTGATGGCATTACCAATCCTTCGTTGGTAATTGCTATATTGCTGTTTGTAGACACTCTGCCTTGATTTTAGATGTTTCGTAGCTTCAATCCATTTGCTTTATATGGTGTTTCTTTCTTCCCCAAACAGTGCTGCAGAAAGGTCAGGTGGAGAGTGGCTGCTACCGCTTCCTGTGCAAGCATGGGGGCCACGTGTGGCTGCTGACTCAGGCGACGCTCCTCTGCGACAGCGCCCAGAGGCCGGAGTGCGTGGTCTGCCTCAACTACGTGCTCTCCAAAGTGGAGCATGAGGGCATCATCGTGAGCGAACACCAACAGCCCCCCGCAGTAGTGCAAGAACAACGAGTCTCCAACACATGCGCCATCTTCAAACGACGTAGCAGAGACATGAACAAGCAGTTCCTCAACTTCCCAGACGCAGGTACGACTATTTACCTTCCTATTGAATATTCTAACAGTATAAACAGGATCTGTAAGCTTGTGTGGGCCTAAAAATTTCTATGTACCGCTAATAGGAGTAGTGTTTTTAATCGACAAGTTCTCATCTGTTTACATGTCAGATGTTAGGTTGTTGGCGATTGAGAACTTAAGTACTGTCTAGAATGTTGTTCTGTTCTTTCTTACAAGAAAGGACAGAGTCTTGCAGTGTCTTGGTCTTCCACGATATGTTCAAGTGACTCTCGGAACACAAAGCATTTCTGCAACATGTCTCGTAGGCTTTTGAATCGCCAATAACGGAGACTCGCTTGATGTGGCCGCTTGACAATCTGCCCAAAGCGTACTATCATTCTCTCTCGCATTTGATGTATATAGTAGGGTACCATGACTTCTTTTGCTGCACTAGTGGTGTTGAGGTTGCTTTGATGAGTGGACATAAAGAAATTTATTTTTGGTTAAACAGAAAAAAAAATATTTGGTTTAGCGCAACTAGAACATTGTGGTAAAAGGTAAAAGAGCATTGTGGTGAAGTCAAAAGCAAGATGCCGAAGCAATCGAGATTACGTGCAACTATCGCTCTTCAAAATTAGAAGATAGCTAATTTCAGTTAGGATGTTTCAGTGCCAAATACTGCGTAGGTGCGGCGAGAAAGGTAAATCCCGCGATTACACGGATATCATCCGAGAGACGGATGTAAAGAACAACTCCTGAGCCCCACATATGATAAACATCACCTAAAACTATCCTGATAGTTTCATTTCATACTGTTGTGTGTTTAAAATGGCACCGATTCTCAACCCGAGTCGTGCATTTAATGCATATAATAGAGTGTCATGACTTCTTTTTCTGCACTGGTGGTTCTCAGGTTGCTTTAATGATAGGTAGACATTAAAAAAAATTGATAAAACAGAACAATTTATTTGGTTTGGCACAACTAGAGCACTTTGGTAAATTAGAGCACTTTGGTAAATTAGAGCACTGTGATGAAGTCGGCTCTGGCATTGGGCCGGATCCGTTGATATTATGTACAGCTACATTGCTGATTAAAATTAGAGAGCCAAGTTTGGTTGAGATGTTTGAATCCCATCTGTTGCCAGAAAGTCCCGATTACACGGAAAACATCACTGACACGGATTCAGAGGACAACTTCTGAGCCCCACATATGACAAACATCACTTAAAATTATCCTGGTAGTTTCATTTTATACTGTTGCGTGTCTAAAATGAAACTCAACCCGAGTCGTGTGTTGCAGACATCCTGTTGTTCCACTCCGACCCGCTGAAGTCTAAGCTGGACCTGGACCTGTTCCCTGACGACGGCATCGAGGACCCCTTCTCGTACAGGGAGGACTCCCTCTCTTCGCCATCCTACTGCGGAACGCCGCCAGACATGCACCTGGTGAGTACAAGTCTCTCTCGAAGTTCGGAACCCGAATCTTGATATAGGCTGCGATTGGATGGTTTACTCGTGTGGTCTTCAAGGTAGTCAATCATAGCAGAGATAAGCGTTCGTGTTACGAATCGTACAACAATCGAGACAACTTTGAATTATTTAAAATTTTATTTTACAAATATTTAGGTCTACTTTGAACAGGTTATAATGAAACCTCTGAAGACAAGGCCATTAAAGTCCTTCTTTGGTTCAGGAATTTTATTCAAGCGTAATACATCACAGGATACGAAACTACAGCCTTTGAGTGTGAATACTAAAGTAGTTTCAAATCAACTGAATTTTTTATAAACTATTGCTCGAGTCTGAATCAAGAACCCTTATCTCTTTTAGATAATTAAATCCTTCAGTTCTCAGACACTCGTCTCTCCCGGTAAAGTTTGAATTGTGCCTCACTAGGAGGCTCCTCTTAAGTTGAGGACTTCCAAATATGCTTAGTTTATCTCTAATCAACTATTATTATCCATAATACACATGTTTATTAATGAAATTTCTTTTTCTACTGACAGTACTTGTAAGTACCATTAAAAGGCCTGTGTTTTACTTTTCATTGTTCGTTTGAACAAAAATGGATAGTAGTGGGGTTTTATAAATGCAGTATGCGGTTTCAATACATTAAAGACTAAATAGTGAAAACATATTCATTCAACAAAATGCCATTGCTTGTCAGTTTTATTTAGTAATTATAAGTAGAAAGGAAAACCAAAGATAATAAATTCTGGACATAAAGTGTATTTTATGTCCCAACATTTTTCCCCCTTTTATTTTATAACTAATTGCAATAGCTATCATTAAAATATTCAAAGACAAATAATTAAAACTTAATTCGGTGCATAAAGGATTTATTTGTATGTTTCTTCTGCAGCCACTGAGCACGGGCACTTCGCCCGACCGCTTCTCCCCGGGCACCCCGGACTCCGGCAGCCTGTCGGACATCCCGAGCTTAGACCCCTCCTTCTCCAACCTCACATTCACCAGGAAGGAGGACTACGAGGTGAGACACATAGTCTAGTCTCTTGAAAAAGAGGCCTCAATGACCCCTATTCAAACCTCCAGCTGAAGTAATTAAGCTCATTCGAAATGCATTAAGCTGGATTGTTTCTATGGCAACTAGTCAAGAGAACCTTGAAGCTTCTTTTGAACAATACATCGGCATCTTATTGTAGTAGGCTTTTTCTCAGTCAAAATTTGTAGTTGCAATACTTATTCAAAATATAAATTTTGACTATGAGTTTGTATTTCTGCATGTATGGTGATGTTTATAACTGAAAAGGCCTAATTGCCTGGCAATATAACGAAAAGCAATACTGGTATGGTAATGCTTTCCCAAACTCGGGTCACCAATGGCGCTGGACAGTCAAACTTCAGAGTTATCTGTAGCAGTCTTCAAGGTCGAGCATCGAGTACTGGGCCTACATCCGGCGTACGTTAGATGACCAATACTGCTGGCAGAGCCTGATTTCCGGCAGGGAGAATGTGGCACGTGCCTAGGGCCCCCAATTTAAGGGGGTCACAAATTTTGTTCATTTGTGCTCAATATAACTGCTTCCAAACATAACTTTCAACTACGTTGTAGTGTGGCAAAAAAAAAAAATTGAATTTCTTGAAAAATTGATTATGAAATTGTGTTCAAACGCAGATTTAACCAATTTACAAAATATACATGAACACGGATATGAAGAAGACTACACACGAATATTTTAGAGAGATATGTTTGGGGGGCTCCTAAATTTGCTGGTGCCCAGGGCCCCTAAAGTTGTAAGTCGGTCCCTGACTGGTTGTATTGTCAGGCAATTACGCCCGTTTGGAAGTGGAAAACTAATATGTCTAATAATGTTATAGACTAATATGTAATGTAGACTAAAAATATGTGTTTCTTTGTGGTGGGTAGGAGGACCTTGACTTCCGTGCCCCGTTCATCCCGATGCAGATGGACGACGACTTCCCCCTCATCTCTCCCTCCAACTCCGTCATGTGGGGGCCGCCCCAGGAGACGCCCCTCGCCCCCGCCCCGCGCAAGACACCCGCAGACAGGTAGGCTTGTGGCTCATTTCATGCAAAATTATCCTTTCTGTCAGCATAGATATCATAGTAAAAGAATTAGATCGGTTGATCACATGAGCTCCAATGGTAGCGACGGGACACGAATGGAGCCACGAATTTCAGGGCAAACAGGCCAGTGTTGTCATCACTTTAAGGAGGAAAGTTCTACGGCGTTATCGAAAACATACTAGGTAATACTAAAATTGCAACAAAAAAGTACCATAAAAATATTAGCTGCATTAGGGACTCTTTTTTAGTGACTTGAAACGCTTTTCTATTATTTTTATATTTTTTTTGTAATTTTAGAATTAAATGGTATTTTGTCGATGACGCCTAAGCATTTTTCTCCTTAAAGTGGTGGCAACACTGGCCTGTTATAAACACTGCCCTGAAATTCTTGGCTTCATTCGTGTCCCGTCGCTACCATTGGAGGTCATGTGATCAATCGATCTAATACTTTAACTATGATATCTATGAGTGTAAGTCACATGTGTAAAAAGTGATTATCACTGCAACTTTTAACATTAAATGGAAAAAAAATTAGTGGAACAGTTGATCTACACTTATTAAAGCTAAATAATGTAATGGGCTTTATTTAATTTGATTTATTTTTCAAATTTAAAAAGTATTTAATTTCCTCTTAAATTGTGTACACTACAGTTACATGGAATTACCCTTGTGCAACGTATCCACTTGATTTTGTCCTGCCTGAAATGTGGGGCTTTCGTTTAAATTGCTTGTGTGCAAAAACGTCTTCACTCGTCAAGGCCTGATGACGACTTTTGTAGGAGGGAAGCAAGACTCTTATTCGGGGCACCCCCTTGCAATGTGTTGATTAAAATATGGCTAATTTCAGTTACTTCCATACTTTGTTGCGTTTCGTGACTGATTTTCTCCGAGTGCTGCTCAAAAACTATAGTAAACCAATTAAATGGCTGTCATAAAGTTTTTCCATTAATGGAATAATATTGCCATTATTAATTATTGATCCTGCCTTTCATTAATCGATACTTTGTGGCTGAGTGACGTATTCTTAGGGCTCAATTTTAAGTCAAATAATCGGTGGATCCCGTCATTAGAGAAAAAAAATTTCAGGATCACGATGTTAAAAAAAATCTGAAATAAACTAGCTGTTGTGTTGCCGAAGGTATTACAACAACCCGTGTCCACCGAAAGGATTTGATCTCAAGATGACGGCCAAATTCTTCGGCTTATATGCTACAATATTTTTCTTATTAATCTAGATGGCTGGTCTTAACGCAGTAGGTAAACCAGTGCCATCTATCGTAGATGTGATTTGAGGTCGCATGGGTATGGCGGACCGCTACAGTAGCTAATTCTGGAAAAATATCTCTACCAAGGCTGTTATAAAAACTCTTTTTTGACCAATTTCTGATGACAAGAGGTATTGCTCAATCATTAAGGAAGAGAGGAAAACACATCTCCATAATCTTTGAATCTTATTCGCAGGACGAGAGGCTGGGGAGCCCCGTCGGTTAAGGCACTCGCCTTGCATCACCTACATAAATGCCGGTCTATAACGACCCGTGCAGCCAAAAAATGTCCGACGAATAATACAATACCCCGTATAGAGGATAGGGAACGTTAAATATCTTCAAGTCCTGTGCGCCGCGTGCGGTAAAGGATGCCCTTAAAAATATGCATTGCGAACTTACTCGGTTGACGACACATCACTTGACTGTAGTTGCAAATTGCGACGCCCTTCGCCACTAGTCTTCGTTTAGCTTAGGTGAGTCGATTATTCAACCCAACCTATTTAGGGTGATCAGACGTACTGCATTTCGCAGTACAGTACTACTTTTTAGGTTTTTGTGCTGCTTGTTTCAAAGAGTCCTATAATATGTGAAATATCCTGTTTTTTTAGATTTGTACTGCGAAATGTCCTGCATTTTGGGCGATGATTAAAAATTCTCCATTAGAACCAAAATCGGTACATTTTCTTTGTCGAATAACTCTTAACCCAACTAGAATAAATGGCTTATTAACGGGGGTGGGTAAAGTCTTAGCCAAGACAAGCCGTGTGTTTCAAAATTTCAATCAATTAGTATTCTCTCATAAATAGCAGGCAAGAGTTTTGTTACATTGCAATCTAAAAAGTTGCGAAATAATTAGTTAACATTTTTATTTGTTCTAAACTGTCGAAGTGGTTTGCACTATGTATATAACAAAACTGAAACGGCGATAATATAAAATGAACGTGATGCCGTGGAATTTTTTTTTGTTTTGATTGTCTACCACTGTACTGCATTGATGTTGAAAATATCTGGTCACCCTAAACCTATTTACAGGACGAGCGATGCAGATACCCAGACGAGGCAGCACCCTAGCAAGCAGCAGCAGGCCCCGTCGAACGAGAACTGCGGCAGCCTGCAGTCGAGCCTGGCCGCCCTCCTGCAGTCGGACACAACCAAAAAGGCCAGCAACAACGCGCGCCACAACGACCGCAACAACAAGCGGTGGCAGAACGAGCAGAATAAGGCCACGGCGCGGCAGCGGAACTTCGCAAACTCCAGGTGAATAATAGAGTTAATTGTGTTATTTCACACTGGTTCAAAATAACAATGTATTTCCCGTTTGTGTTCTTGTAGAATCAATGAACTTTCGTCAGTCGGTCGGTGACTATAATACTCTGTAAGAAAAAGGACCGTATCTGCAACTGAGTTTTGAGAAAATGAAGAAAGCTCGTTTTATCCACGCCAAGTATCAAGTATAACTTACCATCATAAGTTGGATTGAATATGCGGATTTGACTATAATTATATGAAGTATTTTGGATTATAATAAGATAAATTATATTCCTTTATATGCGTATTGATTCCAGTAACTCAAAAACGCTAAAATTGCAGGAACGGTCTTCTTTTTTGCAGGGGCAGAATAGGAATTGAATTAGTTTACACTGGTTCAGAATTACGATGCACTATCTGTTTGTTTCCTTGCATGACTAATACCTTTTGTCAGTCGAGCTCAATCGCCCTGCCAGCTTCGAATTTTTGGTTCAACAGTTTTCTCTTAGGATCGAGAAGAATCTGTGCCTCCTGTTAGTATTAATTGAACAAATTTTGATGCTTAAACTGAAAATACCCGGTCTCAATCACGTTATCTACTGCAGTTTCATTGCAGCAGAACTCGGGATTTCTAAAATTGTGCCTCACGGAAACTTAAAGAGCACATTTTTTAAAAAAGAATCTGTCTTGTTTCCCTCAATATTTTGAACGGCTTTCTTTCTTGCGTTTCCAAATTAAGAAGCTCTGTCCCACAAACTTTTATTTCTGATACAAATTATAACTCCAAAACAACCCTTCCACATTCATATTGAATAATACTGGGGGGACGTAATGTGCTGCAGGAGTTCCAGCGGCCACATCATCATGCTGGACAGCGTCCCCTCGAAGAAGCCTGTCCCGCCGAAGAGTGCGCCCAGCCAGCAACGGAGGGCGACTCCCTCCATCGGGTCCCACACCTCCACCGTAAGGGTCAATGACAGGCTTATTAAGGTCCAGGTGAGTGCCTTATTTTACCGTTGTAACTTGATAGATCTTTCTTGTTAGCCTAATAAGGATTCAGTACAATATATTTTCAATCACTTAATAAATTTGCATACGAAGAAGTACAGTTACGTGTTAAATCGGCGAGTGACATTTTTTCGGTTGAAGATCTGTGCTGGCAAGAATGGCCAACCAGTTTTGTTTTTTCACCTTAATAAATGTCTGTCCGGTGCATGATCATAACTGTTCGTAAAAGGCAAAATAAGTCTACTAAGGATCTCTCTAGCATAAAAATTTCCTTAGTTTTCTTAAAAAGACGAGACCGTAACTAAGCCGAAGAGTTGTTCAGCCAAGATCACCCAGAGCAAATACATCAGCTATAACTCAGTGACCAACCTTGCTGGGCCTCTGGCCTGTTGTTGGTCGACAATTTTTGTATTTGTATAACTCAGTGGTTCAACTGCAGATCTACCCATTGTCGCATTGATGCGACGTTAATTCAACCAACCGGACCAACCCTCCTGCCAATTCTCCGGGTTTTTCACTGTAACGAACATTTTCCGTATTCAAGGGGCAAAGAGGAAGATTCCCACTTTTGAAAATCCGGCAATTAAGTATATCACGGAAATTCAGAGTGTATTAAAAATCCGGTATTGCCGGGTTCAATCTGGCAGGTCTGGCTCAGTGATTCAACTGTCTTCCTTTTTGCTTGCGTGCAGGTGTCCGTGTCCGAGCTGCCGAGCGCCCAGCCCATCGAGCAGAAGCAGCCCTTCCCCTCCCCGCCCGACCCGCCCCCGAAGCGGGCCAGCCCCGCCTCCTCCACGGCCGAAAGCCCCAAGCGCATCAAGGTGCACAACGGACACTCCGCATCGCAAGGTGAGTCAAGAACTAAAGATTCGATAAGGCTATTCGTAAGGTGTATTACTCGGTAAGGAAACTCGACGCAGTTAAGGAGAATAACATCTGGCCAAAAAGGTATAACTTAGAGCTGTAAAAATATAAAAGGATGAGGACATCATCAAATATATAATATTAGATAGTACGGGATGGGCTTGTCACCTTCTGAGAATGGAAGTTGAGCTCGGCGCAGGGAAAATGTTAGAGTATCGTGCTCCCAATTTCTAACGCCTAGAGGACCAATTTTTTTTACGTGTCCAAACCTTTCATAACTTGTTCTAAGTTATAATTGCTACGATAACCCTTTTTCTGCCTAAGCTTTTTTTTTTTCGGTTTTGAAAGTTGACTCTTCCTGTAGCACCTTTATTCAGCCGTCAGAAATTGAGAATCTGATTAAAATAATATTTAGCTGCTCTATGGCATTTTAAAAAGACTACAAAGTGATAGCATTCCGTGTACGAACATTAAAATCAAAAACTCACAAGGGATCTTTTAAAATATATATTAAACCATCCTTCTCCTTTGTGAGGGGAGCCCAGTAGATAAAAGCTTTTGCCTTGCACGCGGAAGTTTCCAGGCTCGTCCAGGCATCGCCAAAATGACTGCCGACCTATAAACGGTTGTCACTTAACTATGGCTTTAAATTATAATGCCCGTCGATAATCAATAGCCCTCTTGTAGATCTAGTGCGACGATAATTCAAACTAACCCTAACACTTCTCCTTTGTGAACATAGTGTTCTTTCATCAGGTTCCATAACGACGAGTGACAGCGTCCTCCTGAACCTTCTGATCAGCGGCGAAGATGCCAGCCGAGGATACCTCTGCTCGGGCAGCTCGAGATACGCGGAGAACAAGGTGCGAATCTTTAATGTCTTACCGTGGTTAAAAATTACTAGGCACCGTTCTAGTTTGTTTTTCTCTGTGTAAACAACTAACCATCGACAATGGTCTACGATCCACGCGCAGATCTAGTATGACGTTAGTCAAAACAACCGGACTTAAAAGCTACAAATGTAAGAAAAAAAATGTAGTGATTAATCTCATCAATACATTGGATGAACTGCTCTCAATGCTGACGGATCTCAAAAACCACGACCTATTCTATCTTCTGCAAAGTGGTGGGATAGCACACGTAGGATTAAAAAGATACGTCATTTGGTGCCAAGTTTCAAAATTCAATCACGTGTTATTTTGTTTCTTAGTTAAACTGATATCGACATTAGTTAAGGTTAACTTATTATATGGCTGTGTCCTGACTACGACGTCAAATGCAACAAAACTTGGCGACTTGGCAGAGTGTCAGCCAAGCTATTGTATCGCTTGGTGCCCTTGGCGGTCGCCAAGTTTTGTTGCATTTGATGTGGTAGTCAGGACACAGCCTATAGTAGGTAAATTTCTCAGTTACTAATCATCAAAGATTTTGACTAAAAGTAGGCCGTTTCGATAGGTGATGGGGATATAATTTAACTGCTCTTGATATATCTTATAGTTTTATGTAGCTGCGATGTAAACTACTCAAATGTGACTCTCCAGTGATGTAAACTACTCAAATGTACATGAAGTGTGGTTTAAGGTCGATTTAAGGAATGTCAAAACTAAATTCATTCGGTGTTCTCTTTTTAACTTTGCAGCAGCAGTTCGAGCCGGCGGTTCTGTCCCTTCCCGCAAATGATCGACTAGACCTGGGGTCCGCAGACGACCTCCTCAATTCCGAGGGCGACCTTCTCGACTCGTACCTCAAGATCCAGTACGAATCTGCGCTACACTCGGACGAACTACTCGACGCACTGGACCATCCCCTGCTCAGGAATGTGTCTGCAGCGCTCGGATGAACACACGTGCACAGCTCGATTTAAAAATTAAACCCTTCCCAATGGGTGTCCACTTGTCCAATTTGAAAGGGAAAAATGAATTATAAAAAGTTTAGCTTGCGATAGTCGATACAAATCCTAAAAATGTGTCTTAACTCTTTGATGTTTTGTTTAGTGTTCTATAGTCAATGCAAAGGCTATTATCAAATTAAAAGAAATGGCTGTATTTCGAATTTTTTTTTTAAGGTTTATGTGTTTGGTTGTCAATCGTAACGTCAGGAAAAATGTGCTTAAACCTAGAAACACAGTTCTTTGTTAAGTATTCAAATTTTATTATAGAAATCCATACATTACCTTTTTAAATAAAAGCTAATAATGATAGAAGATATTAGTTCGGCTCAATGAAATTATTTAAAATGAATGACAGTTGGAAAAATATTCTCTTTCAATTGGACGAGTGGACTCTCTTATATTGATCAATTATTCCATTGCGACTGTGCTACAGAGTACACTGCTTGCCGTAACTCCACTGATAAATGGATGGACAATATGTTTGACTACTTTGTTCAAAGCAATGTGTCACCTCTTTTCATCCCTTTTTTTGTTTTACCAATGCTTAATTGGAATTTTAGTTGTATAGACTAGGAACTGCTCGATATCAGACTCATGTTGTCAATAGTGATTAAGGTTCTTGTTTAAGCTAAAATTAAAAAAATCTCCTAAAAAAAAACAGATTTACTTTACCAAATGTTTTTGTTTTTTTTTCATATAATTTTTTATTATTCCTATTTGTAATCGAATTTTTTTTTTTTAATATTGCAAAATGCCTTAACATTTTGTAGCTTTCATGCTCAAACATTCAAAAAAACAAAAATTCCAGAATTTTTTAAAATTAGAATTTAAAGTTAAGAATTTGCATTTACTGATAGTAAATACAAATTATTAACTTTAATGATTTATTATTTGGTGAATTGAGTTTAATTTGTTTCTAGGGAAATTTTGTTCATTTACTCCATTTAAAGGAATAAAATATGAAAAATGCATTACCTTTAGAGAAATGCGATATAAATATGAACAGGACTTGCGTTTCATAACAAAAGGTGTTTTTTAAATGTATATTTTTGTATGCTGCTTTGTTTCAATCAAAGTCTTACAATTATATTGCTTGCATTGAATATTCCTATGGGGAAACGTATCGAAAATTATTTTCTCATTTTCAATCTTCACTCTATTTTGATGGATTATTAAATGTATATGTGTATTGTTAAAATGAATTCAAATATTTTATGCTGAATATTACTGTCAATGGTTTTCCATTTAGAATCCTTTTAAAAACTTCTGTGAAGTTATCTTGCACAACTTAAATTACATGTGTTGGTTGTTTTGCATGCCTAATTAATCTATTGATTACTGTTTTATCTTGTAAAAATTGTGCTTGTTTTTCTCTTCAACCAAGTGTTAGTACTAAATGTAAGTTAGATTTTTAGGTGTTTCCACATTATTAAAATAGTGTTAAGAAATATCCCTTACTAAATCACATTTGAATTAGTTTCGTAATTAGAAGTCGGGTTTACTAACTTCCGGAATTTTTTTTTTTTTTAAATATATCATGCACCACAATATTTCAAAAGGTTGATTTCCTTTAAGTAAAAGATCTGAAAATATTTAAAAATAATTAAATTTAAAAAGTTGTCTACAATCAAACACAAAAAACATCTATATTTTATATTATAATGTTTTAAATGCTACAACTACATAAGGATTTTTATTTTTAAAAAATACTAGTGTAGAAACACTACATTTGGCAGCATTGATTGGAAGTCGTAGATTTATTTATTTTTTTGTGCATTGCCATTTACAGCACCTTTTAGATTTCTGTAATACAGAACGATTTAGTTCCAGATTGCATTCTGCCAACCCAAAGTCACACCAAAAAATTTCAGAATGAAAAAATTACCGATAAAATTTTTGTATTAAATTTAACTACAAATATTTTTATTTCCTGACAATGCATGTATTTTTGTAAGCTATTTTCAAAATTCTTGCAAATCAAAAGAAAGATCTTTTTAAGTATGCATTTATTAAAAAATTGGTTTTGTGAATTATGTCTAATAACAATGTTGTGGGGATTTATAGGGTCATGATTCAAAATTTTAAAAAACAAATTATTTTTTTAAAAAGAAAAACAATATTTGGTTTAAAAAAAATAGAACTATTAAATTAAGCAAATATTTTCTTTCAAGGTGCCTTTACAAACACTGATTTTCAAGCACAGGTTATGAATGTTTGTCTTTCCTGTACAAAGCAATAATAATAGCAGAAAAAAATACATATATTTAAACCAGAAAGGATTCATATTGTCGTTGTGCATTCATCACATTTTGACTAGTACTCATTTAGTATTCAGGAGCTGCGTTGGTTTCTTTTCACACTGCCAGTATTGCCAAAATATAACATTTCACATTATTTTCATCAGTAAACACTCATGTGCGGGCAAAAAGTAGTTTTATATTAGAGCATCAACTCTACATTTTGAGTTCTAAACCAATTTGAAGAAGGTACACGCTTAAGACAGAATTATCAACGTTTTAAAAAAAAATGTATAAAGCGGACACTGCTTGGGGAGTGCCTTAGAAAAGTGAACTTTTGGAAGAAACTAATTTGAAAAATATATATTTATTTTCTAAACAACAAAATAATGTGCGTAAATGAGCCTTTTAAAAAAAAGTTACAGAAACTACTTCGGGTCATAGTACAAGCTTGATTGGATTATTTTTGTAATTGTACTGTTTTCTTTACTTGTTATTGTACCTATGTATGAAATATATTCTATTATCACTGATTTGTAAGTTTATTTTGTGTTTATGTTGTCGGAGAAACTATTACTGATTTCATGCTTATAATATACACATGTGGTGCATTTTGAAGTAACACATACAACGAAACCTTATACCATCCATCTGACACTACTATGCATATATTAATCCCTCTTTTGAAATCCACGACGAAACTTAGATCCGCGCTGAAGTTTGTTATCTAAGTTTATCAGTAAGTAAGAATGTAAGGACTCATAAGAATATATAAACCTAAGTAATAGTTTTAGCAGTGGCTTATTCAGTGCCGGATTTAAAGACCCAGGGCCCCTAGGCACTTGACATTTGGGCTATTTTGGAAATTTAGCAAATTGAATACATTAGTACAGAACATATAATTTTCAATCGACTTTAAAAAAGATTTAAATAATACAGAGTATGTTGCCATAGTTACTCTAAAAAAATTATAAAATCACACGGTGAACTTTCTTCTGTGCAAAAAAAACGAATGACGTCATCATAGTCAAGTGACTGCATCTGGCGTTTTTTCGCAAATTTGGCAATTTTAAGGCCGTCGGGCGATAGGTTTTCGGAGTTTGGCGATTTTCAATTTCTTAAGGCTATTTTTTGGAGATTTTATCTTTTTCAAGCGCCCCCTTCCTGACTGTGGCCTTGTAGGCCTAGGCCGAAATCCGGCACTGGGCTTATGGACAACAGCTGGGAAATTGACAAAAATCATTTGTATGTATTGGATGTATTGGAACATGTCAAATTTCAATTGCAGCAGATATTCTCAATACTAAACAATGATTGACTATTAACAGCAATAACTTCATATCGAAGTCTTGAAGGGTTATGAGTTCAAATCAATACAGTTGAGGGTTACAAATACTGGAAAAGAGCAGATTTTAAATGATAACCAAAATTAACCATAAGTAGGAATAGTGCATGTTAAGTTATTCTTATTCCAATCAGGGCCAGATTTAAAAAATTTCCGCTTGTAGGCTACGATTGATTTGGGGAAAGGTAGCTGGTTAGCTGCAAAATAGGGTGGTATGTGTTGTTTAAAATAAATATACATATTATAATCATCTAAGTACCTTTACACACTAAATTGAAAACGAAGTAGGCGAATTTCTTTAAACTTTTCTACTATTTGTCTTTCAACTTCGAAATCCGGGAGGAGGGGTGCAATTGCCCTCGCAGCTGCCATGTTTGCTACGAAATATTAGTATTATATATACATTTACGGTTTACACATTAATGTAAATTATTTGCTTTTTTAAAAATATTCGTATCTTTATAATATTTTTATACCGAATGCTGCTTTAATGGGTCGTAAAATTTGCCACTGTAGGCTACAGCCTACTTAGCCTATTTAGAAATCCGGCCCTGATTCCAATAGTTCAACCTTGACGTGTCAGCTCATAGGTTCTAGTTACTTTCCTTTTAACCATTTTCCAAAACATCTATTAAAGTGAGTTATTACCCACAACGTAGCTTTTAGCAACAATATAGTTTCTTTTTTAAGTTAATGTTTTCAAAACGTTAAACCATAGTTACAAACAAACGTTGCTATAACACTACTGAGCAATTCAAAATGTAAACAAGATACTTCATATTATGAGCTTTGTTCACATTTAACTATTTTTATTACTCATGAGTAATATTCTCAGGATATTCATTGTGAGTGTATAGAAATCAAAAAAATATTAATCGGTTAAAATGCGTAGAGTTATTGAGTAACATAAAATCCTACATAACCTAACTGCATTTATTACAATATGAACCATTTTTAATGTTACTAACGCTAGCTGGCGCCACAGAGATTTGTTTAATGGGCATGTTTCACATCTTGAGTGGCATCAGTTCCACGTGAATGAAAATAAGGTCTTGATTGGTTAATCAATATCGTGGGCAGAGCTTACCATCGATCACAAATGAAAGCAAGAATAATATACGTCACGTGAAACATGCAGATTGTTGCACTTAACATTTAATGATAATTATTGACAAGCCTTGACAACTTAAGTTTAAATATTATAATTATGCTTCTATTTTAAATTACATAAAAATAATTTAAATATATGTGTACATGTGAAAACCCATACCCAATCGTGTTTTATCAACAAATTGCAAAATTGCTTTCTTAATATAGATGTATTTATGTGCATATGACGAAGATTCTTAATGTTTGTATGCTTTGCTTGCTTCATCAACTAGTAGCACCCCAAATAAGTGTACAATATAACTACTTTTAGACTGGGTATTTTTAAAATATGGGTGTTTAATTTATCTGTTAGGACTTAGTACTTCAATCTCTATGTGTTTGCATGGTAAACAGTTGTTTGCCAGTCCATCAAATCTGTAGGACAGATGTAAACTTTTTATTTCCTCAGCTTAAGTGGCGCAGAATTGTAAACTAGCGTGAAAGTGGCACACTTGCAATCCCACCAAGGCAGCGACAGATTCAACTTTAATATTACGATTTTAGTCAATGTGATGTTTATTTGAAATATAAAAAGATGTATGATATTTTTATATTGCAACAAAAAAATATGTTATGAAAATAATTTGGAATGCAAAACATGTAATCTAAAATATTTAACTTGTGTTAAATATATCCGAAATATATAAATAATTAAAATAAAAAATATCCAAAAATAATCTATTTCAAATAGAATGAAAGAACATAGACCTTAATATGTTGATAGATGTATTTAAAAAGAATATGTTCAAAAAAGAGAAAGTTAAGAATTCTAATTATATGCATTAAAAATATGTTATACTGAAATTATATGCTGTTCTAAAAAAAATATAACAGAAAAATTGAGTTATTTTAATCAATATATGGAAAGGAATTCTTTGTATATTTAAGCATGAACTGCGTCACAAATCAGCCAATGACGAATCATTAGCTTTTCTGGTTGAAACAGACAGCCAATTTGATGGCTGGACAAATTCTGCAAATCAGTGAACTGACTTTTCATAGAAAAAACTTCTGGCCAATTTTTTGATTGAATGGTAGGACATATAAGATTGCATGTTCATTTTGTTTGCCTGTTTTCAGTTGGCGTGTAAGCATGAGATGTGCATTTTTATTAAGTTCTACAGTTAAACATTTTTCTAGACTAAAACTTGCCGATTAAACTCATTTTTTTTAGCTAGCATACTACAAAATTGAAAAGATTTTCTGTATCTTGCTAGCTTTTTGAGGTACCACAAATACATTAATGAATATTTAAAGAAACACATCAGACTGATACGATCGAGTTTCCTCGAACATAGAAATTAAAGCCTGAATGTAAATCTCTACAACAAAATTAGTTCAACCAAAGCATTAATACCAACTGAGAATGGACATGCAAAATGTATTCTACTTCTGAATACTTTTAATGGAATAGAATAAAGAATTGGCCATGTGTGTTGCAAGTTCACTACTCCGAATAAGAAACTTTTGTGTCGCACGAAAACTCGTCTTGACTTTGTACAATTGATTCACTGCCATTTGTCAAACGAATCAAGTGTGTAAAAATGTGTGTATAACATAGGTGCTACAATGAAATATATATACTTTATGTAGATGAACGACATATTTAAAACTTATTGCTTATATTACATATATTTTTTGATTAAAGAACTTGAAATGTTTTTGATGTGGGTCTGTTTTAAGCGACATTGCCTTGCATCGCAAATGGCGTAGCATAACTCGGCAATGTAGTCTTCGGTGACTGCGTATTGGTTTGTCCTGACTCATTCGCACATCTCTTTGCATTACATTAGAGCTAAAACACAGAAACTAGGGGTAACTCATAGATTTTTGACTCATCAAAATTGCCTGTTCGACAGCTGGAAAACTGAAAGATAACAATTAATCTGAAGGCAGTCTGCAATTTTTTCCGAGTATGTGTTCACAACAGTAGCAATACAGAACAGCTATTAGTAAAAATTTGTTAGCTTAAGCAATATGCTTATTGGAGACTTTCATAGGTAGTGTTTTCGATTATTTTCATGATGGAGTGCCAAAATTGCATCACTTTTTCGTTTATTCTTAATTACAAGAGAACGTTTGCAATACGTGCTATTAATGATGAGGCAGGTTTTGCCAACTTTTGTTGGTTGTTAACCGTTAATTGGCTCTAAACAAGCATTTGCAACCAGGGCTGACTTATCCAACATGCCTCCTTCCATCATGACGTCACACTAATAGTGTATAAATACCAAAATTATTTTAGTTGAGACAAGAGTACAACAAAACTACTATACTCAATCGCCTAAAAAGAATTTTATTTTAAAAATACAAAAATAAATAAGATTTCCTGATGCAAAATATGTATTTTCCTCCTTTAAATTATATTTTATAAATGAAAACTTTAGATAAGGACTTGACTGAATAAACTGTATTGTACAAATTTATACCGATACAACTGTTTACTCCGAATTTATTACATCAATGTGATGGTTGAAACTCTAAAACACAAAAATGCTTTAAAGGGCCTACACATATACAACAAAGACTAACTTTTGCTAGCTAAATTTACCTTACTTTTACATAAATTCTACTATAAAAAAAATTCTCATTTTTTAGCATCACAAATTCCCTACAAACTATTCCATCCTACGTTTCACTTTCACCATGAATCTAAATAGCTAGTACAAGACATCACTTTGACAACTAAGTAATTGTCAAACTATAAAAAAAATAAATTATTGCATAAGATAACCTTTTCGAAAGATAGAAAATCAAAATTTATATTTTAATATAATTTTGTAGTATGTGTATAGGCACTTTAATTCACAGATGTTATTTCATATCACGACCCCACCCTTTTAAAAAAGAATATTAAACAAATTAAGATAACCTTAGATTTAATGGAATTCTGAAATGGGACATGTCTGGTTTTGAAAAAAGAGATGAAAAAAAATTGTGGAAGTTTTCTTAAAATTACCGAGGCTGCTGTCGAGATGTAACTGAAGCATACACGCTTTTCGCCAACTGTTCAGTTAGAAAATATTTTTCTCGTGAGTTTTTGTATGGATACAGAACTGCGTTTTATTTCGTTTTGATGATTTAAATTGATGTGTAATCTTTAAGATGAAAAAAGATGAATGTGTTTACAAAGCATTTACCATTTTGCATCACATGTAAGTAGTATTTTAGTATATAAATAAAGATATTCTGCTATTTTTATTGTCTCTCTTTACTTACTGATAGAAAAGACTAAACACTTAGGTATCAGAAGCATGGTACGTAAAATTTTTAAATAGAAATCCTTACCTCGATTCAAGTAATGGGAATGGTGATAATGTGGTGATGTTGTGTTCAAATTACAGAATCTTTACTATTTGCTCCTAAAATAAATGAAATAAGAATACCACATGGCAATTGTTTATATTGAAGATTTAAAATAGCGAATAGATGGTATACCATTAAGTCTGTACACGGTTAAATAAAATAAAAACACCTTTAAAGCAAAATTAAACTTGATGTTTTTTTGGTATTTAGAAATTTAATGTATCTTCCAAATTTGTACCGAAATATTTTTGTCCAAAACTTGTTCAAGTCAAATTTAGAACTGGCTTGTCAATGCAAAATTCCAAGCCCATCCAAAAAATTGGGGCAACCAGCTATGCATTTATGTCAAAAAGGTTTATTTCACCAATGGTTTCTTTGCAACTAAAAAACACCCTACATGTTGAAAGTTGAACTTTTCAAACAAGTGTAGCTAATCGCCAGATGCCATAATTTATAAACCGTCTTCTGGCTAGGGGCACTGGTGGGGGTGCAGCATATAACTGAATACTTTGCTTGTTCATTACGAGACGCTGGAAATTGCGTCGCCACATTGGGCTGGAAATATGGCAGTTTTACGAGAGTGCACGCCACAGGTCCGGGGATTGAGTCTAGGATTGGACGAGGTTGCCTCATCCTTTCATCCCTGAAGTGGGTCAATAAAATGAGGACCAACCATATTTGGAAACTAAACACTGGGGGTTCCACGCAGGCTGACCACCTTACCGGGACATATGCCTAGCATCCCCAGAGCCCTTGATCATGAAAGCTGAAATGAGCACGGCAGGCCTTGACCCCCTAACGGACTGTTGCGCCGAGGAGTTCAGTTTAGATTTTCAATAAAGTATGCCTTTTTATATTGTTAACAATTTGTGTCCTTGCGACTTTGAATTCAGTTTAAGGAGTTTCCTTATACAAGTGTTGAAATTCATACCCACAAAAAAAAAAGAAACAAATAACACAGTCACCCAAATAAGAACATAACGACATTTATATATATATATAACATGATACAATATTTCAGACAAAATGTCCTCCTTCCAGAGGGCCACACTTAAATATAAAAATAGAGATAAGTTACTCTGGCGAGAAGGGCCCTGCCCCCTCCAATAGTCACAACAGAGACAGCAAACACATATTTGAAGAGCTTAGTGGAAGAACGGGCTAAGTGACAAAAAGATGAAAACAAGAAAATGAGCTTTAAAGTTTTTAGTTTGCATTCAGATGTGTCAAAAAGCGGTACTTGCAAACCGTAAAAATATACTAAACTTAAAAGTTTATCAAAAAAGGGAAACTTGTTATCGTTAAAGAAGTTAATAAGAAGTTCATTGACACAAAAACTTAAATTTTTTCAAAAATGTCACTTAGCATGTTCTCCCACTAAGCTTCATTCTACAAGGCTGAATTATTTTTGTCATTGAGAGTTATTAGCAATGTGACCAGATGTCACCTATTTTTATGCCACTATCCTGTTATACCAAGATAAGGTAATTTAATCGTGTCCTGCTGTCTATTTCCAGACTCCTTTAGGAGCTGTAACACAGCCAATTTCGCCTCGTAATTTAGAACCCTGGTCAAGTGAAGACGTTGACAGCTGAGCGGGCACCCAACAGAGCTACGAGCAACATCGTACGCTAACGTCATCAGGACTTCCGACTTCACAGATTTAATGAGCACGTGTATCGAGCATACCTAACGTTTAACGAGCATACCTATAACAGTATACTCGGATAGTTAAGTTGGATTTTGACTGTGTATTTCCATCCATAACGTCCCTCCAAAATTTACCACTTTTATGTTACAACCCTTTAAAGTTCCCAAAAACGAGAAATATATTATGTCATTGCTTGCAATTTAGCGAAACAATATGAAAATTATGACTGGCAAAGTAGCGGTATAATATGAAAAATTGTCAGAAGGGGGAGCTAGCAAAGAGAAATCCCGATTTTTTATTTTGAAAATCTGGTCACATCAATTATAAGTAGGAGTAGCTGAACACATTTCGCCTGCTGATACATGATAGGTACATAAAATAAATATAAATGCCATTTAGATTATAAAAGTGAATAATTTAGCTTATTTTGTATTACAGTTGAATCAGACCTAAATTGAACCAAAAAGGGTTTTTCCGACTGTAATTGATTTAACAGCAATTGGTACATTAACTAAAAAAACAATAATTTTCTTCTGATATCTTTTTTTTAACTACACAATAACTGGGAAAAAAGGTATTTAGAAAAGATAAGAATAATTTTGACTGAAACACTTTAACAAATTATCCAAAAAAATTCATTGTGTTCATATCTAAGTTAAAAATCTGAATAACTAATTGATTAAAAGTAAACTCCATTTACAGCAGGCAAAAATGCTACTGTGTACCTATCAATGACAAAATAAAATTCAACCGTAAATGTTACAACCCTTTCAACTGTCCCTTGAACCACACAACCTTAATCTTCACTTGTCCTTGGGGTCCTCACTATCCTCACTTTCTTCATCCACTGCCTCGATGAACTCAAATCCATTCTCAGTTTTCTGCCCCTCCTCCTCACTGGTATTATCCTCTTTTTCCTCTTCATTATCCTCATGGGGGTTATCCTCTACTTCTTTATCATCTTTTTCCTCTTCTTCACCTTCTTGAGATTTCTTGCATGTGTCGTCTGTGTTAAAAAAAAATAAACTTGTGTTAAAAAATTAAGTAAATTTGTGTTAAAATTAAGCTTGAGAATGGCCCAAAAACGTATGGTTGATTTCTTTGCCTATTTTTTTTAAGAATTAAATGACATATGTTTAGTTTAGTTTTGAATTATCGTCGCACTAGAGCTACACAAGGGCTATGGGCGACGGGCGTTGTATTTTAGAAACACAGTCAAGTGACGAGCCGACATCAGAGTAAGCACCCAACGCAACCTTTAAGGGCGACATTGTACGCAGTATTGGGACTTTGGAGCATATTTAACGTGCACTCCCTCTAAGGGGTATTATTCGTCGGACATTTTGGCTGCACGGGCCGTTTATAGGTCGGCAGTTATTTTGTCAATGCCTGAACCCGAACCTGGGACCTTTCGCATGCTAGGCGAGCGCCTAACCGACTGGGCTCCCCAGCCCCTGACATATGTTTAGAAAATCCAATTTTTAAGTTTATTTTGCAGAGATGATCTCAAAATCGTTTTCTGAATTTAAAAAAAAAACTAAAATATCAATAACAATTCAATATTTATTAAATTTTGTTTACTTCTGAAAAAACTGGTGCATAAAATAGGGTCTAATTCTGAGAAGCTAAAATTCAAAATATCTTTTAAAAAATTTATATGTTGTTAAATTTGTTAGACTTATACTTGGATTTGTTAAGCAGATACAATTGGTTTATTTATAACCTAAATAAACGATATCTTGTTAGATATTTATCCTATTATTTGTTTGGATATTAATTTCTCAAAGGTGTTCATTAGAACACAAAAAAAAAAGAAATTTTAATTCTTTTACAACAACAACAAAAAAGCTCCAAAATGCAATAGTTTAAAATGAAGTTGCATTACAGAATTCAAAGAGCTAAGTGATTAATGAATTTGACTATATTAAATGTGTTGGCTGACAATATTACACATTCTATCTTACTACCGACTTCTACCAAATACGGCATAAAATTGGTTGTATTTACATTTCAGGGTCAAGGTCCTTACAGATCCAGTTTAACTTTTTACTGTTAAAAGCTAAGTGTTACAGCTGTGGGCATTCAAGTTACAAAACTGAAATTACTTAAAATGTATTTGTTTTACATCCTATCTTATATACATCATTCAACAATGTTTGGTGAAAACATAAAGTTGTTTCAGCTAACAATAACTGATGCATTCCAAAAGTTTAAGGCCTGCCATTAACATGACAAAATGCACCTGAACAGAAAAATCAGAACCAATTGTTAAAAACTAATTTGATCCAACATAAATGTTCCAGCCGATGGAACTAAGTCAAAAGGAAAGGTGCAGTGTAGTCAATACTAATGCATTCAGAACAGAAAATTCAGTTCAGGTCACCTGTGACAGACACGCTCCAAGCAGAAAGTTCAGTGCCAGTCACCCGAGACTGAAAAGGTCCAAACAAAAAAACTCTAAGGCAGTCACATCAGAAAGACTGGCACGGTCAAAAGGCACAGTTCAACGCAAGTTGCTAGTGGCTTCATCACAAGAAAAAGTTCAACGCCAGTCAACTGGGATATAGTTAAAAGAACAATCCCCAATGACCAACACAGCAGGCCTACAAACCCTCCGGATTTAACATTGCAATACAGTATTTTAAACCATTTTTGGGATTTCCAATGAAATATACCAATGGCTGATTTTCAGCAAAAAAACAAACTTTGGCATGGTGCAATATTGATAATCCTGCATTCCTGCAAGACAATCACTAGCAACCGACTTAAAAGAGCAGGCCTGCCAACCTTTCACATTTAACCCTGCAATTCAGGAATTTAAATCTATTTGGGATTTTCTAGTCAAATGTACCAATGGTATATGTTTACAAAACAAATTTAAATGTTAGCCTGGCGCCCTATGCTGCAAGATTGATAATCCGGTGTGGTTAATCTTGGTTAAATTCATTTCTTTTGACTTTCCTTGTTTCGGCAGCCCATTTTGAGAAGTGACACTTTGACACGCTGTACTTCTCTTTGCACCCGAATCCTGCAAAATCACGAACTAAAACCAAAGATCTGTCACTCAAATTTCTCACCCAATAATATAAATTCTAATATATCCTTTTAACCAATCCCTGCATCATAAAGGCGGGACAAATTCATTCCCAGTGAGATTCGAACCGAACAAGACATCACTCTTGCTCCTACTCTCAAGCCAAAGGAACCTATGATGGCCTGAGCCACAATTTCTTTATGTTCCTTATTGTTATGTAGTTATTGCTGTGGTTAGTTGCATTAAATGTCTTAAAAACCTTCTCTTCAACACCACCGGTCACCTCACCTCACCGGTATCGATATGTTAAATCCAGATGGTTTCCTATGTCTGCAAGAGTTAAGGACTTACCCTGTTCCTCTTTGTCCTTGTCGTCCTCCTTCTTTGGACCCTTGTAGTCGTACTTGTAGAGCGGCCAGAAGGACTCGAAGAACCCGACGTCCTCCGTGAGATTGGGGAGCAGCCACAGGTGATGTCGACCCAGAGTGAACACCCACACAAGAACAAACACCACCAGCCGCACTAAAGGGGAATTGAAGTAAGAGCAGGGTTCATACTCTGTCTATGATAGTGAAATTCATAAGTTTTTATGGAGTTTTTCAGGAGTGCAGCAATGTAAATTTAGGAGGTAACAAGGAATAAAATTGAATATGTTTAGTATCATATAAGTCTAGTGACTTCAAATGATGAAACAGAAGAAAAAAAAACCTTCTAAAGAGTTGTGCGGTGCTTTCTGGGACATTAACTATTATCACGATGTCTGAACACTATTTTTCTACTGTGCATGCGCTGTAGATTTATTCCGAATAAAGTACGGGAGAAAAACGGCAGAGAAAGGAGAAAAACTATTCAGGACGTCGTTTTTTTCAGGAGAGGGAAAAAAATATCAGGAGATGAGACACAAATTTCAGGAGTTATAAAGAAAAAAAAATGAATTTCAGGAGTTTTTCAGGAATTTCAGGAGTAGTACGAACCCTGTTCTGTAAGAGTATTGACTAGCAGACACTACTGCAATGGACAGGTAAATGACAGTATCAATAAAAACATATGCTAGATAGACTTTTATACTATATCTATATTTAGGTATTGTTGGTCAGCTTAGTAGACTTTCAAATTATCTGCCGACAGAGTTCGTAAGTTCAAACCACTTGTTTTATACTTTTCACTTAACCTTTAACATTTTTTTTTAATTATAAGCCATAATTAATCCCAACAAAAAATGTAAAGATGTGTGTTGAATAAAAAAAAAATTAGCAGTTCATTCAGGGCAAAAAAAAAATTGTTTAAACCAAAAATATTGTCGAAATATAGCAATGAACACAACTACCATC
The DNA here is from genome assembly GCA_019343175.1 of Oedothorax gibbosus. Classification (NCBI taxonomy): domain Eukaryota; kingdom Metazoa; phylum Arthropoda; class Arachnida; order Araneae; family Linyphiidae; genus Oedothorax; species Oedothorax gibbosus. Next base: position 3,008,207 of record CM033271.1, on the reverse strand, counting down.
AATTGCCAAAGCCAAAAATTCACGTAGAAATGAAAAATGCATTAACATGTTTCTTACAATAAACTAAATTTAAAAAAATTGCCCTCAAATTTCTTTAGATACTGTCATGCATTTGTCCTCAAAAAAACTTATAAATTTGCATCACTTTTTACTAGACCTAAAAGTCATTTACAAAATACAATGCACACATGTGTGTGGCAAGGAACTAATGGATACACAGCATAAAGTCAAACTTGTTGATAAATTTGTTTTAATGTCTATTTTATGTGACTGAAAAATTTTCAAAACTGAACAAGTCATATGGCAAGATGAATGCATCAAGCAAGAAAAATGATTAAGGGTCTTTCTGGTATTGATTAATTATAACAGATTAAGATCTTTAAACATGTATTCCCTGGAAAACAGGAGAGCTAGGGGTGATTTAATACAGTTATTCAAGTTCATAAAACAGGGAGACATGGAGGTCTTAGGTTTTACCTTAAATAGCCGGACCAGAAGACATGATCAGAAATTGAATAAATCGAGCTTTAGAAGGGAGGTAAGAAAACATTATTTTTACAATAGAGATGTCAATGAGTGGAATGCTTTACCAGATTATGTTGTGCATTTAAAGAGAGTAGAAGATTTTAAGAAGAAACTTGACGGTCATTGGAAACTGGTAATGTATTAGATTTATTTTGGACCAACCTTGCTGGGCCTCTGGCCTGTTGTTGGTCGACAATTTTTGTATTTGTATAAGATTAGAAAGAAGGTGCGATTAAAAACATTAGTTAGCCTACATTTGACTCTATAATGAGTATTTAGATACAGCTAAATTTAAATATTTCTTCTTAGGCCATTAATAAAAAGTTACTCCTGACATATGTAAGTAGGAGGGTATAATAAAATAGAAAAGGTCTACTCACAAACTGCCAGCCCTATGATGAAGACAAGAAAGAACGCTGCTGCCACACTCAGGTAGTAAATATAGTGCCGTATCGTCTGGGGCCACAGGGGGAACAGGCACAGCAGCACTGCTGCCACCACTGCAAAAGAAGAACACATGTCGCCATTAGGGGAGATGCCATGAAATAAAGAACAAGGTTAAAACACAAGGGTCATTTTTAACTGAACTATTAATTTTATTTTTTATTTTATGGTTTATATGATTAAGGTGAATAGTCGCCGACCCGGCGGCGCAACTGTTAGGGAGCTAGCCTTTGGAGCTTCTGGGTTCGAGTTCGAATCCCGGTAAGGCATGGATGTTTGTGTTTGTCAATAAATGTTGTTATTTGTCTATGTGTTTGTGTCGTCTCTTTCTTTGTGTGCCTCTTGTGCCTGTGTCATTTCTGGGGTTGAGTACAATAGACCTGAAGTCGCAGTGCTGGCAAACTTGCCCCCCACCAAGAAAGTCATAAGTCAAAGTGAATGGTCAGTACAAGAGCTACTGAAAGCACAAACCAAGCTTCACACCACTGCTGAAAAGATATGCAATTCACGACGCAACTGTGAAAGGAACTGAATTGAATTAACTCAAAACCTTTTTACTTATAAGTCCAAGGTGGATGTTTTTTCCTTTTGACTTTATTCAACCAAATAGACTTTACTTTTACCGAGTTGCTTGGCCATGTTCGGGCTTTTCTGTTTAACATTTTTAATTGTTTTGAATTACATTAAAGTACAAGCAAACTAAGCAAATTGTATTCCTGTCGTATTCTTCAAAAGCACATATCACCCAACCAGTGATAGTGGAAACAAGATTAGGATCTATTTATTACTCAAAACAAGTTTATAGTTACAGCAGGAATTTATTGGAATAGAAAAGCTAATCCTGCAAATGAAGGGATAAGATTACAAAACGTCATGAATATAGAAGAAAACAATTCAACTCAACTAAATAATAAAAATATAGGGGGAGAGAAACATGTAAACATACCCATGAGGGAGCCGATTATCCATGTGCGAATCGGGATTGGGTCATATATCCAAACGTAGGGCTGAAACAAACAACTTCGATTACAAAAAATTTCTACAGATCAGTAATAAAAAAAGCTTAACATTGTTGTTGTTGTATTGTCTATGGATAGGTTGAGGTATTAGATGTGACCGTGTGTGTTCCACACAGCCTCAGCAATCTGAAGGCAGTTTTGGGAATAAAGGTCTTAACATTGTATGTAACAAATATGAATAGTACCGCACATTTCATCATATTACATCAACTGCTTGCATCCTTGATACTACTAAGCTATAAATTTAATATTTGAACCAGTTGTTTGAAAATCCATTGATAAAGTAGTAATGAATAAAATTATTATCTATTCCTTTAAATTGAAAGTTCTTATAAAATTCATAAAAATCGTTTGTAAATTTTTAAAAATCTGTAAATCTCAAAGATCAATAAATCTTATCTCAGAAAATCAGGATAATTGCTAATAATCCACAGATTTAAGCAATTAGTGAGTACCAGGAAATTAGCCTATCATGAATCTCCCGAAATCCTCAAATTACAAATCCTTGGGAAAGGGCAAATACAAATTATTTGAAAATCGTAAAAATTCTAAAAATTTTGCATTAGAAATCTAAAAAGAAGCCACCCTCTTTAAAATTTTAATGCAAATCTGCTTTGGGGTATAATGAAATTAGAAGTCTGTATTTCCATGAAAAAGTAGCATATCTGATTACTCAGATATATACAATACTTTACTTTTTAAAAAGAAACAACTCAGAATAAAAAAAGTTCAATTTTCTGAACATGTAGCTCACCTCGTTGCTGTCAACAAACATCTGTTCCAAATGCATGTCCAGCTTGATCTTTTTCTTCTCTTTCTTTTTTTCACTCACTTCGCCCCCTTCCTGAGGAAGTTCAAATATATTAACACAACAAAAAAAGCCTATTTTTAAACTAATTGTTATTAAGAGCACTTTCAAAAGAGTTAAATGTGAGATTTACAAAGTAGTTTAACACATAAAAAACTTCTGGGAGGGATAAAGATTCCGTATATTTCAGACTAACATCAAATTTTACATATTTGTTTTTACGGAGCTGTAAAAACTTAGCTTTGTTTTAGTTTTTGCTTTGTTAAGAGACATTTGCTCTTGAAGAATGAAGCATTTAAGAAGGATTGTTATCTAATTTTTATGGTTATGAAACTTAGATAACAATCAAGAAACATCTGTATAAATTTTTTTAGAATACATTGTGTCAAAAAATGTCATTTTGTGTCATTTTTGATACAACAAGGACCATAATAAAGAGAATTCTGGGCGATTCCTAAAAAATGGGCCAGTAATTTAATCTTTAGGTAACTTAAAACAAGGTACATTTCTTTTAAGGACCTTCTGAGCAAAAATCAGAACCAGCCTACTATAATATTTCACAATTTAGAATAGGTGACCTCAATGAATAGGTTTTTTTGTTTAAATAATTTACAAGCTTTTGAAAGGCATTTCAAACTTTGACTTAAAAAAAGTGATTAACAAGAAAAAGTGTTCACTTTTTTGCACTCTTTATCTTCTGATACTTCCGTTTTCTCTTTGGGCGACTTCTTGGCGTCTTTTTCTTTGGGAGTGGCTTCTTTTTCAGTGGATTCCTCATCCTTCTTTTTCTTCTTTATTTCTTTCTGGACAACGATCTTTTTGGCTCGATGAAAGAACTTGTGCTCTAGCAACCTATATAAGCACAAAAATGTGAAATATGGATACACAATTTCATTTTTAACCATTTCTAATTTGAATATTAATGTTTAACTTTAATATTTTTAAAAAATATATTATCCATTTCACTTTTGATATATATGATACTTTTAAGAAAAACTGTTTAATTTTTTCAGAAGAACCGCTATTTTAAAAAAGATAATGCATTTGGGAGAGAATTTGCCAACAACACTAAATATTTACTACTAGCAAATTTATACCCGTTCTTCGCACGGAATAAAAAAATATCAAATAAATTCCAAATATGTGTACCATATACCCTGTTATAGGATCATAAACTTATTATTGTTTCCGCTCGTTATAAGTTATAAAATCCCTTTTCATTGGCTTAAAATTCCAAAATGAAAAATACGCTATAAAATGCACTCATAAATGTAATCACAATTCCCTCATAAATACATAAAACCTTTTAGCTCATTTGGCGCGTTTTGGGAAATAATTTGGCGAGAAAATAGATATAGTTACCCACACCCATTATACAGCTCTAACACAATGACCTTCGAACAACCGACCAGCTTATAAATTATTTATAAAAGGAATTGCCTATTTGGCGAATTTTAGTTAATAATTTGGCGAGTTTGGCAACGGATTTGGCGAAAAAATAAAGACATAAAACACTAATAGCTCTAGTGCGATGGTATAATTAACCATCGTAGTTCAGTAATAGCTTAACTATACATTTATTGCTTAAATATGCCTACATGCAGTCAACAGAAAAATCAATGAAAAAATCATCAAATAAACCCACAATAAAATCCAGGAATGAAGACTGGCGGAATTACGTCACTTGAAACATGTCAATTATTTTTCAAATAATGAATTTAGTTTCTGAAAGTAATGGCAAAAGAATAAAAAATAAACATTTTGAATTTTAAAAGTTTTCGTTAAAAGTTTTATTTAATTTTTTCAGCCGATGGCATCAGGAAAGAGAAAAAATTATCGGATTTGAGCGAAAGTGGTGTATTTTTTTCAGAAAATTCGAATTTTCTCTAAAAATGGAACAAATATGAAAAAACTAAGCCTCAGGTGCACACGTTAGTATTAAAGGGAATCTATCTTTAAAATTTCGAATTCCTGTGGGCAGTATAAGTAGGTCTTTTACGATCCGATAACAGACACACACACACACACACAGACAGACAGACTCTTTCTTTTATTATTATAGACTGGCAAAGTGTGAAATTTCAATAGGTCTATAATATTAGGCTAGACCTTGGGAAAATAGTACTAGCTTAGCCTTGTCATTACAAAAGTTAAATCACAATAATTTTTAAACTTATTAACAAAAGCCATGGTAGTTTAACTTGCATAACACCTCCCAACATAAAGATTTTTAATCACACTTTTTAACTGTATACATTATACAATCTGTTTATAGGGATGGTAGTGACTATAAACCAGTGGTTGGCAACCATTTTCCTTAAAAGGGCCAAAATGTATTTGAGACATTTTGGAGACACTACAGGACACAATTTTTTTGGAAGAGGGAAAGGTGGATAAGCGTTTAAATAGTCATTAAGTGAAAACGTAATATTCAACATTTAAAGTATTTATGATAAGATGCTTTTTTTTTCAATTTTGTACAGAAAATATTTGAAAAGTTGAAATGGATAGATAGTGAAGTGCCAAACAAATTTGTCAAAAAGTAGCATATGGCCAGCGGGCCACAGGTGGCTGATGGAAATACCTTTTAGAAACGAGGGACAGGAAATTCCCAGGAAACTCTGATACAAGTGGCCAGATAAAAGTGATACGTTGACATCAGCCCTTCTTTACTCAATATTTAATTAACAAAGAGAAACAATCCTCACCTTGCCATAAAGTCAATGGCCACATCTCTGTTGGCAAAACTAAGTTCCCCCTTCTTATTCTCTTTGGCCCATTTGGAGTCAGCCAGCAAGTCGACAGCTTTGCAGGCTGTTAAACAAAAACACATTAATATATTAAAAACCATTACATATTATCCTAAAATTTACTGTATTTACAACAAAACATTAACAATAATTACACATTACACAGTTATGTCAGTTATTTTAGCTACAAATATAGATGTCAAAGAATTGTTGAATTAATTGGGAAATATTTACAATCTAGAAGCTTCTCACCAAATAACGTATATTTTGGTTCGATTTAAAAAATAACATTGACAGTCAAAAGTTGAAAAGAAATACTAACTATATTATTTATCTTACATATACTTACTTTAACAAGACGTAATTTTGATGAAGAAGATATTGGTGATTTCGCAAATTTAACTACAATTTTAACAACTAAGACTATGATTATACTGAGATACTCACCTATGAAGTACTCCACTTTGTGTCCCAGAAGTGTGGTCTTTTTCTCTGGTAACTTTTGCTTGAGGAATCTGGCCACAGCATACTCTTCTTTGGATGGCTTCTCCCCAATGTCTTTTAAAGGGTCCTAAACAAACACAGCATCACACTTAAACAGCGAATTGAAATAAAAACTTTTATATACTTTTTATTAAACGGACAACCACTGATTCAAAAGTGCAAACTGATAAGTTGCTAGTACTGGTAATAACCATAACCTAAGCATTTAAATAAGCAGATTGTGTATTATGATGTCATATGTTATGGCTACCTTGAATTTAAAAATCTAAATAATAACAGTTAAAAAATACAACACAAGTAGTTCAAAGTACAGTTTTATTGAAGTGTTGAACTAAAAAGAATAAAATCCTCTACTTGGCTTATAAAAAAGTTTCAATAACACTTTATTTTTGTTTAAATTTATAGGTGATATATATTATAATCCTTCCATTAAATGTTTATAAAAACAACTAAAAAAAAAGGAAAATATCAAATATCATAGAATTCTATTTAGAACTTTCCGTATTCATATTCATAAATGCATAAAAATAAAGAAGCAAACACAATAAATACAATCGTACACTATGATTATGTCACACGCAAATACACCATCCTATAACATTTTTGTGGCAAAAACGACAGGTTATTAACAAGTATAAGTTTTATAGAGCGGCTATAGTAATATAATAAACAACATTTCTTCTGACTCAGGTGATTAAATTGTAAAAGAATGTTTCATTTAATATATTGCAATCCATCTTCAAAATAAATACACATGAAATTATTAGTAAAGAAAACACACTCAGATTTCATTAAACTTAATGTTATTTGTAATGTTTATGTGTAATATTATTAATGTGTTATTTGTATGCTGTGTGACAACTAGAAACTTTCTCATGGGGCTGTGTGCTCGTTTATCCATGAAAAGTATAAGAGTTACTTATACTGTTTTTTGTGTTTACAATGCCTATTTCTTAGGCTATGTCCTGACTACGCCACAAATGCAACAATATTTGGCAACTTGGCAGAGTCAGCCCCCATGCTATTACATCGCTTGGCGCCTTTGGCGGTCGCCAAATTTTGTTGCTTTTGTTGTCTTTGTGGCGTTTGTTGTCGTAGTGAGGACATAGCCTTAGAAATGCAATATCATCATTACCTACAACGACATAAAATTTAACTTTCCAATAAAAATCACTTATAAAATAAATGGTCAAAATATTGCATGTAAATCATTTTTTCGAAACTTAATCAAAATGTGTACATACTAGCAAATTATTGATATATATCAATAATTTGCTAGTATATATCAATAATTTGCTAGTTACCTTCTGAAATGGTCATTTCAGAAGGTAAACACAACAGTAACTTTTAAGGCTAAAACAACTAAATATCACCAGCATATGGCTTCCAAACATATTATTATGAATTGATTGCAAAAAATATATCTATGAAATAAGGAATTCTTAATATTTCAAAAGGACAAATTTTGAGATACGTCTCATCCAAACGAATAAGTTTTCCAAAACGTACTTTTGTTTACATATGTTTATATACAAATTTCAGAGTCAAAAAACATGAACTATAATTAGAGAGCTTTTAAAAACAAGATTCGATCTTTCTTAATAACAAAGATCTTTCAAAAATGACACTTGGTGAAAAGATTTTACAAGGAAACTAAAGTGACGACAAAGCATATGACGTTGACATAAGCTACTCTGCAGAACTTCAACGTAAGAACAAACATAAACAGTTAGGTCTTAGAACAACGAAAGGCAATTCAATGTGCTTATTTTTAACTTGAGATTTGATCATAATATCGGAATTTTACCTCCTTTTTCTTTTTGTTTCTCCTACGCTCGGCCATGATCATGAACTTCAGCTGACGTTTCCGACAAAAGTGAGAGAAACACAACACTTCGTGTAAAAGGCAGAAGTATAGAATCAGGGAGGAGAGAGGGGTACGGAGAGGCCCCGTAATATTAACGAATTGAAGTATTGCCGTCAGAAATTTCCGAGTTCTGCGCATAACAAAACCCAGTGCATTGTGGGATACATCTCTTATAGAAAAACTGTCTGCTCTCTGTGCAGGTGTTCAGTCTGGTGTACTAGTTAGATGGAGAAAAAGTAAGATGAAGTTTCATTTTCAATGTTTTATACTTTTATAAACAAATATTTTGCATAAATATGTTGATTAAAGATAGACATGTCCTTCCTATTATAATATGCATGACCTATTATGATTGCAGTTTCTTACATTCAATTGTGCATTGTGGTTCAATTGTGCATTGTGTGTGATTTCAATAACGTTTGGTTTTAGGTTGTATATTTTTGGTTTATAGGTAAAATATATTTCCAAAATGTCCTGTGTAGCCTTTGGATGTTACAATAAATCTTCGAAGAATATTGCTGGTATTACGTTTCACAGGTAAATACACTTTTATTAAAATTAAACTTAGCTTTTGCATCACGTCCAAGCATTTATAAGTCTGTCATAGTAAATCCTTCTGTTTTGTGATTGTTGATTAAAGGAAGTCTATTATAATATGTTTGTAAAACTGATACTTATTTTTTAAAAATTAAGCTACGTCTTTTTGTAGCTATGTAGTTGCAGTATTGGCATGATTGTAGTTTTATACATTCAAGTGTGCATTGTGGTTTGATTTTTGGGTAATTCCATGTTAAATCAAATCATAAAATAATATTTTGGGCCTTGACCTCTTGAATTTCAATAACGTTTGGTTTTAGGTTGTATATTTTGGGTTTCGGTATATTATTTTGTATATATTTCTTATATATTTATATATTACTTTGGTTTTAGTTTATAGGTATTTAATCTATTTCCAAAATGTCCTGTGTAGCCTTTGGATGTTACAATAAATCTTCGAAGAAAATTGCTGGTATTTCATACTACAGGTAAAAACATCTTTTATTAAAATTAAACTTAGCTTTTGCATCACGTGCAAGCATTTATAAGTCTGTCATAATAAATCTTTCTGTTTTGTGATTGTTGATTAAAGGAAGTCTATTATAATATGTTTGTAAAACTGATACTTATTTTTTAAAAATTAAGCTACGTCTTTTTGTAGCTATGTAGTTGCAGAATTAGCATGATTGTAGTTTTATACATTCAAGTGTGCATTGTGGTTTAATTTTTGGGTAATTCCATGTTAAATCAAATCATAAAAAATTTGGGGCCTTGACCTCTTGGATTTCAATAACATTTGGTTTTAGGTTGTATATTTTGGGTTTTAGTATATTATTTTGTATATATTTCTTATATACATATATTGTTTTGGTTTATAGGTAAAATCTATTTTCAAAATGTCCTGTGTAGCCTTTGGATGTTACAATAAATCTTCGAAGAAAATTGCTGGTATTTCATACTACAGGTAAAAACGTCTTTTAGTAAAATTAAACTTAGCTTTTGCTACATGTGCAAGCATTTAGAAGTCTGTCATAATAAATACTTCTGTTTTGTGATTGTTGATTAAAGGAAGACATGCCCTATATAACATATTTCTAAAACTGATACTAATTTTTGGCATGTATAATATAATAAGTTTTTCATTGCATTTTGAGAGACAAGCAAAAAAAAAACCGCACAATCACGGTTTTTAGGTAAGGGTCACCAAAGATTACAGAATAATTGGTGCGGCTACACGCAAAACATTGACCATCAATACAGAAATATAGCTGGCAACACTTTCAAGAAATTTGCAATATTGATGGCAACTTGGATATTTTGATGAAACATTGTTCGGCAATCATTGCAGGAAAGAGTTGACCATGTGTAATTGGGCCTATATGACCACATTGCAATATTATTTAATTATATAGTTTTCTAAATCCATATTTTGCTACTAGATCGTACCGGAACTTGATTATGGATTTATTGCATGGTTTAGTTTATTTAATTCATTTAAGTTAGGCATTTTTCATTTTGAGTTACGTATTTTAATTACATTTTAATCGCTAAATGTAAAAAAAGGTACTACTTTCACTAAAATGTTAAAATAAGAAGCATAGTAGAAGATTCGCCAATGGACTTGGCCCCTGTTTACATATAGCAATTCATTTGTTGTTAAAAATTATGAACAGCTAAATAGAGTTTTTTTTTCTGTTTTCTAAAAGTTTTCTTGTTACCAAATTTTAGGTTTCCAAAAGAGGAAATTTTAAGAAAAGAATGGGTAAAAGCTGTCAAAAGGGACAATTGGAATCCTTCAAAACACAGTGTACTTTGTTCAGAGCATTTTGAAGAATCGGATTTTGATAAATGTTCTACATTACGTGTTTATTTAATATAAACAGAAGTCTGCAAATGTTAATTTCTGTTTCATTAAAAACACTTTTTCAATGTGACTCAGTTCCTATTTTACTTTTTTATTTTTTTGTTTATGTATAATCCAAGAAGGTAGAGCAAGTGATTTTAGATGGATTTTTTAATAACTAAATGGTTATTTTATAACACATATTTAAGTTCATTTGAAAGTTAGAGCTTATTCGTTTTCTAAATTAATTTTTAAAAACTATTGTGAAATTTAGGTGTTGCATGTTCGAATATACAGTCCTTGAAAATCTAGAAATATATCCTTGAATGCTTCATTTCGTTAATATTATAAGGCATACTTTGCAATTAAGACAAAACATTTTATTTTACAGTTGTGTTTGAGCAAAACCCACACATCAATGAATATATATGTAATAAATGGATTGTAATTAATTTTAATGGATAATTATTATATTTTAATTAATTTAAATGGATAATTAATTAGCTCCCATTAATTAAAATGGTTGAAAATAGGTCTTGGCTCCTCCAAAACCAATTTATGGATCCGCCAATTATTAAACCAAGACGATCTTTCACACTCCATGCTTTCACCTCATTCGTCTGCATTACCGATCTTGAAAACCGAAACTCATTATGCATCCCAAGATGCAATGCGGCGTTGGCTTCTTTGTGCGCTACTGCGCAGGTACTGGGGCCTCTCCATACCCCTCTCTCCTCCCTGTATAGAATGCGAAACTAAACCCCATTGGTCGAACACCTGTAGGGCAGCCAATCATAACACCGAAAATAGAAAATCTGGCTGTGTTTTGGGTAGAGAATCGTACTGTTTCTAACCGCTAAATAAAACCTAAGCGATGCCAAATTTTAAAGTATTAAATTAAAATAACTTGTTCGGTCTAAAAACGTCAAATATCAACTATCTTTAAAATAAACGAAGGAAAATGATTTGTTTAAATTTTACAAGTGCATTATTGGATTGACATAACTTTTTGGTTTAATTCTTGCTCTTCAGCGAATTCATTGGTTGCTTCGGTTTCACAATCAATGTGAAAAACATCATTGTATGACGAAATGTTCACGTCTTGCGTTCAAACAAGCGTTGCGCAATAGCATCTGATTCACGTCGTTCTGGGACGCATAAAATGGGCATTAGACGAAAAAATGACGTCAATAAAAGGACATTTGATGGCGAAAATATCGCACATCATATTCGAAGTCACACGACTATACTTGGGGAGTTCGTTAATGCTATTCTTATGACATTTTGCACGGCAAACAAAAATCTCCAATTGCAAAAAGTGTTAAAGTTGAATGTGAGAACTTCTTCTTTGTTGACACTACAGCCTGTTACAGGACAAGGCCGTCTCTCCAAGTCTCCTTCATCTGACTCTGTCCCCGTAATGGCCCTCCATCGGTTTACTTCCAACGCCTTGAGGTCCCTTTCCACTACATCCAACCATCTAGTTGGGGGTCTTCCTCTGCATCGGTTTCCTTCTATCTTTGAGAAAGTTACCTTTTTAGTAGGGAAGCTTGTCTTCATATCGAAAAACATGGCCCAGCCACCTAATGCGAGGCGCCTTTACCACCTTTACAATGTCAGGATCACCATACTTTTTGTATATTTCGTGGTTTGGTTATAGGCGATTCTCCAAACACCTTCCTGTTTAATTCGTCCAAAAATCTTTCTTAGTATTTTTCGTTCAAAAATCGATAAAAGGTCTTCTTCTGCCTTGTTCAGAGCCCAGCATTCACTGCCATAAAGGGCATACATCTTTATTTGACGAACTGTTCTCACAGTCTGCCCTGTATGGCAGACTGAGAAAACAGTTCGTCAAATAAAGAAGAAGGAATCAAACATAAAACACGTGCTCATAATTTGAAGGCTAAAATAAAATGGGACAGTAAAATAAGGCTTTAGAACACTATGTTTTTATTCGCATTCGCAAGAATAGCATCCACAGCCTCTCCCTTCCATGGGTTACTATTTAAATTAATTTAAAATACAAACACAAATACAAAAATTATGTCGACCAACAACAGGCCAGAGGCCCAGCAAGGTTGGTCCAAAATAAATCTAATACATTACCAGTTTCCAATGACCGTCAAGTTTCTTCTTAAAATCTTCTACTCTCTTTGAATGCAATGCACAACATAATCTGGTAAAGCACTCCACTCATTGACAACTGTATTGTAAAAATAATGTTTTCTTACCTCCCTTCTAAAGCATGATTTATTCAATTTCTGATTATGTCCTCTGGTACAGCTATTTAAGGTAAAACCTAAGCCCTCCATGTCTCCCTGTTTTAAGAACTTGAGTAACTGAATTAAATCACCCCTTGTTCTCTTATTTTCCAGGGATATACCCGTTTCCATACCCGATAAACACTTAATCATTTTTGTAGCCCTATGCTGAACTTTTTCAAGCAACTCTATATCTTTTCTGAGGAAGGGAGACCAAAACTGAACAGCCCATTTGATTTCCTTTCCAGTATTTCATTATCCGTTCAAAAAAGTTAGCGATGCGATTATTCCAACATTCATTGAATTTATTTTCTCGGGGTATATTTTAATGCTTAACTTTTTCTATAGGTGGCAGCACAATAAATGTACTTGCATTAAAAGTGAGAAAAGTGGTAGAGGTAAAAATATATGGTTTTTAGGTTTCAGGAAAAGGTTTGAAATGTGTGTCGGAATTCGGAAATGTTACCTAACAACCTAACATCTGATTTATATCGGGTAGGGAATGTGAGAGCAAGGAATTGGTTAGTTAGTAGACATATATATTCAGGTTTGTGTGCTTGGTCAGAGACCCGCTTATAAACCTTCGTCAAGTAAGACAGACACAACACACGCACACACACATAAGTGGATCCATCTAATTTTTAGAGACAGAGGCCTACTAGAGGATCCCCAGAATTGGCTGGTCACCCCCAGAGGTATTGATTTGGTATGGGAACTTGGAGGACTTTGTGACCACGACGGATTTAACGTGCACCAGTCACCATTAGCGTACACGGGGTCTTCGGAAGGCAGCGGGACTCGAACTCGCAACCTTAGGGATGCCAGTCCAAGACCTTACCGACCAGGCTATCCCAGCCCCAGGAATTGGTTTTCAGACTTGTTATATATAGATCCTCGGAATCCGAGGCACTGCCATTTCAGAAATAAATTGTGTAAGTTTAAAAAAAAACATAGAAAATTTCGTCGTGTAGAGGTGGAGGAAGCACGATAAATTAAATCTGCCGTGATTCAAAGTTCACTACCCTCGTACGTTGTTGCTGCATAGGATGCGTGGGATGCCCGCTCAAAATGACGTCGTCCCTTGACCACCGTGGTCTGAATTAAACTTTCTTTTGGCTCCCGGAGTCCATATAGTTGGCAAGTCATGGACATTTTCGGTGTCCGCTCGAGCTGTGATTTCGTCAATTTACCGAAATTCAAAATCCAGAGTTCCGTCACCAATAGTCCTACTCGTGTGTAGCTTTAGTACGGGGCTTTTTTTAACCAAACTTCCAAGCAGGCGACATGCTGTCTGGCTGGAGGACATTTCTCAGTGACCTTTTTTAAAACGCAATTGGGGTTGGCAGACGGGGGAAAAAGTAGCTCGTATTGAATCGCTAAACGTAAAAATGGGTTAAGTCCAAAAAAAGTTTTCCGCACACACCTCTTCCTTCACTAAAACATGACCGAGAAGAAGCGTAATGAGAAATTCCCCAAATAACTTTGACCCCTTTGATATTTAGAGATTCGTTTAATGAGACCGCTTTTCGAACGATAGAAATGCCTCGTGCCGCATTTCCACGTGTTGCGCTCTCGAAATACATCTACACTGTCTACATCAGCTGTTTCGTATCCAGAAAAACATGAATGACGACTTGAGTAGTTTTCAGGTAGCTGTGAATTTCAAAATTAATTTAACTCACAAGCCTGTTTAATTATATCAAAAAATACGGCCTTCTAGAGGTATTTTTCCAGTAACACCAAGGTTGCATTTTTCACCTTAAGTATCCAGGACTGCATAAATTTTTATTTTCCGCGCGTATTATATTATATTGCCCGTCCCCTAATTCCACTATATATGAATCAAACATTCTACCTCAAATTTATTTAACCATTTCTATTTTCGGCGAAGACGTTTTATGTAAGTACAAAAGTTTATCACAGTGCTTGTCTTTCTCAACATAAATTAAAGAGACCAGACAACTTTTAAAGATATCGTCTCACACTTCATTGCATTTCAAGGTTGAAAGTATTTCTAAAATGTGTCGTAACGACAAGTATAGACTTTGGATGACATTGCACAACATTGCGTCATACAAAATAGGGTGAGCAATAGATATTTCTTGTTCATACATCTGTATGATGAATTGAATATGTAAGATTTTATCCATACGGCATATGTTTTAATAAATGCATGTACAATAACTGTCACTTAGAACCAGTGGCGGATCCAGAAATTGGAGAGGGGGGTTGGGGGATTAAGACCAATTTTCAACCCTTTTATGAAATAAAACTAATTAATTGTCTATGAAAATTAAGCAATAATTAGGAATAAATAATTTAATCGCCTAATTTTAATTAAAATACATGTATTATACATGTAATCAAATCACAGAAAATTTATTTGTCTGGTGCACGGTAACTCCACTTTGGAGGGGGTGCCCAGTCGGTTAAGGCTTCGCCTTGCATGCGGAAGGTCCCAGGTTTGGGTCCGGGCATCGCCAAAATAACTGCCGACCTATAAACGGCCCGTGCAGCCTAAAAAAAAATGTCCGACGAACCCGTGTAGAGGGAGTGCAAGTTAAATATGTTCCAAAGTCCCAACGCTGCGTACGATGTCGCCCTAAACGGTTGCGTTGGGTGCCTACTCAGGTGTCGGCTCGTCACTTGACTGTGGTTCGAAATTATGACGCCCGTAGTCAATAGCCCTTGTGTAGCTCTAGTGAGACGATAATTAAAACTTACCTTACCATTAATTTATATTAACACATATAGTAAAATATTTTTGAAATTATATAATCCATTTTTATCTACATGGACAAAAGATGAAAAAGTCAGTGGGGTGGAGAAATTTACTGAATATATCAATAAGTTTAATCCTTTAAGTATTCAAATTTTGGTTGAGTTGAATTATCGTTGCACTAGATATACACGAGGGCTATTGGCGACGAGCGTCATAATTTAGACCCACAGTCAAGTGACGAACCGACACCTGATAAAAATTTTCGATGTTACACTCAATGATGAGAGAAATTTCCTTAAAAAAATTCGTTTCAATGTGAAAATATTCAAAATTGCTCTTATAAACCAGTTATTTAAAAAAAAAACGACATGTCAGTTACTTACTATTCAAAAAGTTTAAATTGAAAGGGTTGTTTTGAAGACTATCACTTACCCACTTCGTTAGTACGGAATCTAACTTCGCACGACTATACATAGTCTTAACTCACCTTTCTCGAACACCGATGTTCTTCGAGGAGCAGATCAGCGATTAAAAATTTGCTACGAAACAGAATAAATGAGCCAACGTAACAAGCACACCAAATCATAGGCGCCGTCACACTTAATTATGCGAGTTTTTAAATGGGTCGTTTAGAATTGCGAATTCTTACAACAGTGCACAATTAATTCATGCATAGTTTCAAATGCCACTTGTGAATATGTCTAGCATGGACAGGGGATCCCAGTCGGTTAAGGCGTTCGCCTTGTATGCGAAGTGTCCCAGGTCCGGGCATCGCCAAAATAACTGCCGACCTATAAATAGCATGTGCAGCCAAAAGATGGCAGACGAATAATACCCCGTGTAGAAGGAGAGCACGTTAAATATATGCTCCAAAGTCCCAACGCCGGGTACAATGTCGCCCTTAACGGTTGCGTTGGTGACTACTCAGGTGTCGGTTCATCTTAAGGAATAATTTATACTTTCAATGACTTGATATGAAAATAAGGTATTAAGACTATTTCGGTGGGATGGGAATGCAATTCGATAAGAGTGATTTTTGAACATTGGTCCGTCAATCTGTCTAAAACCACTCTACAATTCGAACTAAAAAAGCTAGCGACTTGGTACATGAGATAATGAGGTTTACTAGAAAATCGCGCACGATCAATGAGTAACTACCATAGAACTTTTTTTGGTTGTAAACGTAGAAATAAACAGCCGAAACGATTAACATACCAAAATTACGAAATAACCACACACAAACAAAAAAAGATTAATAAATGTAAAGTTTCTAAATCAAATTGTCTTAAAGTTGTTATTTTCCTCTTGAGACAATGTTGATACATTATAATCCAAATTGTTCTGTGAAGTTTTTGTTATTTATCGCTCTTGACGTATTATGTGCCCATGACATTAAATTATATTGATGTTTTGTTTTACGCACCTCTATTTCTATATCTATCACAATAAAAATTAAGTATTGTATGTATGTGTGTGTGTCTTATAGATTCATAAACTAGACATTTGTTTGACTCGTAATTTGGCACAAATGAGTAGTTAATACTTAGATTATGATTTTTGAACTTTCAGGTTTCTAAATGTTCTATTTTTAGAGAAAATTTGAATTTTCTGAAAAAAATACACCACTTTGGCTCAAATCCGATCATTTTTTAACTATCCTGATACCATCTGCTGAAAAAATTAAATAAAACTTTTAACGAAAATAATTAAAATTGAAAATGTTTATTTTATTCTGTTGCCATTACTTTCGGAAACTAAATTCATTATTTGAAAAATAATTGACATGTTTCAAGTGACGTATAATTCCGTCCAGTCTCCATTCTAGGATTTAATTGTGGGTTTAGGTGATGATTTCTTTATTGATGGTTCTGTTGATTGCAAATATGCCTATTTAAGCTATTTCCGTGAATTATAACTATGATGGTTGTTGAAGGCAATCATACTAGAGCTACATATTAGGGTTTTGTTTTAATTTTTTATATAATTTATTATTTTAAAATTTATAAGCTGGTTTGTTGTTCGAAGGCCATTGTGCTAGAGCTGTATAATAAGAGTGTTTGTAGTTATATCTCTTTTGCTTTTCTCACCGAATTCTTATCAAAAACGCGCCAAATGAGCTAAAAGGTTTTATATGTTTATGAGGGAAATTACGATGACTTTTATGCGTGCATTTTATAGCGTATGTTTTTTATTTTGGATTTTTGGATTAAATTGTACGTATACTTTGGATCAATTACAACTTTTTTTTAAGTCCGTGCGGAGAACGGGTATTAGTTTGCTAGTATATATTAATTTTTGAGGTTCAAGAACTGAAATGGTTATGCATAAAAACTTGAATGGATGTAGACAGTCGGTTACCATATCCTACTACCGGTTATCATATCCGTGATAAGATAGTATCCAGGATTCGTAGTAACCAGGATATCACAACACCGAAACACTTGTGACTTGTGATCGGATTTATAGATAACATTCGATTTACAACAATGTATTCCGTGTTTGCAAACTCTCGTGTGATGTCTTTAAAATAGATTTAGAAAACCAATTTTTATTTTTTCAAAACACCTTATAAAAATGCGTCCACGTTTCTAACGCTTTTTAAAAATTATGCAATTAAACAGCATTTTAATATCTTTGTGCCAACAAATTTCCATTGTATTTGAATTAATGAAGCGTCTTCAACATCTTACAAAAGGATTGTGTAGTAAACATTCTAACTTCTAACAAAAGCGTAGAGGGGAGTGTAATGCACGTTTAATTCATCATGGTCTAATTCCTTGCATACGAAAGGTTTCTGTTTCGGGTCCAGGTAGATGAATAATACCCCCGAGTTGAGGGAGATGCACGTTAGATATATGCTTCATATTCCGATTTCGCCCCGCACGTTAATTATGCTGCTGAGTCTCCACGATGTCGCCCTTAAAAGTTGCGTTGGGTGCCTATCCAGGTGTCAGCTAGTCACTTGACGGGGCTGGGGAGCCCAGTCGGTTAGGCGCTCGCCTAGCAGGCGAAAGGTCCCAGGTTCGGGTTCGGGCATCGCCAAAATAACTGTTTGTCCGACGAATAAACGGCCCGTGCAGCCAAAAATGTCCGACGAATAATACCCCATGTAAAGGGGGTGCACGTTAAAATACGCTCCAAAGTCCCAACGCTGCGTACGATGTCGCCCTTAACGGTTGCGTTGGGTGCCAACTCAGGTGTCAGCTCGTCACTCGACTGTGGTTCTAAAATACGACGCCCGTCGCTAATAGCCCTCGTGTAGCTCTAGTGCGACCATAATTCAAACTAAACTACTAGTCACTTAACTGTGACTCTATAAATTATACTGCCCGCCGCCAATAACCCTCGTATAGCCCTAGTAACTATTTTTCAACCTAACCTTATGAAAAAATGAAAACTAATCTGTCCTGCGACATTCTTAAGTCTTCCCTTTTGCTTGAAACAATACTTCTACGATTTTCATTTATATGCCAATAGTATTGCCATTTGGACCGTTGCCACACGAAGGATGGCGACGTTGGATTGTGTTCACGATTTGCAAAGAGTCCGTTACCCTTGCTTAGAAATATCAAGTAGTTTCTTTTGTTATAAGGTGTGTTAAGACTTCTTAATGACGCAGAAATGGACAATACATTCTAATTAAGAATATTTATAAGTAGGGAACGGGTGGCCTAGTGGTTAAGATAGCTGCTTACGCTAACAGTCTGCACACTGTACCGGGTGCGGGTTCGATTCCCGCCTTCGCCCTGGGTGTACTTTTTCTCTCTGTGTCAGTAAAAATTCTGTCTGTATTACTTGACGAAGGCTTATAAGCGGGTCTCTGATCAAGCACACAAGCCGGAATATATATGTACCAACCTTACCCTACCCATTTATAAGTAAACTTTCTGTAGTAGCCGATGTTGAGATTCAATAAACTTCAAAAAAAACTTTTTTCTTTTCATTCACTATTTTATTTAAAACATTTTTTATTTACAAACTGATTCCACGGCAACTATGCTTTTTTTCACAATCTCTTGCACGTGTTCAATTATGTTTTAATATCTGAGCGTGACCCTTACACTTATACATAGAGGTGCCTCAAAAATACAATTCGAAAATGGGATATGGGGAGACCAGTAGGTAAGGCGTTTGCCTTGCATGCGAAAGGTCCCAAGTTCGTCCATTACGAATATAACTGCCTACCAATAAACGGCCGGCCATAAATTAAAATCAAGGATTAATACCCCGTATAGAGAGAGTGCACGTTAATGCGAGCACGAAAAAATCTCAAGTTGCATGTACCGTTAACCAATCAGAATTCAGTATTTGTTTGGCTACATTGTGGCGAACTAGACTTCGCCAACTGGTTGTTTATTTACTTTTTAAGACGCCAACTTTCCTTGCTTGCAAAACAATTCAAAAATCTGCGCAATTAAAAATGGGTAGTAAATGGACGGCAAAAATGGAAATTGATCTTATTAATGAAGTTTCACGCTCAAGAGCATGCAATGTTTTCAATGAGATAAGAGCGAGTCTATGGTTTGAATAAAGTTTGTTTACAAAAAGATGAAACGTGCCAAATTGTGGGATAAATAATTTTTTGTGGAACCCGAAAAACCAGGTTACCACAAGTTACGAGTTGCAGTTGCAACGAAATTGCAAGTAGTTGTGCAGGTGTGAAATGGGCTTTAATTGTCGTTCTAAATTATGATGCGCCGATATTCCTCGTGTAGCTCTAGTGCGACTGTTATTCAACCTAACCTTAACGAGTCCAAAAATTAACAGGGATAGTCAGTCACATAGATCTAATACATTATTTTTAAAACCAAAGATCTGTTTAGTATCACTCTTTATTTCGACATTTTTTCCCAGGCATGAAAATCATCTATAATAATAAAAGAAAGAGTCTGTCTGTGTGTCTGTATGTCTGTGGATCGTAAAACACCTACTTATACTGCCCTCAGAAATTCGAAATTTTTAAGATAGATTCCCTTTAATACCAACGTGTGCTTAGTTTTTTCATATTTGTTCTATTTTTAGAGAAAATTCTAATTTTCTGAAAAAAATACACCACTTTTGCTCAAATCCGATCATTTTTTCCCTTTCGTGTTGCCATTCGACAGCAGAAATTTAAATGAATACAAAAATTAATTAAAATTGAAATTGCTTTTATTATCTTGCCATTACTTTCAGAAACTAAATTAATGATTTGAAAAATAATTGAACGTGCCAATGAGCTAAATGTTTTTTTTAAACCCAGAATGGAGGTTTTGACGTGAAATAACCAAATAACATTGTCATACAATTATGATTAATTTTGAATTTATCAGGAAAATTGCGATGACAGTAAGTTCATATTGAGGAAGATTTTTGTGATATGAGGATGTGCATTTTATAGTGATGTATTTTTATTTTTTTAATTTTAAAGCAATATAAGTAACGGGATTTTATTCTTTATAATGAACGGGAACAAAGGCAAAGCTTATTATCCTATAGCAAATTAAATGACACATATACTTGGATCGATTTGATATTCTTTTAGTCCGTGCGAAGAACGGGCATTTATTTGCTAGTAATACATAACAGCAAGATGAATGTGAATGGAAAATATGATCTTGTTATTTTACTATTAGTTTTTTAAGCATTAAAATTGCCATAATTATAGACAGAACGTCCGATAGGTACTGGGAACTCGTGTACCAAATTTTAAGTCTGTCAAGTTGTAGAGTGGTTTCAGACAAACAAATGTCCAAAGACCACTTTTTCAGAATCTGCATCCCTCCAAAATGTGTAGGAAATACAAAATCTTTATTTCGGATCATCAATCTCTTCCCATACTTTCATTACCCTATATTTCAAATTATTAGGTAATTAAAAGTAAAATTGTAAAATACTGCAAACCGCATTAAAATGTAAAATAAAGTATAGATTTGTGGGAAAAAATGCCTCACAATAAGTTATGAAATATATCATATACTTAAATAACCGGATAATATTTCCCTTCAAATTGAGGGCTTATTAGCTAAGGATTTCGGATATCTAATCTTAGACATAAGATATCTGATATTTGAATGGTAGGGATGGGGATGAGATCATCAATTAAGAATGTAAGTTCAGAATGTTCAGATCATGTTCGTATCCTTGTATTAGACCCCATTTCATAGTGGTTTTAATTGCAAAGATTTGTGCTTCCGGTCTTTTCTTCGAAATCGGTAACTATAACCGTAGCAGTTACACTGTAAAAATTGTGTTAACTATAATTAATACTTGTGTAATATACACTTGCAAATATACATTAATTCTGTAGCACAACAAAATAAAAAAAAAATCTTTTAAGATTCTTCCTCAAAAAAGTGGAACCTTCCACCGACCAATCAAGCCGGCCGTTCACTAATGGATAAAACCACGATCTTGTGTTTGCAGAGGATCACAAGATCAAGTATAGCATTAGGACGAAGTTGTTTTGGGTGCAATAGTATACAAACTTAAATAATTAAAAATAGCCACCAGATATAGCTACAGAAGTTGCACACTGGTATAATATTACATTGTTATACTCTAGTAGGTAATAGTCGTTAAATGCCAACATAACTGCAACGAATGCTGCCATTAGTTCAATGAAGAAATGGGGTATTCTCGCTTCACGATTCATTTTACAGAGGAAAATTAGCATCTATTAGTGTGGAGAAAGTTTACTTTTACAGTATGGTGAAAACATAATCCGTTTAGTGGTGAAAGCTTACTCCTCATTGATGTTGGGAGGTTCCACCATTAAGCTCATTAATCTGGATAAATCATACTGTCACCTGTTTTATGGTGTAACGGTACACCAAATGTTTAACAGTGTAGCATTAATAGCGACTTTTTGCGACGCAGATGTTACTCTGAAATTATTCAGTGGAGAAGAAAAATCTGTCTACATCAAGCAGACTTGTTAAATGAGATTTAAAAAAAAAGATCATTAAAAAACATTCCAGAGATGCCGTTTCTCTTTTTAGTCACCATTCTACCCAACTGCGTATTTGAAAGTTTTAATTATTCTTCCGAAGAGATGCGCCATCTTTGTTTAATGTTCTCATTCATCACATTATAAAAAAAAACGCTTGCTTTGTTCAATTAACGGCGTTGTAAAAGAGGTCTGCTTGGATATATTCGCTTTTGATTTGTTACAAAACAAATGTTGCACAACGTGTTTTGAAGAAAACTACTCTATTATGTGTATTGTGTCTGCATTTGGTAGAACTGGGAATAAAATGTAAACTCATTGCACTAATAAGCTTTTCAAACACTAACTAGGGGTGTGAGACACCAAGCGACTTTCAATTATTACCACTCAATAAAAGACATTTGAGCACTCTTTCAAAGATTTGTGAAAGATGATTTTCGTTTTTTAGCAATACCTTTATAACCTAAAAAGTTTTATGGTGAGCGCCTGCGTAATTTTCTCGACAATCTTATTATGATATCCAAAAAGTACAATAGGAACTCAACTGTATCAAATTTGAAGTCCATAGCCTTTTTAGTTCGAACTGTTGAATGGTTTCAGACGGAAGGACCAATGTTCAAAGGCCACTTATTTGGAATCGGCTCCCTCCAAAACGGGTAGAAAACCCTTTATCCTCATACTAAGGTATTAAAAGTAAAAATAAAAATATCATATATTAGATAATATCATGTGATAGATGTACTCAAAATGATATCGGATGGCTAAATTGGATTTAGAGAAGTCTTATTTAATTTAGAAATGTTTGTTTACAAACAAACCGGAGGCCAACAAAGTGTAGACAAAACAAGTACTGTCTAACTACAGTTAGACGGCTTTCCCAGTGGAAAATAAAAAATTATTATAAAAGCTATTCACAATTATCTTAGAAAAACGAAATTTATCTTTAATTTGAAGTTACTTTATTATGTATACAATTGATTTATCATCAGATATATATATATTGTATGTTATGTCTATTATATATAAATCGAAGTTATTATTATTTATTTTGTAACGAATATTCTCATAATTAAACCACGTGACGGAAATGTTAAAAACGTGCACAAAGGTAGGTTTACGTTTTAAATTCCTATAGAACAGTTTTTAGAAATTTTTTTCAGATTTTTCTTTTTTAAATTAATAATATTCATTTTAAAAGTTGTTAACTCTAAAAAATTTCTTTTTCAAAAATCATTTGAATTTTAATCGTATTCTGGTATTTCTTTGTATTAAAAAGTTAAAGTGCTCGCTGGTTTATAATTATGGGGATTGAATAAAATGCAGTTGAACTCCAATTATCCGAATGATAGCTGGAAGAAAATACATCAAGAAAAAAGCCAATTCCAGCTAAAAAAATTCTTTATTATGGAGTGTAAGATCAAAAAAATATTTAATGATTTTTAATTTTAAATATTTGAAAAGAAAATTTGAAAAATTGGGGTATGTAACCTATTCTTACTCCATAAATCACTACATTTAAAGGTAATTGTCTGCGGGTGATTTCAATAACTTTAAAATAAAATAAAGTTACATGGTAGTGTGGCACCACACACGCAACCTCCATCAACAACTAGGTGGCGCTGATTTACTATCTCATTCCTACCACTATTCTAGATTACAAAGTTAATAGTAGTATATAAGCCAAGGTAACTCATCTCCACCTTGAGGATCCTTTTGGTAGACTGTGGGTTACTGAGGCCGCTACAGTGGTGACCCGGGGACGTGATCGTCACCTACTCCAACGATGCTCCTGCTACGATGCGCTCAACCAGGGTTGCTACTCGCTACTAATGCACTCAACGCTGCACGCAACTCAACTCAACGTCCCTCGCAACTCAACGGCCAACGCTGGCACACAACTCAACCGCAGCACAACGCACATCGAAGCAGCCTGCGCACGGTTTCTAACCTCGTTGTTTCTAGGAGGGGAGTGGTGTGGCGGGCCGCTATAGTAGCTATCATTTGCTCATTCGCGATTTTCTCAAAAACCTTATTATGACGTCCGACAGGTTCTGGGATCTCGTGTGTAAAGTCTGTAGATCTTTTAGTTCGAGCTGTACAGTGGTTTCAGACATACAAATATCCAAATACCACTTTTTCAGAATCAGCACCCTCCAAAACATGTACAAAACACAAAACCTCCATTTCGGATTTTCGACCCATTGGCAATACTTCCATTACCTTATATTTCATACGGGGTAATTAAAAGTAACAAGAAGTTCATAAAGAACTAAAATAGCCTACTTTCCTGTTACTTAAATACTTACTGAAGTTCTAATCGGGAAAAAACTAGGTTTCTAACAGTAAATATCATCAACAGCCGTTTCTACACTAGATTTATACATATTAGAAAAAAAATCGAAACACAGCATCCAGCTAATAATTTAAACTTCTAAAAGCCAAAATCAACTATTTTCCTTAATATTATTTCGCAAATTAATTAAATATTATTTATCGTCTGCTCGCGATTTATTTGTAGTTCGAAGAATAATTAAATATTTATTAATAACAAAAGTAATGAAACTCCAAACTGCATTAAAAAAATAAGAAATGTAAATTAAAACTAAGCATAATTGTATGCAAAAGTATGCCTTGCCGCTTTCTTGTTAGATAATTAATGAACAATCAAAGAATCAAATTGTGCTACATTTTATGACGTCATTCCAAACTGATTCATGAAAATATTATTTTGCTTCAATATGTTTAAATAAATAAAGTTTCTCATGCCAATGTTGATTTGGCAACAGTAATTTAAATGACTCAAAATTGAATTTCAATCTAATTCAATGGGAAATTCGCCGAAAGATAGTAGATTTATGTCCGTCCGGACGTACAGACAGACGGACAAAAAGTATGAAAGTTGGGTATCTGAGGTCATAGCTTTCTAACAAAAAAGAATTTTTAAGATCCGATGGATAGAACCGATTTTGGAAGGGGGGTACGGAGAGACAGACAGACAGACGGACATCGACCGCATGTCAATACCTACTATTTTTAAATCAATAAAGTTTCTCATGCCATTGTCTATTTGGCAACAGTGATTTAAATGACTCATAATTGAATTTCAATGCTAATTCAATGGGAAATTCGCCGACAGATAGTTGATTTATGTCCGTCCGGACGTACAGACAGGCGGACAAAAAGTATGAAAGTTAGGTCTCTGATGTCATATCTTTCTAACAAAAAGAGAATTTTTAAGATCCGATTGATAGAACCGATTTTGGAAGGGGGGTACGGACAGACAGACAGACAGACGGACATCGACCGCATGTCAATACCTACTTTTTCATTTTTAGCCTACTTTTCTTTTTTTAATTCGAAAGAATTAAAAAAATGAAAAAGTAGGTATTGACATGCGGTCGATGTCCGTCTGTCCGTCTGTCCGTCTGTCCGTACCCCCCTTCCAAAATCGGTTCTAATCATCAGATCTTAAAATTTCTTTTTTTGTTAGAAAGCTATAACCTCAGATACCCAACTTTCATACTTTTTGTCCGTCTGTCTGTACGTCCGGACGGACATAAATCTACTATCTGTCGGCGAATTTCCCATTGAATTAGCATTGAAATTCAATTTTGAGTCATTTAAATCACTGTAGGTATTGCAATGCGGTTGATGTCCAACTGTCTGTCTGTCCATCTGTCTGTCTGTTCGTATGTCTGTCTGTTCGTATGTCTGTCCGTCTGTCTGTCCGCCTGTCTGTCGTTTGTCTGTCTGTCTGTACCCCCCTTCCAAAATCGGTTCTAATCATCGGATCTTAAAAATTCTTTTTTTGTTAGAAAGCTATGACCTCAGATACCCAACTTTCATACTTTTTGTCCGT
The DNA here is from genome assembly GCA_019343175.1 of Oedothorax gibbosus. Classification (NCBI taxonomy): domain Eukaryota; kingdom Metazoa; phylum Arthropoda; class Arachnida; order Araneae; family Linyphiidae; genus Oedothorax; species Oedothorax gibbosus. The sequence goes on along the minus strand of CM033271.1, from coordinate 2,982,140 downwards.
CTGTCTGTACGTCCGGACGGACATAAATCTACTATCTGTCGGCGAATTTCCCATTGAATTAGCATTGAAATTCAATTTTGAGTCATTTAAATCACTGTAGGTATTGAAATGCGGTTGATGTCCATCTGTCTGTCTGTCCATCTGTCTGTCTGTTCGTATGTCTGTCTGTTCGTATGTCTGTCCGTCTGTCTGTCCGCCTGTCTGTCTGTCTGTACCCCCCTTCCAAAATCGGTTCTAATCATCGGATCTTAAAAATTCTTTTTTTGTTAGAAAGCTATGACCTCAGATACCCAACTTTCATACTTTTTGTCCGTCTGTCTGTACGTCCGGACGGACATAAATCTACTATCTGTCGGCGAATTTCCCATTGAATTAGCATTGAAATTCAATTTTGAGTCATTTAAATCACTGTAGGTATTGAAATGCGGTTGATGTCCATCTGTCTGTCTGTCCATCTGTCTGTCTGTTCGTATGTCTGTCTGTTCGTCTGTCTGTCCGTCTGTCTGTCCGCCTGTCTGTCCGTTTGTCTGTCTGTCTGTACCCCCCTTCCAAAATCGGTTCTAATCATCGGATCTTAAAAATTCTTTTTTTGTTAGAAAGCTATGACCTCAGATACCCAACTTTCATACTTTTTGTCCGTCTGTCTGTACGTCCGGACGGACATAAATCTACTATCTGTCGGCGAATTTCCCATTGAATTAGCATTGAAATTCAATTTTGACTCATTTAAATCACTGTATGTATTGAAATGCGGTTGATGTCCAACTGTCTGTCCATCTGTCTGTCTGTTCGTATGTCTGTCTGTTCGTATGTCTGTCTGTTCGTATGTCTGTCCGTCTGTCTATCCGCCTGTCTGTCTGTCTGTACCCCCCTTCCAAAATCGGTTCTAATCATCGGATCTTAAAAATTCTTTTTTTGTTAGAAAGCTATGACCTCAGAACCCAACTTTCATACTTTTTGTCCGTCTGTCTGTACGTCCGGACGGACATAAATCTACTATCTGTCGGCGAATTTCCCATTGAATTAGCATTGAAATTCAATTTTGAGTCATTTAAATCACTGTAGGTATTGAAATGCGGTTGATGTCCATCTGTCTGTCTGTCCATCTGTCTGTCTGTTCGTATGTCTGTCTGTTCGTATGTCTGTCCGTCTGTCTTTCCGCCTGTCTGTCCGTTTGTCTGTCTGTCTGTACCCCCCTTCCAAAATCGGTTCTAATCATCGGATCTTAAAAATTCTTTTTTGTTAGAAAGCTATGACCTCAGATACCCAACTTTCATACTTTTTGTCCGTCTGTCTGTACGTCCGGACGGACATAAATCTACTATCTGTCGGCGAATTTCCCATTGAATTAGCATTGAAATTCAATTTTGAGTCATTTAAATCACTGTTGCCAAATCAACAATGACATGAGAAACTTTATTTATTTAAATATATTTGAAGCAAAATAATATTTTCATGAATCAGTTTGAAATGACGTCATAAAATGTAGCACAATTTGATTCTTTGATTGTTCATTAATTATCTAACAAGAAAGCGGCAAGGCATACTTTTGCATACAATTATGCTTAGTTTTAATTTACATTTCTTATTTTTTTTAATGCAGTTTGGAGTTTCATTACTTTTGTTATTAATAAGTATTTAATTATTCTTCGAACTACAAATAAATCACGAGCAGATGATAAATAATATTTAATTAATTTGCGAAAGAATATTAAGGAAAATAGTTGATTTTGGCTTTTAGTAGTTTAAATTATAGCTAGGTGCTGTGTTTCGATTTTTAGCCTACTTTTCTTTTTTTAATTCGAAAGAATTAAAAAAATGAAAAAGTAGGTATTGACATGCGGTCGATGTCCGTCTGTCCGTCTGTCCGTCTGTCTGTCTGTCCGTCCGTACCCCCCTTCCAAATTCGGTTCTAATCATCGGATCTTAAAAATTCTTTTTTTGTTAGAAAGCTATAACCTCAGATACCCAACTTTCATACTTTTTGTCCGTCTGTCTGTACGTCCGGACGGACATAAATCTACTATCTGTCGGCGAATTTCCCATTGAATTAGCATTGAAATTCAATTTTGAGTCATTTAAATCACTGTAGGTATTGAAATGCGGTCGATGTCCATCTGTCTGTCTGTCCATCTGTCTGTCTGTTTGTATGTCTGTCTGTTCGTCTGTCTGTCCGCCTGTCTGTCCGCCTGTCTGTCCGCCTGTCTGTCCGCCTGTCTGTCCGTCTGTACCCCCCTTCCAAAATCGGTTCTAATCATCGGATCTTAAAAATTCTTTTTTTGTTAGAAAGCTATGACCTCAGATACCCAACTTTCATACTTTTTGTCCGTCTGTCTGTACGTCCGGACGGACATATATCTACTATCTGTCGGCGAATTTCCCATTGAACTAGCATTGAAATTCAATTTTGAGTCATTTAAATCACTGTAGGTATTGAAATGCAGTTGATGTCCATCTGTCTGTCTGTCCATCTGTCTGTCTGTTCGTATGTCTGTCTGTTCGTATGTCTGTCTGTCTGTAACCCCCTTCCAAAATCGGTTCTAATCATCGGATCTTAAAAATTCTTTTTTTGTTAGAAAGCTATGACCTCAGATACCCAACTTTCATACTTTTTGTCCGTCTGTCTGTATGTCCGGACGGACATAAATCTACTATCTGTCGGCGAATTTCCCATTGAATTAGCATTGAAATTCAATTTTTAGTCATTTAAATCACTGTAGGTATTGAAATGCGGTTGATGTCCATCTGTCTGTCTGTCCATCTGTCTGTCTGTTCGTATGTCTGTCTGTTCGTATGTCTGTCTGTCTGTAACCCCCTTCCAAAATCGGTTCTAATCATCGGATCTTAAAAATTCTTTTTTTGTTAGAAAGCTATGACCTCAGATACCCAACTTTCATACTTTTTGTCCGTCTGTCTGTATGTCCGGACGGACATAAATCTACTATCTGTCGGCGAATTTCCCATTGAATTAGCATTGAAATTCAATTTTTAGTCATTTAAATCACTGTAGGTATTGAAATGCGGTTGATGTCCAACTGTCTGTCTGTCAATCAGTCTGTCTGTTCGTATGTCTGTCTGTTCGTATGTCTGTCCGTCCGTCTGTCCGCCTGTCTGTCCGTTTGTCTGTCTGTCTGTACCCCCCTTCCAAAATCGGTTCTAATCATCGGATCTTAAAAATTCTTTTTTTGTTAGAAAGCTATGACCTCAGATACCCAACTTTCATACTTTTTGTCCGTCTGTCTGTACGTCCGGACGGACATAAATCTATTATCTGTCGGCGAATTTCCCATTGAATTAGCATTGAAATTCAATTTTGAGTCATTTAAATCACTGTTGCCAAATCAACAATGGCATGAGAAACTTTATTTAAACATATTTGAAGCAAAATAATATTTTCATGAATCAGTTTGGAATGACGTCATAAAGTGTAGAACAATTTGATTCTTTGATTATTCATTAATTATCTACCAAGAAAGCGGCAAGGCATACTTTTGCATGCAATTATGCTTAGTTTTAATTTACATTTCTTGTTTTTTAATGCAGTTCGGAGTAGTTTCATTACTTTTGTTATTAATAAATATTTATTCTTCGAACTACAAATAAATCACGAGCAGATGATAAATAATATTTAATTAATTTGCGAACGAATATTAAGGAAAATAGTTGATTTTGGCTTTTAGAAGTTTAAATTATAGCTGGGTGCTGTGTTTCGATTTTTTTTTCTAATGTGTATAAATCTAGTGTAGAAACGGCTGTTGATGATATTTACTTTAGGAACCTAGTTTTTTTCCCGATTAGAACTTCAGTAAGTATTTAAGTAACAGGAAAGTAGGCTATTTTAGTTCTTTATGAACTTCTTGTTTTCTAATGTGTATAAATCTAGTGTAGAAACGGTTGTTGATGATATTTACTGTAAGAACCTAGTTGTTTCCCGATTAAAATTTCAGTAAGTATTTAAGTAACAGGAAAGTAGGCTATTTTAGTTCTTTATGAACTTCTTGTTTTTAATTCTTTCGAATTAAAAAAAGAAAAGTAGGCTAAAAATGGTAAACTTCTACAAAACGCATTAAAACGTAAAATAAAGATTCCTGGAAATATTGTCTCACAATAAGTTATGGAATATATCATATACTTTTAATGCCACCTATTCAGTTACAAAACCAAATTCTAAAACCAATCTAATTCAACGAAGTTCCATCATTCACAGCTGAACAGTTTCTCTGACGTCATCAAAGGGACGTCATTCTTGGAAACTCCTCCGCACCTAGAAAAAACATCTGGTGTCATTGTCATCATGTGACGTCGGACACTGGAAATGTCATATTGGCCATCACTTTGGTTTGACAAAGTTGGATGTTGTAAAGGACATTTATTCAAAAAAATGTCATTTTTGATGAAACAATAAAATGTGTTTCTATCTACCTCTGGGGTATAAGGACAAAAAAGTAAACTTGTTTCAACTGCATCGTATTAGAATTTAAAATTTCGTGTTTGTTATTTATGTTCATATATTTATGTTTTAAATTTGGGAAATTTTTCTGTATAAAATACTATATTTTTGAAAGACTACCCCACACTGTTTGTCAACCAATTACAATAGAGTTGTCAATGAATGGAATGCTTTACCAGATTATGTTGTTTATTCGAAGAGAGTTGAAGAACTCAAAAAGAATCTCGATAGTTATTGGAAACTGGTAAAAAAAACTTCTTTTTTTGACCAACCTTGCTGGCCCTCTGGCCTGTTGTTAGTCGACAATTTTTGTATTTGTAAATTTTTAAGTTTAATAAAATTATCATTTTTATAAATTAAAAAAATTTATATCCGTTTCTGGAAAAACTAATAGTTCCCCCCCAGCTATAGCTTATACACACAGCATAAGAAGGCCATAGAAAATATAAGCCAGTCGTGTTACGGCACCTTTATTATCATACGATATTTGACAAAAGCTAATATACTTATACTGTAACCTGTAACTATATATTGATTGATAAATATTGTATAGATAAACAATCACTTTGCTCCCCTTCCCCCTCCCAGTTTTTATAGATCCTTGACACTAGAAATAAATCCCTTTTTAGCCTATTTATCAATTTTTTTTAATTTAAAAGAATTAAATTATCATGTAGTAGAAAGTAAAAAATATATAATGGAAAGTATAGGATATCGCACCGTACACGGAAAAGAGACCTATCGCGAAAAAGACCATTCTTCAGGAGAGCCGTTTAAAGTTTTAGTAAAATTTAAAAAATTATCACAAAATCGTTCAAAATGAACCTAGATCAAAAATATTTGGCATGGATATCCGTTTTATGAGTATCAAAAGGTATGCATAGTCATTTTTTACTTTAAATTTGCCTTTGCTGAGATATTTTCAGATAGGTCTTTCTTTCGCGTACAAATTTGAACGATTTTGTTCGCGAAAGAAAGACTTATCTGAAAAAATTTTTACTTTTTATCGCATTTTACTTTATATCGCAAACTGTCAAGTTGTAGCAATTGAGTTTAGATTTATAGTAAAATACCGACGTTGACAACGATTTAAAACTATTTATCGTTTGCTAAAATATTAATTTGAAAAAAAAATATCTATACACATTGACATATCATTTTGTAATCTACACATATTACATGAATTTTTTATATATATATTTATTGTGCTAAATACCACAAAACAGAGCTTTCGAATGAGTATTTCAAATAAAGAAACAAAGAAAAAATAAATAACCGACTTCAACCTTTCCATTTAAGCACTTCAAACTTAACTTCATCGCTGGCGCCGCACCTGCAAAACGCATAACGAAAAAACGCCAGGTGCGATAGGTCTTTCTTTCCCGCTAGTTTCATCCAAAAACGAACGCGAAAGAAAGACCTATCTATTAATTGCAGCCGAACTAGGGCTCAGATCGCTATGCCGATTGCACCAATCGAAAGATATCAAAATTTTGCATCCTATAGTAGTGTTATCTTAAAAAGTCAATTTTGGTCGATAGGTCTCTTTTCCGCGTACGGTTATAATCTTACAATATTGAAATCGTGTTTTTTCCCCGTCTATCTATCTGTACCCTCGTTTCAACTAATTTGAGACATCATTTATTCTATACTTTTTATCCGTCGTGCGTCTATAAGATTTGCCGTGAGCATAAAACTAAAAGGAAAGTAGGCTCATTTAGTTCTTTCATAATTTGTTTTCCTTTTTGCCCTCTCTCCAAAAGCTCAATTTAAAATTAAAATACTTATTTCGTAACGCGATTTGCAATCAATCGTGACGCGGATATACTCGCACGTGAACATCAATATTTGTATACGTATGGGCATTGCACAACGCAGCCATTTTTCCGAATATACGATCGATATATTTTATCACTTTATTGGATCTAGAAATCGCAGTCAATTTTTTTAGCTCTCTCCCAATATATTTTTAATATTGTTTTCGTTCGAAATAGATTTTCCCCGAAATTTAGAATCTGTATAGAAAACGATGCGATGTAGTTATTACTTTCTATAACCTAATCTATATACATAAAAGGCAACTTCCGTTTGTTTGTTTGTTTGTTTGTGCGTTTGTTTGTTTGTATAAGACACGAGATCGAAAGAACCACGCAACAGATCGTCACGAAATTTGGCACAAAAATTCATCTCATCTCTGGAACAAACATAGGCTAAGAATTTTTAGAATCGGGCCATTCCTTCTATAGTTTTCGAACGTTTTTATTCGAATTTTGTGAAAAAACTACACCACTTTGGCTCAAATCCGATCTTTTTTTACTTTCCTGATGCCATCGGCTGAAAAAATTAAATAAAACTTTTAACGAAAACATTTAAAATTGAAAATGTTTATTTTATTCTGTTGCCATTACCTTCAGAAACTAAATTCATTATTTGAAAAATAATTGACATGTTTCAAGTGACGTAATTCCGCCAGTCTCCATTCCCGGATATTATTGTGGGCTTATTTGATAATTTTTTCATTGATTTTCTGTTGACTGCATGCATGTATATTTAAGCAATAAATGTATAGTTAAGCTATTACTGAACTATGATGGTTAATAAGGGCCATCGCACTAGAGCCGCATATTAGTGTTTTATGTATTTATTTTTTCGCTAAATACGTTGCCAAACTCGCTAAAACTAAATCTCGCCAAATGGGCAATTTCTTTTATAAATATTTATAATCTGGTCGGTTGTTCGAAGGTCATTGTGCTAGAGCTGTAAAATGGGTGTGTTTGTAGCTATATCTATTTTCTCGCCAAATTATTCCCCAAAACGCGCCAAATGAGCTAAAAGCTTTTATGTATTTATGAGGGAATTGTGATGACATTTATGAGTGTATTTCATATCGTATTTTTCATTTTGGAATTTTAAGGCAATGAAACGGGATGGTTGGTTGGTAGACATATATATTCAGGTTTGTGTGCTTGGTCAGCGACCCGCTTATAAACCTTCGTCAAGTTAGACAGACACATCAGACAACACACACATACAAGTGGATCCATCTAATTTTTAGAGACAGAGGCCAACTAGAGGATCCCCAGAATTGGCTTGTCACCCCCAGAGGTATTGATTTGGTATGGGAACTTAGAGGACTTTCGGACCCAACAGATTTAACGAGCACGTACTCCGCATATACTCGGTAGGTCTTCAGTGGTACCGGGACTCGATCGCAGGACCTTCCGATCCCGAGACCGAGACGCTGACCACTAGGCTCACTACGGCCCGCAATGAAACGGGATTTTATACTTTATAACGAGCGGGAACAATAACATAAGTTTATGATCATATAACAGGTTATATGGTACACATATTTGGAACGATCATTCAATTATTGTACATATCTGCATTGATTTAGTACTGTATACATTTGCATTGAATTCTTAATTTTTCAGCATTTGTATTGAATTATGGTAGAAATTTGTACTGCTTATATTGTATTTATATCTGCAAAGTGTCAAAAAAAAGTTACTTAATTTATTATAGAACTCCCTTGAATTGCGTTAAAATAAATGTTTGAGACCCTTTTAAGATTTAGCCGTTTTTCCATTTTTAATTCTTACTGATTATTTTTTACTTAAATATGTATTCTTTTTAATTTGAGCTTCTTATCAAAGGTATTTTTGAAATTAATATTAATCGTTACTATATCCAAGTTGGGTAATTAAATGGAAAATTACTGGGTAATCTTCATATCTTATGTAACTAAAATGAGAGAAAAAAATAGTTAAATTGACTGTTAAATTATTTTTCCACCTCTACCCGTGCAACGTCGGGTATAACAGCTAGTCTATAATAATAAAAGAAAGAGTCTGTCTGTGTGTCTGTCTTCGGATCGTAAAAGACCTACTTATACTGCCCACAGAAATTCGAAATTTTAAAGATAGATTCCCTTTAATACTAACGTGTGCACCTGAGGCTTAGTTTTTTCATATTTGTTCCATTTTTAGAGAAAATTCGAATTTTCTGAAAAAAATACACCACTTTCGTTCAAATCCGATCATTTTTTCTCTTTCCTGATGCCATCGGCTGAAAAAATTAAATAAAACTTTTAACGAAAACCTATAAAATTCAAAATGTTTATTTATTCTTTTATTCTTTTGCCATTACTTTCAGAAACTAAATTCATTATTTGAAAAATAATTGACACGTTTCAAGTGACGTAATTCCGCCAGTCTTCATTCCCGGATTTTATTGTGGGTTTTATTTGATGATTTTTTCATTGATTTTCTGTTGACTGCATGTATGCATATTTAAGCAATAAATGTATAGTTAAGCTATTACTGAACTATGATGGTTAATAAAGGCCATCGCACTAGAGCTATTAGTGTGTTATGTCTTTATTTTTCGCCAAATACGTTGCCAAACTCGCCAAATTATTAACTAAAATTCGCCAAATAGGCAATTTCTTTTATGAATAATTTATAAGCTGGTCGGTTGTTCGAAGGTCATTGTGTTTGAGCTGTATAATGGGTGTGGGTAGCTATATCTATTTTCTCACCAAATTATTTCCCAAAACGCGCCAAATGAGCTAAAAGGTTATATATATTTATGAGGGAATTGTGATGGCATTTATGAGTGCATTTTACAGCGTATTTTTCATTTTGGAATTTTAAGGCAATGAAACTGGATTTTATAATTTATAACGAGCGGAAACAATAATAAGTTTATGATCCTATAACAGGGTATATGGTACACATATATTTGGAATCTATTTGATATTTGTTTTATTCCGTGCGAAGAACGGGTATAAATTTGCTAGTATGACATATGGAGGGCTCAGAATACAAGTGAACCAAGTCCATAAAACGCTTCTTTGTGGTACACACGTTTAAAGTTGAAGCCGCTAGGCAGTAGCAATTGAAAACAATTTTTTTAATTGCTGTTGCCTAGCGCATATTATCTGAACTAGGAGATTTTTTCATTATTGCACTCAAATTCTACATAGATAGTACATAGATAATTGCGCTGCTAACTCGAAAAGGATAAAAAAGTGGACTTGGTTCGCTTGTATTCTGAACCCTCCATATAATCTAATGAATGTATATTGCTATGGGCATGGGGTCCAAAATCCATAACGGAGATTTTGTGTTTTCTACAAATGGGTGCTGAATACGAAAAAGTGTTTTTTGGAACTTTGGTCCGTCTGTTATTCTGTCTGTCTGCAGGGTCTGTTCTTCCATAAGGCCCGTTAGGCTCGGGCCTGGGCCCCCCAAATTTTAGGGACCTATAAATTTTAGTTTCTATTATGCTAAATGCTGTAAATCCCCAGAATATCAGTAAACTAAAAAAAAAATCAGATACTCCACTTTGTTTTTTTTGCTCAATTTTGACTGAGAAATTGACCTAACGTAATTGTTTTGATCGATGTTTATAAGGAAGCCAATACAATTGTAGCACAAATTTGATACATAGGTCATATAGCACCATCATTATGGAACTCAACATTTTACGTAAAGGGGCCCCCAATATAGGTTGTGCCTATATAGTCGGAGATTTCCTAGAACAGAACCTTTCCTTCCTTGTCTGTCTGCATGAAACCACCTTGAACTATAAAAGAGCTACGAACTTCAAATTTGGCACACAAGTTCCTAAAATTGGCTTGTTATACCATGTTGCGCGTCATAATAAGGTTTTTGAGAAATCAAGGGGTAGCTGCCATAGAACTTTTTAGGTTTTAAAGTTATTGAAATTAACTTCTAAGGTATATAATTACCTTTAAATGTGCTGATTTATTGTGTGTAAATTGAAAGTCCTGTGATGTTGTGATGTTACATATCAATATTATTTTTAAATGTAATGATATGTCCATTTGTGAAAACTTTATGATAATAAAATATACCCATTTAAAATATAATAAATATCATGGGAATGATTGGTATAGCTTCGGTTCCACTCTCAAAATGACCGATATAGATAAAAAGAAACTTTCTATGCAAGCTTGCTGTAACAAATGTTTTGAACAACCAACAGCACAGCAAGAAGTTTCTCTCTATATTAAAAAAAAAGTAAGCTCTTTTAAAGTGTCCGGAGCCATAACATCATGAAATATTGATGTTATAAATCCAATTTTTTTTGGGAAGGTGTGTCTCCCTAATGCCGCGACCTAATTTTTTTTGTTTTTCAAATTTCCAATTAGTTTTTTAATTAAAAATAAAAATTAATTTTTCTCTATGTTAAAGTGTAGAATTTGAAAGTGTCAGCAGCCATAACATGATGAAATATTGATGTCAGGAACCCAAATTTTTTTGGGCAGGTGTGTCTCCCTTATGCCTCGATGCCCACTTATTTGTTTTTCAAATTTCCAATAAGTTTTTTAATTAAAAATTACAATAAGTCAGCCACAAAAAAAAATCTTATTCCTTTTCTGCAAAATGGCACGGTGAAAATCCTCAGAGATGCGTGATTTTGTTACGTTCTTTTTAAAGAACAATTGCTATCTTTTCTGTTCTTTTAAAAAGAACAATTCTTTAACTTGTTCTTTTTACATTGGTTTTGTGTTTATATATAGAAAAGGTTCACAGATTTTTTAAAAAATGATTTTGCCTTAAAATATAATATAGCAAGATAGAAGGTTTATAGATTAAAATTATGTAAACAAAAAGATAGTAAAAAAAATATGACAAAACTATTTTAAATAAACATTTAACATAACAATTAGTCTGATAAACATTTTCAATAAACAAAATTTTTTTATAACAAAATTATTTTATTAATTATTTTATTTAATTCTGCTAAAGTGAAATCACAAAATTTCCTTTTTTTTATACAAGATTTTTTTTAATTATAAAAATGATTTTGTCTTTTAATATATTATAGCAAGATAGAAGGTATATAGATCAAAAAAATTATGCAAAAAAGATAGTAAAAAAATTATGACGAAACTATTTATATAAACAATTAATTATTTTATTTAATTCTGCTAAAGTGAATCACAAAATTTCCCTTTTTTTATAAAACAAAGTTTTTTCTAATTTTCAGAACTGATGAAAAATATCGCGTTCTTCTTTAAACTTTTTTCTTCAGCTGGCTTGGCAGATGGCTTTCTTTTTTTTATTAAATCTCTCGTTTTTATTATTCATTCGCATCACCACGGTTAAAGAGTTTTATTTTATTTTTTTATTGACATATTCCTTTTTGTTTTTTAGAAAGTTTTTGAAGATGTTTTAACTCTTGTTAAACATTGTTTTAAGATTTATTGTAAAGCCAACATATTAAGCGAAATGTTTTTTTTTAGCTTCCACACTACGTTTATAACGTAAAAAGTGGAAGGTATTATAATCGTTCAATCCGTCTGTCTGTCACCCACTTTCACAGAACGAACCGCAAGTCGCACAAACAAGTGGGATATATCATTTTGAAGCAAAATATCAGGCTAGGTTACATCCCAAATTTCATTAAAATATTTATGTGATATGATTCAGTTTGGATTGTTGTAATATCACAATAGAGTGAGATGAGAGTAATAATGAGTGAGAGTGATAATGAGTATCATTAATTTGCGAAAGAAGATTAATGAAAATAGTTAATTTTGGCGTTTAAAAGTTTGAATTAGAAATAAATTATAAGCTGAAGGCCCTGTTTGGGCGAATTTCTTTCTGAGGTGTATAAACAGTACGTTTTTTTGTTGAGCACAAATATTGTGTAGAAGCGGTTTAAGTGACAGATTCTGTAACAAACCTACTTTTTAGTTTTATTATTTTTCGTTGTGAGATGCGTTTTTGCAAGGATCTCCCTGTGTTACGTTTCACCATTTTTTGTTTACGTAAATGATAGTGTTTTTGTCTTTATGTATCTGTCCCTGGTCTACTCAACTTTAAGGTCACAGAAGCTCTTTGGACGTCACGCCATCCGACCGGTCCGGAATGTAAGCAATTTCAAAGAAAAAGTACGAAACTTATTTGCGCACGGCCAATTATATATACTTATCTGGTTGCGAACATGTTTCGTTTCTCTCTTTCGGAACAGCCAACAACATGAACCTGAAAAAACTAAATTTTTGGGTGCGATAGCGAGAAGGGGGCGTAGTTAAAAAAGTCATACTTAAAAAAGTCATACAATTTAAAAAATTTGAGTGAGCCATTGGGTTTTTTAAAAGAACCTAAGAGTAAATCAGGCTAGGTTAATTCTGCGAAATTAACGGGGGTTGGCGAGTTATTACTGAACAAAGTAATACAATATATTTTTTTAAGAAATATAACTTAGCGGCCGCGAAGCGGTCCAATGTATTTGCCAGCAATTCCCGTGGGTTTGCGAGCGACAGCGAGCAGGGGGCGTAGAGGAAGAATCCAAGAATGCAAGCTTGCGACCCAATGAGATTGCGCAGCAATATCCAAGGGTGCGAGCTTGCGGCTGAATATAACTATATTACCAAGGCTCGACATAATTTTGTCATAGATACAGACCTGGATGGCAAAATATACATAGCGCACATGCAAAGTTGGGTTGGAAAAGTTACGTTCACCAGCGAGCCGGCCGCGAAGCGGCTTATGGGAAACCGGGAGTTGGCAAGCGATAACGAGCAGGGGGCGAAGCCCCCTGCTGGCCGCGAAGCAGCCAATGGAATTGCGCAGCAATTCCTGGGGTTGGCGAGCGATAGCGAGCAGGGGACGGAGCCCCTAGTGCATTAAAAAAAATTAATGAGTAAAATATTATTTAAAAAACTCATTTTCGAATACCAAAACAAAAGTAATTCCAGACAACAAATGAAAACAAAGCGTTGGAGCTGTTGTCATGTACGACGTGAAACAACCCCCATTTGACCATAAAAAATAAGAGACGTCGATTCGCTAGGATGACATTTACATTGCATTATATTTTTAAAGTGACAGCACGGATATCTGAAATATATAGAAATAGTTCGAAATTCTTAATAATTAGAATTTCAGAGTATTTGAATTTTGATTAATGAGAGGGACACAATATCATTGAAGATACATTGACATTTCGCATTGAATAAGTAAAATTAATAAACAGCAACTTCTTGCCATTGGGCTACTTATACAAAGAGTTAGTTATAATGGTTCTTGTAATTCAGAATGGAAAGTATTGAGAGAGGGTGAGCTCGTGAAGTAGTAAATAATAAATAAATGTAGTTGTATTTAGGTGGTAAAGTCCATACATAAATGAACAATAACAATCGAAAGGTTGTGGAACTATTTTTCGAAGATAAATTACTTATAAATAGAATTTGGACTTTACTTTGGTCTGAATGCATAATTCATAAACAGAATGCTTAACTCTTTATAAATAAGATAATATCACGTGAAAGAAAAGTGTACTACTCTTTGATGTAAGCGTCAAATGCCAAATTTAAAGCTGTACAATCACAGACTACGACGTTCGGATTAAAGTCTCCTGATAAGGATAGATTGCGTATTGGCAAACCTAAAGAAGAAGCAAACATGACTCGAGTTACCCAAACCACGTGATTTTGGCTGAACGAATTGCCACATTTCAAAACCTGACATGAAAAATAATCAGATATTTTCTGTTTGTCTAAGTATTGGTGTTTTTTTATGTAATTGGTTTGTTTCATCTGACATATCATTCCTGTTTTCATTCCTAGATTTAATTAGCGGTTTTGGTGATTGGTGCTGTGTAAAAAAGGTAACCTCCGCCTACTCTATTGATTAACCAAGAGACTTTGTTTTCACTATTGTGGAACCGTTGCCACCCAAGATGTGGAACATGCCCTTTGTATTAATATCAAAAATTAAATGGAATATCTTATAAAAACTTTAGGAATTTTTTGTTGTCCTTTAACTTAATGCAGATTAAAAGCTCAGAATAGAAACCCTTCTGGCCACTCTTCCGATTCATCTGTGAATGTACCAAAAACCCTGTTAAGATTCTCAGTTTATTTCATTCAGATCGTTGGGAACTTTAGTGTTTTCAAGTTTTGTAATCATAGTAAACGCGTCACTAAACAGCTGTTCTGCCTTTGCGTTGTCATGGTTTTTTTTTAGAAGTTATTATCCACCTTATCATTTGCATCTTGTTCTTCTTGTTCGAAGCTCCGCCTATAAGTATCGCCTACAGCGCCATTCACAGTTAGAGTTGTGAAACCGTGCTAACAGCAGTTTCACTTTTCAGTTTTCGCGCAGTCGTGTCGTCGTAGAAGCGCAGTTAGTAGTTTTTTTTACTGTACGAAGCGTCAAGCTTTCGTTGTATGGGTATGTAAATCAAATAATATCTATTAATTTTAAGTAATTCTTATTATATTTAATAATTTAGGTTATTTAAATGCTTAGGGAAGTTTCCTGTAACAAAAAAAATGCGTGAAAAACCTTTGCTTGTATATATTTGCGGATATATTTTTGCGTACACTAATCGCTTAGCTCTTACTAAATAGGTTATGTATTAGAATGGTCAAACATTGTATTTATTTTATTCTCCACGTCTTTCCTGCATAATTTATGAATTAACGCTGTGCCGATTGCGAAATATTTGAATGCGTCATTGTAAATACCATACTACCAGTTTATATAATCTATTATTTATCATGCCATTTTTGATTAAGTGGTATAAAACTAATTAGTCTTAATTTTAAATATTAAATCACGCTGAAATATCGAATACTTAATTTTACTGTAACAAGATACGTTTTGTCCCCGATTCGGGAGTGTCCTTATTTCAGTATTGATTACGCCAGCTGTAATTACGATTGCGACACAATACGAAATTTTCGATTTGTTTTTTCTGGATCCAATTTTCAAACTGGTGAAAGTAATTCATGTTATCAATAAAACCGATATATTTAATATTTTGAATTTGTATGATGCATGTTAAAAGTCTATTTTTAGCTATGTGTTGAACTTGAAATACATTTCGGCTAATTTCTTTTCTGCGCATAATGTTTTTTAACACAACTTTTATTCTTTTGATTAAGTTTTATTGCAATAAGTTACAAACTTTTGCTTCAGTTTATTTGTTATTGCAATGGAACCTGAATTAAATGAGTGGGTATTAGCCCTAACACCATGTGGGAATTTTCTCAAACTAAAACTGTTTTTACTTACTCTAATTAAGTGTTGCATTTCTATAAAGTTTAGCTATATACTCTATAAACAACTTGAAATCTATGACTTACATTTAAAACTGCTTTAGAAATTCCTCAATGCTTACACTTCCTTGTATCTTATTCTCCCTCGATGGCATGTTTTGCCTATTGTTGAAGCTTGTTTTTTTCACATTTTAAAAATAAATCATTCAGATTATTGGAAAAGTATGCCTAAGCAAACACTCTCTACAAACTATTTGGTGCTATTCTACAGCGGAGTTTGTATAGGCTTACTATATCGACTTGGTGATCTCTGACTCTCGAATAAAAACTAATTACAATGCATGTTCCTGCCTTTGAAGGGAATTACTATCATCTAGTGTAACTTCAGATTTTGTGCTACAACTGCACAAATAGTCATTTTTGCAATGTTTTAGTTTTTTAGGAATAAAATATTTTACCAGGAACTAACATTGAGTGAGCTATTTCTTTAATTTTATCTAGGTTGCTTGGCGGCTCACATTTTTGCCTTGAGCATCTTTATTCTATGGCTAATGCCGTCCGTTGTTCTTATTGCAGATACAGTGGAAGAGAGTTGTTCGCATGGCCTGCCGCAACATCTGAAGAGTTGCACGTTGAGCATAGCAGAGAAGTTTGCGGCGGAATGGCCATCTTGACTCGAGAACACTACCTGGACTCCTCCTTCTGCTACAAGGTATGCAACTTTAGAAATATCTTTTATTAATCAAGCTACTGCGACTTCAGGAAAATGAATGGCCTATAATAATTCTTTAATTTGACATGGCAATCTGTGCCACTTCAAATACACTAAATTAAAAGATTCTTTAAAATCAAACAATATTCAAATGAAAATTGTAAAGTGGGCAATGTAACACAAAGTTAGAAAATAGCCTCTGTGAGGTCAAATTCTCAGAGGGCCATGGACACAATGTATCAATCCTGTGTATTAAGAGACAAGATGTCTTGTGTAGTTTAAATACGACCTTTATATGAGAGAACTTGATTAAAGCTTATAATAGGTAACCCCAAAAACTTGGACCAAGGGGAAGAGAAAATTGGGCACTTCATCCTCCCCTCCACAAACAGGACAGATGGGAGAGTCGATGTATCCACAGGTGTTAAGATGTTTAGCCAAGTTGGCGTGACCTGTATCTACCGAAATCGACAAATACTTGAACCATTTAAAATTTCATATCCATTGAATTCGGGCTTGCACTTTTATGTTAATTTCAATGTTTTTTTATTTTGATAGGCCATGCAGCCGGGAGCTGGTAAACAAACCGATCCTACCTGACGGAATCTGGAACCTCGAACATGAGGTAAGTCCTCTTTCTCAACTTCATTATATAAGCTACTAGCTAGACATTCTAAAATATAATTTTTTTTAACAGTAATATACTGGCAACATAAGCTATTCATGCCTGACTGGAGCATAAGGCATCTAGCCTACTGCTTCCAAACTAGTTGTATTTTGTCTAATTGGTTAGTTTATTGCATAGAATAATAGTTAATTTATAAAACTCTTAACTTGTTTAGTCAATATGTATTATTATAAATTGTATAATTGTAAATAATTTTTCCAGGACTTTTCAACGTAGTAAACAGAATTGTATCAACTATATATTTGTCGATAATTCTTAATTTTAGGATTCAGATTAACTGTTAAACGAGTCAATTTTATTTGACAAATTTAAGGAGTAAAAAGGATTAAAACATTTCTTTATTCCAATATTTTGACACTACTTTAACCGAGTATTTGATTTGCTGCTGTGTGCAGGTGAAATCAGACGATGGATCGCAACTGTTGCCAGATCCGGAGTGGGGTGAAGAGGTGGCCGAGGCTCTGGAGTTTTCCTCTCCGGAGACATTCAGGTTCTTCCTGAAAGAACTCTGCCGCATTCTGGAGTCCGAGCTCGAGACTCACCCCTACAACACCTTCGGAAGTTTCCTGGCTTTCTATGATGCTTTTAAGAAGCAGAAGGTAAGCATCTAATACATTATAACATCTGGAACCGGCAATACCTCCTCGATTGCTGTTGTGGAATTTTTCTACCGATTTTTTTTATGGCCGACAAAATGCAAAATAATCGGATCTAGTCAAGTAGTTGCAATCAGGCGATTTTTGCATTTTCTAAATTGTGCAAAATACAAATATTTTACCTGTTTTTTATATAAAATTGTGCACAAAGCATAGCTTTCCTCAAAGCTTGTTTAAAATGTAAAAGATGGGAAAGATGGGATTTCTCTGAATCTAATTGACAAGAACTATCATTTTGAATGATTTCTGTAATATTTGAAGTACTTTTTAATAAGTTTTAGTGTACTTGGAAATGAACGTTTTTGAAAGGGTTCTTATTTAATTTGTTGGGTGTGAAATTCAATAATAAATTTACCTTGTTAGGTTGACCGCTTATGTGTTGACTTCAGCCCTTCCACTTGGTTTAAAATAACGATAATTATCACCAATGCCTTCATTTCTTTATGTTATTAAACCAACAAAACCTTGATATTAACCTCTTGCACCCTGGGGTCCCCATTCGGGGACATTTTTTAAAACCTCCCCACAAACATGTTAATTAATTTCGAAAATGACCTGGTTCGATAGAAGACCATCTGAAAATCGTTTTTCAGCCTTTGATGACAGGTATTAGTCATATGAAGTTGAACGAGGATCAATACGCTTTTAGAGTTCTTTAAAAAATAATTTTAAACTAGCTGTTTAAACTTTTCAAATAGTTCTTTTGGTAGTTAATTTTAAAGGCATTTTGCATTAAAACAATGTTAAAATAGACTGTTAACTACAAATAAGTGATACTGCCTTTTTTTGCATTTATAGCATTAAAAAAAATTAGTGCTTAAGGCGTGTCTCTCAGTAACTATTAAACACATTTTTTTTAAAAATTACTTTATTATACATACTTTTTAGAATATATTTGTATGAAAAGTATGTTTAGATGAAGAATATACGTGTTATCTTTCTTTCCTCAGGGCCTTACGTTGGAGGAGTTCTTTCGCCGCTACGAGGCGACCATCATGCCCGACAGCCTTTCTTGCGTGGGCCTGGGCTGTTCCCTGGCGTCCCGCATGCGGGCCAATCTGGGCCCCTGTTACCCGGGCCTTGCACGGGCCCTCTTTCTGGCTTCTTGCGAGGAGATGATCATGGATGTCGAAGCTTACGTTTCGCAGTCCCCTCCCTCGCAGAGCCTCAGTGTGAAGGAGCACGTTTTGGTGGTGTTAAGGGTTGATGTGGAGGGTCGGATGGGGTAAGTTAGAGACAATGTCATTTGTGTTCTAGTCAGTGTTAGAAATTCCATTATGAATTTTAGGAGCAAACTGTTCTAACTAAACAACTTAAGGGCAATGGCAGATTATCTACAAGCGTTTTTGAGAATATTTGTACTAGATTTTTTATATTTTATCAATCCACCAACTCTGGAGGTCTGCTGTATTTAAATCATCAGACTTTTCATGATTATAGAGAAACTAAAGCTTAACATGTCAAAAAAGAGTTATCAACCTCATTCAAAGTTATTACTATGAAACTAATTTGAAGACTGCTGGAAAGTCACTCATTGGGCAGGAACTAGTTCTTACTAAGTTAGTCTCATTAAGTTTCTAATGTAGATAAGAATGTTCAACATTTCTTTAGGCATTAACTCAGAGAGGCTAAGAAAAGACACAACATGTTTCACCAAGGCATTTTTATTAGCAACTAAAAACGTCAAATCCCAAAACTGTGAATTGTGGAAGTGTTGCCATTCGGCAGTTACCAAATGGGCAAGATAAATATTATAGGTATAGGTGAAAACAATAATCGTCATCAATTCTCAATCACGCTTATGGAATAACGAGTTCCAAAATTTTAGAATTGTTACGATAGCCGTACTTTTTCGACATTACGTTTGCCTTGGAGTTTTTTAATTTTTCAATCACCAGAGTAACATTTAAAGACTGCCTGAGTTGTGCAATTTTAGGACAATCGAATTTTTGTGATTTTCCAATCACAACCAAAAGCGAAAACTTCTGTAAATTTTGGATAAGTGAAAGTTTGCAATTTCAAGATGATTATTTTCGGTATGGTAGATGAAAACCACTGTAAGAAAAATTGGTCGCGACACAATTTTAAAATACTAGTCAGGAAGTCAGGGTAATTAACTAAGAACAATTTATTTTTGAAAATCAGATACATAATATTCCTTTGCATTAATTTTTTTATTTGCCAATTGATGTATTGTATAGAATATGAGGGACTAATAATTCCTTCATACATATGTAACTAACCTCTTGTTTCTTCCTTTCAGGTATGTGGTCCTTGATCCCGGCTACCATGTGGGAATTCCTGTGGTAGTGATGGAGGATGGGCAGTTCCCCGATACGGGCTGGTTTCTCTCCGCCGAGACCGCAAAAGCAAAAAAAGAATACTGCTATGCGGCTGACGGGACATACATCAAGTGGCATGTCAAAGAGACCAGGAGTGGAAAGGTAGTTTTTAAACAATTAATTAGGAATCATTCATTGTTAATTAGTTGGTAGAATTCAATTGAGTGTTTGGGAGCTGTGTTAAATTGGATCACCGGCAAATACGGTTGTGAATTAAAGTTAATTAAGCTTTGCAAGGTAGGGAAGTTAATTCAAAGCTATAAGTTTAAGACTTTCAAGAATCCTTTAAGAATTCAATTTAACATTGACATAATTAAACATAAAAATGTATTCTCGATTGTATGGACCTTGTCACAACTTTGAAGCAAATAATTCAAATCTAACCTAATAACTTCTAGTTGTAAAATTGAGGATGAACTTGTATGATCTCTGAATTTTTGAATCTCTCTGCATTTACCTTATCTTTCTAACATGTCATTTGTTCTGCAGGTGAACACATGGACCAATCTCGTATTCGTTGGCCGCAAGTTTCTCAGCTGTGTCGGTGTGTCCGAAAAGCGCAATCTCGTTTTCAACTTCCGCACAATAGTTGCACGCAACCGCGATGGACCTTTTGCCGGAATCTATTGCAACTTTGAAGGTGACGAGAGATTCACATTTTTCTACAATGAAGTAGACCAAAAGAGGGTCGAAGTGAAGATTCCCTTCGACTATTTTAAGGTTTGTTGCAAATTCTTATTTTTTTTCCTTGTAGTCGAAATGTAATTATTTTCAGACTTTAAAAAATAACCTGTCCTCTATAACTTCACTTTTATTTAAGTGAAATGAAAAAACAGTATGCAAATCTAATTTTATAAATGGAATGACTCCAAAACTTCCTATTTCAGAAATTTTGTTCTTTAGAGTTTTTTTTTTAAAAATTAGATTATACTTTTGTGAACACAAATGTTGGATTTGCAAAAAAAATATATAATTGGAAATTAATATTGAATAATGTAATTTTTTTTATGTAAATGATGAGCGAGTTTGTTAACTTTTTAATCGGATATTAATCCTTAAATTATAGACCAGAAGTGCCTTTTATCCATATTTACTTATTCCTGTTTAATGGACTAATCTGATGTAGCATAAAATTCCTACCACATCTTTAAAAGCAAATCTTTATTTTTAGGGTGAAAGTACAAATAATTCATTTGAGGGCTCCATCGCATCTTGCTGTGCCCAGATTGGTTTCAATGAGAAGATGGTGAAAGACATGATTGTGCGACTCATCGAGGCTTTTTATGATTCCGATTTCTTACCATTTGTTCGAATTTTGAATTTGGAGATAGATGAGGAGTAAAGGATTTTTTTTGTTGGTTTTAAGGATTGTATATTTTAAATTCTTTTAATTTTTCATGAATAAAATTTGTTTTAAGTGCAGTTTTAGTTTGTTTTCCTGGTTTACATGTATTCTCTTTATTCCTAGTAATACTGTATAGGGTGATCAGATTTTTGTTTATAACTGTATTTTGTTCTGGTTAATGGACAGTTTTACTATCAAGAGCTTAGTGGGAAAAACATACTGCCTAATATTTTTGAAAAAATTAAATTTTGTGCCAAATTGACATGTTATACTCTCTGTTAATCATAACTAGTTCCCTTTTTCATAAATTTTAAGTTAACTATATCGCTTGCATGTACTGTTTCTAAATGCAAACTTAAAAGTAAAAGCTTGTTTCCACCTTTTTTGTACATAGCAGCGATCACTAAGAGCTTAGTGCAAGAATGCTATCTACTCAGAGTTTAGTTTACAAAACAGGGTACTGTTAAGTTTAACACATCATTAATTTGAGTTTGACCTATTTGCTTTGAGTAGCATTTCCACCCACTATTCTTTCAAGTACGAGTTTATTTAAATTGAATCGGGCTAAAGCTAAATTAATAAGTAGAATAATTTAGTTGTTTGAAGCAGACTTGCTTGACATTTTTATTCTACTATATATGATAGTAATACTGTAAAATCTGGAGCACTTGCTCATTACACTTTTATGCTTTTTTTTGTTACTGAAGGCGTTATTTAAAAAGCAATTTTCCAAATTCCCCCACAAAGGAGAGGGGGGTTAAATGCAATTAAGACAGATTACTTCATATCTTATAAACAGGAGCTGATGATATGGAGGAAAATGTATGCATATGTAAGCTTCCTCTATAATAAATAGGGAGTTAGTACTTCCTATATATATATATATATATATATATATATATATATATATATATATATATATATATATATATGTATATATATAATCAATCAAAAGGTGCATGTCTATTTCGTTGTGGGTCATGTGTGGTAGGGACTACAGAAGTTCAGGAATCAATCGTGGGACGTATTAATATAAAGAATTGGATTCTGCTGAATATTTCTCCGAAATGTCAATTCTCTCCACATATGGCAGTTATTCTGCAAATTAGCAGCAGCAGTTGTATATACAGCATTAAGCTCAAAGTACACTGCTCAAAACAATTAGGGAAGCACTTTGCGTACTCTTGTTAGCCCTTTCAGTCCCAACTCTCAATTTTTTTATTTTAAAAATCTAAAATTTGTGAAATAGATTCATTTTGCATTCAGAATTAAACGGTAAAAAACAAAGGGGAAATCTTTATTTTTTAAACTAAAATTTAAGGGAAAAAAATTGGAATCAAACTTTTTTTTTGAATAAATTTTAACTGATTTTTGCAAAACTTTATTTGTTAAAAATCAAATTTTAAGCATCTTGAAAATGCAAGCATTAGGGTCAATTTATTTAATAAAATTGTTTCGAAGTGAATTTTATTTTACCATGTTTTTCATATTTTCATTTAATTAAAACATGATTCTTCCATCTAACGATACAAAAAGAAAATATAACTCTATAGGGAAAAAAAATCTCCAGCTAATGATTCCAAATGGAATCATTGGGAGGTGAAAGGGTTTAAACCATTCTCTCCCCTAATTGTTTTGAGCAGTGTACTTTGTGGATGGGAGAAGGTGCTGGATTGAAAAAACTTTTTAAGTGGTTTTACGGGGTGTCAAACCCCTTAAATTTAGCAAATGAACAAATTAATCTTAAGTACTTAAAACCATATCATTTGTATAAAATAGAAAGCTTTTTTGGGAGAGGGTACATTGCTTCACTATGGAATTGGGAAGGTGATATTTTAGTAAATAGAACTTCTTGAAAAATGCTTTACTTTACTATTTATATGATATTTTTCTTGATACGTTAACACCCCTTAAATATTTGGGGAATTTTTCGTGCAAATGTATAATAATTTTAAGTTGCATTTTTATTGCAAAATATATTATATACTATATAAAATATATTCGAGGCAGCTTTATTTTTGATAATTGGTACTTTTCGTATAAAAGAATTTCTTACTCATATTTTTGATTAACTGATTGGATTTGGGTATTTGGAAAAAATCATAGCCAAGTTCAATTTCAAATTTTTTTGGTTAAATATTTTCCAGTTACCATTTGAATGTTGGAAAAATTAGCTATAACCAGATGATTAACGTAATTATGCGTTCATTTTACATATTTTTAATTTTTACTAAACTCTGCTTTAGCTACTAACAATCTTTTTTTCCTCTGCCACTTCAGACAATACATTTTTTTAAAAATTAAATTAGCATTCATACAAAATATCAAGTTTCATGGGTCCATTCATAATTTCCTACACTAATCGATGTAAAACAATCTTTTAACAACAAAATCATTAAATTGAACATAACTGTATTAAGCAACAGTATTAAAACTGTAAAACAAAAACTATTTGAGGAATAAGTGTTGTCCCATCTTTAATGAATTTCAACTAAAGATGAGTTTAAAGCATTTTCTAGACTCAAAGCTTTAAAATACAGCTAGAAATATGATTGTGCCAAATCTCTGAATGTTGAACTCAAATGCATATTCTAAAAATTCTTGTTAAATATACAATTTTAAGGTTTTAAAGCCTGGAATAGATTTTAATTTTTTAACAGTACTTTCAGTTTTTATTTTTTACCTTCCCATGATTGGCCTGTTGTAGGTTATAATGTAAATTGTATGTTACGTTTGTTACATCTAAACTGTAATATTTTTTTTGTCAGGTAAGCAGGCTATGGTTTCTGAACTCTCGAAGCCAAGATCACAGAACTGCCAATTGGCTGGCATAATCCTTAATTGACCTTTATTCAGAATAAATAAAATGAAAATTTCCTCAAATTATTTAACAGAGTCCAACTGTTTATTCTCAAAATACACATTATATAAAAGTTTATTTATTTGGTTTCAAAAAAAGTAAAATTTGCACCCCTATGTTATAAGGTAGGCATTTTGTTAAATTGGATAACTCCCCTTAAAGATCTAAGACTACACTAGTAAAACATAAGAAAAGCCTTGAAAACTAAAATAATTTATTACAGATTTTGTAAATATGTACATCAAGTAGGGAAACAAACATTCATCATTCTGCTCCTTCTCCTCCCTTGTAGTGCCTGTACTCTGGCTTGAGCTCCCATGTGCTCTTGTGGGGATTCTTGGCATTGTAGTTGCAGATCTCTTTGAGAATCTCCTTCAAGTAGGGCTGCAAAGAAAGGATTTTTAGAACATTTAAATCAGCACTTAGTATACAAAAGACTTAGTAACTACTTGGGAAAAAAAAGTCTTGGAGAAAAAATGGTTCATGGCCTACTCTTTACTGGTTCCCAAGACATTTCTCTACACATATGGTTCATGGACAGGCATACCCATCAACTCCCCATATTAAACCTGGAAATGGTTCTTCCACTAGATTCTTAACCATTTTAAAGATTTCTGTGAGCCCCAGGAAAGTTTAATGTTTCCCATTCTAAAATCAAGTTACATTTTCTTTGAAATCCAGAAAGAGTTAATAATCTGGTATTGTGATGAGAGACGCTTAGTGGTAGTGCTTCGCATTGCCACGCCACAGTTTCCCGGGAATCAAGTCCCGGATTGGGCGAGGTTGGACAGCCTTTCATCTCTCAAGTTGGGTCGAAAAATGGGTACCAAGCATGCTTGGGAACTAAACACTGGGGGTTCCGCGTGAGGCTGACCACCTTACCGGGACATATGCCTAGCACCCCAGAATCCTAGGTCACGAAAGCTGAAATGGGCACGGCAGGCCTTGGCCCAGTAATGGGCTGTTGCGCCGAGGAGTTTAGTTTTTAGTTTTTATTGTAATGAGAGTTTGTGCATGTTTACAAGCGTTAAAAAGTGTTCTGGATATGGACTCAGTTCTATACATAGACTATCACATGTTGGTGAAAACCACCAGGAATTTGGACCATAAGATATTTAATTTGCAGTTGCACTATGCCCACATACACAGTAATTTATTGGCCCCATTTGTTTTTGTCCAGTAAGATTTGTTATTAAGATGGCTAAGACGAGGACAGAACATATGAAGGAATTATCCTTTGTTGCCCTAACCTGCTGTGCCTTGAGAATAAAGGGAAACTCATAAATTCCATGACTAAAGAGAGAGAAAAAAAGTACCCATCTGCACGTAACAAACTACTTGCAAACAAGTGCAGGAGGAAAATGGACAAAGCAAAACGGGGAAAATTAAGATTCCATTTCAGTAGGGAAAAATCGAGGTAGTTTTTAATTTAGTTACAATCATCAAAAAGAGAAAAATCGGAAATTGATTATTTTTAAAACAAGGGCAGAGGAAAACCCAAGGGCTTAGTGGTGCTGCTTCTCGGCGCCATGCCCCAGGTTTGTGGTTCAAGTTTAGGTGATGTTAACTCAACCTTTCATCCTTTTAGTGGGGTTAATAAAATGAGGACCCAACATGCTTGAGAACTAAACACTGGGCATGAAGTTGAGCATCTAACCGGGACATATGCTTAGCACTCACCCTAGATCCCTTAGTAATGAGAACTGGTACAGACAAAGCAAGCCCTTTTGTTAGGGAAAATCCATGTATTATTTTCCCCCATCTGCAAGCACGAGCAACTTGCAGATTTCATTAATTTATTCTCCATGCTATCATTAGCTACGCAATTCACCTTGTGATTTAACGGGAAGATTGCATCTGCTGGCGGCCAGTGATTAGTGTGACATAATTTTACAATGAGGATGTTCTGCCATAGCGGGGCTTAAATACTTTCACTGAGAACATCTTGACCATCGTGTTTTTTTTAAATTGCCATCATAGAATTACGCACAATCTCACTTGCCCTATTAATATAGTCATTTTGAATTACTCTACCTTCAATAAAGTTTATGCTATTACTAAACGAAACTTGTATTCACTTATTCTAAACTCTGCTACATCCTCCACAATAATCCAATACTTCTCAATCTATGGGCTGTTACACCACTGAGTGAGGGCCTGATCTACCATAAGGCCTGTTAGCCCAGGGCCTACAGCCCTAAATTTAGGCACCCTTAAACATTAGTTTCTATTATGCTGAATGCTGTGGATTTCTGTAATTTTTAAAAATTTTTGAGACCCTACTTTGCTTTTAGATTGAGTTTAATTTAGACATTGACCTATATAGTGATTGGTTTGATCAACGTTATTATAAGGAAGCTGATAAAATGCTAGCAAAAAATAAGATACATCAGCCAACTAGCACCATCATTACGGATTACGGGTAATCATGCACAACATTTTCTGTAAATTGGCCCCCAAAATTTGTTGTGCCTATAATCTGAGTTTTCCAAGATTATTCCCTGTACAGAGTTCCATTTATGAGAAATCATTGCGATAAAGGCCGGTTAATTTAACCCAAGCAGCTCAATAGGCGGTCACCCGCCTTTGTGATGTTGCGCTACTAAAATGTATTTTTGTAGCTCGGCTACGATTCTGGCAGAATATTTTTCTAATGAATATAAGTGACAAAGGGTTTTCTTCCATTAAGAACCTGCATATTTTAACCTTTTTAACTGTTTTAACGTGTATTTTTAATGAAAGTTTAATAATGGTTATTGAGTAAACCTACTTTTGATTTACACTACTTAGTATAAATTGTTGTTTTGAGTTTTGTTGATATTTAAATTTTTAATAGTTCGTTAGAGTTTTGAGTTTCACTTATAGTTTTTAACAGTCAGTTTGGTTCATTTAAAATAATCACATTTATGATACTCACCACGGGCTGTCGTGTGATCTTCTCCAAGTCCTTGATGTTGTAGTACTGGTGCTTCTCGAAGGCGTTGAAGAGCATGTCCATCACCTTGTCCTTGTCGTCGCGCGCTTTCCTGCCCTCCGCCTTCTTCTTCTGCTCGTACTCAATCTGAAAAGAGCAAAAATAAATTTATACCGTTCGTTTGAACAAGGATAAACAAAACAGAGTATCAGGCCTCGACAACAAGCCATTATGTGATGACAGCGAATGAGGGAATTTACCTTGTGTGTTTAACTAAGGATTGTGGCTGCATGAGCGAATGTAGTTTAAGCACAACGTATTTCAAAAACCACCAATAATTGTAATATTTGTATGACTGTTTAAATTCCGAATCTGTCACTAGAGCACGCATATTTAAACTCTGATGAATTTATAACAATTGGTACTTTTGACCTGTACACCTTTTTCCTCACCGGTTTATGTTTTATGAGTTAGTTATGTTTGGTTTATTATGTTAGTTATTAAAAGTAAAGTTTAGTCCAATATTAGTTATCTCTCTTCTTTATAACACATTACTGTACCCGACAATGTGTGCAGTATAAGATAACTAAATAAAGTATCAGGCCTTGACAACAAGCGGTTATGTGATGATAGAGTATGGATGGGACTACATCTTTAGAAGAGCCACACGGTGGAAATGGGAATCCAATAAGCTCAGCTGTATTTGAGTTAATGTTTGGCTGCTTCTCTCTAGTAGCGTTGGGTACAAATGAATGTCACCAAGGATAAAAACAGGGAGTAATATGTTACTTGCAACAGTTACTTTGTTCAGGTAACGCCGTTAGATTTTTCAGCAAGTAACTGTAATTTGGTTACTTTTAGCCATAACGAAAATTTTTGTTGCTTTTCCGCATAGATATCATAGTTACAGTATTAGATTGGCAGATCACGTAACCTCCAATGCTAACGACGGGACACGCGTGGAGGACCAGAATAAGAGGGCAATGGGGCCAGTGTTGCCACCACTTTAAAGAAAAAAAAATTACAAAAAAATACCATTTAATTCTAAAATTACAAAACAATACCATAAAAATTTTAGCTGCATTTTGGAATCTTGCTTTTCTAGTATTTTTTTGTAATTTTAGAATTAAATGGTATTTTTCCGATGATGCCGTAGCATTTTTCTCCTTAAAGTGGTGGCAACACTGGCCCCATTGCCCTCTTATTCTGGTCCTCCATGCGCGTCCCGTCGTTAGCATTGGAGGTCACGTGATCTGCCAATCTAATACTTTAACTATGATATCTATGCTTTTCCGTTACTTCTCAAGCTGATCTTCAAGGATATTTTCGGCACAGTTCAAAGTTTGGCTTGCATTTCATTATTTAAAACTAAATTTAACTTTTATCGACACTCAAATTTTGCTCTTAACTTTTTTCCCGATTGTCCCTATTTATTTAGTCTTGGTTCTCTTTGAAAAAACGGCAAGATAGCTAAATTTTAATTTTTCTTCAATTTTCTAAAAGTAATTTGATTGGTTACTTTTCATATTAAGCAACTGTATCTGAGTTACTTTTTTAATTAAGTAACTGTAACAGAGTAACTTTCCACTCCCTGAAAAAACAATGTTAAATGAGTCAACAATCAACAGATTATTTAGAATTATGCAAAAATTTTCCGGTCTAAGCTTAAATCTAAGCCCTAATCTAAAGGCCACCATTCAGATAAGCCAATCCACAGTCCCTTAACTATCTGGAAGACCACACATTCCAAATAAATTTGAGCCTTGTGTTGTACACTGTAGTTTCCTTTCAGGCCAAGGACAAGTTTACTTCGACATTTTTTTAATGTATGAATAAACTTAGCTCTTTTAATTTAAAGAGGTACATAGTTTTTAGCTATGTCTGCCAACACAATTTTAACAAAACTGATAAACAAAATTAAATAAGCTAAATTTGATATTGGTGTAATGATTTAGAAGTATAACAAAGACTTAATAAATCAATTATGTTTACAAAGAGATCATATATCACGAAATTTGAAATCATAAGGTGTTGATAACATGGCGAACAACTAAACCTAATAAATCAGCTAGTATTAAACTATAATTTAAAAACAGGCACAATGTTAAACTAAAATTTTATGATCATGTTTGATAAATATTTATTTGAGTTGATATAAATATATTTTAAACTCAAATATCTAGAAGAAAAAAACTCAAACAATTAAAAGAACATAATAAATTTCACACTAGTAACTAATAAATAAAAAATATCAAGAAAGGCAAAATAAAAAAATGGCAGATTTTAAACATTATAATTTTACAAAATCCTGATGCAAAGTAAAACTAAAAAACGTACATTGTGTTTATGATCTGACACTGGTTTAAAGCTTGTGACTGCTTTCTGCAACTGCTTCACTTGTCTTTCGGGTTGACTAGCCTTTAATATCATGCCCCTGAAATCAAGGTTAGGTTAGGTTTGAATTATCGTCGCACTAGAGCTACACGAGGGCTATTGGCGACGGGTGTCGTATTTTAGAATCACAGTTAAGTGACGAGCCGACACCTGAATAGGCACCAACGCAACCGTTAAGGGCGACATCGTACGCAGCGTTAGGACTTTGAAGGATATTTAACGTGCACTCCCTTACACGGAGTATTATTCGTCGGACATTTTTGGCAGCCCCTGAAATCAAGAATTTGTTTACTTATTGTACAGTGTACATAAATTTAAACTATAATTTTTAACGTAAAAACTTATAAATAGAATTTTCATATACCTGAAACTTATAAATATAAAGTTGTAAGGCATAAGTTTGAAATGAAAAAAAAACACTTTGAAATGAAAAAAATTGTACACGGTTTATAATGAAATATTTTGGCTTCTATACATGAAGAGTGTAGTAGCATAACTCGTATTCTCCAAAGCAAAACTAAGGTATATGGTCTGTTCTGTTCATTGGCGACTTTTGATAATGGTAAAATCAATTATTATTTTGAATAACTACACTTTTGAAATTGTAAAACAGTTTATCTACCTCAGAACTCTGATCTCAAGTAGCAATAATCTGAAAATTGAAATAAATAATAGAATCTTCATGGCTAATAGAAGTTTTTATGGCCTCAGAAACCAATTTAAGTCTAAGTTTATTTCTGTAAACACCAAGCTGAGCATTTATATAACTTTAATCACACCTATTGTCCTATATGGAAGTGAAAGTTGGACCCTCAATAAAACAGTGGAAGAAAAGTTGCTAATATTTGAAAGGAAATTATTAAGGAAAATATTCAGACCTATTCAGGAGAACAATGAGTGGAGAATTCTTTACAACTATGAAATTTACGGAAAAAATTTGGCAAATTTGGCGGGACTGACATTGTGCGAACTATAAAAGCATTCTGAATTAGGTGGCTGAGCTATCTGTACAGATGTCCCGATGATTTCCCCACCAAAAAAGTGACTTTTTCCAAAATTGAAGGTACTAGACGTAGAGGATGACCACCCACACGATGGTTAGACAATGTTGAAAGGGACCTCAATCTAATAGGAGTCAACCGATGGAGAGCCATTGCGGCTAATAGGGCCAACTGGAGGAGGATCAGCGAGTCAGCCTTGGCTTGCAAAAGGCTGTTGAGATTATGAAGAAGAAGAAAATCAATTATACGAAGTTGCTAACGAACGGACTACCTTACTTATGCTTTGGAGAATGTGAGTTTTGCAAGTAGAATGTTTCTTCATATGTAGAAATTATATACATATTGAAACAAAAATTCAATTGTAACTGTGAATGGCAGAAAGATTAGGATTATTGTTTATTTTAAGAGGGATTGTCAGTCCCATAGAGCTAATGCATTAGTTTTGGAATCACAACTTCTACAGATGTATTGCTTTGCCATGTTAGCCCTTTTTCCCCAGGTATGGGAAGCAACATAACAGCGAAATGAAACAAATTTGAAACGAAAATGTTATCTAGTTATTTAATTATATATTTTTGAAGTTTTAAAATGCCAGAAATATGCAGCAGATGGCAACACTATTTTAAAACTTTATCAATTAATAGTTAAATAACCGGATGTTATTTTCTTTTCAATTTAGTTTTAAATTAATGTTATGATGATTCCCATGCCTGGTGAAAATGGGCTAACATGGCAAAGCAATTCCTTTGCAAAAGTTTTTTATGGGGGACAGACAGTCCCTCTTAATACACAGATCAACAAATTACAAGACCAATTTCGAAATTTAAATAATGAGCTTTTAAGTTCAATATTAAATTTGCAAACGACTCAGAAAATTAAACTTAAAGCATGTAAAATGCTAGAAATAAAAAGGCATTGCATTAATTATTTGACAAATAATGAGTTCTAGAAAATTTTCAACGTTTTTATACTGTTTTGAATATTTAATATTCTTATATTTCAAAGTTATATTGGAAGAATGGAATGAGGGATAACCTGATTAAAAGCTACAATTTAAATATCACGCTTAACTGTAGCATTTGCATTTAGGGGCTATCAAACATGGTGAATATAAATGTAGCCAATTTAAATGTCTATGCTGTTAACATGGTGTAAGAGTTTAAAAAAGGATCTATATGGGAAAGCATACTTTTTGAGATCCATGTACCGCTTATCAGATGTCAGGGGTTGGCACTCTCCCTTTTGTAAGACATGTCCACCAAGAACAAGTTTGCCTGAAAGGAAAAATACTATGATAACACTGTTGTATGTAAATTATTTATAAAATTTCCTTGTTCTTAAAAATATGACAGTTGCAAAAACAATTCAATTTATTTGAGATGCTCTTACTAACAACGATGTCAGTTAGCAAATGTATAGAAAAAGCAAAAGAAACAATCTCCAACCGAAAACAATAACACAACAGAGTTACGTTCGTTCACTTTTCAGAGATCTTCAAGCAGCAAAAACTTCAATAACCACCCAACTCAAGCCGAGCTCCTTTTTATAGGCTATTTTTAAAAAACAATTCAGCAAAATCCTGTTACGTATTGGTCGAAATCAGTGTTCAAAATTGGATACAGAAATGTAGGAGCAACTTATGCGACTATAACCCGTTTTTCACAGAGTCCGTTACGGCATTACCCTTGCTTAGAAATATCAAGTAGATTCTTTTGTTATAAGGTGTGTTAGGTTAGGGTAGGGTTGGTACATATATACTCCGGCTTGTGTGCTGGATCAGAGAACCGCTTATAAGCCTTCGTCAAGTAAGACACACACAGAAAGAATTTTTACTGACACAGAGAGAGGAAGTACACCCAGGGCGAAGGCGGGAATCGAACCCGCACCTGCTACAGCGCACAGACTGCTAGCGTAATGGTCTGCGATCCAAACCACTAGGCCATCCGGGCCCCATAAGGTGTGTTGAGACCAGTGTTCGAAATTGGATACAGATATGTAAGAGCAATTTACGCGACTAACTTAAAAAACTAGGCACAAATGCACATTACTAAGGAGCATTTTTTTTAATTATGAAAAACAAAAACTTTTTGAAAAATTTGCTCACTATTTTTGGAGTGCCCAAATGGAAGATTTTAAGATTGCAGGACTTACCTGTAACCGTAGTTTCACGATTTTATGGAATCACAAGAGTTTCACCATTTTAGGATAACTGGAGGTTCAAAATTTAAGAAATCACAACAGTACTGCTGAGTTTTGTACACTACTACAGCTACTACTTACTACAGCTGAATTTTGTAGATATTGTGGATATAAGCTTTTTTGTCAGAATTTCTATATTTAACAATCACAATTTTGGGATTTTGCTATAGCCCCAATTTGGAGATTTTATGAAGTTCGCAGAAGTTTTGCAATTTGTAGATCGATGTAGTGTGATTTTAGGATTGTTGAATTTTTGTGCTTATATGATCACTGTGATGGTTTGACAAATTTTTGATTGGGGACAATTTCTGATTTTAAGCTTATTTCTGGGAAGATTCTTAGAAATCATGATATAAAAAAGTTAGTATTGAAGAAGTTTCTAAAAACTGTAGTCGCAATAACTGCGACTAAATTTATTATCTTGTTGCAAAATCGAAAAAACTGGTAGCATTTTGCGACTAACAACTGTGAATTTTGCACCCTGGTTGAAATGTCCTGAAACTTTGCGAACAGGATGTGACGTTTTGTCCCCAAGATCGCCAAACTGTCGGATATGACATAACGATGTTTTAATTTCAAGCATGTATTATGATTGATTAAGCCTAATATTATGTAAAATACAACACATTGAACTTATTAACATAAATTGTAACAATATATTTAATTAAATAAGGAATTAGAAATTCTAGCATTCTAGACTTATTGACAGTTTTGACACCTTTTTTAAATATTTTTTTCACCTTAGACAAAACCATAATAACACCTTTTTTCAAACTCTTTTAATAAAACATAATACAATTATAAGAAAAGATTATCCAACTTCTTTGAAGTTAGAACAATATACATATAATAAACATTTTTACAAATACATAAATACTGCAGGAAGTTTATGAATAAGTTAATGAATATAATTACCAGGTTTGGAATCATCTTCATTGTCAGCGCCTAAAAAAGTATATATTAATAATGAGCAATTTCGGCATCAAAAAATATATAATAACACTTGTGACCACCTAATTCAGTAAATGTGTTCAAAGCCAAGTGCAATACAAGATAAAGTTCACCAACCTTTTATTAAATTAAAATATTGTTTAATGGGTTCTCAACAGACTTTAAAATTTTAAAATTTGTACATAATTTTTTTTATCCAATTCACAATTTATACTTTCACACTATAACTGACATTTGAACAATTGAACAATTAAAGCGACATTAGGCATCGAAAATTATTATAAAAATAAGAATATTTTTAAGAAAGAAAACAAATAATTTACATTAATGCGTAAACTGTAAACGTATATATAGTACTAATATTTCGTAGCAAACATGGTCGCTACAAGGGCAAGTGCACCCTTCCTCCCGGATTTCGAAGTTGAAAGAAAATTGTAGAACAGTTTTAAAAAATTCGCCTATTTCGCTTTCGATTTAGTGTGTAAAGGCACAGATGATTCTAATATGTGTATCTATTTTAAACAGCACATACCACC
This sequence comes from Oedothorax gibbosus, assembly GCA_019343175.1. Classification (NCBI taxonomy): domain Eukaryota; kingdom Metazoa; phylum Arthropoda; class Arachnida; order Araneae; family Linyphiidae; genus Oedothorax; species Oedothorax gibbosus. The sequence continues at coordinate 2,948,048 of CM033271.1, read as the reverse complement.
CTATTTTACAGCTAACCAGCTATCTTTCCCCGAAGTGGGAGAATATTGTGACTGGGAAGGTGGCAAATCATAGCCTACAAGCGGCAAATCTTTAAATCCGGCCCTGGTTAACTGCATTTGAATAAATATAACAAATCATTTAACAAACAGGCTTTTCAATACAAAATTTACCAAATACTGCCAGAGTTTGGTGGGATATATTAGAAATGGCAAACTTGTGCTCTTTAGGCACATCCGTTTTGATGGTGCCATCTGGCTTCTTCAACATCTCGTCGGATAAAGAGAACCTTATGTCAGTTTTGTTGCCGATCCTAAAAAGATATAATTATTGTTGTTAGGAAACTATTAACTAAAATTAAAGAGAACATTATTTTTGTAAATTATTTTATTTTTAACTTAATTTTTGGGAAATATTAGAGTTTAAGAGCCTAGATCAGTATATTAAGAAAAGAAAATATCTGTTTTTGAGGAAGTATAAATTTATCTCCAGTGGTTATGAATTGAAAGAAATGTAAAACTCTAAATTTGACAGAATTGTAACAGAGTACAGAAATATTTTTAATTTATGAGTGCAAAACCTGCATATTTTTCTGTAATTTATGTAAAAGTCGCATGAACTATACATATTTGTCTATTTCCAGCTGGTTGGAAGGTTTAAGCCGCAGAAAGTTTTGTATCTATCTGCAGCAAGATTTTACTCCAAAATATTTGCCTGCACAATTATAATGAACAAATAAACACAGTGAAGCTGTCATTTTCAATAATTTCACTTGAAACATTGTATGCACAATAATATGCATTGTTTTATTATGTTTATATAATATTTTGTTTAATTTTGTGCATGTGATGAATCAAAATGGAAAGGCAAGAAAATTTAAAATTCACACCAAAAAGTTCACAAAAAGAAAAAAAAAGTCAATGTATGCTTTAAAATATAAAAAAATAAACCCAATTTTCTTTTATAATTATTTCAAAATACTAGTAATTAACACAAAGCATGATTTTACCATAGATCAGGTTAGCTACTCACTATTAGAAATGTCCCTTAATTTCTGTCAACAATTATAGGTTCTCACCTGTTGAATTTCAGACAAGATAGCACATCAATACAAAAGCTTCTAAGATGGATAGGATCATAGTTTTCCAAACTAGAGGGATATTTTACTCCTAATTATTCACGATAAACTAAGTAACAGAAGGAGTGCCATACCTAGTTATTTTCAACCGTCCGGCTTCACTAAGAGGCTGAGACTGCTCCCACAAAGAAGAAATATATTTTGGAACCTAGAAAACAAAAATACAAACTTACTAAATTAAAAATGAATTACAAAAACAAGACGTAGATTCATACATTTGAAGCCTCTGGCGATGAGTCACACGAGGTGAAGTATATCAGGCTTTCAAAAACCATTCAGATGTTGCATGAGGTCTGCTTACGTTAGTGGAGGTTTAGTTTTCATCAATAATTATGACCAGGAATTAATCAAGAAAAACTTGGAACATTTATTTACATATTTACGTTATCATCAAGAACTACTATTGACAGGTTCACGTTTATACGTGTGAGGAACTGGCAACAAACTACAAGGGGTTCATGCTTGTGTATAAATAAACATTGAAATTTGAATATAAGAATTTACTATTGTACAAAGAATTTTAATTAGTTAATTTAGGTTTGGTTGAATACTATACTATTTTGGTTTGTTTAAGCGACAGAGAAAAAGGTAGATGTAGTAAAGTAGAACTTGAGACAAAAGTTCAGGCTGGTGGCACGCCACTAACTTTTATCCCTACATTAGGTTCGATGGGCAAAACCTACAAGCTCCTATGAAATTGAGTTTCCTTAAATTTTAATTAATTTTATTCTTTCCAGATTGATTTGCAAATAAATTCTTATATTTAAATGACATTTCATTACAGATTAAAAAATATAGACATCACTCCGAGATACAATTTACAAAATGAAGCGTAAAAAAGAACTTAACACTTTATGTCTAATTTTTAACTCAGTAAGATGACAGTGTTCGAAATTGGACACAGAAATTTAGGAGTAATCTGTGCTACTAACTTAAAAAACTAGGCGCAATTGCACATTACCTAGGAACATTTTTTTTATTATTTAAAAAAAGTACTTTAAAAAAATTCGTAAAATTATAGTCTGCAACTAGGTGATTTTAAGATCACCGGAGTTGTGTGCTTATAGAATCACCGGAAATCTGCTATTTTATAAATCATAACTAGTCGCAATAACTGCGACTAAATTTATTTTCTTTGTCGCACAATTTAAAGATCTGGTCGCATTTTACGACTAGCAATTATTAATTTCGAACAATAAAGATGACTACTTATGCTGTAAAGATTTATTAATAGGTAATGACGTATAACCTAAACTTGATCAATGTTTTTCTTTTTCAATACTATAATGCTGCGATTTTTCTACATGCCAAGTAAGTCACCAAATTTTTATGCAGTAAAACATTATAAATTTCAAACAATTGCTCTTCAATCTTACTTTTACTAACCATACTCCTCTGTTAGCATTTGTACAATCTAATTCTCTCTCGGCAGTTTTTTGCTTTTTACTTGAACTACCAGCTTCGGAATCCATTCTTTCTTGAATAAGAAATAATCGTAATAATTGCTTCAAACAAAATGTATTTATATACTTAAAATTACACGATACTTGAACTCGTATTGACAGATTCGCTCACTGTCGACTAGGGATGGAAAACCGAAACCGGTTTTTTGAAAAACCGGTTTTTTGGTCTCGGTTTTGACCGAAAAACCGGTTTTTTAATGAGGCCGGTCTAAACCGGAAACCGGTTTTTTAGGGGGAAAACCGACGAAAACCGGAAAACCGGTTTTTTTCTCAAAAACCGCCATCGACTTTTTTTTTTTATTTTAACAGAAATTCTTGATTTCAGGGGCATGATATTAAAGGCTAGTCAACCGGAAAGACAGGTGAAGCAGTTGCAGAAAGCAGTCACAAGCTTTAAACCAGTGTCAGATCATAAACACAATGTACGTTTTTTAGTTTTACTTTGCATCAGGATTTTGTAAAATTATAATGTTTAAAATTTGCCATTTTTTTATTTTGCCTTTCTTAATATTTTCTATTTATTAGTTACTAGTGTGAAATTTATTATGTTCTTCTAATTGTTTGAGTTTTTTTTCTTCTAGAAATTTGAGTTTATAATATATTTATATCAACTCAAATAAATATTTATCAAACATGATCATAACATTTTAGTTTAACATTATGCCTGTTTTTAAATTATAGTGTAATAATAGCTAATTTATTAGGTTTAGTTGTTCACCATGTGATCAACACCTTATGATTTCAATTTCCATGATATATGATCCATGATATATGTAAACATAATTGATTTATTAAGTCTTTGTTATACTTCTAAATCATTACACCAATAACAAATTTAGCTTATTTAATTTTGTTTATCAGTTTTGTTAAAATTGTGTTGGCAGACATAGCTAAAAAATATATACCTCTTTAAATTAAAAGAGCTAAGTTTATTCATACATTAAAAAAATGTCGAAGTAAACTTGTCCTTTGTCTGAAAGGAAACTACAGTGTACAACACAAGGCTCAAATTTATTTGGAATGTGTGGTCTTCGCTGATCCAGAGAGTTAAGGGACTGTGGGTTGGCTTATCTGAATGGTGACCTTTAGATTAGGCTTAGACCAGAAAAAATTTGCATAATTCTAAATAATCTCTTGATTGTTGACTCATTTAACATTGTTTTTTCAGGGAGTGGAAAGTTACTCCAGGGTGGTAACAGAACCTGGAAATCAGGGAATTCTCAGGGAACTTTTTAATTCTGGAAATATCAGGGAATTTTTCAAATTTAGCAAAATATCAGGGAATTTTTTTCCATTTCGGATTATTTAAACAGCAGGTTTTGGTTGTTCTTGCGATCACTATACTAGCAGACACTTCTTGATCAAAAGAAAGTATTCTGGTTGGTCCGATTGGCCTGAACGTCAAATATGCTCCAAAGTCTCAACGCTGCGTATGATGTTGCCCTTAACGGTTACGCTGGGTGCCTACTCAGGTGACAGATTGTCACTTGACTGTGGTTCTAAATTATGACGCCCGTCGCCAATAGCCATCGTGTAGGTCTAGTGCGACGATAATTCAAACTAAAACTAAAAACATGAAAGTCTCCAAAGGGTCGGTCGGAACTGTATAAGTGCCCCCTCACATCGCTTTCGTCCATCATTCATCATCCCACTACATAGTACACAGGGATCAATTTAGGCAACAGTAGAGGAACATCAACAATGGCAACACCCTAACACGATGCACAACACTACAAGTGAGCGCCAAAGGGAGAAACACATCCAATTTTTCATTCAAGACTTACAGACAGTTACCATTAGGTTAGGTTAGTTTGAAAATCGTAGCACTAGAGCTACACGAAGGATTTTGGCGACGGTCGTCATTATTTAGAACCACAGTCAAGTGACGAGCCGACCACCTGGGTAAGCACCCAAAGCAACCGTTATGGGCGACATCGTACGCGCAGTTACCATTAATTTTTAGACAATTTCATTGACATATTGAAGTCTAGCCAGTACGATATTTGCAATTTTGCTACTTATATATTTTTCTTGAAAGATAAAACCGGCCAGAAATATGCAGCTTTGTATTATAGCCGGAAACGTTACGACCATGTTTAAGACGACCAGATCACTTATCACTCTTATCAGATAAAGCATTCTTGCCTACGTGAACCTAATTGCACATGACAAAAATATAATAAACCGATGTCAAACAAATATTTAAATTCAGAATTTAAAAAAGTTTTTTTTATAAATTGTTTGATTTTTCAAATATGGAATAATTAAATATATACTCTATTTTAACTAATATTTAAAAAAAATCCCTATCGTTTAATAAATAACCTAAATTTTTTTTAAAGTTTAAACAATTTTCTTTCAAGCTTCAAACTTTTTTTCTGATTAGTTAACCGTTTTCGATACAAAGCCCCGCCACAAAATCGTAAAAATCTACTACAAACGATGAATGACTCACAATTCCACTAAAAGAATGCAGCTGTTACCCATAAATTAGTTTTGCACTTCGACCTCATAGTAGATAAAAGCCCGATGTGCTGTTGAATATTGCTGAACATCGGCCGTTTATATACTAAGGTTTAGAGTTATGTTGCTCGTTTCTTGGCGCTGGTTTTTGAAAGCATCTTATTCGTTATAGACAAAATACTTTTTTACGAACCATGAAGACTGTTTTAGCTAAATAAAATTGGTGTGTCATTTAGAGGCTCTGATTATCCCGGCAATCGAATCGAATCGAAACATTGGATTTAAAAATTAAATATATATGTACAAATAAATTAGTATTTAGGAACATAAATACTGTATGCAAAAACTTGAGTTCAAGGGCGTAACCATAACAAGTGTTAAAATCGGTTTGATTTTATAGGTTCAAAACACAGTAAAATACTTAGAGAATTTTCTGTGCATTTACTTTCATTTTTAAGGTGCCTATTTTGAAAACTAAATCCTTTTCTTTTTACTCCTATTCTTTTTTCTCATATAATCAATTTCTGTTGTTTTGATGATAAAATATTGATACAAATTACTTTTTTACTGTACCCTATGCGAACATACTGTAAAAAGTATATATTACAAATGAAAATTAAACTGAAAAATTTCAAAATATACTCTTTAATTTATTTAATTGAATTTAATTGATAAATGTGAAGCCGTGTACAACTATGGGTGACTAACGTCCAACAACGGTATTTACTAAACAGCTGATGGGGGAGAAGGTTACTACCCACCCACTGTGCAAAAATTCCAAACTGAACTGTGTTTACATAAAGTTGTTTACCGCTGTTGTATCTGTCATCACTAACGGGCCGCCGCGATTCGCGAATAGTTTCGATGCTTGCTAAAAAGAAACTTGATTTTACTAAGAAGCAAAAAACAGCGGGAAAACGTTTGTTAATCAGATATCTTACTTTCTGTTTAATTTGTGAGGAAAATTTAAGTTAATCGATTTCATTTAATTAAACCGAATTGGAATATAATGCAAGTTTATAGTTTTTTTTTGTGAAGGTGTGAAGCTATTCTATATTTTAAAAAACCATAAGCAATCCAGAAGAGTGGACTTTTGTTTTGAAATTGTTAATTTTTGCAGCGGCTTGCAAATTCTTTGTGTTCGTTCACGTCTTGAATGCTGTGATTAATTAAAAAATAGAGTATTCTCTGTTCGAGTGTATTGATTTACATTTGTTCGATGTATTGTTAAAATGGTACGAAATTTCATATATATTCTCTCGCTCTTTCGATTATCATATCTAGTTTTAATTGAACTCGAGGCCGACGAAAACGTGATGCTATCAAATCGGCTTCCCGCAATTCTTAAATCTTAATGCATAAAAACACTTCCCTTCGCATAGCTTTTTATCTAATAAAACATATTGGATATTATTAAACATTCAATATTTCTTTGAATGCATCACTCACATAAGAACAAGTATCTTCCTCTCGAGTCTTAATTTGGCGGGAAAAGGTGAGGTCATTTATATGTATATTGTATGATGGTTGTGTGGCCGGGCGGAATGAACAAGGCTGCACAGGCGTTATATAAGATATATATATAGACAAGTATTCATAAATTTTGGGGTTCGTATAAACAAATGTCTTCGAATCGGCACTGCCGTTCGCTTGGGTTTCTCACGAATTAGGGATCACTCTCAATTGAGTTGCAATGCTTATTGTGTATTGAGACGCGTTCAGTTTAAATTTTAACTTTTTACATTAGCGTTTGATATTTTTCTTTAATGTTTTTTAACTTTCGTATTTTTTGTATAGCTTATATTTAATTTTAGTTGGTGTTTTTTTGTATAATTTCTTTTGTTTTTATTTTTGTATTGTTTTCGCGTTACGTGTTTCGTTAAACCATGGCATCTAATACAAGTTCAGGTCGAAAGTATGTGTTTAAAATTACACAAGAAAGGAAAGCTAATGTAATTATTATATTCAATGTAATTAATATAATTTAATTATATTTAATTTAATGATTAAAGCGCAGACATAATTAATGTATGTACTAAAATCGCTGTAAAAATAGTGAAAATAGTACTTTGACAAAGGAAATAGAGATGAAATAATGCAATAACCTTTATAAAAATACTAAAAAACGTTATTAGAAAAAACGAAATAAGAAAAACAAAAAGGGACGTTATAATTTTTAAATATTAAGAATTAGAAAGAAAACCTGGAACTTAGTTTTCAACCAAAAAAAACACACTATAAACACTTAAATTGACTGGAAATTGTTTTTTTAAAGTCGAAAGTAAAGTAAAGAAATCTCAAACACAAGAAAACCGGAATGGAAATACGAGATTAATAATTTAAATACAAAAATAACAAATAATTATATGAATATTAATGAATCATCAATATTAATTTGTTAATTACTAATTAATTTTAATTAGTTTATTGTTAGTTATTAATTAATTTTAATTAGTTTATTGTTAGTTATTAATTAATTTTAATTAGTTTATTGTTAATTTTGTAATTATTTTTAAAATTAATTTAATTAGTTATTATTTAATTGATTTTTTCAATCAATTAATAAAAAAACTGAAAAAACCCGGTTTTTCGGTTTTTTTTCAAAAAACCGAAAAACCGGGAAAACCCGGTTTTTTGCCTTTGAAAAACCGGTTTCTGTGGAAAACCGGTTTTATAAAACCGGTTTTTAGGGTCGGTAAAACCGGGTCGGTTTTACCGGCGTTGTAAAAAACCGGTTTTCTAAAAACCGGTTTTTTCTCAAAAACCGCCATCCCTACTGTCGACTCTGTCGGAGATGTTGTGTTTATAACACTAACGATGCCAATAATCTTAATCCAAATTATTACTCAATAAATCTAAAAGTCAAGTAAAAGAGTAATAATTTCATCAAAATAAGTGTTTTTATATTTATAATGGACGAAAATCATTTTTCTGCTTAAATTTAAAAAAAATAGGGTTTGAGCTTGTTTCATAAGACGTTCCTCTCTGTTTTTACTTTTTGTTTTCCTAAAATCAGCGTTCCGATTGGTTCTTTGTCTTTTAAATCACCAATCGTTGCTCGAGAAAAAATGTATTTTCACTCAGGGATTAAACAAGTAAATTATGTATATGCACTTCCAGTTCTACTTTCCTTTCCACTCCACTCCACTTCCCCTCTTCCCAATTCCCGCATACTTCTGCTCGCTACTGTTTTGTCTGCTCTGTAATTGATTTCATACATTTCTAAATAAGGAATCAATTGAGAAATGTCATTCACAAACCGTAAGATAATTATATATCACTCATTTCGTTTAAACCAATTTATTGATTTCATTAGTTTCACTTTTGTTATGTAGAATAATTTAAAACTGAAATTGTGGGTGTCACATCCGTCAATAAGTAGAAACTGATTTATTTTTTGTTTACAGACATAGTTTTTGAGCGACCATTTGAAAAATATTGTAATATAAAGTATTTTATGTGTTCGTGGAAAACTTTTATTTCGAAATCATTTGTTGATGTTTTGATTTACTTACCGGCTTTTTCCATTTTCTGTAGTTTTGCATATGTCACTTATAAATGTATTCATTTTCATGAATAGATAATCTATTTATTGATACATTTGTATTAAATTTATTAAAATATGCTAGTTCGTATTAGTGCATTAAATAATAAAAAAAACAGCTTCTAAAATGTAAAGATAGATTCTAACCCTTTCTATTATGCATATTTTATGCTTTCTATACATGTATATTATTTTAAAATAACTTGATTTCTATTGAAATTCCTAAGTACTCAATTAAGTCGGTTCTACATTGAGAAGCAAACTAGTTATTTCCTGAAATGAAACATAAATTTTACTTAAATTTTGTAGCTACAGCTTAATACAGAAAGTAATATTATTCAACTCTGTTCAACTGTTCTAGCATATTACTTGTCGTTCAATAGCGTTTCCATCCTTGTAAGAGGCTGTAACGCAGTGCACTGTAAATTTAAAATCGTAGAACTATCCGTACAAGAGTAAAGTAGTAGGTAATCTTTAATGGTTGCAATTTCCCATAATTTTCTCTAGTATGAGGTTTTTTCAGTTAAAGTGAAACATTTTTTGAAGGAATTTTTTTTACAAGCTCTTAGAACTCAATTGTTTGAAACTCCATTATTCCTTAAAGTTTTTTTTAAATTTTTAAGCACAAGTCTATAGATAGAGTTATTGCCTTAAGTAATAGTAAATTCCATGCAATATTACCCTTTCTGTAGTGTAATTCGTGTGTGTTAATTGGTTAGTATCGCTGCAACTAAATAATGTAACCTGCTTTGTTTAATTTTACTTTTTTTTTACCCTTTAAGACCGGCTATCAGATGGCGCTGATTTAAGTTTATAAGACTAAATTTTAGAGTTTTATCGAAAAAAATGCCTTAAACAGCATCAATGCCAGCAACTCCCTAAAAACAGTCATTTTTTATACAAATAACGAATGGTACAAGTCAGCTGTTCGGTATCGATATTTTTGAAAAGCTTGAGCATTCTCTTTTTTACCCGCACGATCGTGATAGCTCGGTCTTAAAGGGTTAAGAAGATTTATTAACTTGTGACATGCACTACGAAAATCTTAAGTTAGATGGAATTAGCTGTACATATGTCTTTTTTTTTAAAAACTCCATATATGAAGCTTGAATGGGAACATTCAACAAATTGAAATTTAAGAAATGCAGGCACAAATGGATTGATTAAATGATATAAAAACTACTAGATTGTTTGCAAACCACATCAACAAAAAGCTTGGTTCATTTTTAATGAGAGAGCCATGATAAGCCATTTTTAATTGAATTTTAACTGTGTAAACTGATCCAGATATCTACTCTAACTTCTCATTACATGATACTTACAACTGAATCCTTCTTCAGTTAGACAGGATATAAATATTTATTTGAATCTATTTATAGGAACCATTTTGGCAACCCTTCCTCGGACTGAAAGAGGACAGCCAATAGTTTTAGGTGGAGATCCGAAAGGAAAGAACTTTTTGTATGCCAACGGCAACAGTATAATTATTCGGGATATTGCAGTATGTATTTTTTATATTTAGGAGTATATTATCTACAGTATTTTTAATCTTAATTACAATCCTGAAAATCAAGGGTATTTAATCTGTTTGTTCTCTTTATTAAATTTTAAAAATATTTTTTGCATGTTATTGTATTACAAGTAAAAAAATCATAATTATAGAATACAACTTTTTATTTACAACATATCTGCATTTAATTATTTAATGGAGTGTGTAATTTTCAAATTATGTTATCATTTTAAATTTTAATTATATTTGTTTTAAAAACTGAAAAGAGATATTCAATTTATATTGCCAGCTCTAAATTTCTAAGTCTGAATTAGAACGTATGAAACAAATTAAATTAAAAAATTTTATAGTTAGGTGTTCTTAGTCCCACTATTTGGTCAAATTCTAACACGTTTGCAGAGTAGACGTGTATCCCATATTTTACCGACGCCAGAAAGTTGAAGTTCTCTGATATAAAGTTTAATATTTTCTTTGGACACCAACTAAACATTTATCTACATGGCACATCTGTGCAGGATCGACAGTTGCAAGTTATTTCCACTAGGTTTTTAACATAGCATCAGCAGTATTAGTTTGAAGCAGTTTACTGCTACTTTGAGTGAATTTCCATATTTAATTATGCATTTAAATCTCCCTACACAGGTATGTTTGTGGATTTCTAACCCATAGTTATTACAATATGTTACATCTTAAGTGCATTTACTTTTGCAATCTTAGGGCTCATAGAAATGGGTTATAATTGTTTTATAAAATATAGTATCCTAAGAAGTTTAGCATTTATACAGATAACAATTTGGTGACAATTTGTTCCAATCTAACATGTCTCTACAATGGGACAGCTTAGGGCATTCAGGCCGGAATCTATTTGGCGACCTTGGCTGTTCGTGAAAAAAGTAACACATGGTGCTACATTAGTAGCATTGTAACGCAAACATTTTTAATTCGGACGGCAGTCAATTTAATTCACAGCAAAAATGATTTATTTAATTTTAACATACAATAATTTGTTTCATAAACGTGAAAAAATTTATTAAGATTAGTTAATTTAGTAACAATTACGCAGAGTCGTTCACTGGTAGGTTTGGTTGGAGACATAATTTATGAGCCACGTGGTTACTTGTTGTTTCGTTCGTACTGGTTTGTTGCTTTTCCAGAATGCGGGCTTATTCCTGTCATTGTGGTATGGCTTTTTTTTACGTGACTAACTCTCGGTTGCATTCTCGAATTCTTGCTTTTGCTGCACGGAGTGTGTTGTCGGTAGCGTGAGGAAATAGCTTACCATATGGATCTTTTTTTTGTTTTTAACATGTCTGAAATCTCCAGTAATGTTTTATTGTCGAAAACGTAAAATTTGTACGCAATATAAATAACGTTACGAAATATCCACCTCGCGAGTGTTTGTAAAAAACTGGAAAGTTTCTTCGACATCGATGTAAAACTCGCCCAGTTGTTGGCAAATTTAATTGCAAAAGCAATAAGTTATCAATTAATTGTTATTGTTACTTTTATTTTTGCATAACATTAACAATTGTATTGTGGAAAACTCGCGTTAACTATTATCAATTGTAATGTGAATGAATTGTTAATTGCAGTAGTAACAATTAAGCTAATGTTAACTCCGACAAATCCTGACTCCCACCCAAACGACTACTCATCAGACCGATCCACCATGTCGACTACCCGACCCAAGACCGATACCGACCAAGACGACTACCCGACCCACCGACGACGACAAGCCGACTGACCCACCAAGACGACGATCCACAAGACGCGATCCTACCAAGACCGACACCCGACGCAAGGACGACCACCCACAATACCGACAATCGACAAGACTGACGACGACAAGACGACGATCCGACAATCGACCAAACCGACGATCCGATCAATCCAAGACGACACCGCCAAGCCGCACCCGAACCAATGACGACAACCCGACCCAAGGCAGACACCCGACTGAAGAATGAGACCAACTGGCCAGCCAACAATTCCAGAGACCGACAATGAAACATTTATTCGCAAGCGAATTTTTACCAAGCCGAACCCAATGTCCTGAACCCCTATTCCTGTAATTTCCTCTTGAATTTTAAGCCGTCGATGTTTACCAAGAATAGTATTCCGCAACCCCTAGACAAGTGAAGGTTATTACGCGCAATGACAAAGACGAACCTCTGTAATTGACTGTTACCTTTAAACCCGATTCAGGCGCCGCTGATTCAAAGTTTATCAAACTAAATCGTCAGCAGTTATAAAAATGCCTAACAGCTAATCGCCACACTCCTAAAAAAATATGCTAGATGGTACCAAGTCGCGTTCGATTCTATTTTGAAAGCTAGATCTCACCCGTCCGATCGTGCATAGCCGTCTTGGCTTAAAGAAAACGTGACTGGCACTCGTCTAGTTGTGGAATTGCGACAATCTCTACAGTAGCGCGTTGATGGCACATCAGAGCGTGAATCCTTAAGAAATGCGGTCACATGGGCATTGATTATGGTAAACTACTGGCAAACCAGTCAAAAAGCATTGTCCACTTCTGAAAGGATGATAACCTTTAAGAAAACTGGGTCCAGATTCTCCACTCATTCAGAAACTAACTTTTAGAAATATAATTTTATTTAATTATTTATAGACCATTCAACTTTCCCGGATAAGGATGCAATAAGTTTTATAATCGAAGGAAAGAACTTTGAATGCCACGAACTAGATATAATACGAATAGTAATTTTATATTAGAATATATATCTCACCGATTATTAATACAATCCTGAAATCGAATATTTAATCGGCCTACGCTGTTTAAATTTACAAATATTTCATTAGATACATAAAAAAATCCAACATGATAAATACGAACTTTTATTATAAACAATATCCAAATATTAATGATGTACACAAATATGTATATTACAAAAATCTATATTTTAAAAAAAAGGTTATATGTCCAACAAAAGCAGCCAAATTCCGTTGACGATCAATTACTCCTCAACTAAGATAAATTAATTACCATAAAATAATTTGTAGTTAGTTTTATTATCAACCTTAGTTTAGTCAAATTCTACATCTGTTTTCAGAGTAGACTATGTATCCATATTTACCAGACGCCAGAAAGTTGAAGTTCTCTTGCATATAAAGTTTAATATTTTCTTTAGGACAGCTCTATAGCTGACATTTACACTGAGCACTCTGTGAGGACGACAGTTGCCAAGTATTCACCTAGTGGTTTTTACATAGCATCAGCAGGTACTTAGTTTTAAGCAGTTTACTTTACTTTGAGTAAATATTTTCATATTTTATTATGCATTTAAATCCTACCAATATGTTTTGTGGATTTCTAAACCCATAGTTATTAACAATATTGGACATCTTAATGCATTTACTTTTGCAATTTAACATCTATAGAAATGGGATTATAATAATTGTTTTATAAAATTATATATCCCTGAGGAAGTTTAAGCATTTATACAGAATAAGTATAATTTGGTGAAAATTTATCCATATCTAACAATTGTCTCTAAAATATTATTTTATTAATATTTAGTTAAGGACTTTTTCAACAGGTTATTTATTGCAAAAAACATATTTTTTTTCTTATGTATATTTGTTAAACTGAAAAAAATTATTGTATAACAATGTTATAGGATGTGATGTTCGTTGATTAATTAGCACTTAACATTATGCATAATCTGCTCTTTTAGAAGAAGTCTTTACAATTGAAGTTTTATTTGCTTTTTTTTTATTTCTATGGCAATTGTTTCAAGGAGGATGATAACCCAGTCAGTAAAACTTTTGCCTCTCTTTCATGTCCTGTTCATAGATTAAAAATAATTTACAACTTTTCCATTGCACAAAGAGGTTTCACAGTATAAAATCCAGCTAAAAGTACTGGTTAATAAATACAGCACCCATCTACTAAAAGTTTATCGATGCTTTTTGTTACTTGCTCTTACAAAATTTTTATTGGGAGCCTGAGTAGCTTAAGACTAAGCTGATAAAGACATTAAGGGGGGCGATACATGTAAAAATCGATTTTTTTTATTTCATAAATAGTTAAAATAACATCTAAAAAATATGCCTGCAAATTTTTAGAATGAAATCCGCATTATTTATTGATTAAAAACTCATTTAAATGCTTCACTTCAACTCTGCGCTTTGTCAAAACTTGAAGCCTGTTTATCTCAAAACTACTTCTTTTAAATTGGCGGGTAAGATAACTCAAAAAGTTCTCAATCGATTCTCATAAAATTTGGTATGCGTCTTCTCTATAATATTATCTTCTAGTTGAACCTCAAAAATGCCAAAAAAAAACCACCCAAAAACCTTTGAAAAAAGGGTACAAAAATCAAACCTTTTTATTCTGAGGCCTGCCGATTTACAATTTTTCAACTTTTTTGATTTTTTATTAGTTTAACTAGAAGATGTAAGTCTTTCTCCCCAGACCAGTTGGGGAAAGTGCGCATCTGGGATACCATAGAAAACGAGAAAATGAGCTTTAAAGTTTTTAGTTTGCACTTAAATCCATTAAAATCAGTACTCGTAAACGGCAAGAAATATACTTAAATTTCAGTTCATGAAAAAGGGGAATCCTGTTATCTTTAAAGGATGACACAAAAACCTCAATTTTTTCAAAAATGTCACTTGGCACGTTCTCCCACTAAGCTCTTCAAATCTGGGATGATGTAATTGTTGGCAGACGTAAAAATTAAAAAAACAAAACTACTGTTTTAAAAACAACGAACGTTTATTAAAACATTATAAGCAAAGAAAGAAAAAGGAACAAATGAAAACAAACGCAACATGCATTTTATACCGGGCTGTGACACAACGTGACAGACACTGGCATCAGCTTCTTAAGTTAATCATGACATAGCCTTGGTTGACCGACCAGGCCCAACCAGAGCTATAACCGAATCCGCCGATAACGCCGTGAACTAACAATCATTACGATGCGTTGTCTGTGGATGCCATGAAAAAAATTACTAGGCAAACGGAAAGACTCATAAAATACTATTTGTCCCACAGTAATTATGATGAACACTCTTTTCTTCCAGACCAGTCTGGGAAAGTGCGCATCTGGGACACCACCAGAAAAGAGCACATCCTGAAGAATGAGTTCCAGCCCTTTGTCGGACAGGTCAAGGACCTGGCGTGGTCTTCCGACAACCAGCGGATAGCGGTCGTGGGCGAAGGCAGAGAACGGTGAGTGCATCATAGTATTTAGAAATGTTGGGAGTATAAAGAAGCATTTAGGAAGCACATTAGAAGCAATACTAAAAACTAGGAGCAAATGTACATTATCTAGAAGCATTTTTGAGAAAAATATGTTTTACTAAAAAATGCTTTTATTTAAAAATTTATCTACGATATTTGGATGTCTACTTCGTTCAACCGGAAGATTTTATTTTTAAAATCATCTAAGTTTTGCGATTATAGAATCACCAGAGTTCCACATTTATAGAATCTTCAAAGTTCCGATGACTGAAGTTTCAAAATTTTAGAAATCACCATTTTCAATTGCCAGAGTTTCTGAATTTTAAGATCGCTGCAGTTGTAAGATTTTAAGATTAATTTTTTTTTTCAATCAATTTTTTTTGCAAGATGATTATTTTCAGCGAAATTGTTGAAAATCACACTGAAATTGTTGGTATTAACTGTTCTGACAACCTAGTCTCAATAACTGAATTTAGTTGGTTGTCGCAAAATTGAAGGATAAGATTGCATTTTCCGACTGGCAACCATACATTTCAAACACTAAGTGCATCATGCAAAAGTGTATTTGATTGAAAAAGTTTGTTGGCCAGAATTAAATATATTCAGGTTTGACAAAGTTTGTTCAGTAAGCAGTAAGGACAAGCATATACAATGGTTCTAGTAATCTGCTGAGGGCAGGTAAACTGCAGTAAGTACAACAACGAAGTGGACCATTTCTGCTCTGAAATATTCACTCTTAGGAAGTGTTTTTTTCTAGGTTAGAGTTATTGAGTGCTTGCAAGAATGGTCCAAGCCTGGATCTTTCACATGCAATAAAAGTGAAACTATACTTACAATTTTACCTGCAGTTTTCTATCGAGTATTGGCAATGTTAAGTAAATTAAAATGTCTTAAAAAGTTGCTGTCAAACATGGCCTTCACTGCTTCTTTGAATATGGCATGTTAAACCATAAGTACAGTTTTCATTTCTGCTGTATGAGACAAATCCAATTGCCTTAATAAATAGTTGCATGTAAAATGTGCCTCAGTTCAAGATGAATTAATCTGGTTGCATCTACTATGGATTGTACAATCATTAAAAGCCCCTACTAATTCCTGCACCACCTTTTCAAAACGCATATAAATCACGAAAATGTGTATTTTATATATTATAAGTTTTTAAATTTAAAATATTGTAAAGTCTTTTTACTTACCCCAAATAAAATTTAAATACATAAAACACTTAATTAACAAATTGAAAACATAAATTTAAATCTCCTACCATAAAAGCAAGTTTATTATTCCAAGCAATCACTCAGAAGCTGAACACAATTTATCCACTTGGGTTAAATCCAATTACGTTTGGGCATGTTTGTAAAGTTCTTACTATTCATTTTTCAACAATTGCATTATTTTTTAAATCTGTGTTTTAAGAGCCTTAATATTGAACTCCTTTATTCTTTATGGTGATATGCATTTGGTTGGCATGTCGCCTAGCATGCGAAAGGCCATGTCGGGAGTCGCGGCATCGCCTATCACTATAACTCAGTGCGGCCAAATTCCGACGAATACCTTGTAAGGAGGCACGTTAAATGCTCAAGTCCCGCGTTCGTACGATGTCGACCCTTAGTTCGTTGGCGCTCAGATGTCGGCTCGTACCTAATTGGTTCTAAAATACGACCCCGTCGCCAATGCCCTCGTTAGCTTAGTCGACATAATTCAAACAATCTAATTTTTTTAAGTAATGTGAAAATGTATCTGTATAGGTTTGGTCATGTCATTAATGCTGAAACCGGGACATCCGTCGGGGAGATAGCTGGCCACTCTAGCCTCATCAACTCTGTGGACTTCCGACCCAAGAGGCCTTTCCGCATCGTGACTGGCAGCGAGGACAACTCTGTTCAATTACGAGGGACCTCTTTAATTCAAACCACCTTTTCGGTATGACGGTTATCTGCATGATTTTTTCTCTTTCGAGGTACTATCTAGACCTTTGTAGGATACTAACTTTTTTTAATAGAAACTGGAATGTTCAAGCTTTCCAAAAATACTGATTCCAAAGCAGCTGATTAATTACTTGTATTGAAATACAAATATTATAGTGTACCTACAGGGTCAAAGATTTCAGAGGTTCCTTGAAAAAGATTTTTCAGAGGTTAAGCTATTGAACATTTTGCATTAAAACAAAAGTTAAAATGGCATATTAATTACAAAAAACTGACAGATTGTTTGTTTATTGATAGCAAACCAGAAATGTGTATTTTTAACCCTCAAAACCTCAAATTTCACTTTGGCGATACCCTCGGCAAATGTTAAACGCTATTTCTTTCAAAATTAGAAAAACATACTTCTAAATACATAATAGTTTGAAAATTTTGTTTTCATAAAGAATGTATTCATAGGATTGTTTTCAGGAGTGAACAGGTTAAAATGTTTGAAATATATATGTGCAGGGTGGTGCAAATAAAAGTGGCCCCAACGTGGAGATAAGAATACGACAGAAATGTTGCCAAGTCAAAAACCAATACAAAAACATGTTTGCTAACTGAAGCTATTGATCGCTTCAATATTAAGCCCAAACAAATGCTTGGCGACTTATTTGCCGGCAACTACGTTACGGTTTGAGAAGCTAGTTGAAATGAAATATAAACAAGGTTTGTAGAGCTGATAAAAAAAAGTTCCCACTAGTGATTATTTCGGTTGTTATTTATCCTAGAGAATCGGACCTTTTTGGTTTTGTTAATACAAAACATTCTAAATTGATTGCAACACCCAAAATCTGGTGTTCAGACGGAGTGTTCGTTCGGAATGTTTTTGGACTTGTTGATAGCAGATCCTGGCTGAGCAGCTATCTCGTAACTGATCGTTGAATGGTACTCTTTTTTTGACACTTTTACACCTTTAAATTCTTTAACAAACAACTGGCCACATTTTTTCAATGAATTCGTTTTAATAAAATTTTCTACAATGAACACTCTCTGCTGTACTGCGAATTTCATCTTCACCTGTGAATTGATCAACTTACACTCACACTGACGCACTATGATATGAACTTGCCAATAGTCCATGAGTAGCTCTAATGTGATGCTAATCCAATCCAACCAATGCAAAAACAGGTTTGTCAAGTGAAACCATTGCACGCTTGAATAATCTACTTGAAAGCTTTCAAGCGGCTTCGTGAGTTTTTCTCGCCAAGCATTTCAACGTATTCCTCTCTCTAGAACGGGGCCACTTTTATTTGCCCCACCCTGTATGAATTGTATTTAAAATTGCGTCATCCTCATCCTTACTTGATCGTAATGTTATAAAAGAATGTTAGAATGTAAATTACATGTTTTTATCTTTTATTAGATTCACATGATTTTTAAATTGCTTAAAATGAGTTTTTTTAAACCTATGTTTGTATTTAACTGAAAAATTAAAAAAAAGTATATATTTAAATGATTCTTTTATAATTACATTTTATATGAATGATGTAGTTGCAAAATGTGTGTTCTCCAAAGTATAAGATACAAGATCCGTTCATTGGGGACTTATCTAATTGAATTTACTATCTTGAAATGTAGCTAGCTGATAAAGGTGCCAATTGACAACCTTTTTCAACTAAATGCCTGTTACATACCTTAATAACATCTTCTTACCCTCTGAGGGATAAGCTTTTTAGTAAAAAAAATTGAATGTTTCTTCACATAAGGGGACGTAGATAAATTACGTTACGCACAGAGGGGGGAGGGAGGGGTATGCTCCAACGTGACGGGCCGGGTTAATCGCTTGCATGACGTAACGATTCGCAAAATTTCACTTTTGCATTAAAAATCTGTTTTGCATAAAATGAAGTTTTTGAGAAAACAATCTTAAATCTTTTTATCATAAGATCATCATAAGAAAAACTTTATTTTAGAAAGAGGATAGGGGAATTATTATATGCCACAACGTTAGCATTGCCTCCTACATTTTACAGACCTTTTCCTAACGGCACTTCGTAACACGCTGTAAATTGTGACACTATCTTGACCAATCAGAAGACTAGCAGCTACTTACTACAGAGGACTAGTCCTACTACGTGAGGACTTGGATGAATACCAAAAGACCCAAAAAAATCCGATTACACCCAGGCCCCCTTTTTAAGATAGTATTAGCTAATGGCTAGTTAGTTCTTGGACAACGGAAATGTAAATACAATGTTGGTCTATTCCTATGTATAAATTATTTAACCAAGATAAATTTAACTTTTTTCTTTCGAAATTAATAAAAAAATATATATATAAATATGCTTTTTTTCAAATTTCAGAATCAAAGGGAAATATTAATATTAACTTT
This sequence comes from Oedothorax gibbosus, assembly GCA_019343175.1. NCBI lineage: Eukaryota > Metazoa > Arthropoda > Arachnida > Araneae > Linyphiidae > Oedothorax > Oedothorax gibbosus. The sequence continues at coordinate 2,928,425 of CM033271.1, read as the reverse complement.
TTCTTTGAAATAGGGGGGGAGTGCAACGTGATGTAAATTTAGGGGGAGGGGTACGATCAAATGTGACGCAGCGTGACATAGGGGAGGGAGGGGTAAAAAAGTCAAAATTTTGCATGATGTAATTTATGTACGTCCCCTAATACCAAGTAAATTAACTAATTATCAGGTTGTAACTATCAAAAATATATTAGACTGTATTTTCTATATATTAATAATCTTGATTTGTTATTGTTTTTACATAGGATCACACTCGCTTCGTGCAAGCTGTTCGATTTTCTCCAGATGGAGAACTATTTGCAACGGGAGGATTTGATGGAAAGGTATTCCAATTGTTACATTTTTTTTTATATCATGCTATAAAAGTTTTGAGGGATCAATTTAATAGCTAGAAAACAAAGTTCATAAAGATATGCCTACTTTCCTGTTTTTAAAACTTTGACTACAAAAACTGTTCCCAAACTAAAAGTCATCACAGGTTTCTCAAATAGATTTATAATAAAAAAAAAATCGAAAAAAATATATTTAATTTTTAAATCCAAATACTTTTTCTAATATTCTTAAATTAAAAAATTTTATATGTGGATTTTTTTATAACAGAAAAATTATTATACCAAAGTTGAAATGGCCAACTGCATTTAAAAAACATATTAACTACAAATGTGCATGAATTTTCGTTTTTGATAAATTATATATCAAAGAAAAAGTTGTTTTACATTTTATATCATCCAAACTACTTTCTAAAATCTTTTTTTGTCTTCATATATTTTTTTAAATAGTTTTCTCATGTTGCTTGATTTTTGGTATTAGATGATTTATGTACAAATGTGATTCGAAGCTACACAAAAAGTTGGGGAGATTGTCCACACAAGCAGGAGGAAAATTTAGTGTAAGTATCTTTGCTTTTAAAGATATTTTTAATTGTATAGAGATTTTGAAGTTGAGTCGTACAGACTACGTAATGACACTGACAACATACCCAAAAGCAGTCATGAGGAGCCAACAGAGGAATCAATTTTACTACATGTTTTTTCTTATTTAATAACTTAAAGGGAAATGCCCTGATAATAAATGCGTCGGACTCAACTGAGGAAAAAAGTATTAAAATCTGAATATTTCTAACAAAGAATTTTAAGATACGTAGATGGAACACTTTGAAGGGGGGTACGGACGGACAGACGGACATCGACCGCATGTCAATACCTACTTTTTCATTTTTTAATTCTTTCGAATTAAAAAAAGAAAAGTAGGCTAAAAAGTTTATTAATAAGATATTTTTGTATGCTATATTTTTAATGAAACTTTGATTACAAAGCTCTGTTCGAAACTTAAAAGTTGATTACAGGATTTGTCAAAAGTAATTAAAATAAAAAAAAGAAATCTGTTTTTAAAAAAAAAATTTACCATTTTCTGAATATCCAAATAGTTTTAATAATATATTTTAAAAGATTTTATATTGACTTTTTTTATAACAGAAAATTATTATGCCAAAGGGGAAAGTGGCGCAACTGCTTTAGAAATACATATTATACAAAATGTGCATGAATTTTGTTTGATATATATATTGCAAAGAAAAGGTTTTTTTAATCATTTTATTCACACAAGTAAAATACTTTCTATTAAGTCTTTTTTTATAGTACATTGCATTATTATTTTTTTTTTAAAGTATCTTTTCTCATTTGCTTGATTTTTTTGTATTTTAGATGTTTTTGTACAAATGTGATGGAGAGTACACAAAAGTTGGGGAATTCGGCAAACCAAGCCACGGAGGAGGAATTTATGGTGTAAGTATCTTTGCTTTTATGGCATATTGCTGTTATATTGTATAGAGATTTTAAATTGAGTCGTACAAGTTCGTAATTTACACTGAAATCCTATACTTCCCAAAAAGTTTCTTTTTATTTTTGTTTTGCAGGTTAGCTATCAAGGAAGAATTTTTAAAATCTTTTTTTTTATTTAAAACTTAAGAGAGAGGGAGATGCCCTTTGATAATAAAATGAGGTCTAACTCACTGAGGAAAGTTAAAGTATTCCACAAATCTGCAAATATTTCTGAGCACTGCACAATACTTAGATGGAAACACTTTCAAACTGATTAAACAGCAGTTGTGAATGTCTTTGAAAAAAGTCCTTTTATAGTCAATCACATTGAGAGTCAATGATGTCAAGATAATCTGTATGTCAAAAGAGACAATAGTGGGAGATCATCATCTTGGAAATGAAACTTTGCTGAATCATTAAAAATGTGTTAATAAGTTATTGCCAATCACATGCTACAACTGCATTGTTTCTTACTTAATGGGGTTGTTTCATGTAGAATCTGGCAATAGCTATGCGGTTTTATTTGCATGTCTATTTTGAAGTCTTCCAACAGTATTGCCACCAGTTTTAGGAGAAAAACTACGAAAAAATACCATTTAATTGCTAAAATTACAAAACATTCCATGAAAATACTAGCGAAGCGTTTCACGTTTTTTTAAAGTCACTAAAAAGATTCCAAAATGCAGCTAGTATTTTTACGATATTTTTTTTAATTTTAGAATAATTCTAAAATAAATTAAAATTACAAAAAATATACTGTCGACTTTTAACAAAAAACGTGAAACGCTTCGCTAGTATTTTTATGGAATGTTTTTGTAATTTTAGAATTAAATGGTATTCTTTCGTAGTTTTTCTCCTAAAACTGGTATCAAAATTGACATGCAAACAAAACCGCATAGCTATTGCCAGATCCTCTGTGAAACAAGCCCATTAGCAAAATATGTAATTTCCTAACGGTTGCGAAATTTATTATGAACTTTTCGTTATGACATTTGTTTTTCACTTTGTAATACTAATAGCACATGATAACTAAAATAATTTCTATTTTCTATTGAGACGTTTTCTGTCCTTACATTTTTGTGTTACACCATTACAGTTTGACCTTTGTGTTAAAAAAAAACCCATCAAACTTCTGTTGCTAATTTCAGTTTCAAACTTTGGTTGGCTAGTTTTTATGGCCAATATCATTGAAATATATCACAGTCGGGTAGCTGTGTTATTTTTCATAATCAGCATTCTGTAAATAGACTATAAACTTCAGACATTTATTCCTCCAGTTGTCTTGGAGTCCAGATGGAACAAAACTGCTCTCTGCTTCCGGGGATAAGAGCTGTAAAGTGTGGGATGCTTCAACATTACAAGTGATATCGTAAGTATTTTCATTATCCTTCCCCTAGAAATTACCAATTTGTGTACCAAGTCATGACTTGCTTAACTTTAAGAGGGACTGTCAGTCCCATAGAGCTAATGCAATAGTTTTGAAATCACAACTCTTGCAAAAGAATTGCTTTGCCATGTTATGTTAGCCCTTTTTCCCCTGGTATGGTAATCAACATAACATCGAAATGAAACAAATTTGGAACGAAAATGTTATCTAGTTTAATTACATATTTTTGAAGTTTTAAAATGCCAAAAATATACCGCAGATGGCGACACTATTTTAAAACTTTATCAATTAATAATTAAATAACAGGATGTTATTTTATTTCCAATTTTGTTTTAAATCGATGTTATGATGATTCCCATACCTGGTAAAAATGGGATAACATAGCAAAGCAATTCTTTTGCAAAAGTTGTGATTTCAAAACTAATGCATTAGCTAATGGGACTGACAGTCCCTCTTAAAGCCACAGGCACAATTTGTGATGTCATTCTATCCGTCCAGTTCAGATGATTATGGGCTGTTCCGAAGAAAAGTATGAAACCTATTCACACATAGTTGACTATACTTTTCTGGTTTTGGACTTCTCTTTCGGAAAATCTGGCTTCCCTGAACCGAAAGGATAGTGTGTTGTCACAGAGAGCTTCTCTCGCCTTATTAGTTGAGTCAGCCGTGACCAAGTTGCCAATAGAGAATCTGGGGAGTTGTATATTTGATCATATGTCCATAAATGAGTACCAAGCTTGCTTCGGAAGTCAACTAAGTAATTCATGCTTGAATGAACCACTTGGTATTGACAGTCATTAACACTTTAACCTCCTGAGATTCGAGCAAAGTCTTAACTCGTATATTCTTTATATTATAGATAAATTTTCAAAAGAAATGGATGTTAGAATGTATGGTCTGTGAGGAATTAGTAAAATTAAGAGGGATTGTCAGTCTCGTAGAGCTAATGCATTAGTTTTGGAATCACTACTTCCGCAGAAGTATTGCTTTGCCATGTTAGCCCTTTTTCCTTAGGTATTGGAATCAACATAACATCGAAATGAAACAAATTTGAAACGAAAATGTTTTCTAGTTATTTAATTATATATTTTTGAAGTCGTAAAATGCCCCAAAATGTACAGCATATAATGACACTATTTTAAAACTTTATCAATTAATAATTAAATAACCGGATGTTATTTTCTTTTCAATTTTGTCTTAAATTGATGTTATGATGATTCCCTTACCTGGTGAAAATGGGACAACATGTCAAACAAATACTTCTGCGGAAGTTGTGATTTCAAAACTAAGGCATTAGCTCTATGGGACTGACAGTCCCTCTTAAACATTTACATTTTGCTGGGGGCACATCCATTTTAATGGATGTTGGGGTCATAAGCACTAAAAACACCCAGACTTACAAACATGGGAAATTGTTTGAAAATGACTTTTCTGTTTTTTTTACTTTTTGTGTGGAATTGTAGAATAATTCTGTGGTATGAAAGTGTTAATGTTGGTAATGTGTTTTAACGTTCCCCAAATTGCAAGCAAAATCTAAACTTCCTCAGTGGTTTTCATTTGTGTAAATTTTTCAGACTATAGCTTTCAAGAAAGATATCTGAAATCAAGATAGTATTATTGATATTTTATTATATTTCAGACTCTAATAATTGTCATTAATTAAAATGTGCACATTTTGAAATAACAAAAAATTAGATATTTTACATAAACTTCAATAACTTATCAATATTTTAAAACTTTCCAGCTATATATTTTTTTTATTCTGATAGTGACAACTAACAAATCCTAATAAATTTGATAAAATCATCGTTATTCCTGATGTATACAGTTCCAAATCAAAATCATTAAAGACTCAGTTTTCCATAGATTTTGCACATATTTTATGTAAATCTACAAAAATGTACGTTTTTTTTCAATATTTACTTTTCCCCTGCAATATTATAGTGAGTTCAAACTTGGGCAAGATATCATGGACCAACAAGTGAGCTGCCTGTGGCAAGGGGACCACTTGCTTTCCGTCAACTTAGCTGGATTCATCAACTACCTAGACGTCAACAATCCTTCAAAGCCTCTAAGAATCATTAAGGTATGTGTGCAAATCCACTTTCCTTTTACCATGCTGTGGTTCAAAATAACGAGACATTGTTCTAGGATATTTCTGTCTGAATAGGTAATAAAACCAACTAAGTGCAGTTAATAGTAAATCCTTAATTCAGCGAAGCTAACCTTTTTTTATTAAAATTTGATTATACCTATCCAAATATTCATACATATGGCTTTGTATTACAGCAGTAGGATTTAAAATAAAGGTATACTTTAACTATTGGACTATATTTTGCAAAGCAATATGGTATTAAAAATATAGTATATTTTTCCCCTCTTGCATTTTGAAATTATATTTCTTTGATTTCTAATTGTATTTTCTTGTTGTGTTCCAGGGCCATAACAAATCAATTACGGCACTGGCTATTTCTCCTAACAAAAATACAATTTATACTGCTAGCCATGATTCTGCAATCAATATCCTTTTTTTATGTAATGATTTTTAATAATATACAGAAGGGATTATTAATTAATATTTATTAATCTGTAATATGAACTTTACTTTTTAAATAATTCTGATAAGTATGAAAAAATCTGATATTTTACTATATTTTCGATGATTGTTCCAGTAAATATTGAGAACTATTGTTACTTGACACTGTTCTTAACGTTTGTAAAAACCATAACTATTTTTAAAAAGAAATATGCTTTAAAAAAGTAAAGCAAAAACTACTTTTTAAAAATTACTTTCAGTTTAACTGTATTATTGGACCAATTAACAAGTTGGATTATAATTTTTCCTCTACGATACAATTTGCAGCATTTCATGTGCTGCAATTTTTAGTATTGATTTTTTTATAAAAATTCTATATTTCAAGGTCTCTCAATGAGATGGTACCAATTGAGCTTTTCCCCAATAAATTTTTATAAATGTCTTAGAGAATTATTTTTTAAAAATAAGTAGGAACCAATTCCAAAGCTAATCGTTTAATTATCTTTTGCTGCACTTGTCTTTTTAGCTTCCACACTATGTTTATAACATAAAAAGTGTCGGGTATTATAATCCTTCAGTCCGTCTCTCTGTCCGTCACCCACTTTCATAGCCCGAACTACAAATGCTACGGACAAGTGCGATACGTCAAAAAATTCAGCGCATCGAAATTAGAATACATTCAAAATTTCAGAGAAGAATTCGAATTTGAAGTGCTTCAATTATTTAAAAAACTGCAAAATTGAATGCTCATTTAAAAAGCATAGGAAGCCCTTTTTATTAGAATTAAATCACCATTGCCATTCGCAATAATCGCTCGAGAAACCTTAATTCTTTTAGACAATAAATTAAAATAGATTTATTTTTGCGACGTCGATTCGTTTGAAATGACATCAAATATATTTCACTACGAGATTATTTGTATGTTGATATGAAATGTTTTCATTCTATTTAAAAGCGAGAAATATTACCTATTTTTTCTTTGAAATATAAATTAATTTTTGCAAACGATAAGTAATAATTATTCAATTTTCGATATAAACTAAAAGAAACTAGCCAAATTTAGCATGTAAATGTTTAATATAGAATATTAATGCTGTGTTTGTCGACTTTTTACCTGTTAAACACAACCTGCTGTGTGGAAGCGTGTTAAGTGACAGATTCTGTTACAAACCTACTTGAAGAGTACAGGGGAAAAACCGCTTAATTTCCGTTGAAAACTTTCCTCTCAGGCCTCTTTGGCGATGAAAGCGAGTCATTGCCTAAACTGGTGTGAGAAAATCGGTTACTCACTTTGTTTTTCTCTCGCGGCAGCCCTGATTTACGCCAGAGATCAGCGGACACGAGTCACACGTTTGTACCGCGAAAGAACCGAAAGGAAAACCGGTTTTCTGTCGCCAATGTACGCCAAGCAGATACAATTACGGTACTACTCCTAATAAAGAAAACGGTTCTTCGCCTGTACTCTTCACTTGTTATACATTGAAAGTTTTGCACTTAACATTGCCACTGCATTGGGACTCGGAGTCTTACAACCACAACAGAGTTCAAGGTGTGGGCCACAGCAATCAAGTACAAAGCATGGCCGCCAATGACAGTGCAGTGTTCACTTGCAGTTTTGACGATTCCATGAAGTTTGTCAATGCTTCCAGCTACCAGTATCAGTAAGTATACAAATATCCAGGTGTTGGAAAGTTGCTTTTAAAAAGTAACTCTGTTACAGTCACTCAATCTGAAAAGTAACTAGTTACTTTTAGAAATTTCTAGTTATCAGAAAAATTTCAAGTTAGCCATATTACCTTTTTTTAAAGAGAACCAAGATTAAAGATATAGTGACAATGTTAGGAGAAAGTTTAAACGTTGTTAAAAACGGAAATTTTATTTTATTTAGTCAAGTTTAAGCTGAACTGCTGGAAATATCGGTGAAGAGTGGCGCGAGGAGTAACAGAAAAGTAACAAAAATTTACGTTACTCTAAAAGTAACCTAGTTACTTTCTGAAAAGTCTAATGGTGTTACCTAAAAAAGTAACTGATACAAGTAACGCGTTCCTGTAAATTATTTCCTGACGTTTGGTTATTTTATTAACCCATCAACAACAATTTTGTGAATGCCATTAACACCTTCATTTCCAAATAAGAAAGTTTAGTTAACTTTAAGTTTTTAAATTAATTTTTTTTGTAAGTTAATTTGTCCTACATAGATTATTCCGGGCAATGGTTTTCATTTGTCTTATATTTTGTTTATTTAAAGTTAAGCAGAAAGCTCATTTTTATGTGGTAAATTTTCTTGCCTATCGTCGTTAATGGGTTAACTACTTAGGAGCTTAAGCAGCTCTTTGTTTTTGATTTAATAACTTTTGTGCCCGATTTCTGCTTATATGCCTTTAAACTTGCAGCATTTTAAAATACCAAATACTGTGTTCTTTTATTTTGTATTCAAGTAGCATCAACTAACTTTCAAATCAAACTTCCTATCTTTGGTTCCCTATAAAAAAAAGTAAACATCTTATACATCTAATTATACAAATTTATATGTAAATATTTTTAAAAAGCCATATGCAGGAATGGGAATTCTGCACCAGACAATGCCAAAATGTGTATCTGTCGCTAATTATAATTTAATAATTATTAATTTGTATCCTGTTGAAACTACAATTTCTCTGTTTTCCTCTCCAAAAGTTAAATATTGCTGCTCTAAAAATTCCCCCAAATTGGAGCTAGCTTGGTACACCTAGCAATACGGTGTTCCTTCCTTCAACAGATTGTTTAAGTTATTAAATGCAGCAATTTTAGTGTTCCTTATGCAACTTCAGTGAGATGTTAATAAACCCCCACCAAACTAATCTGTATCTTTCCCCCTCTCAGACCTGAATCTGTCAAGTTTGACTCCCAGCCGCGGCATGTGTGCCTGTGTCCCCATGGTGTAGGGGATGGCCAGGAGACAGTTCTCGTGGCCTGTGTGAAGGAAGTGTGTGTGGTACAGGGGAGCAAGAAACTGAGCTCCTTTCCCATCGACTATGAGGGGACCAGTGTGGCTGCACACCCAACAGAGAATGATGTGGCTGTAGGGGGAGCAGAGGTATGGAAATTGTGTTTTTATAATCTGTATGATTACAACACAAACCAGTTTTTCCACTACCCCCTCGTTTGGTTTGCCAAGAAACAGCGTGAGAGCGCTCTTTTAATTTTCGTCCCACCCTACTTGGGTTTGTAGATCCATTGCGATTAACCTCTCAGCAGGTGGGTTTAGGGTGGACTTTTTGAGGGTGTGCAAGTGTGCAATTTCCTGGACTTGATTTAGTTCATCTAGATCGTGGAGAATAAGCAACAACAACAGGGCAGTTCCTGAAACAAGATAGATTTTGGACAGCGACGCTCACAACGTTTCTTGGAAATCCACAAGAGGTGGTGGGGGAAGCCAAGCTGGCATTGTAATCGTACAGACTATAGTTACCAGCATATGGGGTAACTTTGGCCCTGGAGGGGTTACACTGGCCGAGACTTCAAGTTAATAACTTCTCTTAAATACTCATACTTGCCTTTTTCAATGAGTGGCAAGGTACTGTTTTGACCTATGAGTTAAAAAAAATATGTTTCCCAAGAAAAGTGAGATTGGTTTTTCATTTTCGTCCCACCCGTTTGGGTTGTAATACATTGCGATTAATCTCATATGGTGGGGTTGAGCAGGAGAGCTTTTTGTATGTGTGTTCTTGGAGTTGATGTTCAGTTATGCACATCAGAGATGATAGGCTAGCGGGGCAACAGGAAAGTGTTGCGTTAAATGTTAAAAAAATGTTAAGTTTTGGTGGTTGTTTGTGTAAGGTTAAATTAGTGGCTTTTTTTTCAAAAAGGTGTAAGTTGTCTTAAACATGGGGAAAATATAAGTTGTAGATTTTGATAAATTTTTGTGAATATTACTCTTTATTGAAAACATTAAAATGATCTTTTATGAAACGTAAATGATCTTAAAATTTGTATTAGTGGTTTATTTCTGTATTTGATTGCAGAGGATACTATTTATTTCCTGGTTGTTTTATTGTATTAAATATGCTATTGTTTGATATCTGGGGGAGAAGGGGTTAGCAATATGGAATGTTGCGATTTCTGGTCTTAAAAATCATTACCTTAATCCCTTCACAATTATACAAAAAGATTTGACTACACTGACAAACAGCAATGTGGTCAAACTCTCTATGGAACAAACATAGTATTTGAAAGAGGTTAGGTTTTACTGATCTGATATTAATTTTCTTATCCCACAAAATTATTTTCTTTCTCTTAGGATATGAAAGTTCACATTTATCTCTTGAATGGCAATAATTTGATCCCTAAAACAACACTGGAGCATCGTGGGGCCATTACAGACCTAGCGTACTCTCCAAATGGAGCTTACCTAGCTGCTTCTGACGCAAACAGGAAGGTCATTTTGTACAATGCACTCACTTATGAAGTAAGTAGGGTTTTTTTTTCCAAAAACTCATTTATTCACAGTTCATTTATTAAAGAATGGGTTAATTTTATATAAATTTTAAAGTTTACAAAGAAATGTTTTTACCCAACGGGGCTGCTTTATTGGTGCCTAAGCTTTTGCTGACTAGGCATATTCCCCAGAACTTCAAGCCATTTTTTGTTGTGGCATATGGTTTGTGAGATCTTGAAAAGTACTAGCAATTCCCTTGATTAAAAAAATATTTATTGAAGAAAACTGAATTTCTTCAATTTTTATGTATTATATCTATGAAGTTTCTGATTGTGTGTATGCTACAAATAAAACTAATAAAAGTGGAAGAAAGTAAAGAAAAACAATTTTTCTGAAAATATTTAAATAGATTACATCAATTAAAAAAGTTTTATGTTTTAAAATATATTTGTTCAGAAATAGGTTACTATTTTGGAAATTTAGGTTCCTAAAGGTCCTTATTTCTCACAAAAAAAAGAAACGTTTTAACTGAGTAGAATAAATTTTTAAAAAAATTAAACCAATGTAAAGTAATAATGCTAGATAGTCCAATTTTGGAGTTACTTCCCGTAGCCTTCAAAGTCGATTGGCGTATGGACATATTGTCAGGCAATTAAGACTTTTTTACAAATGGAAGACTCATATATAATATCCTATTTATGAATTAGCTGTTGTATTTACGAATTGGTTTTGTTGCTTAAAGAAAAAGTGTCATTAAATGAAGAGCTTAGTGGAAGAACATGCTAAGTGACAAAAAGGTGAAAATGAGCTTTAAAGTTTTTCGTTTGCACTCAGATCTGTTGAAAACGGAACTTGTGAAGCGTGAAAAATATACTTAAGTTAAATTTTATTAAAAAGGGGGAACTTGTTATCGTTAACGAAGTCGGTAATATGTTCATTGACACAAAAATCTCAATTTTTTCGAAAATGTCACTTAGCATGTTCTTCCACTAAGCTCTTCAAATGTGATTCCTCTGTGTTTAGCTGACTCACACCCAAGACTGGTGCTTCCACACGGCCAAGGTGAACTGCTTGGCCTGGGCCCCTAATTCACTGTTCCTGGCTTCCGGCAGTTTGGACACGAACATTATTGTGTGGTCGGTGGAGAAACCAAACAAGCACCTCATCATGAAAAGTAAGTGAAAATTTGGAATAGAACGTTCTTGTTTAAAACAAAGTATTTCCTACAAAAATATTGTAAATTGATCAATTTTAGGGATTAAATATTGTTTACATAACAGTTTCGCTAATTCTCGATTTAGTCGTGAGTCTTCCAGTTTTCAGCTTTAGTCCCGACTACCTGTATTTACTATGCATTTCTACCAATAGTTTAGATACTGTATAAGGATTTTTTTTTAATTATAATTTTATAGGGTTTCCACTTGCCTTGAAAACTATCTAAATTTAAAAATGTATTCAGGGCCCTGAAAAGTATCTCATTTTTCTATAAAACTACTAAAACCCCCAAAATTCCCAAGTTCAACTTTTTTTTTATTGTATTCAATAAAAAAAACTGGACAAAATGGCTTTTCTAATCTTAGTAGTCTACATGCAAGATTTGAAAAACAATCATAAATCAGGATTTTCGCTAACAGTAAACGACTTTTAATTATCACTCAATAAAATAATCCATTAAAAGGTAATTATATACCCATAAGACTAATTCCAATAACTTTGAGACCTAAAAAGTTCTATGGCAGCTACCACCACTTACACATGCACAATGTACTCAAATTTTACGACGTCCAACAAGCACTGGGAAGTGGGAACACAGGTACCAAATTTGAAGTCTGTAGCTCTTTTAGTTGAAGCTGTAGAGTGGTTTCAGACAGACCGAACTATGTTGTGTTCAAAATCCCTCTTTTAGAATAAGCACCCTCCAAAATGTGTAGGAAACACAAAATCTTCTTTTTGGATTTTTGACCCCATTGGAATTCTTTCATTACCTTAGATTTAAGCTATTCCATAAAAATGTCAACTTCGATAAAATAAAATAAATTGTAATTTTTTTGTAATTTTTACAAATTAAGTTTAAAAATATATTCTGTGGCGGCTCGTGGGAGAATCCAACCACTTTGCAGTAGTTGAATACCGTCCTACACAGGACAGTTTAGACTGTAAGGTAGCACGTACTGCTGTCGCAACGCGGGTCTTCGACGTTCTGGACGTTCACTCTAAGTGTAGGTGGTGAAGTCGGGTAAATGAAAGTGCACTACTACTAGAGTCAATACAGAACTTCAATTTTAACACTTTGATTTATTCAGTAAAAGGTCTCGCACATGCTTTTTCCAATTTGATCAGGAATACTCAATAATCACATCCAATTTCGCCCGACAAAGAACAATCAGCAAGCTCACATGTCAATCGCGTTCCTTACACGTTACCACTCCCGAAAGGCTAAAATCAACTCTGTTTTTTTTTGTTCCAAACAAGGGTTACTTATTAACAGACCCACGGAAGGACAACGCATGAGGACGGCAACGTCACATATTCCAAGTTTTCAAATTATGGTTTAAGAAAGCAGGACGATAAAGGGCATGTAATCAAATTTCATGAAAAAGATCGATGTCTAGTGGGCAAAAAAGATTTGTTGGCTCTGCAAATTCAGACAGCATTTCAACTAGTTGGAAATCGACCTCGATGAGTGTTTGAAAAACCTTTTACATGTGAATAAATGTATATAATGTAATATTTGATATCTTATAAGTATTCTAGATAATAAAAAAATATTAAATTTATTACTTTACACACTTTTGATTTAATATATGTTTATGAAACTTTTAGTCATTCTGTCACGTTAAATGACAGTTAATAACTTATACCATGTTACAGGTAGGTTGCTCTAAATTATAATTTTACATAGCTTATATATCATATTTAAGATATGCATTAGTTTAAAAATTTAATGTATTGTTAATTCACAGAAATTTCCATTTTTAAGTACCAGGATGCAGTCGTGGTTGCAAAAATGTCATTCCGTCACACAAAAAGAAGTTAGTCAAAAATTAAATAATAAAATACTTTTTAAAAAAAATTGAACTTTTTTTATTACCTTTTAATCATTAACGGTATTATATAAACTGAAAAACCAGTTTTCCTTTGAAAATAGCTTCGTGGTAATTGTTTTACTTCAATTCTACAATTCAAAATGTCATTCCGTCACACATGGAATTGCCCATTTCATATAAGGTAATTGAAAGTAAAAATATGTAATAATTGTGGTGTAGTTAATATACTTCTGTGGTACTTATTTGTATTTCATTTTTTTCCAGAGGCCCACCCTCAGAGCCAGATAACTCGAATCGGATGGCTGAGTGATACTTGCATCGTGTCCACTGGCCAGGACAGCAACATTAAAATATGGGACATTGTTTTCTAAAATTTTTCTTCAAAATCAAAATTTTCTATCCCGTTTCGGTGTGTGATTGTTCAGAGAGCACTTTTCTAAAATTATATTATTTACCTACTGTGAAATTCTATTGTATTATCTTTTTTAAAAATCGGATTCAACTTCCAGATAAATGCCAAACTGAAATTCGGATGGTTAGAACTGTATGTGACATTTACTTTTTAGCAACTTGGTTTGGTAAAACATACAATTCTTCAATGTATTGTTTTCTTTAGAAGGTCAATGATATGCCTTTATGTTCTTTTTAGAAATGAATAATTTTATATTATATGAATTTTGAATACATAAAAATATGCTTACTTCTTTAATGTTTTCCCCCACTTTATACTTCCAATTGCTATTTCCATTTTAAGCAAGTGGCTGATAAAGTTAAATAAACAAGTTAATGAGACCTTTGCTTTATTTGTTTTTTTTTACTCAAATGTTATTACTTTCCTTTTTTTTTTTTTAAATTGTACCTCAAGTCCTTAATCCTATGTTATAACATTGGGCATTAGCCTTTTTCTACCTAGGGAACAGAACTATTCCAATTTCTTTTTATATTTTCATTTATCAGCTATGTGAATTCTAGTGAGTGTTTTTATTTCTGTTTTTACAGGGTTTAACATCTTTATATCTTATATACTTTACACTGGTACATTTGTGATGAACTTTTTACTCAGCATATAGTATTTATCTGTTTAATTTGGCAAAATGCTGTAGTCCAATTTTTCTAGATTTTTATACTTAAGTGTTTAATTTTAAACTGTTGTAATTGTTGCTACTGATTTCACTATAGTTTATTTTTTGTGTACGGTTAATTTATTTACTTAATACTGTGAATTTGTTTTATCTACAATTCTAAACTAAATGTATCTGAGATATTATGAGGAAATAATTTATATGTGTTCTTTGTTTAGTGAAACTCGGCAAATATGGGAAATCTAAACAACAAAAGTAAAACTATGCAATATTTATGATTATAAAATAAGTCATTGTTAAATTATGTTTTATATTCCTGTGTCTTTATTGAAGTTGTAGCATGTGTATAAGCAATGCAAAGACGGATTTAGTGTCATTAATGCTTTTTTATTTTAAAAAAAAGTGGAATTTGTTGTTAAATTGAAACAAGATATCAAGCTTTATATTTTCTATATACTGCTTTATTTTATAATGGTTGTAAGATATAAAAAAAAATCTTTAATCATTAGTATATGTTATAAAACTTTTCTTGGTATTTTGATATAAATATTTAGTCACTGTCCTATTTTTGTATTTGTGAAAGTATCTTGGTTAAACTTGTTTATTAAAAATTCCTACAAATCAGTGAGTAATAAATGTTTTTCTAATTTTCACATTTTAGTGTCATTCGTTGTCATTTATGGATTTAGTACTATCAGAGATATTTTAAGCAATATCAGAGACAGTAATATCAGACTAAATTATGTACCAATGCCAGAATTTAATAATTAGGGGAGTTTAATTAATAATTAGGGGAGCACTTTGCGTACTTTTGTTAACCCTTTCAGTTCTAACTTATTTTTTATTCTAAAAATCTAAAATTTGTGAAATAGATTCATTATGCATACAGAATGAAATGGTAAAAAACAGGGGGGATCTTAGATTTTTTAAATAAAATTTAAGGGGGAAAAATGGAATCATAAATTTTGAATAAAGTATAACAATTTTCTCAAAACTTGATTTGTTAAAAAAAAGTTAAAATCAATTTTGAAACATCTAAGAATGCAAGCGTGAAGAATTTCGAGTCAATTTGTTTCATAAAATTTTTTGGGAGTGAATTGTATTTTACCATGTTTTTCATGTAATTAAAACAAACATTTTTTAATTCTTCAAAAGACATGATTCTTCCATCTAACGATAAATAAGTGCGAGCTCAACTTAGTGAGAAAAAAGAAATGCAAGTCGATGATTCCAAATGGAATCATTGGGGTTGAAAGGGTTTAAACCATGCGTTCCCCTAATTTTTTTTAGCAGTGTATATAAGGAACTCATCACCCCAATGAAGAAGCAAAGAAATCGGAGCGAATTTAAGAAACATAATATAATTCCATGATTGCGTTAAAGCTTCAAATCACATGAAATATATTAGCATACAACAATAAAAATCGAAACTATCTGTTCATGCTACTTTTAATCTTGTGATTTACCCCAACAGTTATCCCCCTGACGAAACAGCATATACAGAGTGTTTTAATTGTCATTTCATGTTTGCATTGTGTAAGGAATTTATTGCGCAAAAAGATTGTTTCAAATGCAGCATATAAAACAACCCTTTGCAAATGAAATTTTATATTCCAGCCTAATATATTATTTTTTAAAAAATAATACACCAATACCCTAATAAATTATTGAACTTAGAATGCTAAAAACTAAACTCACAATATATAATATATTTAATTATAGTATAAAAAATAATATTATAAATTTTTTTCTCTTACATAATTGAAGAAAGTAAAACTAACAATTTTTTAGAACTTTAGATGTTTGCAATGAACTTGCCAAAAAAACATAAAGCATACATATATTGTATTTATCATGATATTCCATTATTACAAAAAAAAAACCTTCATACAAAAAAAAATATAAGAAAATACATAATTGTAAGACAGTTTAACATTTTATGAATAGTAATGATTTTTTAACCTTAGAATTGCAAGCATTAATATCTTATTAGAATTATGTAAAACTTATTAAATATTATAAATATAGAATTTTTAAGTGTTCAGTGGCTATGTAAGAAGTTCGTAAGCATTTTAAATTTACAGCACCCTTATTAAAACAAATTTTATTTGACACTTTACAATTTAATATAATACACCATTAAAAAATTAATACCGAAATGCTTAGAATAATCATGGTAGATTCCAACACAGAAGTAAGTATAATCGAAAATTATTTTAAATTAAATAGTAAAACTACTGGTATGGAGGAGTGACAAAAATCCATGGACCAATTCGACTATGGTTTCGCAGTTGTAGACTTTGGATTTTAGTGTTAACTCGGAAATTGAGACTTCTTGTTCCTACCAAACAAAAAGTGCTTTAAAAAAATATGTTCATTTATATTCATTTTAATAAAAGACTTCAGAACAGGCGGAGAATTCTGATTTTTGAATTTTGAGGAAGTTTGCCGATTTGAAATCAATATTGATGAAGATTTCTCATGCTAGGATTTCCGTAGATTTCTGATACTTTTTTTTGCACAACTAGTGTTGCTACAATCGTCAATTTGACGATGTTCTACTGTATTTTGTTGCATAAATAATGTCCTGAATTTTTCTTAAATTCTTGTCTTGAAATTTTGTGTTGTCCCACTACGACCCCTGACAGCTAAAAATGGCCTAGTTAGTGATATTGTTGAATGATGACTCACGGCTGATCTGTTAACAGAGAGGAGTTCCAGATAAAGGGGATTGTGTAGCTCTTGTGTGACTGTACTTAAAAACTAACCCTAAACAGATAAAGGAGACGAATAATTGAGGTTCTACTGTAAAAAGGGGGAAACTTATCTTTAAAGGAACTAATAATTTGTTCCCGACACAAACATCTCATTTAATAAAAAATGTCACAAAGCACGTTCTTCCACTTCAATTGTTTCTTGCGTTACTCATTCTAGGTAATCAGACTTTTTTTGTTTATAATTAACATTTTGAGTGGGTTGCATGACACAAAATTTGCATAAGGGGCCGTCCCCCCCCCCTTCATACATTTTTTTTACTAACTTAACTAAACTTCCAGTGGCAACACACAATTTTAATAGCTTATTAGAAACGTTAAGCACTTTTGAAAGCCTCTAAATGCAAGTTTTTATTACTTTTGGAAGCAGGGCCGGATTTAAAGATTTGCCGCTTGTAGGCTACGATCGATTTGCCGCCCATGTCAATCCCCCCTTCGGGGAAAGATAGCTGGTTAGCTGCAAAATAGGGTGGTATGTGCTGTTTAAAAATATCACAACGAATATGAAAGAGGGAAATTAGGTTTTTTTGTAAATAAAAAATAATTAGAAAATATAGAAATAGAAAATCAGATATTTTTATTTCCTAATAAGTGATCACTTGTAACTCATTTACCATGGTCTAATAAATAAAGTATAACTGATGTGGTTGGACAACCAGCGACGACACTCGTATTGCTCTCAAATGTGTACTGCACTTAAAAACTAGCTCTTATTCGACGATATGCACTTCTGTTCAACACAATTACTTAACAGTGAACAATGTGATCCACATTCAAAGCTTATTAAAATAATACTAAAATAAATTACAATTTAATTACAGGGACTCCTACTTTTACTGATCTATATATATGTTTACGGTTTACGCATTAATGTAAATTATTTGTTTTCTTTCGTAAAAATATTAGTATCTTTATGATAATTTTTTCATGCCGAATGCCGCTTTAATTTGGCCGCAAAATTTGCCGCCCCCCAAAAATTCACCGCTCTAGGCTACAGCCTACTTAGCCTATTTAGAAATCCGGTCCTGTTTGGAAGCATATTTGATTGAGTGTTATTCAATCGAATCACTTGATGTCTTTTGGGGGGAATTTCTCCAAAATGATGAATTTTGCCCGAAATCGTCACTGGTGGTAACTTTTTTTCAAACCATCAGTTTAGCTCATTGGGGTTATTTTTTGACTAAAATTTACGTTGTCTGAACTCACATTATTTCCATGTTGAATAATTTCCAGGGAACTTTCACTGTGAAAAATTCCTTTTTCTCATTCTCTAGTCCAACCCGTAAAAAGCATTTTCGGCTTTCCTCCCTCCAGAACTCTCAGTTTGGATTTGTTGTTAAGTAAATCGAAAACCTCAAGAATTAAAGCTCAATTTAAGACGTTACTCTTTATACCTATAATTTATAAAATTTCTTCTGCTATAGTAAGAATCTAAATAAAGAACAAAGAAAATTTTTGTAAAATTACCAAACATGTTAAACTGGTGAGGCAAAAGAAAGTCTTATCTAGCTGCATAGGTACGTTATACTTTTTCAGAACCAATTTCATAAAAAGTAATGATGAATACAACATATTGTATTCTTCAGAAATTTCAACTGAATTAAAAATCTTGTTTAAAAAAATTACACGTAATAACTTAAATATACAAAACTTGTTTCGAATAATAGTGTCTAGTTTAAAACATATCTTAAAAATCAACATACTGGTGACTTTTTACAGCGGTAAAATTTGTATGATTGTGAATCTACCAAATTAGATAAATTAGAGATCGAAAAAATAATGCATTATACTTAAAACCCATTAGTTGTAAAATTATCCAATATTTGTTCCCATTTTTAGGGGTTTACCTATGAAAAGCTGAGTGAAGAACGTGCTAAGTGAATTTTTGAAAAATTGAGATTTTTGTGTTAATGATTATGTTACCTCCTTTAAACATAAAAAAAGCTTTCAATTTTTTTAAAAAAAACATTCGATTTCGTAGATTTTTCGTGAACGAAGTTGGTAGTCTTTTCGTCACTTTTTCATGGAGAACGTGCCCAGGACCCTTAACAGTGCTTCCCCCCGAAATCGTCCCGATACAGACGATCGTTAGTGGAAAAAATGCTAAGTGACAAAGTTGAAAAAAATTGTCAGACTTTCGCTTTATTTATGTCGCTTTAAATCCAAAACTTGGGTTTTTTTTTTGTATTTTAATCAAAAAAAATTTTAAAATGTCATTAATTTTTTTCAAATTAATTTTTAATTATTAAAATATAACCATGAATTATAATTCATATACGTTATAACCGGCTTGAGTGCATTTGGAAAATAGTAGAAATGCGTTTTATTTTAGATTCAATGGGGAGTAAAAGTTTTAATGTTTTTAAAAAATTTAACGTTTGCTTTTAAAGTCTTGTTTTTTTTTTCTTTAATAAACATATCTATTTAGCATTGAACAATTTATCATTAAAAGAAAGTTGCACCTGCCCTTTGGGACATCGCATGTTCGCGTTAAAACAACATTAAAACCCCGAATTCAATCAATCATTGGTTTTAAAAAAAATGAATAGGGTGCAAAAACGTTTTAAAGCAATTTTCGGTTTGATCCTAAAGCTGACGATCGCATTTTTGCAATGTCCTAAACCCCAAAAAATTATTAAAAGGATTAAAAAATAAGGGAAAGCGGAATTTTGGCTTGAAAGTGCGAATAGCACTTTATAGGGGTAAGTACAAAATTTAATCAAGATATTGCTTTGTTATGTAAAACTAGTTAATTGTTATAAAAACTCAATATAACGTTTTATACTCTTCCCCTTTATATTTATAAATTCTTATATTTATTAAAATATAGATGAATTTTAAAAAAGGCTTTGGCATCACGGATTGTAAAAAAAAAATTGTTTAAACGTCATGCTAAGCTGTTGTAGAAATGGGTGTAAATTAAAAAGCTTTCTTAAAATTGATTAAATCCTTAATTGAAAAGGGGAAATAAAAAAAATAATAACCTTAAATAATTTTAACCTTAGATTTATATTTTGCCAGACAATTTTTATTTTTACTTTTTTTATATCAATGTTTGTTTTTACATCAATTATTCCTATCCTAAATTGTTAAAAAATTTTTTTTGCGAAAAAATTACATTCTTACATTATTAAACTTTTTTTATAAATCTTTTAAATTTAATATTTTTTTTTATTCACTTGCATTTGTGTTTCTTTATATCTTTTTGTAACTTTTTACTAATTTTATATTTGTCTTTTTTTTCTTCAAATAATTGTTTATAATTTTTAGTGAAAAATGGTATTTTTTAAAAAAATTTTTAATTAAAAAACTTACTATTTAACAGCCCGCGCTAAACTAACCGCTTCAAGCAGCTGCTAATTGCGCTGCCAATTTTTCTCGAAATTTATTATGACTTCAACAGAAATTTTTGGAACCCAGTACTAAATTTGAAGTCTGTAGCCTTTTAGTTCGAAATGTAAAGAGTTTCAGACAAACAGACGAATCAATGAAAAAAAAAAAAAGTTTTTTGTAATCAGCACCCCCAAAACGTGTAGAAAGCACAAAATCTTTATTTTGGATTTTTGGGCCTCCATTGCAATAGTTTCATTACCTTATTCTATTAAAAATATTGAAAGTAAAACTTTAAAAATCACGGAAGAAAGGAAGCTAGGGGGGGGGGGTGGGGGGGGGGGGGGGGGGGGGAGACGGAAGAAAGGACAGAAAAAAAAACGGCAGGCGTTTCCGGAAAAACTAACATTGTAGTCTTCTAATTTTTTAAATTTCGAACCAAAGCAGAATTTTCAAAAAAAACAGTTTAATCAAAATAAAGGGATACGGAAAGGACGGACAAAATGAGGACGTAAGGCAAAATAAAAAGTAAAAAAAAACTGGAACCTATCTTCCAAACAAAAAAAAGAATTTTGAAAATCGGAATGTTTAGTATAGGAAAATGAAACTCGTATGTAAACACAAAATACCTAAAAAATGCACTTAGCACGTTTTCCACAAACGAATGAAAAAAATTTAAGCCTTCGGAGGGAGAACGTGCCAAGTGCAGGAGGCCCTGCGCGTTTTGTAAAGGGGGTGTTATTTCGTAAAGTTTCGGCCCAAGCCAAAAACACAAGCATTTTGAAGAACCAAACAAAATATCCTTTCAAAAAAACTGTTTATTTTTTTGATGACAGAAAAGTTGCAAACTAAAAACTTTGAAGCTCATTATCCGTTTTCCCCCTTTTGCAAATTAGCCGTTCTTCCACTTAAGCTTTCATATGTTGTCCATGATGCCTATACCGCTACAGTTATGTATGAAGCCTTAAATTTTCAGTAAATTTCAATTTTTTACCCATTATTTTGTGTGTGTTTTACTAGACAAATAATAAACAAAATACTTCAGTTTGACAACCGGATCTGAATTAATCTTTTTCATCTTTTTCAGTTTTTTTAAGCTCTAGAGATTTAACAGGGAAAAATTTCTCTTTTACTTTGTAGGAGGGGAAAGAAAAGTGACAACAAAATTTCACACGGGGGACCTAAAAAAAATAAATCTCGTTCATGTCGCCATCTATAGTAAACTAATTGATTTACAAACTTGCCCCTAAAATTGTGTCACATTTTGCACGACAGAAAATCTTTATGGGCTTGTTTCAACACTTTGTCAAAGAAAACAAAACAACCAATGAAATCGCAGTATGGAGAGCGTGACATCATAAGAAATATTCCCATTATGAGTTCCAAAGTGTCGAAATTCAGTTATGGAGGGAAACTTATTCCTATTATTATCAGTTAGAAAAGTATTTCTATCTGCATTTAAAAAAAAAAAATTCAAACAAATCGGATTTTTAACAAACCGTAGACCCACGTACTTAAATTATATAATATTTTGTTGGAAAATAATTATATTAAAATAATTATATTTGAGAAAAAAATATCATGTGGCAATAACACAAAATTTTTTAAGTACGTGGATTTTTCAAAATATTTTGGATGTTGCAAAACAGATGAGGATTTCGAATTCCAAGTTTTTTTAATAGTTTTCTTAAAAGTATTAGTAGTAATATTAAAACTAAATAACGCATTGCTTTAAGTTCCGTTACTTGTAATGGTATTATAGCCGGTTCGAAATTCGTTAAGAGCTTCAATTGAGTGGTTTCGGGATTAAGCTGGTAACTGTTTCACTTCTTTTTGAACTTTTACAAAATGTACTGATATGTGTAAAATTTCTATATTTTAAATTTATGTCATCAAAATAGAACTAAAAATATCGTGATCCAATACAGTGTAAATAATATAAAAATTATACACATTAAGAAAATAATATAATAATATATAATGTGCATAATTTTATATATGTAAATAATATAAAAGTATGCAAATTAAGAATTTGGGACGGATTTCCGGAAGCAAATTTAAATCAACACACAACGTGACACAATAAACTAAATTGGCGACTTTTGGCATGCTTGAATGGTCTGTCAACATATTTTTTTTAACTAAGCTGTCAATAGTGGGCAAATTTGTTATCGAAATATTACTGCTATGATATAATGACCGGTCTGTGTAATGGCGAACTTTAAAATTTAACGTAGGGTTGCTATACCTATCGAGTGGCGTGAAGTATGAAGTGGAATGTTAACCACATTTGGTTGTTTTCGTAGCTTGGCAAATTAATGAAAATCGCCAAATTGACATTATATCATAGCTGTTCTATCTTTCGCTTTTTCGACCAAGTTCGGAAATAAAACGTCAAATATTTTTATGTTTCATGATTTAAAAAATATATATTTTGTGAAAATAAAGAAGCCAAAGAAAAATAATGTCAGGCAAGAATAAAACACTAACTTAAGGTTGCTATACCTATCGAGTTGTATTAAATATATGAGGTGAAATTGTTTATACCACATGTGGGCGATTTCGTTGCTTAGGCAACGTAACGCAAATCGCCAAATCGAGACCGTTTTAATAAGCAACTTTGATTTCAAGTTTATTGACAAGCGTTTTATACATAAGGAAGTCTATAGGTTATTTCTAAAAGATATTAGCAGGTACTTTTTCATTTGATCTTGCTAAATCTTTTAGAAATTAAATTTAAATTTTTTAATAACTTTTGTGTCGTATACAAACTGTAGTGCCGTAAAAACTTCGCCATAGACTTAACATGGGGATTAAAAAAAAAAAGGAAAGTGTTTTACTTCTCCTTAACTCATACAAGTTTTTTCTTCCTTGCACACCATAAAACTATGTTAAAAAAGTATTTTCGCAGAAAATGTCAAGTTACGTGTCAAATTTTGTCAGCCGTTTGTTGAATCTTTTCAAAAAGGAAAGCCGAAAGGATGGACCGGCATGCTCCATACCCTTAAGACGTAAGTTTGAATAAGTAGTGAAATATTTCCTTAGCCATACAAAGATCGTTTTCCAATCATAAGCTTATATTGCTCTTGAATAACTAACTTCTCCTCAGACAATTGTATAAAGCATTTGTCATATCTGTAAACAAGCATTGAAATACCCTCTTTATAAAATGTAGCCGCCAAAGATTTGAAGGGGTTTCTTTGAGCTCCACACGTTACTTTAGAAGCGCTACAATCACAGCCACTATTCTAATCTAAATGGTAAACCTTCGAGTTTCCCTAAACACTTGGTCAACTCGCTGAACAATGCCGTCTGTAGCGACAGAATTGCTTCCTTGGTCCCACATCAGTTCGGCCACCTTTAAATTTTCAACAGCATTCACGAACAACGCCATCACTCATAAAGGTGTCCCCCCATACACTCTATTCATTTCTCGATTATCGCTTCCGTCACACATGAAAGATCTAATTGTCTTAACATTACCATCTCGATCACCCGCCACCCTAAATATTTCGCTAACGTTACCGTAACCGTTGGTTGTGAAACGATTTTTACCCCTCAAGTGCATACTTTCGATATTTGGCAACATACTCTTTAATCTGTTGAATGACTTAAAAATATTGTTGATGTTTGGCAACTTTAGCAATTTGTCATCTATTCAAAACTATATTAATGCTTTAGAATGAAAAAGTGAACTATTTTAAGAAAAAGATTTTATGTTGCATGCAATTAGAAGGATGTAATTTCCCCTAATTTCATGCATTATCGTCAATGTTAAGTATGTGATGATACCAATGTTTTTAAAAATTATATGATTAAGTTCCAGTGAAAAGTGATTTTTTAAATATTTTTCCGGAATGCATGACTATCAAATATATGTTTTCAGTAAAAAAAAATCATACATCAGAGGCTTACTCTATCTCAACAGGTTGTAACAGCATGATTGAAAATCGCAGCATCCAAGAAGCCTTTGTCAATGGCATGCAGCCAGACAGGGGTGTGTGGGAGCTCCCTTCTACCAAATGGACAGGCACCAAAAGTAGGAAATTGCAGAGCTCGGACGACGAAGCGTTTCTCGCGCCAGAGGCCGTCAGGAAGAGCTTTCCCACGAGAGAGTGTACCAGCTGTAAAGGTTGCAATTTTAAATGGTCAGTTAAAATGTGCAGAGTTCGATAAGGTATTTACCCTAAGGCGTAAGGAAGTGCATGAAGCAGTTTAGAGAGGTTACCTCTGCTATAAAGGTTTTAATTTTTTATGTACACTAACAGTGTGTAATGCTGAACTTATTAGTGAAGGAATGTGAAAGTAGTTCCTGCTATAAGTTTATTTTTATGTACCTACATGGTAACTCGATTGAAAGTTCATTATTTATGTACAATATTTAAGATAAATTTATTCATGTATTAAAAGGAAGGAAGAGCAGGTCCAGTAGAAAGAGTACCTCTGCTTTAAAAGTTGTAATTCACTTTATTTATACTAGGGATGCACCGAATATTCGGTTACTATTCGGTATTCGGCCTATTCGGCCACTTTAGCCGAATATTCGGTTTGGCCGAATAGCTTAACTATTCGCCGAATAGTGAAAGTTAGTTATAGTCAGCCGAATAGTGAAATTTAAAAATTTCCAAATTTCTTCAAGTTACCATCTTATCAAACATCGAAAAATTTCCAAACAGGACTTGTTTTCTTTTATAATAGACTAAAATTCTTAAGTTTTAGTTATTTATAATGTTAAATCAAGCTTTACTCAAGTTATATTAAATAAACATGTATCTTTAAGTTAACAGTTACAATGAGTGGGCTTTAAAAAAAACAATTACTATATATATCACAATTGTAATTTTTTCACTAAAAGATTTAAAAAAAAAAATGTAATTGTATAATAATATTGTAAGCCATGGTTTTATTATTTTTTTTCTGATTTTCATTCTACACCGGATCCACCTACTTCTGTTTTCGTTTTCATACTTTCGTTTTCGTGTTGTGATGTTACCAATTTACACTTTCTAAAAGGCTTGTTTTATTAACAAACGAGTACTACTTTATTCTGTGTTGCTTCAATTAAAAATTTAATAGCTATATTGTATTAAAATTATTGTGTGATTGTGTACTTATATGTTTAATTGGAAATTGAATAATAAATACAACTTACTTAGATCCGACAAAAAATAAAAATTGGTTTAGGTGGGCCGAATATTCGGCTTAGGCTTTGGCCAAATATTCGGTATTCGGCCAAATTTGGTATTCGGTGCATCCCTAATTTATACTTAGTAAGATCGTAAATTAGAAAATCAGGTAACGTATTAGTGTTGTGATCCTATGCCAGTCATCCCTGATCCATTTTCCAGGAGACATGAACGACTCTCCACCCTCTCTGGACCTCTGTTCCAAGGTCATCCCGACGACAGAAAGATGTCATAAGACGACCCGAGATGACGATTTCGACGTCTTGAGACGGTCTCGGTCGCTCGACTCTAGGGAAGTGTTCGTGGGCGGAAGGAATACGGAGTGGCACATCAAGTACAACAGTTTGCGCATGCAGAACGAAGGTGAGACGGTTTTTCGATCCAGTGACCTCAGGGTGCACTTTTTATACTATTCCATAACTGCGTGCCACGCGTCGAGGTCATGGTTACTTGTTGAGTAAAATGCATTATATGGAATGGTTCGAAAGGATGTTAGTTGAATGATGTAATTATGTTTCTGGGGAAAACCTGGAAATCCCATAATCTTATAAGGAAGCGATGGAAACTGAAAATGCTAGTAAAAAAAAATGTATACGTGCAGAAGGTAAGTGTATTTTTTTTACTGTGTGGCATATAAATATTTTACCAATAAATTGAATCTTTTTCAGAAACACAAAAGAAGTCTAGTTTACCACTTGAAGGAAGTGAAGGTTCTACGAGGCACCGAAAATCCATTTATTCTACAGTGTATGAATCTAAAGACCGAAGAATACCCCGTACGATTTCTTTAAAAAAAAGTATTTCTTAAATTTCCATCAAAACGATCTTTTTTTTTATATTAATGCCGCTTAAATTCGTATTTGATCGGCATTCCTAAATCATATTTTGATTTTCCAAAACATACAAAATCTACCAAATAACCACTGATAATTTTACGATTGCGAGTTATGTTACCGTGCAGAAATTTCAAATATAGTTGTTCATTTCTTTATGTGGTGCTTACGTATTAACCACTGCAGTGGCAGAAGTTACGCCAATAAAGAACAACCCTGCTGCTCGCACACAGTTCTACGTGGGTTGTTTTTTTCAACCTCCAATGACCAATGGGCTATAAAGAGAAGACGGGTCAATGTACAAAAAAGTTTTTAGTACCATAATTAAGTAAGTTACAATTCAGAGCTTATTTCTCTACACAATCACCTTGACGATTAAAGCATTTGTCATATCTGTGAACAAGCTTTGAAATG
The DNA here is from genome assembly GCA_019343175.1 of Oedothorax gibbosus. Classification (NCBI taxonomy): domain Eukaryota; kingdom Metazoa; phylum Arthropoda; class Arachnida; order Araneae; family Linyphiidae; genus Oedothorax; species Oedothorax gibbosus. The sequence goes on along the minus strand of CM033271.1, from coordinate 2,901,602 downwards.
CCCTCTTCATAAAATGTAGCCGCCAAGTGAGAATTGAGAGCTGTTATTCGTTTCTCGCAGGCAGAAAGGAAGAGTGCAATAGAAACTCATCGAAGCATGAGTCGAGTGTATGGAGGCACCTTTATGAGTGATGGCGTTGTTCGTGTATGGTGTTGAAAATTTAAAGGTGGCCGAACTGATGTTCATGAAGAAGGGGGCCAAGGAAGCAAGTCTGTCGCTACAGACGACATTGTTCAGCGAGTTGACCAAGTGTTTAGGGAAACTCGAAGGTTCACCATAAGTGAATTATCGATTGGCATAGTGGCTTGGAGGGTAGCGCCTCCAAATTGGCGTGGACCTCAAAGAAACCGCCACAACTTCCTTCAAATCATTGGCGGCTACATTTTATGAAGAGGGTATTGCAAAGCTTATTCACAGGTATGTCAAATGCTTTAATCGTCAAGGTGATTATGTAGATTAATAAGCTGTATTGTACCTTACTTTTGGTAATAGAATCTTTTTTGTATATTGAACCGTCTTTTTTTACAGCCCATCGGAGGTTGAAAAAAAACCCCTCGTAGTATTACCAATTTCCAAAAGTGGTATTAGAGAGCCTTGCAAGCTAGTTTACTTTAGCTAACCAACATTTTTATCATATAAAAATAACCGTTTGTCCAAATATTCCAAACTTCCAGATACCGCAGTTACACTGCCCTGGGCAGCGCCTTGAGCGATGCCTTGGTCGCTGCCCAAGGCACCGCTCAAGGCAGTGTAACCCGGGAAATCCAATCCGATGCCCAAGGCATCGTCCAGAGCTAGCTTCCCGTTTAGTTTGGGAGTCTTGCGGCGACTTCAAAGGAAAGGGTTACCATAGGTAAAGAGCAGCCATCTTGGCGGGTTTTCTCTTTTTTAAGCGATCCTACATGGTGAAAAATTATATTAAAACTTCAGATTGAATTTTATGAGTTTTTCTCAGAGGTTTTACTTAATATATTTTGATTTAAAACAGGACGCATTTATTATTTTGAAAGTAAAATTCAAACATATGTATGAATGAAATTCAAAATTTAACACTGTAAAATATGTTGATAATAAAATGCTTCTATGTTAATAAAAGTATTCGATCTCTTATAATCTCACCCGTAATCAATAAATTTAATTTTTAAACCAGTTTTTGCATTAAAATGCTAAAACCTGGTTGGAGTGGATAGCTTAATCAGTTATTTTTAATACTAATAATTTCGAAATTTTTGGCAGACAATACTATAAACACTTTTTTACTTGACCTAATTTTATTCAGTAATACTCCGACATTAAAAGTTAAAAATATAATTACGGAAAAGAATAGTCCCCGAAAACAAAAACAATCAAGAAAAAACACTCTCCTACACAATTAAAAAAAATTTCCCTGTAAAATAATGGGCAGGAACCGGCAGCAGAGATTTCAGTCATATCCCGTTAAGAAACAGTCATGTCCCGTTAAAAAAACAGTTACGCCCGTTAAAAACATTACAAAACAGTTAAAAACTAAAAATATGGAGATTTCCCTAAATTTTAACAGTCTATGGATCACCATCTTCGACGACGTTTTTCAGATATTTTCTAATTACCTCTAGATAATTATCTATGCTTTTTAAATGTAAAGCGCAAGCAGCATAAAAATTTCTTCATCATAATCTCGTGGCTTACAAACAATGAATAAAATCGAACGCGATATAGAATCACTCGCCAATTTCACCCAAAAAACCTTTTGGAAATCCTTGGCAAATCCAAATCGCTGCTCAAAGCAGCGACCAGGGCAATATAACCGCAGTGAGAGAAATTACGATTTTTTTCCAATTGGATTAATACCAGAGAGACTTCGGTTTGGAGACCCACTCCCATGCTCCTTTAACAAATCTTTGCTTTTCAGAGTTTACGCCCATGAAAAGCAAAATCCCTGTTCTTCTCAACACCTTCTCTCCCGACTACAAATCCACCCACCGCGACTATCGTTACGTAAACTGCCGCCAGAGGGCGCCTAACGTGGCCCACAGGTGTCGTGTGAACGCGGCATTCGAGAAGATGTTCCACAAAATGTGTACTAAGAAGTACCGAGGCAACATAATCGACTGTACCAGTCATCGCAAGTGGATGAGAGAGGCTCAAGTCGACATCGACGAAGATGGTAAATGTTTCAAGAAGTGTGCCAAGTAGGCGGTGTCATCTTTTTTCCACTATATGTTCACCAAATATTTACTTCAAGTTCAATGGGGGCATTTGATAGTTGTAGTTACGCTACAGTTGTTTAGATTCGACAATTATTTCTTTGTGTTTTATTTTTTTTATCGACATTTGTTTTGCAATCTGGTTTTCTTTGTATTTAGTGAATTTTTACTTTTAATTACCTAATAAGAAATACAGTCGAACCCCGTTAAAGCGAACTCGAAGGGATCACCAAATTATTTCGTGTTAATCGAATTTCAATTTCATGTGAACCATCAGATTGAAGTTAAAATATTCGATCTTAATTATTCATTAATATAAATTTTGAATAACTTCATGAAATTATAGTATTTCATAGAACAATATTTTTTGATGTTCGATATTAGCTCTAAATTATTTAATTATTCTATTTTTTTAAAGTAATGCACAATTAATAGATGTATACACTTTCATAGAGTATAAAGTCAATAAAGCTCATTTGCAGTAGAACAATGCACTTTTTAGTTGCTGCTTTCGATTCATTTAGCTTTCGAATAAATAAGTTTAAATGCGAACCACTTCTAATTTCATACGATCTTTAGCTTAGTAGAGGAACATATCCGCTTTTCGTGACTTAAGAGATAATCCTACACTTTTTGCCTCATTAATTGTATTAAAACTGACGAATCATGAGAGATCTCGCGATTTTCTCAAAAGTAGAACATTTATTTTTATAATGTTCGTTGCCGGGTTTTTAAAAAAAAATTTCATTCGTTCTTCGAAACCTCTGAGTTAGGGGAGAGCGGGGCTAAACCGTACGCCCATTTTTTTTGGCTTAGATTTCAAGCTAGACGATCCCGTCAAGTGCTGTAGTCTAGTAGAGGCAGATCGCGCAAGTTTACAGTATAGATATCGTTTTGCTATGCGTATGAGTATCAGTGTCTCAGTAAAAAAACCCATGTTTTTATCGTTTTCTTATAATTTTCGTCCAGTACTAAATAAAAGGTAAGTGAAGAATCTTTTCTTGTATGCTAGTAAATGTTAGATCTTAATAAACTACATCTCTTAAGCTCTCTTTTGGTTGTTAGCGATGATTGGTTAAGTGATAGAATTTATGGTTATTTTAATATATTGAAGCAAGGTACAGATTGGGGCTAAACCATATAGAAGTGTACGGTTTAGCCGTACGCCGTTTAAATGATTTTCTATGGTAACATACCTGCATCGATTGTAACTTACGCCGAAAGTAGGCCTACCAAAAATGTTAAAGTTTAATATTTCTTCCTAACAATTTTTTCAAAGCCCGACATAAAGCACAACTGGAAGAGTCACTTAAAGTAAAAGAGCTGAAAGAAAAAATTCAACAACTGCAGAGAAAGATAAAAGCTGAAAAGGTAGGGCAGAAAAATTCAAAACAAGTGAACTTGGGACTCAAAAGTAAAATCAAAGCGAATCCTAAACCCAAGGAAACAAGTTCTAAAACAACAGTATCTAAATTTCTAAAATTTTCGAAATTTCTAAGACTTTTTAAAATCTTCTAAAATTTTACAATTGTAATACAGTTTTTACCTTGTACGGTTTAGCTTCGACCCCCGGAGCTAAACCGTACAAGGTAACTTTGTTTTAATCTCCACTTTTTATATATAAAAAGTGGAATAGTTCCAAAATGTTTATGTAGGATCAGTAGCCGAATAATCAAATTATATATTGGTTGTGTTCATATAAACTTTACTTTGCAATTTGCTATGTATCGACGAATCTCCCTAAGTGTACCGTTTAGCCCCGCTCTCCCCTACTAAGAAAAAAAAGCCAAATTCAGAATTTTTTGTTTGGGTTAATTGGGATTTTGCCTACATCGATATCGCGTTAAGATATTTTTTAGCATTAGCTTAAATCTTTATATGCCGGGGAAATGCTTTCAATTCATCTTAAGCGAAATTTCGTGTTAAGCGAGTTCGCGTTAACGAGGTTCGACTGTGCATAGTATATGGTAATCAAAGTATTGCGATGGGGCCGAAAATACGAAACGGGGATTTGGTGTTTTCTACGCACATTTCTCTTCACACGTTTTGGGGGTTATTGATTCTACAACAGTTGTTTTCGTACATTTCTCCGTCTTCAATCTGTTTGTCTGAAAACACTCGACAGGTCGAACTAAAAGAGCTACACGGACTTCAAATTTGGTACATGAGGTTCCTAGTACCTGATGATGTCATAATAAGGTTTTGGGGAAAATCGTACTTCCGAAAAGAGTAGCGCTGCTATAAAAATTTTAACCTTTAAATACATTGATTTATTGAATGGTAATTGTAAGTAATGTTACACCTCCTAGTTTTGTAACGATCAATTTTTACAAATTATAATGAGCCATAATCATATCTTACTATTCTAGATGCATAAACGTTTTCCCAACTAGGGAAATGAAGAGGGGCATATAGAAATCGTGGTGCTGCCATCTATTAGACTCTATAGGTACCACTTATTATTTGGTGCTGCCATCTATGAGGTGTTTAAGTAACAATTTTTTAGTACTGCCATCTCTTATGTATTTTAGTAAGAAATTGTTGGTGTTGCCATCTGTGTAGCTACTCAGATAACAACTCCGTGGCGCTGTTTCCAAATCGTGTATGTTTTCCAGTTTGTTTGTGCATCTATTATTTATGACTTTCAAACCTTCGGCCGATTTTTTTCCTCGGACATTCAATTAATCTAAAGCAAGTAAAACGCAAAACATTCCGTAATCCCATAACATCGCCCACATCCATACATCTGTGTTTCTATACTTTTGCTAGTCCAGGAGAAGAACAAAACTAAGAATAAAACCAAAATTTAACTAATCAGTGAACTAAAAATGTAAATATTTTTCTTTGTTAGGGGAAAAATGACGTTAAACATTACTGAATACAAGTGCGCCATCAAGAGAATGTGTGACGTAGTCGGATCCGACTATTGGGAAGTCCTGGAAAAAATGGCATGCTACAAAGACGCAGGTAAGAGATGTCTAATGACAGAGAAGTTTCAAACATTAAACGTTTTTTTTTCAATTACTTTCAAAACATACTTTTCAATATATCGTTGGCTTAGCGCGAAAAAAATGTTACGTTAAGAGGGATTGTCAGTCCCATAGAGATAATGCATTAGTTTTGGAATCACAACTTCCGGAGAAGTATTGCTTTGCCATGCTAGCCTTTTTTCCCAGGCATGGGGAGCCCCGAGTACACTGTGATATACGTGCTCGTTTAATCTGTGGAGTCGAAAGTCCCGACGGCGTTAGCGTATGATGTCGCTCGAAGTTCCGTTGGGTGCTCACTCAGGTGTCGATCCTCGTCACTTGACCAGGGTTCCAAATGACGAGGCGTAATTGGCTGTGTTAAAGCTCCTAAAGGAGTCTAGAAATAAACATGAAACGATTTAATTATTAAATTAGTAGTACAACCAGGCCTCCCGGTGGCCGAGAGGTGTAAGCGACGAGCCTCTCCCCGAGAAGGTTCTTGATTCTGTCCTTGTGCTAGCCATACTATAGACGTATTCGTGCTGGTGGAAAAAAATCATCTAAAAATCACTGGGGTGCCCGAGTACACTGCGATATACGTGCTCGTTAAACCTGTGGAGTCGAAAGTCCCGACGGCGTTAGCGTATGATGTTGCTCGAAGTTCCGTTGGGTGCCCGCTCAGGTGTTGACCTCGTCACTTGACCAGGGTTCCAAATGACGAGGCGTAATTGGCTGTGTTAAAGCTCCTAAAGGAGTCTAAAATAGACAGCCGGAAATAATTAAATTACCAAATTAGTAACGCAACCAATTTCAAGGGATGTCCGGGTTTGAAAAAATAAATTTGACTGGAAAAATAGATTGTAACTGAAGCCAAAAAAAAACGATGTTTCATAGTTATGGTTTTCTACCCCTAACTCTATCTTTTGATTAACCTTTTTGTATAGTTGCCATTAGAGAAATATTTCGAGTTATATCTATATTTCTATGGCAGCAATTAGTTTTAGAGCTCTATGGTGAATTCGCCAGCATTAGCTGTTTATCGCAGCTGTGCTGATTTGAGGTAGCGAGACTTGGTGTTCATTGAGGACAATACACTGATTTTTAAGATAAAAAAATACATGTAATATAAAGTACGAAAAAATCTTTTTTTTTTCTTATAGGATCCATCTCACCTGTATCGATTGCTTCCAGCATAAAAAGTGGAAACAGTTTAAATAGAAGAATAAGTTAAAGTTAACAAGTTAATGCTTTGGACACTGCATTTTATTAATTTATTGATAAGTTATAATGTGTATAATAAAATATGTATTTGTTATGTTGACGCAAAAAAAAAACTGCTTTTTTTTTATAAAACACTAACTACCCAAACTTATTAAGATTTAATCTTCATAATTATAGTTTTGAAAACGTATGTTCTAATAGATTCAATATAATTTCTAGACGGGAAAACATAAATATCCTTACAAAAATCTGTTGTTGTTGACGTGTGCCTCCAGATCATAGCCTGGAAAGCGGTGCAGTAAAATCCGATGGCACAAGTTGGCAAAACATTATTTTTACAATAGAGTTGTCCATGAGTGGAATGCTTTACCAGATTATGTGGTGTATTCGAAGATAGTAGTGGATTTTAAGAAGATTCTTGATAGCCATTGGAAACTGGTAAAGTATTAGATTTATTTTGGACCAACCTTGCTGGGCCTCTGGCTTGTTGTTGGTCGACAATTTTTGTATTTGTATTTTTTATTTGTATTTGTCTTGAGTACAAATGAGAGGGTGGATGTCTGACTTCTACTCCGAGGGGGCACCACCTCCTCAATTTAGGCATGTCGTTGGAGGAAGGGGCAAAATGCATCTAACAAATTGACATAAAACATATGTATTCTAAGACCGCCATAGCAGGAGAGGAAATTAGACTACGAAATTAGAAAGTTGTGTTTTTGTGTGTCGGAATACTAGTTTTTATGGCGTCAAATATTTTACTTCGCTAATAGAATCTGTGGGTTGACAATCTTGAAAGATAGGTCGTTTAAAATTTTCCCTTGAACAACAGGCGGTAAAAAGATTTTTTATATATATTTCCGAGTTAAAAATCTATCTTTCAAATTCATAATCAGGTCTAAAGCTAACTTTTGAACAAAAACCAACAGAATAAACATATTTTTAAACAGTAGTACTTTAAGTAATTTTAAGGAGAGTTTCTTGTACGTTGAACTGTGTTTTGAATATATCCACGCAAATCTCAAAGTAATTTCAATCAAAATATTTGTTTTAAACATCGCCGATAGATGTCGCTAAAAATCCACTCAAACAAAATAGTAATTGAAAAGACGAAAGAAAACTTCTCAATGAAGTTTTCTTTCATCCGTGATTTGTAAACTTTCAATGTCAGATGACGTAATATTCCCACAGCCAATAAATTGCTCGTGTTTGACGAATATTTTTTTTCCCGGGAATATTTGCATTGGAAATTAGTGTTACATTAATATTTAGTTGTGACACTTGCTACTCTTGCTATTAAACAAATTGTCACGTTGAATTGATTTTAGTAGTATCAAGTAGCTTTAAAGCAAAAAAAATTGCTTGAAAGAAATTTGATGGAATAATGTGTTAAAGATGGAATGAAAATTGTTGTTTTAAAATTTTCTGCTGATAAAGTTTGAAAAACAATTTGGAATAATTTTTAGGTAAGATTTTTTTTCCTTAAAGAATATGTTTATGTTTTTTCACCAGCTTTAAACAAAACTTAGCACCTGCTTGCAAGCAATAAAAAAAAATATCAAAACTTCAAACGATATTTTGTGGCTTTATTGTGGTGAAAATGTGTATTATATTGTTTGTGTATTTTGTGTGGTGAAAATTATTTTTAATTTTATAATAAAAAAAAAACATTCTTCCATAAATAAAAGTGTAAATAATTTTAGAAAAAAATCATACTATGTTACGAAACACTAAATTGCTTTATCTAGAAAAATCAAACACATTTTATAACAAAATTATGTTTTATCATTTACGCAAAAAGAAGGATTATAATATTTTATATTAAAGTAAATAGCAGCAAACACTTTGATAACTCTTTTTCTCTTCTAATTTAAGGTTTCATTGACTTCTAACAATTAAACCTTTAGTCAGTTTAAAAATACGACGTTCATTAACTTTTCTTTTCTTCGTCTTTTGTAACGGGTGCAAGGTTTGAGTTTTACTGATGTTCTAAGTTACGAAATGTACTTTCCGTATGTTTCGCTTCTACAAGTTCCCAGCTATAGAGTTTTACAAATATTAAATAAGCTTACACTAATAGTACTGTCTTCCCTTAATTGAATAGTTCCTATTTTTGAGGTGTTACTTTTCGATATTTTTTAATTGTGTAATCGTAAGTGATTTTATAATTATATCCCAATGACCCTTACCATTGAAATAAAAATTAAATCTTTTTCTGTAAGGTTCTCAGTGTTTTAATTTTGTGTGATAATAAAATCCATAATTAAGGCTTTTTAATAAAAGTAACTAGAACCCTAATATTTTCTCCTGAAACAGCATTTTGTGTGTTGATTAGGTTTATTTTTTATATAAAAATTAGGGAAAAAATACATATAATGTTCTGACACTTTTACACATTTACAAAATATTTTCTTTTCATATTATTTTTACTACACAGGCAGAGTTTTGTGAACAATCGTTAAAAATATAAAAATCTATTAAACAAATCATAAAATTGTATAAATAAAAAATATAAAAAATTTTATTATTTTTAATTTGAACCCCCCCCCCCCCCACCCCTTTTTTTTTTATCTTCAACTAGTATCTTTCAGCATTTACAACGTTATAATCGGAATGAAATATCTTTTTTTGTCGATGTCGTGAGGATATATCTATGGTGATAATTTTTTTTAAACTTCTAATCCATTGAAATCGTGTCTCAAATTTTCAGGAGTAGAAAAAAAAAATTATGTTTAAGGGGGGAATGAGCGCGCTGGGCCGCGGGTCTCCAAACACAAGTACCTCAGTGTTAATCCAATGGCGAAAAAACTATTTTCTCTGCCACATTTCTCCGGCTGTATTGAATATTTTTACAAACGGTTTTTTTTTAAATAATAAATGTAGATAACTTACAGGTATCTGTCTTCCCACTTTTTGAAATTGCTTCGAATATTTTGTGTGAAATTATTTATTGAAAATTAAAAAAAATAAATTCGAACCCATTTCAAAAAGTGGGATTGTCGGGACCTGTAAGTCAGCTACATTTATCACAAAAAAAATCCGCTTGTAAAAATATTCAATACAGCCGGAGATATGTGGCAGAGAAAATATTTTTTCTCCATAGGATTAACACTGATGCACTTTGCTTTGGAGACCCCCGGTCTCCCCCAGCGCGCCCATTCCCACTTAAGGAGGAACGACCAGGGGTGTGGTATCCGAGTCTTCAAGCCTAAGAAGTCTTCTCTCTATGTCATTTTAATGTCTCGATCTATGTCTCTCTATAACGAGATCAAATGACCGCGAGTCTCCAAACCAAAGTGCTTTTATGTTAAAGCCACATTTCTCCGGCTGTATTGAATATTTTTACAAAGGTTTTTTTTTTTACATATGATAAAGGTAGCTGACGTAGAGGTATCTATAATCCCACTTTTTCATTTCAAAGCATATCATCTAATTCAGCATTCCCAACGGGCGTCGCTCCAAGTGCGATTTTGTATCAGGGGCAAAAAATACTTGAGGGGCGATGAGTATTCAAAGGGGGAAAATTAAAATAATGTTGTACCTTTGAACAGAAAAACCATTCTCCAACCATAACCAAACCAGCCAATTTTTACTTTAAGCTCTCTTAAATTTTCTAGAAACCAGTAAAAATATCTTAGTTAATTATTTCACTTTTGTTCTTTAAAAATATGTGTTTTATGTTTTTTCTATTTTATTTAAAAGTGACCAGATAAAGCTTCTTTGGTTGTTTTTATAAACGGTAGTAAGTGTTATAAAACTGTTTTATAGTTACACTTTAACTAATATTATGATTAGACATAACATGAAAAGGGGGCGATGGATGTTAATCAACCTAAAATACGAGGCGATGATCCAGAAAAGATTGGGAACCACTGTTCTAATTTAACTTTAAGTAATATTGGAAGAAACCTAATTCGAATATTTCCTCGATTTTTTTTAAAGGCAACTTTTTTTACCAGCAGGTGCTAAGTTGCCAAGTATGATACTCTTTTGTTGTCAGGTACTTGGTTTATTTAAGGAAAGCTTTTTTCGCGAAATTTGAAATAGTTTCTACTACTGATCTTTCCTCAGTTCTAAAATGTTCAAATCAATACATGGGCAGCTTCCCTAAGAATAAAACTTTAAAAATATCAGTTGTAGGAAATAATATCTTCTACAATCCTACTCTAAATAATTTTATTACTTTAGTGCAGTACATTTGCAATTTGTAAACTTTTGCTATAGGAAGGTATTATTGTACGGCGCAAATAAAAGTGGCCCCGGCGAGGAATGCATTGAGATGCTTGGCGAGAAAAACTATTGAAGCCGCCTAAAAGCCAACCTTTTTTTGAATTGGTTGGATTGGATTAGCATCACACTAGTGCTACTCGCGGACTATTGACGAGTTCAGACCTTAGTGCGTATTATATGAAGACGGCTTCTTATGCAAATTTTGTGGCTGGTTGGTTGGTTGGTAGACATATATATTCAGGTTTGTGTGCTTGGTCAGCGACCCGCTTATAAACCTTCGTCAAGTAAGACAGACACAACAGACAACACACACATAAGTGGATCCATCTAATTTTTAGAGACAGAGGCCAACTAGAGGACCCCAGAATTGGCTTGTCACCCCAGAGATTGTTTGGTATGGAATAGGACTTTCCAACAGATTGAGAGTCTCCGCATAACTCGTAGTCTCTGGCGGACTCGATCGAGGACCTTGATCCGAGACAAGGACCGGCTCATAGGCCTTGCGGTAAGGTAAGGATCGTTTCCGGCTGCTATTTCTAGCCTCCTTCAGGAGCTTTAACACGAGTGTCTTGCAATCAATTTAGAATGTCTTGTAATAATAAAAACAAAAAGGTCCGATTCCCTAGGATAAATAACTTCCGAAATAATCACTATCGGGATCTTTTTTCGCACAGTTGTACAAACATTTAGCTTATATTGTATTCCACACACACACACACACACACACACAACTAGTTTATTGTCAAACTATAGCATAGTAGCCGGCAAATAATTCGCCAAACGTTTGTTTGGGCTTAATTTTGAAGCGATCAATACTTCTCTTAGCAAACCTGTTTTTGGATTGGTTATTGACTTGGCAACAATTCCATCTTATTCTTATTTCCATGATGGCGCCACTTTTATTTGCGCCACCCTGTATAATAAAAAATATATCTTTATAGGTCTTCTACATTCGCAAATTTCCGACCTATAAATCTTTTTAAAATTAAAGGTTTAAAAAAACTTTTATTCTTCCACGTAATATTTAAGTTTTTTCATGGACTTGATTGGGTCATATTTTTCAATTTATTACAATTAGTTTACAAAAAAAGTTTATAATCATCCAAAATAAATTTGATTTTCGATGTCCCCTATGAAAAATTATAGAAATTGGAATACCGAAATATTAATTAAAATAGTGTGAAAGAAACTCTTACTTAGAAATCATCAGAGAAATCCTTAGCAAAGTGTCAGAGGTGCCGTTTCTTCTTTCTCCAATAAGGGTTCAATATTGGCGTTCAAGCCTTTGCAGACTCGGCATATTTCCCAGAAATTAGAGCCGTTTTTTTTTGTGGCACCATCTAGGCGACTCTCGCTAGTCGCTACCAATTTTGACGCCTCAGATTACAACGAATCTGATCTCTCTGTGCATGTTAAAGTATTCCGAGATTTAATTTTGCCGAGAGAACCCAAGCCGAATGGATACTCCAGGGATCTTTTACATGCCGCATAATCATTTGACATGCGTGCCCAAGATTTTCCCATCCACAAAATCCGATGACTCAGCCGGGGCTCGTTCCGCGATCTTGGGCTTATGAGACGGACACGTTAAACCTCTCAGCCACCGAGCCGCAGGGGCTGGGGAGCCCGGTCGGTTAGGGCGTTCGCCTTACATGCGGAAGGTCCCAGGTTCGGGTCCGGGCATCGCCAAAATAACTGCCGACCTATAAACGGCCCGTGCAGCCAAAAATGTTCGACGAACACGATGGAGTGCACGTTAAATATGCTCCAAAGTCCCAACGCTGCGTACGATGTCGCCCTTAACGGTTGCGTTGGGTGCCTACTCAGGTGTCGGCTCGTCACTTGACTGTGGTTCTAAAATACGACGCCCGTCGCGAATAGCCCTCGTGTAGCTCTAGTGCGACGATAATTCAAACCTACCACCGAGCCGCTGCTGGTGCCATTTCACTGGGCCTTGCGCTGTCCACAAACGAAGGAAATCCATGGCATTTCATTTATAATTAATTTTAATAAATGCCTCATAGTTTTTGCTCGAGATAACAGTAATCGAAATTATGGACATTTTTGAACAAATAGTACTTAAAATTAACCATCTAGAAAACGTAATTAGTCGTTAATTGTATTTTAATGTCTTGTGAAAATACGTTGTAACCCCTCCCCCCCCCCCCCTTGAATATAGTCCGTTATATACGACTAAGTAATGCCAAATTTTGTCTAAAATTGGTGTTTTAGCTTCCACACTTCTTTTATAACGTAAAAAGTATAACATATTATAATCGTTCAGTCCGTCTGCCTGTCCGTCCGTCACCCACTTTCACAGTCCGAACCACAAAAACTCGTACTCTAGGCTACATACCGAGTTTAATTTAAAAAAAAAAAAATTATTGTCTTAAAAAATATTTTTAACAATAATGCATTTAAATAATTCCATCCCAACGACAAACGTATTCAATATACCAGAGCAACGGGAGATTTCACAAGTTTTTCTTTAGCTCCAACATACAATATCTCCGTTGATCGCAATTATCAATGTCATCGTTTTAAAAAAAGCTAAAAATTATCGTTTCAGTTGATAATTTAATTGATCAAATTAATTCAATTTGGTTCTCTATGTTTTTTTAAATAGCACCGACGACTTTGCAAATTCATGAATCTCTTATTGTTTATAAAAAAGTCTGAATTCTTTCACTGTATGGATTCTAATCCCAAGTGTTATTTTGACTTGTTTCTGATAATAAAAAAATAATAAATAAATAAATACTTAAACTTCTATTAGATTCAATTTACTCATATACTGAGTTTTTTTTCTATTTGAAATGAAAATTGAAAAGACAATTTTGACATTAATTAATTCATAAGATGAGAAATACCAAATAAAAGATGTTAGTCAACATTCATTACGTGATTACTTACGCAATTGTTGATAATTCTTGAACTTGAACTGGTGCCATTACTTTCTTTTGTCAAACTAGTAAAGGTGAAATTAAATGCATCTTAAAAATACTTAACTCTCTAAAGGATGCAAACATAAAACCCCGTCACTTGACTGGAAGGGTTTCCAGCAACACACATTTTTTAAACATTCCTAAATTTTAAAGTTTTACTAAATTTTAAAAATTAAAGTAAGGATAATTCACGAATAGTCCTTTGCTAAAGATATAAATTTTTTAAAAAATACATAAAATAATTTTTTCGGTATAAAATTTAAATTTTAAATTTATACAGGTAAAACAAGTTTACATTTCAGCCAATTTGCTTATCCGTCAGAGGATTTTGATTTTATCTTTTCTGAATCCTAATGGCATATTACAGATCTAGGATTAGAAACGCGGTTTTCGAAAAGGTTACTCAGCCTTTCAGTCATCAGTGGATAGAAAAAATTAGGACTAGATTAGCTTGGGAACTAAACATTGGGGGGGGGGGGGGATTCCCGTCAATCGGAACAGTTGACCGGAACATTAGCTGCAATGGACAACACCGCACCTTGTCTGTTGAACAGAAATTGGCACAGCAGTCCTTGGCCTTGTCACCCAGACGGTATGGTGATTTTGGGTCTTGCTTGCCAAGCGTGTGGGCCCGACTTCGTATAAGACTGATACACCTTAAATCTGTTGCAGTCCAAATGCACCTTAAATCTGTTGCTGACACCATACGATAAACGCAACACCACTACTAAAATAATTTTCGGGGCTGGGGAGCCCAGTCGGTTAGGCGCACGCCTTGCAAGGGAAAGGTCCCAGGTTCGGGTCCGGGTATCGCCAAAATAACTGTCGACCTATGAACGGTCCGTGCAGCGCAAAAATGTCCGACGAATAATAACCCGCGTGAAGGGAGTGCACGTTAAATGTGCTCCAAAGTCCCGACGCTGCGTACGATGTCGCCCTTAACGGTTGCGTTGGGTGCCTCCTCAGGTGTCGACTCGTCACCTGACCTGACTGTGGCTCGAAATGACGACGCCCGTCTCCAATAGCCCTCGTGTAGCTCCAGTGCGACGATGATTCAAACCTACCTAAAATAATTTTCTCCCCCCCCTAGATATTGAATGATGAGACAGTCGACGCGGTACTTCATCCTGTGGTACGGGCTGTTCGAGACCTTCGTGTTCACGGGCAACATATTCGGGTGGACCGCGCTCCACTACATGCTGCGACAAGAAGGGATATACGAGCACCTCTGCGACAACAGTACGCTGGGGACAGCGTACCCCAACGTCACCAACACTGCTGAGCTCAAGGTAAGTGCGGAGGCATATATTTTTGACTGCTGGGAGTGATGTTGGTGCAGAGAGAGTGTAGCGTTGCCGAAAACATTCCAACAATCCGTGCGTCAACCAAAAGGATCCTCAAGGTGAAGACTAACGTGCTTCAACTTATATACAATGGGCTTGTTTCACGAGGGATCTGGCAACAGCTCCGCGGTCTTGTTTTCATATTTCTTGAATTAATTTTGCCTTGGTATTCCAAATTGAGTTTTCTAGAATATTTTAGTTATTTTTTTTTAAATTCCAACTTCTTTCGATGCAAGTTTTCCTTGATAAATGATTAAAACGACCAACAGCACAGCAAGAAGTTGTAATTTTAAAAGCTAACAACTAAAATAACTTATTCATAGAAAACTCAATTTCGAATATCAACAAAAGTAATTCGAGAAAAAATGAAAACAAGACCGCAGAGCTGTTGCCAGATCCCACGTGAAACAAGCCCATACAATATTTTTTAGCCTACTTTTCTTTTTTCAATTCGAATGAATTTTTATAAAACATGAAAATGGAGGTAATGACATGCTGTCGATGTCCGTCCGTACCTTCTTCTAAAATCGGTTCTATCAGTCGGATCTTAAAATTTCCTTTTTTTTTGTTAGAAAGGTATGACCTCGGAGGACCCAACTTTCATACTTCTTGTCTGTCTGCCTGGACGTCTGGACGGACATGTGTCTATTGGTTGTCGACGAATTTGCCCTTGAATTAGAATTGCAATTTAAGTTCAAGTCATTTGAATCTCTGTTGCCACATCAATAATGGCATGAGAAACTTATTTATTTAAAAATGATGTACTTTTAACATGCTAACGTTATCCGCCGGATTTTAAAAATTATTTTTTGGTTAGAAAGGTATGACCTCGGAGACCCAACTTTTATACTTTTTGTCCGTCTGCCTGGACAGACATGCGTCTTCTGTTTGTCGGTGAATTTTTCCATTGAATTAGTATTTGAATTTAATTGGTTTCAAAAAGTTTAAATAACGACTGGATGCTGCGTTTGGCGATTTTTTTCTAATGTGTATAAATCTTGTGTAGGAGCGATTTAGATGACAGTTACTGTTACAAAACTACTTGTCTTTCGATTAGAATATATATTAGTAAGTATTTAAGTAACAGAGAGGAAAGTAGGCTATTTTAGTTCTTTTAGAACTTCTTGTTTACTGTACATTGGTGCTGAGAGTGATCTTTTTGCAGAGAGACTGTAGCGTTGCCGAAGATATGACAACAACCCGTGTCCACCAAAACGTTCTTCAAGGTGATTGGTTGGTTGGTAGACATATATAAAGGTTCAAATATCAAACGCGAAAACATGTCTCAATTTTAAAAAGGCAGACTATTTTACTTAACGAAACCTTATTTTTACTGGAATTTACCATATTTGATGTAGACATTTTCTGTCACTTTTACGGTTTTATTCTGGGAACTCAACTACCAGTTTAAAACCTTAAATACGAATTATTTTTTTTTGCAGTATAAATTTAAAGGCCAAAATAATATAACAAAATTTAATTATGATTCCGTCCGAAACATTATTTGTGTTGTTAAACTATTTTCTACCTTGAAATGCCTTTGTCACAATGGACATGTTACAAATCTTGAGTGGCAACAGAAATGCTTAATGAAAATAAATTTTTTTTCGAGCCACGATTGGTGAATCAATGTCGCGTGTAAACAGAGCACCGATCGAAGGAAATGTAGTAATGCAAACTGGAAGAAATTACGTCATCCGAAACAAGACAATTCAAAAGATTTTAGAAACCACTTAAATCCGAAAACGCTCTAAAATGTACATAAAGATAAACTGCGACATAACCACTATAACCGTTATACAACTCTTTTACATTATTATGAGGAGAAAGGAAATAGTTATGCATGACATTATCATTAACGATAATTAAGGCCGCAAATGTATCTTTTTTTTTATGGTTGAAAGAAAAAAACCTGCCGATAATAAGTGTCATCTCAAACTTAAACGAAGGTCAAGGAGTCTAATATTTGGCGCGAATATATGAAGGATTGATAAGTTTTATACATTTGCTATTTGAATCATAGAAGTGAGAGATAAGAGTAGAACCGGAAATTTGCTCAAACTCGTGGAAAAAGGGGTATAGAAATTAACCAATGGAAGGAAAAAGAGAGTCATGCATGGCAACTTAGCACCTACTTGTAAAAAAGGCTATTTGTTCAATTTTTTTAAAAAAAATGCTATTTGTTAAATAACGATATAGTTTAATGGTCGGTCATATTCAAAGAGTTCTATAGTAGGGTAGAGGAACGACTCGTACTGAGCTGCCATCGGCAGCCATGGCTCACTACGGAGCCCGAATAGAGTGGCAAAAGTGCTAGTTAATTTATAATTTTGATATTGAGAAAGGAAGTACACCCAGGGCAAAGGCGGGAATCGAACCCGAACCCGTTACAGCGCGCGGACTGCTAGCGTTATGGCCTGCGATCCAAACCACTCGGCCATCGGGCCCCACATGCCACCCTATATTGTCTCCTTGTTGGTCCATGGTGCTGTTGCCAGGTTCAGTCTCTACCCTACTACAGAACTATTTGGTCATATTATTAACATAAAAATAAATTATCATAATGTTCATTGAAACAAAAAGATTAGTATTGAAAAAAAAAATGGTTATTTGACGAAAAGTCTACCACAAAAAACTTTGAAATCTCTAGACGTAAAAACTGAAAACGTGTTTATTTTTGGATACTGTGGTATAAAGTTACTAAGCCTCTGTTTTAACTTATTTTCTTTGACTTGAATTAGTTAAAATTATACTCAACTTTTTCGTACAAAGTAAGAGCAATAAAAATAAATATTTTTACAGTTAAAAATTGCGTTTCAAATTCGCTTGAATAACGCTATAACCATGTTTAACTATTAAAGCTTTAAGTGGAAAAAATATGCGTTTTTAGTGTCATTCGACTTTATCTAATTTACAATACGGAACAAAGTTTTTAGAAACGCCCAGTTTATTCAGCGATCTTCATCAATAATAATAATAAGAGATACATCTGATATGCTTTTAAACAACTCATAGAAAAATAAAATTCTGATTATTTTATAGTCTGGAGGGTATAAAAAAATTTCTGTTACATTTTTGTGGATAAACGAATTAAACATTTTAAACACTGTTTAATTTACACAAGGCTCTTCAAAATAAAATGTTTTTAACTTTTAAGATGTAGATTTTAGTTTTTTTAATCTTATTATATATTCCTGTAGATCAACAAACAGTTTGAGAAACAAAAAATTGTAGCACTGTTCCTGAAAAATTAAGAAAATAAGGCCAAAAATCGTACGAACTTACATAGTATTCAATTTCTCCCACCTGAACTCTTATATGCATACTACAAAATTCGGAAACTATTCTAATATAAAGACGTAAACGTTATAATTGTGTGGTAACTGCTTTTTTGGTTATTAAAGCTGTATCAGTTGCTTTTATAAGTCCTTTAAAAAAAAACGATTTCCAATTCGATTATTATTTCAAAACACAATCTTCATTTTCGTCGTAACAATCTATTAAAGGTTTATTGAGATTCTTACAAAGCGATATAAAACTTATCTGAGTCTAATTACTATGATTGTCAAACATGTCTTAACAAATTGATAAATGGCTGTAAAATTATGTTTAAAAAATATAGAAAGTATAAAAAGCTACCTCCATTAAATTACAACGACTTTATTATATGCGTAACTATCATAGTTTAACTATTGCGACGTATTAGGAAATCCTCAAATGTATATATTTGCAATTTATAAGATCAGTTTTAATTTATAAGATAAGTTGTTTAAAGGATTTTTTTTTCTATAATAACATAAAACTGAGTATTCTAAGTCAAAGCGGTGGAATTTGGCAGTGAAAGAATAAATTTCCTTGAAAATATTAAAAAAGTCATTCTTTTACTGACATTCATGGAAAAAAAAGCTGTTGACTTTTTTATTTGGATTCCTTGACCTTTTTTTATTTTGAACTCTTTTATGTTTAATGAATAAGATGTGAGGCCTTTTAAAGAGTCAAATTCGGTTACGTCGGTTGAACGAAATTATTTCTTTATCGTTCGAACGAAATAGTTTGATTACCATTAAAGAATAATTGTTCTTTATAGTTTTTTTTAACTAAATTCTTTCGATATTGTTAAAGAAAAGTTTTTCTTTAACGTTCAAATAAAATTATTTCGATATCGTTAAACATTATTTTTCAATTTCATTTGAAATTCTTTCGATATTGCTAAACGAAAAAATTTCATTATCGTTCGAACGAAATTATTTCGATATTGTTAAGGATATTTTTTCGTTATCGTACGAACGAAATTAGTTCGATTACCGTTAAAGAATAATTGTTTTTTATCGTTTGAACTAAATTATTTCGATATTGTTAAAGGAAAGTTTTTCTTTATCGTTCAAATAAAATTATTTCGATATCGTTAAACATTATTTTTCAATTTCGTTTGAACTCAATTCTTTCGATATTGCTAAACGAAAAATTTCATATTATTGTTCGAATGAAATTATTTCGATATTGTTAAAGGGTAATTTTTCGTTATCGTACGAACGAAATTATTTCGATGCCGCTAAACGACAGTTTTTCGTTCACGTTCGAAAGAAATTATTTCGATATCGTTACATAATAATTTTTGTTATCGTTCGAGTGAAATTATTTTATTTCGTTACACAGTGCATGCCATCAAACAATATTCATTAAAATATTTACGTCAACATAGGGCTTTTAGCAGTACTTTAAAGATTGATTAGTTTCTAGCATCTTCCATATTTTTTAAATAGTTCGTAATTATTGCCGTCGAAATTATTGTACCGATTATGAAACATTTGTTTACATATAAACAATTCTACCCCAAAAACTACAAAGAAAATCATAACATTTGCTTCACGGTACATGTAAACTACCTTCATACATTATTCAACGAAATTCAAATAAGAGCTACGAAAACACTTTGAAAAATTAATCGATGGAACGAATTAATTATATTCTTATTAACGACTTTAATCCTCAATACCATCAAATGTTTAACATAACGCAACGAACCAGAACTAAGTGTGGAAGAACAAGTCGTTAACCGCACCTTGACGATTTCGAAGTAATTCATGAGTCGAATAACTTTAGTTAAACTGAAAAATGGTAACTGTTTTTTTTTTTTTTTTTTTTAGAAAAAGGGCTGTGAAAAGATATTTATGTATTAGTATAACACCATAGATCTGAGAAAAGAGAATACTTTGTTCAAACCTAGCGGGAAAAAAGGTAGAAAAATAAATCACCGTACGGAGAAAGAGTGTCATACTTGGCAACTTAGCATCCGCTTGCGAAACAAAGTTGTCAATTTTTTTATTTATAAAAAGAATAAGTTTTGTATTAGGTTTACTGAATTGGCAGTTTACTGAATTGAATTACATTGCATCCGAATCTAACGAAAATAATAAGGTTTGTTACTTATGACCATAACTGTAAGTTAAAAATTCTGATACACAAGATTTAAAAATCTTTTTAACATCAAATCCAGATGCTTTAGTGGAAATAGAACTGTTTCTTAGTACTAAAATTTACGAATTCAAAACTTAGTTCTGAATCTGGACGTTTGGAATTGACTTTTAGATGGACTGTCAGTCCCATAGAGATAATGCATTAGTTTTGAAATCACAATTTTTGCAAAAGAATTGGTTTGCCATGTTATCCCATTTTCACCAGGTATGGGAACCATCATAACATCAATTTAAAACAAAATTGAATAGAAAATTATTTAACTATTAATTTATAAAGTTTTAAAATAGTGTCGCCATCTGCTGTAATTTTTGGCATTTTAAAACTTCAAATATATATAATTAAATAACTAGATAACATTTTCGTTTCAAAATTTGTATCATTTCGATGTTATGTTGATTCTCATACCTGGGGAAAAAGGGCTAACATGGCAAAGCAATACTTCTGCGGAAGTTGTGATTAGAAAACTAATGCATTAGCTCTATGGGACTAACAATCCCTCTTTAAATAGAAAAAAAAGAGTCAGTCCCATAGAGATATCCAGAATATATGGAGGAAACAGAACTGTTCCGTAGTTCCTAAGTCTGAGGGTTCAATCCCCGCTTCTGATTATGGATTTTGAACGTTGGTTGTAGTAAGTAGGAAGTCACTATCCAGGTCAGCTTAAATGTACTTATAAAACAAACCGTTGTTGTTGTTGTCGTGTCCATGAGGTAAGGTAAGGTAATCGTTTCCGGCTGCCTATTTCTAGCCTCCTTCGGGAGCTTTAACACAGCCAATAACGCCTCGTATTTTAGAACCCTGGTCAAGTGACGAGGTCGACACCTGAGCGGGCACCCAACGGAACTTCGAGCGACATCGTACGCTAACGCCGTCGGGACTTTGGAATCCACAGATTTTACGAGCACGTCTGTCCCTGTGTACTCGGGCCCATCCGTGATGAGGACATTTCTACTATTTCCAGCACGGATCCGATTTATAGGATGACTGGCAGTAGGTGGGATTCGAACCCCCGCACTCCTGAGAAGGTTGAATCTCTAGGCTGATGCCCTAACCACTCGGCCACGGACGGGCCGTGTCCATGATGTGTGCAAAAACTATATAGGTGGGGCCCGGGTGGCCGAGTGGTTAAGATAGCTGCCTCCGCTAACAGTCTGCGCACTGTACCGGGTGCGGGTTCTATTCCCGCCTTCGCCCTGGGTGTAATTTCTCTCTCTGTGACAGTAAAAATTCTTTCTGTGTCTGTCCACTGCCTTCTCTATTGACACTGCCTGTCCGACTTTCGCTCTTCCCCTGTTACGACAAGATGACGATAGTACACCAATCCGCCACTACGAGCGCTCGCAACGTATAATCAATCTCGCTCTCTCGCTATAGTACAACTGTGAGAAATCTTCTTTTCGCGTTTAAATTATTCAAATTAGTGTGTCAATAGATTAATCACTTAAAAATTATATGCTTATGATCCAAAAAAAAATCATAATTTTATATTTTGTAGGAGTTTTAAGTGCAAAATATAAAAGTTCTAGTTATATATCTCTTTATATCTGTAAAAGGATGGTAATAGTTATTTTGCATAGATTATAAAAATATTTTATTCAATCATTCTGCTCAACACCAGTAATTTTGTAAGAAGTACCTTGAATTTACAATAATATTTTTAATATATTTCTTTAAAAATTAAAAGAAAAAATTGTAAATGTGTTGGAGTTGCAACTGTATTTCCTTAACTAGTTCTCAAGCTTTATTTGATAAGATAAATATTTCAAAGGTGTTGTTTGAAGTTAAAGAGACAGTTTACAATTAACAATTTATTAGAAATATACAATTATTAAGAAAACAACAAGTACAATTTATAAGAAATAATAAAATAAAAATCATATGAGTTCCATGATAAGATATATATAAGTTCCATAAATAAGATAAAAAAGGTATAGTAAAATAGTTAGAAAACTGAAAAAGTTGGTAATGCCTATTTTCCCTATTTGTACAAATATTATGAAAGATCTCTGAAAAAGAGAAGAAAATAGACAAAAATCATTTTTCACAGCGAAATGTAATTTGTGTTGTTCTTATTTTGTAATAAAATAAGAATAACATATAATGGAATTTAAAAAGCTAAAAGCAAACACATTTTAAGCTTTAAGGGAAATGTTTCTTCGGGCATATTCATATCCTTTAGTCGAAGAAGCCCTCCACAACAGACTTTGGCGAATTGTGGTCTCTGAGTAGGTTGGATGTTTCTTACCAAAGTTTTTTACCAAGTCCACTACAAATGAAGCTGAAGGCTCATTATCTCGTTTAGAATTCAATACTTTGATGAAAGATGTTAATAAAGGATTGTCCAAATACTCATTTAGTAAAGTTATAGTTTGGTCATACTTGACTTGCAACTGTTGCAGCTTTTTCAAATATTTTTTAGTTTGAACTTTAGAAGCATTTAGTTTTTTGTTTCTTTCCTTGGCTATAAAATCGACTTGAGCTTCTGCATCTTTAGTTTTTTCTTCTATCAATGAAAACTCACAGTTCTGTTCGTTTGATTGCGCCTTTAATTTCGGAAGTTGTTCACTTTCAATACAGTTTCGTTTTTCCAACACAGCTGTTGATCGCAACTTTTTAGATGGAGGCTGTAAATAGTTCGGATATTCCGGAAAAACACTTGGTACGGCATTTTTCAAAAGTCGTTTAAACTTCGTAGTGTAACTAATATCAGAATCCAAGAAGTGTTTAGTGCAGATACGAGAGTAGTTATAGGTAAAGTTCAGTGTCCAGTTCTTCCTCGAAATGACTTTCAGCCACTTACTTCTTAGCTCTTCGTTCGCTGGAATTCCGTGGAATGAAATGCTGCAACCCTTCGCAAACTTCGAATTACACTTCGGAACACAACAATATGCCATTATAAACAATTTCAGTTGGTTTTAAAGTCGTAAAAATAAGTTTAAATCGGACGTTGAAAATTCTATTGCGTTGTAATCAAAGGAATGTAAACAAACAGCTACTATACGCTAGCAGCGCTCCCTACTGGCGATTCTTGTCCTTACGCAAATACAGCTTTTTTAAGAACGGACAGGCAGTTATGATAGAGAAGGCAGTGGTCTGTCTTACTTGAAGAAGGTTTATAAGCGGGTCTCTGATCAAGCACACAAGCCGGAATATATATGTATCAACCCTACCCTACCCTACTATATAGGTTCGAAGTTGTAGTAGACAGCTTTTGCGACTTCAACTTCTTTTTCAGAGAAAATTAAAACTGTCAAATCCTTAAATAAACCACACCAAAAACACACTTTTAAGGGTCTTGTATGGTAACAGATATCTATACAATTACAATGGGGAAACTTTGGTCCCTGTTTTTAAATAAAGTATACGACATGTAATCACAAAAAAATTACTAAAAAATACAGATGAAAGTTATTTTACCATTAAAATAATTAATAAGTCTAATTTTAAAGATATTAATTAGTTATAATTAAAACAAAATTTTTTAGTAATTATTTACAAACTACAGATTGCAGCACTAACGGCATGTAAATATCTGGACAAAAAATTTGTTTTAATTATAACTAATTAATATCTTTAAACTTATACTTATTAATTATTTTGATGGCAAAATAACTTTCTTCTCATTTCTTGATAATTTCGTGATTACATGTCGTATACTTTATTCAAAAACAGGGGCCAAAGTTTCCCCACTGGAATTGTATAGAGATCTGTTACCATACAAGACCCTTAAAAGCTTATATATTACAAATATAAAACTCGTCGTTTCCTCAAAATAAGGGTTACAAGTTTGTCAACAATTATTAACGAAGGTATTGTTGGTTGTGGTTGACACGTAAAGAAATTGATACATTTTGGTTCCAGCCCGATGTTCTCGTAGGATAAAATAACAAAACCACGAATGTGCAAAAATACAGAGATCAAAAATGGATACTGTTAAGCCCACAGTTTAAAAAAAAACCCGCCAATCTCAAGAATTTACACATTCGTGGTTTTGTCATTTGGCCGGCAATGTTTAAAAGGGGGCGGTCTGTACAATCCCATATAGCTAATGAATTATTTTAGAAATTCAAAAGTTCTACGAAAAAATAATAGGAAATTATTTCACAATTTCTACGAAAATATTGATTTGCCATTCAATCTTTTTATAAATGTTGGTGGTTTATTTTTATCATTACAGTCATTCGGATTTTTTTCCAATACAGAACAAAAATTCAATGATTTCGTTAGTTTTTGCAAATTCCAATGAATATCGAAACACACATACTTTGTTTTTTACAAACATTAAAAAAAATTAATCTATTGTTGGTAAACTCAAATAAGGTCAGGAAGAATAATAAAGTTCCGAAAAAAACCTTCCGAAGAACAACTCAACTCTTCTAAAGAAATCGTCTGAACTTCTGGTCTTGATGCTCCATCGAACTGTGAAAGAACAACGCCGAAGGTCTTGTTGAATGGTTGATTAGCGATGCAGACATTTTTGGGAAGTGATTCTTTGAATCACTTTTTTCACATCATTTCTATCATTACAAGAAAATTACAAGTTGTTTAATCGCAATCGAATGGAGAAATTGATTGTTATCGTATGCTTATGAATATGCGTAACTAATATGTAACGCCATAAGTGGTTGTGAAATGCGTTAAAAAAGTTATGGAAAGCCGTAACTTTCTGTAAGAATGTAATGTAGAATTTAGCCTTTTTGAAAAAGTTCAAGGCGTTCTATTGTTAGGTGCAGAAATATGGTACATGACTAGGCTAGACAAAAAAAAGCCTGTTTCAGACCAAGGCCAAACCAAATAGAGTTTCAATCCTAGACAACCCAAAAATTAATATTGTATTAGTCGGGGAAAATTGTTACTACTAACGCAAACAAAGCCTCGGTCATTAGCTAACTATTTCCACCGCTTCACACGCAGCCAATATTGTTTGTCTTACTTTCCGTGTCCACATTAGCAACGTGGAGTCTATTGGAGCTTTCACACACAAAAAGAAAAGATATATCCTCCGTACGGTTTTATCAACAGAATTTGCTTAAGTAGTAGCAATGTTAAGTGATTAAGAGCTAAGGTATTTTTTTCTATTGTGGTAAAATTGATTTGTTTCAGGTAACGTAGTTAATTCCAGCCTTCTTTCTATTCCTATCCCCAAAGTCCAGCGGAGCTAGACAAGGTCCATGAGTCCAAAAACCTCAAGGAAGTCCAGGACCATCCTTCATTCCTGCAGTTTCTTTGATCGATACTACGATTGGTGCTCATTCCCATGAGAAATTGATTCATCGAGGATCGAGAAAGTGTTTAATTTTGTTCAGAATTTTTGTTGTCACTCAAGATCTGAAACATGTCCATTGTACCAAATGCATTTCAAAGTAGAAAATAGTTCAACGACAAAAATAATGTATTGGATGTAATCATAGTTAGATTTTTTTACTATCGTTTTTGATTTTGACCTTTAACATTATACACAGCAAAAGCAATTCCGTCAAATGTATGGTTTTAAACCGGAAGCTGAGTTGCTAGAATGAAACAATAAAAATTACAGAGCATCTCTATATAAATTACGAAAAATCCTTATTAAAATAAGATTTAGTTCCACAAAATAATTTTTTTTATTTTTAAAATGGAAAATAGTTTTCGCGTTAGGTTCTAAGTTAAACCCGCAATCTTTAAGTTACAAGATAAATGTCATACCAACTCGTCCACCGAATCTGCCAACGCATTGAAAGAGCTTTCGCTTACATACAAAAACCCATAAATTCACACAATTTCATTTATAGTATGCTGCGAAGTACAGTACATCTGATCACTCCCGATCTAAGACCCCCGTGGGTGGCTGGTGCACTTTAGAATCCATCTTGATCACAAAGTCCTCCAAGTTCCCATACGAAATCAATAGTTGGATCTAGGGACATTTGACCCCAAAGGATACTTGACCCAATGCCTTTTTCTCAGCAATGGAAAAGTTTTGTGAGTTGAAAGTGGCATCACTTTTTCCTTTCGGCCAGCTGATCACATGGTAAAAAAACGAGCTCAGTCATTGCGTATGTGTTTAGTTATGCGAAGAAATACGTTTTCATGCACTGAAAGTAAATTTTTTAAACCGTAAGCTTTTCGGTCTACATTTTTTGGTTTAAAGGAAAGATTTTTTCAATTAGTTACTTGTTTAGTTCATGTTATTATTTACAGTTACGTGCATAATAGTGCTAATGTAATTATTCGCAAATGACTTTGTTTTGGGGTTTAAAAAAAAGTGCAACTAGAGATAATTGACCTAAGCCAATTGGGGATATGTGACCCAAGTAAACAACACAAAAGTAGACAGAATTAGACCAAGTAAATTTTTTTAAAAATCATGGGAGTGCCAAATGTAAATGACTGGGTTCTTAACGGAGTATAAGGTTTGTTGGGAAGGTACAAGGGATTTTTTTTAACGAGCTTACAATTCAATATGCATAAAGAATCGATGGTAAATGTTTTAAATGGCCTGAAATGGACAATACATCTCAAGTTGATGTTGATTAAATAGTAGCGATTCTTCAACCACCTGTGTTTTCTCTGCAAAATAAAAGAAGGCCCAGTTTTGTATTTCGAACAGAATTTACTTTTAAATTTGATTATTTTGTTAGTATAAGCACAATTTATGTGATAAAAATAAAAAGCAATAATTTTTTCTAAAAATACTATAAAATCTATATAAACTTTATAATATGATATTAGTTTTGTTATTAGGTAAAATTTTTTTGATAATTTTAAGTCTTACAACCAAATTTTTGGGTTGGGTCACGTATCTCTAATGGGTGGGTCATGTATCCCTATGCATTGGGATACATGACCCAAAACTAAAGTTTTAAAAAAAATTATATTTTACTGCTATTGCAGTTAATACTACAGAAAAATACTAATATATATTGTGTAATACTTATTAAAGCATAAATTAACTGCATTTTCACATCCATAAATAGTGTTTTTTAAAAGTTACAAGCCAAAAACTACAAGTTGGGTCATATGTCCCTGGTTCCCCCTACCCTGTGGGTGACAAGCCAAAGCTCCTCTGCTAGGGGGGCGTCCATAAATGACGTGTTACGATTTTGATGATTTTTTAACCCCCCCCCCCTGGTTATATTTCGTGATAATTCGCTGGACCCCCCCCCCCCCCTTTTCCCCGTAATTTCACGTGACATTTTTCAAAATTAAGAATTTTGAAATTTTTGAATTAGAAGTTTGACGGAATATTTTCTGCCGTAAACAAAGCAGGCTTGAGCCTGTGTGTGAGGCGCTACTCGGTTCTTTTGCTCTGCTGATATTGCTTATGCCATGACTTCCTATTTTAAAGTACATTATAATAGTTGAACTTTATGTTATAATAGAATAAAACTGAAAATAAGTGTTTCGATTTTTATTTATTTTTCAAATAAATGGCAACTTGCTAAGTTGTTAAATATGACACTCTTCGATGAGTAGTTCATTCTTTACCATTTTCTCGCCAGCCTTAATTTGCGGATTTCAGTAAATCACTCCTTGTCCTACTGGAAAATAAATACAATCACCCAGTAGTTTGCCCCTGTGGGACTTATTGTTCGTCGTGTGAAAGTGGGTGACAGACGGACGGACGGACTGAACGATTATAACACCTTCCACTTTTTACGTTATAAACGTAGTGTGGAAGTCTAAAGTTATATGTGTGCATTGTCTCCTCAGCAGGTGTCGCCCCCTCGCACGTGCGACCGTCAGGACAGCCTCCTGAACCTGGCCTACACCGTCGGCAGTTTCTGCATGGGATCCACCTCCTTCGTGTGGGGCTTCCTGCTCGACACATGGGGGCTCAGGAACGTGCGCCTCATCATCAAGTGAGTACTCCTGTATCCTGTTCTAGGAAAACTAAAACTATAGGCGCAACCGGAGGCACATTTATGGAAAATGTTATGTATGATTTCCAGTAATGATGGTGCGATATGACCTATGTATCAAATATTTGCTACAATTTTATTCGCTTGCTTATTAACATCAATCAAAACAATCACGTTAGATCAATTTCTCAGTCAAAATCGAGCAAAAAACAAAGTGGAGTATCATATTTTTTTAGTTTACTGATATTTTGGGGATTTACAGCATTTTGCATAATAGAAACTGAAATTTAGGGGTCCTTAAAATTTGGAGGCCTTACTCTTAAAACAAACGAGCGGTTTTAACTCAGTCTGAGTTAATTTCCACTCCTTTCCGGTGCCGAAAATGCACTTCTCCTATAGGATTGAATTTCACTCTTTTTCGGAGTGGGTAAAAGAAATAAAAGAAAACAATCTGCGTCCTACACTCTTAAAACGAGCGGTTTTAACTCAGTCTGAGTTAATTTCCACTCCTTTCCGGTGCCGAAAATGCACTTCTCCTATAGGAGTGAATTTCACTCTTTTTCGGAGTGGCTAAAAGAAATAAAAGAAAACAATCTGCGTCCTACACTCTTAAAACGAGCGGTTTTAACTCAGTCTGAGTTAATTTTCACTCCTTTCCGGTGCCGAAAATGCACTTCTCCTATAGGAGTGGATTTCACTCTTTTGTTTTAAGAGTGTAGGCCCGGGCCTAATGGTCCTTATGGAAGAACAGGCCTTGCCTGTATCGCTCAAATACTTCCCAATGTCATTTAAGGGGATGGTTATATATATATATATATCGCCCATGGTCATGTTACTAACTTTAGGAACATTTTTCTCAGGAACTATGTGAGATATCACTATGAATTTTTTTTATAGTTTGTTCCTTACATATAGCTCTTTGATTTAAACTGAGGATATTTCACAGTATAAAAAAATACTTTAACAGCGATTTTTTTAAAAATATGTATTAACAAAAAACCAAAAAATTCAATTTTAAGTTATATAATTTTTCTTTTTGAGCAGATAAATTTAAAATTCCTCAGTTTAAATCAAAGAGCTATTAATGGGGAAGAAATAATAAAATAAAACACGATTATATATTTTATAGTTCCTCAGAAAAATGGTCCTAACTGTTGAAATACCTTATATTTCATTAAACGCAAAAGAAATGTAAGCTATAGGTAAAAACTGATATACATAGTTACAGAGTTTCTGAAAAATGCTTATAAAACGAAAACCACTTAACAGAAATCGCTAATCTTGGTCTTAAATTAAAACTCTAGAGATGCAGATTAAAAATAAAATATAAACAGAAACTCGACATTTTTGACCCAAAAGACTGATCATTAGAAACTGTGAAGGGGGAATGGGAGCGGTAGCCCGGGTCTCCAAACTGAAGTCTTATCTATGCGTTAATCCAATTGAAAATTTTTAATTTTGTAAGCCAAATTACTCAGGCTGTATTGAATATTTTTACAAACGTTTTTTTCTTCGATATATATCATAAATATAGCTGACTTTAATGTCCTATAATCCCACTGCTGTGACATCCTTATAATCTCACCTTTTGAAAATGATTCGAATAGTACTTAAAAAAAAATTCTATATAGTATATAATTTTACAACAAAATATTCGAACCAATTTCAAAAAGTGTAATTGTAGAGAAGCTTAATCCATCTACATTTATCATATAAAAAAGCCATTTCCAAAAACATTCAATACAACCGGAGAAATTTGCTTAGAAAATAATTTTTCTATTGAATTAATAAAGAGAGAAGATTTTGGTTTAGAGACTCCCCCCACCACCACCACCATGATTATTAACCCTTAAACAACCATACCTAACCACAGATGATTACGCATGCCACTTAGAGAATATTATAGGACGTGTGGCTCATCATCAAGTGAGTCATTCCGATTTCTATAAAGTAACATGAAATAATAAAGTAGCTCTTGATATTATCGCGAGATCGAAATGTCGATATCCATCATAACAAAAAAAAGGTAGTGTTTCTTAACTTTTGACAGCTGGGGTTGGCTCTTTCCTTGTAGAAATAAAGCGGCGTCTCTCTCATTGTCCACCCGTGCATTCATATTTACAATGGAGATTTTCTTAGACACTAACGCCACCCACAGAAAACCGATTAAACATGCATTATGCATAGAATAGCAATACAAGTACTCTGATAGTATACATTATTTATTCGACTTCCTGATCGTCGCGTGGTACTGTTTTCTGACTTTGCAGTCCAAAATATCTCCGATTCCCCTCTCCCTTCAACCCTAGTTAGTTTCAAATTTTACGACGTTTTCCGTAGGAGGCACTTTGGCCACTACTACTAATCAAGTTCGTGACACCTGTAACAATTATACTATACACTAGAGCCAGACAAGTGGGCCGTGACACACCACTTGACAAATGCTGCCATAAGTGAACCTGGTAACCAAGACTTTTGGTAAAGCTAAACTGATCATTAAAAACCAACCAAACGTAACCTCATGTCATTCCGACACCCTTCCCCATATGTCATGTCACGCCGACACCCTTCTCCATAATAAAGTCTTTCTGACGTCCGCTTCAAAATTGTTTATTAAATTGTTTTTTAACACTCTAGTCTGCATATTAAAATTTGAATATTTTTAAATGAAACTGTTTAAAAATATAATTCATAATTATTTTAACATGCCATTTCTATTATCTTTTTAGTGGTCTTATCACAAGCGGTTGTATTCTGCTTTCACTCACAATCAGAGGTATGTATTTTGTACAGCTGTGTGTACAGCTGTGGACAAAAAAAAGTAAACACTAGGATTATTTCGGCCGTTAGTCATAATAAGGAATCGGACCTTTTTGACTTTGTGAATAAATAACATTCTGAGTTAATTACATGACACAAAATTTGAATAAGGGGCCGTCTTCATATAAAAAATGTTGCGAACTTTAAAATTTCCAATAGCAACACCCAATTTAAATAACTTAGAAATGTTAAGCACGCTCGAAAACTCCTAAATCTAAGTTTTTGTTACATTTGGATAAATATTTGACGAGTTATTTAATCGAATCACTTGATGTCCTTTCGGGGACCATCTCTAAAATAACAAGGGTTGTCTATAGGTTCGTCCGAGGGGAAAAGCGAAATATTGAAATATAAGGCAGAATGTTGAGGAGCCCTGCACTCCTGCAAGTGATCAAAAGTTAATGGTGATGAAGTCTAATCCCCCCCCCCCCCCCCGCTTTTTGCAAGTTTATTTCAACTGTATAGTTAACATTTTAAGTTTATTTATTAAAGTTTACATTTTAAATTTTTTGTGTATGGCAAGGATTTCTATACTGGGCGCCATTGAGTAACGAGACAACAATATTTTTTATGAGATCCACGATATGTTTTAAGTTTAGGTATATGTTTTGTTGGTAAACTGGTTTATAAAGATACAATTTTTATTTTTTTTATTTATTATTGAATATTAATCATTCGTTGGCATTCTGAAAGTTGTAGTTAAGTTTCAGTTTACATATTTGAGAGGAGACGGACGTGTAATTTAGTTTTTTAAATGAATGTTTACTGATCCATAATTTATTAAAAATTCAAACTTAATTTAATTCTAATCAAAAATAAAAATATTAATTTGAATTTTTGAATTAAGAATGACAGAATAAACTATAAATTATCTTTAAAAAAATAAATTAATTATTATTGGTACGTATTTTTCAATTATTTTACTAGTTATTAACAGATTTTATTTTATGAATTGGATTCAAAGATTTTTATATCTAACTGCATAGTATTTTATAATATTTTCATGACGATGGAATATTTTTAAACACTTTCAGCGCGTTCAAAATAGACGAGCAGACGATAATAGTTTGAAATGCGAAAAATCGTTTGTTACTGTAAAATAAAATTTTTCATTTTGTAATTTAAAAAAAAATAAAGCATGGAAATGAAACACAAGCCTATAGTTATGTTTTTAAAAATATTCTGAACACTTACCATAGTTTATTATTATTTTTTAAAAGCATTGCATCCGTATAATTATATTCAAGAGTTTGCCTCTTAAAGTTGGGTTAATTACAAAGATTCTTACCATAATCCTCCATTAAAAAATGTTCGGTGATGAAGTTTAAAAATATATAAGTGATTTAAAAAAGAAAAAAATACCGCGTGCGCATACACGCGCTATTTAGAAAATATTAAATTTATTGGGAGTTCATTTTTAAGCATTCCTATGTGACGTTAAATAACTAATATACTTTCTTACTAAAAAATAAATAAAAATTATAAACATTTGTTTAAATATACGAAATAAATTGACTTTAACACAAGACACTGAAAAAATATTATTTTAAAAAATGGCTATTTGTTCTGTGGAACATGCCGAGTCTGCAAAGGCTTGACCGCCAATGTTGCAGCCCCATTGGAAAAAAAAATAATTGGAGATGCATGCATTGAAATTTAAAAGAGGAATAGAATATCTTTTTTTCTCGGATACAGGCTCAAATACATTAGTTCATATGTGTACATGATTTGCCTGAAGCAAAAATATAATGTAAATACAAAACGAAAAACTTATATTAATTTCGCAAAACTTAGATTCAATTTCCTAAAAGTTGTACAGTAGATTTTTCTTAAAAATACCGCGCATCGCTTCCATGTTTAAATAAAAGATGAATAAAGCAAAGCTAGATTATTGCTATTTTTATTGGACATCGATTTTAAAACAATATTTACGAGTAAAGAGTAAAAAGAATAAATAAAAGCGAATAATAATAATAGATGACATATTAGAAGGCCTACTAC
Organism: Oedothorax gibbosus; assembly: GCA_019343175.1. Classification (NCBI taxonomy): domain Eukaryota; kingdom Metazoa; phylum Arthropoda; class Arachnida; order Araneae; family Linyphiidae; genus Oedothorax; species Oedothorax gibbosus. The sequence continues at coordinate 2,868,571 of CM033271.1, read as the reverse complement.
TATTAAAAAGTAATCAATTTAAACGTAGCTATTCTAGAGATGACTATGAAAGTGATAGACATTAAGCTTATAATTCGATAGTTTATATTTTTGCTTAAAATATAATAAATACTTTGGTTAACGTTAGTCATTCCAAATACAGATTTAACTTATGTTCACTCAGAGCTTTTCCGGCACTTCGGCAGTTGTACATATATATCAATATTTAATAGCCCTCGTGTAGCTCTAGTGGGACGTTATTTAAGCCAAACCAAATGAACTATCATTAATCAACCTTAAAGGCGCCTGTTGTGTGATACATCAGAATTTTCAAGGTCGTTGGTTTAGTGTTTTCTTCCTTTTGCAAGGCCGTATTTGTTTATCAAGTTCACATATTACAATCTTATACACAGTCCCCTAAAGGGTAATTAAAAAGTATTTTGTGATTAACTCGGCAAATTATGGTTAAAAAAATTTTAATGGGGATTTCGCTTAAACTTCATGTCTTAAATTCATTTCTGTAAAAATATTAAGTGGTTTCTATTCATAATTTAAAAAAAAATAATATAATAATTATTTAAAAATATAAAATTGGTTTTAAATACCCCAATAGCGTATGCCTTTTGTTTGGGTTATTATAATTATTATTCAGTAAAAAATGTGTTTCATTATCTTAATTATTTATTGAGTGGGATAGTTTTTTATGTGCAACTCATTTAACATTACGGCCCCTAAACTTTGCACGTCTCTAACTCCACTAATATTCGAGTATTTCGAGATAAAATATGTCATAATTTTGAAATATGGACTCAAAAAGGGGTGTTTCTATTCAAAATTTTGAAGTTGGTAACATTTTTAATATGAAGACGGCCCCTTATGCAAATTTTGTGTCATGAATTTAACTCAGAATGTTATTTGTTCACAAAGTCAAAAAGGTCCGATTCCATAGGATGACTAACGTCCGCAATAATCCTAGTGTTTACTTTTTTTTTGTCCACAGCTGTACAAGGTTGCAGGAAAAAATAAGTTTATTCTATAAATATTTATTATTAACCAAAAAAATCTCAATTTTTTTTCAAAAATATCACTTAGCGCACGTTCTTCCACTAAACTCTTCAATTAATTATACCTGCATTCATTTAAAGACTTTTTTAAGTAGAGAAAAATATAATTTTTACCTCTTAAAAAATATTTAAATAGCACCAATATCGTTAAACTTTAGCTGCAGAAATATTTCCGTTATTTGACGAATCTTTTTGCGGTTTTGAAGCTACCACGCATACGCAGGTTTATTCGTCAAAAACGAAAATGGCGTCAAGTCACAGAAATATTCCGCCAGCAAAATTGCCAGTAAAATTTCCGTTAATTAAGAGGGACTGACAGCCCCATAGAGCTAATGCATTAGATTTGGAATCACAACTTCCGCAGAAGTATTGATTTGCCATGTTAGCCCTTTCTCCCCAGGTACGGGAATCAACATACCATCGAAATGAAACAAATTTGAAACGAATATGTTATCTAGTTATTTAATTATATATTTTTGAAGTTTTAAAATGCCAAAAATATACAGCAGATGGCGACACTAATTTAAAACTTAATCAATTAATAATTAAATAACCGGATGTTATTTTATTTTCAATTTTGTTTTAAATTGTTGTTATGATGATTCCCATACCTGGTGAAAATGAGATAACACGGCAAAGCCAGTCTTTTGCAAAAGTTGTGACTTCAAACCTAATGCATTAGCTCTATGGGACTGACAGTCCCTCTTAAAGAAAGAATATTTGAGCGTTGTATTATTTGCGTGTACTGTTATTTGTTTCAGAAACATCGTTTCTGTTGTTTCCATCCCTCATATTGATATGCGTCGCAGGCGTACCTCTTCGGTTGGCCAACATGCAGGTAAGTAACTTGTCTTAGTCAACTGCACCGCATAAAAAAAACCCGCCAAATTTACGAGGTGCTAGAATAAAATGTCTAAAATACGGAAAAAAATTAAACATTTACACATTCGTATGACCAGTCTATTGAAATAATAATTAAAATCCTATTTTAAAGTGTTCCTAAATAGTATTAAAAATATTTAGAGCCGCCCTTTAAAATTGAAATAAATATTAAAATGAAGTTATTACAAATGATAAAAACGCTATCATTTATTGCATGGAATAAACTTACATATCGTACAATAATTTAGGATAAGTAATTACTTATGTACAACAAGAAACATTGCACTTGACTTATATCTATAAAGGAAGAAATCCTGACTGACGCACTTACTCATCAACGCCCAGCCAAAACTAATGAAGGAACATATTCCAAATTTTAGGAACTTATTCCTTTTGTACCAAAAAGTCATTTAAGAACGAAAATTCAAACTGAAACGAGCCAAGGAGAGCAAAACGGGGCTGATTTCTCCATATCAATAGCATTGTGCATTGTTGTAAATTAGGATTTATGGCAATTTTTGATTTGAAAGAAATTTCAACAGAAGCAAAAATGTAGTATAAGTACGAAAATGCACGGGGCGGAATGCGAGTAGGGTGGGGAAATATTTCATAAAATAAATATGTAATATTCCTCTCTTTTAAATGGAACCGAAACATTTCATATCAACATACAAACAAAGAATTTCTTAGTAAAATATATTTGACGTCATTTCAAACTGATTGATGTCGCAAAAAGAAATTTCTTTTAATTTATTATTTAAAAGAATTAAAGTTTCTCGAATGATTGTTGCGAATGCCAATGGTGATTTAATTCTAATAAAAATGGCTTCTTATGCTTTTTAAATGAGCATAAAATTTGCAGTTCTTTAAATAATTAAAGTACTTCGAATTCGAATTTTTTTCTGATAATTTTAATGTCTTCTCATTTCGATGCGCCGAATTTTTTGACGTATCACACTTGCCTGTAGCATTTGTAGTTTGGGCTATGAAAGTGGGGGACGGACGGACAGACAGACAGTTGGACTGAACGATTATAATACCTTCCACTTTTTATGTTATAAACGTAGTGTGGAAGCTAAAAGGAGGGCCGGATTCAGTCGGACCCACAAATAAAAAAATAATAATGCTCACATCAGCAAGGGGGATTGAGGGGAATGTTTATAAAATCCCGGTGGAGATGCTGGCCTGGGTGAAGAGGGGGATCGATTGTCATAAACTTTTTTTTTTCTCCAACGAGGCTGCTTCATTGGAGGCTAAGCCTTTGCAGACTCGGCATATTCCCCAGAACTGAGAGCCAGTTTTTGTGGCACCATCTAGGCGACTCTCACTAGCAATTTTGACGCTCAGATTACAATGAATCTGAGCTCTCTGTGGATGTTAAAGAAAGCCGAGATTTAATTTTGCCGAGAGAACCCCAAGCCAAATGGATACTCCAGGGATTCTCTGCCTAACATATGCATGCGCAATTTTCATCAGAAATCAATATGAAACAAATCGGCGTATGCCGAATTTTTTTCCTATCCAGAATCACGGCGAGCTCAAAAAATAACGTTGATCTCAGCGTTCGTAAATCTCGAATCAGTCGTGATTTGATTAGAGCGTCCAAAACGTACGAAATGGTCGAATACATTGCAAGTATCTACGTATTCAGAAGAGATAACAGTAGTCTTCGCTCACTACGCATGCGTTAGATGCGGACGCATCGCTAGACGTGAATTCTAACAAACCACCCAAGCCAAGATAAGACGCTGACATCGCGGAGCACGGCGTTTTTTAGAGCCTTGACGTGCGTTTTCAATCCTTACAAACCAGGGCTTCAGCCGGGACTCGAACCCGCGATCTTGGGCTTATGAAACGGACACGTTAAACCTCTCAGCAACCGGGCCGCTTTGTCATAAACTAAAAGTTTACGTAATGTACAAGTCATCGATGCTTAGGGTACACCCGTGCTACGGGTTTATTAAGCCAGTCATCTTATTATTTAGGCTTACATTTCCACATGACCACGACCTTGGACAAAACAGCTTTTCCTATCATGAGTGCATTTCCTCAAAACACCAATAATTAAAAAAAAATACATCTATAGTTACGCAAATTGTTTTTTATATTCAATTTAAATAATAAAAAAAAATTCACGGACACTTGTATGTTAGTTGATTTCTTGAAAACGTCGTAATTACATCGTTCCGCTTTGTTCGATTTGACTTTACTAATAGATCCGACGGTTTTAGAAAATTGTAACTAGCATTTAACCCATTTTGGGAGTTAGTTGGGGAAAAGGCTACAGTCTGTTTCATGCTACGTATGGAGCTATTAGAATTGAAACTTATAAGCAGTAAAGTATTTGGTGTAAACATACACCAAAGCTGGGCAACTGAACATCCATCATATAGAGGTGAAAACAAACAAAGAACACCAAAACTTTCTCTAAACCATTCTGCCGTGGTTAGGTTAGTTTGAATTATCGTCGCACTACATCTACATGAGGGCTATTGGCGAAGGGCGATTTAGAACCACAGTCAAGTGACGAGCCGACACCTGAGTTGGCACCCAACGTAACCGTTAAGGGCGACATCGTACGCAGCGTCGGGACTTTGGAGGATATTTAACGTGCAATTCCTCTACACGGGCCGTTTATGGGTCGGCAGTTAGTTTGGCGATGCTCAGACTCGCTCCCTCTCATGCGGAAGGTCTCAGGTTCAAAGGCCTTAACCAGCTGGGCTCTCCAACCCCAACAGTGTACCCTGACCCTGAAAAGCAATTATAGAGAAGATTTCTAAATATCAGTTACGAGTTTGACAAACTACTAAGAGAGTAATGAAAAAACATAATCAAGATCAAGAACACGTCAGTGATTTAGGGGAAGACGGCGATATAAGGTGGATGATTTAACATTGATTGGGTGAAAGGAGATAATTTTTTTCTTGTTCTATTATCGGTGACTACTGTCTGGAAACAAATTACTCTTTTTTTAACCTTAATTTACCATTTTTTACGAGAAATTGCCGGATACCGTTTCTGGAAATCATCCACGTGCAGCATTGTTATTTTAAAGTGGATGAATATAAACAAGTAGGTTTGTAACAGAATCTGTCACTCAGCCCGCTTCCACACAATGCACATTCAACAGGAAAAAAGTCGCCAAACACAATATTAATTCTATTATAAACATTTACGCGCTAAATTTGGCTAGTTTCATTTATTTTATTTCGAAAATTCAAAAATTATTTCTTCACTAATTATTATCGTTTGCAAAAATTATTTTATTTCAAAGAATAAATATGTAATAATCATAGATGTCATATTAAAAGTATTCGATTGGCAGATCACGTGATCTCCAATGCTAACGACGGGACGCGCATGGAAACCAGAATTTCAGGGCAAAGGGGCCAGTGTTTCCACCACTTTCAGGAGAAAAATACTACGAAAAAATAAAATTTAATTCTAAAATTACAAAAAAAAATTCCATAACAATTCTAGAAACGCGTTTTACGTTTTTTTTAAGTCACTAAAAAGATTCCAAAATGCAGCTAGCATTTTTATGGTATTTTTTTGTAATTTTAGAATTAGATGGTATTTTTTCGATGACGCCGCAGTATTTTTCTCCTTAATGTGGTGGCAACACTGGCCTCTTTGCCCTGAAATTCTTGTCTCCATGCGCGTCCCGTCGTTAGCATTGGAGGTCACGTGATCTGCCAATTTAATACTTTTACTATGATATATTTATATTATATGGTAATAATCTACTCATATTTAATATCGAACCATAAAATTATCATATCAACATAGACACAAAGAACTATTAGTGAAATATATTTGACGTCATTTCCAACTGATTGATGACGCAAAAATAAATTTCTTTTAATTTATTATTTAAAAGAATGGGAATATTTCTAATGACGTCAGGCTCTTAATACTGTGATTTCATTGGTTGTTTTGTTTTCTTTGACAAAGCGTTGAACAAGCTCTTTGGATTTTCATAACGTCACGATCTCCGAACTGCAATTTCATTGGTTGTTTAGTTTTCTTTGACAAAGTGTTAGTACTTCGAATTTTCTTCTGAGATTTTCAATGTCTTCTAATTTCGATGCGCTGAATTTTTTGAGGTATCACACTTGCCTGTAGCATTTGTAGTTTCGGCTATGAAAGTGTGTGACGGACAGACTGAACCGATTATAATACCGTCCACTTTTTACGTTATAAACGTAGTGTGGAAGCTAAAAGGGAAAAAACGTTACTTATCCTTCTACCGTCATGATAGTAAAATTTAAGATGATTTTTTTTAATTCCTTAAAAATAAATGAGTTGTTATTTAAATATGAATATAAACAGTGGTTTTTAACAAATCGAACTTCTTACCAACTCACATTATGAAATAGTTCCTAAACCAAATTTTATTAATTGCTATTAAAAATTTCGCTACATTTGAAGTTTTTATTTTTTTAGAATAATTCAAAAATATTTCAATTAACCTAATTGGGTATTTTGGCATAAAATTTTGTTTTCACAGAATTTAATTTACAAATCAAATGAATAAAATGTGTTGATTGGAGTCGTACTCAATGCTAACGAGGACTGGAAAGATTTCCAAGGGCCTTTGCTTAAAAAATATACGAAAAACCGAAATTTCTAAATACAAAAAAAAATTACCAAACATTTGAATTTCGTTTTTTTTAAGTTCAAAAACATTGCAAATGAGAGTATTTTTATGAATACTTTTTTTTAAAAATAATCGTATTTTTTAAACGCCGTCGATTTTTCACTCCTTTTCCGTGCCGAACACTGCCTCTTCCTAATCTGACTATGCGCGTCTTTTTGGAGGTACGTATGAAGTAATATTACAAGAATAAAATATTGACCTATATATCTTAAAAGATTTTTAACTCAGTCTAGTTATATTTACTCCTATTATTATTAAAATGATTCTCATATAGGAAGTAGATATTTATCTTTTAGTTTAAATGTAATACATAAATTAAGATATATGCTTATATTTTATATAATGTATACAATTCCCTTTAGTATAATCATAACTAGAATGCATTCATAATTTATGGTCATCTATATATAAAAGGTAAAGTCCTGACTGACTGACTGACTCAGTCACTCACGTATCAACGCCCAGCTACTACTACTAAAACTACTGAAGGTACAGCTACCAAATTTTAGGAAAATATTCTTTTTATATCGTAGGCGTCATTTAAGAAGCGATTTTTCGAACTTAGAACCCGAACGAATGTAAGAATGCAAAACGTGAGCCGATTTCTCCATAGGAATAGCATTGTAAGATTAGAATTTATACATTTTATTTCAATTTATAATAGGGGCTGGCGCCCCTAGGCGAGCAAGCTTGCACATCACTGGATTAAAGAATGTCACATTATTAAAATTGCGCAGCATAAATTAATTATGCATAAATAATTAATTTACGCAGCTTACGTTGAAGGTGTTAAATGACGCAGGGCGCCTCAAAAGCAACGTAGAATTATTTTTTTAAGTGCGATAGTTGTATTTTGTTAAGGATTCTTCGTAAATTTCGGATAAAAGCCAGTTTCTTTGTTAAATATGTGCATAATTCTCTGAAATTTCTGCTACTGGAATTGTCCGTTATGTTACAGATTTTTCTTCGTAGTTGTTCAAAATTTTATGAGAAACGTCACATAATAATTATTTTTTAACATAAAGAGTATGTTATTTAATGTGAAGAAAATTTCCTTTTAAAGATTAAGGGGAGTCGGATGGTTCTATCTCGGCCATGTTAATTTTACTAACTTTAGGAACATTTTTCTCAGGAACTATATGAGGTATCATTATGATTTTGCATAGTTTGTTCCTTACATATAGCTGTTTGATTTCAACTGGGGATATTTCACAGTATAAAAAAATACTTTTACAGTAATTTTTTTTTAAATATGTACTCAAAAAACCCTAAAAAATCCGATTTAAAGTTGTATAACTTTTTTTAAGCAGAAATATTGAAAATTCTTCAGTTTAAATCAAAGTGCTACTAGTGGGGAAGAAATAATAAAAGAAAACATGTTGATATCTTTTATAGTTCCTGAGAAAAATGTTCCTAAATGTTGAAAAACCTTATATTTCAGGAAACGCAAAAAAAATTAAGGTATAGTTAAAAACTGATACACAGAGTTTCTGAAAAATGCTTATAAGAAGAAAAACACTAAACAAAAATCGATAATCTTGGTTTTAAATTAAAGCTATAGATATGCAGATTAAAAATAAAATAAAAACCGAAAATCGACCTTTTCGACCCAAACACCCACCCGACTGCCCTTAAAGATTAATTGAGTAAAAACTGTAAAAAGTCAAATCCAATTTTTCGACTATTCTTGAGACAGCTCGTCATCAAGTATCAGAATAATCAACTGTAGGAAATAATCAATTATCGGAAGTAATCAACACTTCTTCCTAACGAGCTTAATATCAAAGTTAATGAGTGAAAAAAATCACTCTTTCAACTCGTTTCGAAAAGTGTTCCTGTTCGTACGATGACGATCAGCGCCAAACACGAATACTAAGACCTTGATATTTGATTCTTTCTCGAAACAAGGCGAAGACGGATCAAAATGTAAGTTATATAATCATTATTTTTGTGATCGATTACTCAATAAGATGTCATTTTCTCATTATCTCCGTGTTGTTACTTTCTGCACGATTAATCACCACGAAATCGAATTTTGGTAAGGATGACTGATAGTAAATAAAAACCTAAGCTTGAAAGCCGTCGATAGTCAAAAGTCATTGACGTAAAAATACGTCAAAGTAACTTCTTTCTTTTCAACTTCACAATAGTTTGTTAAAAATTTAGAGTTTAGTTTCATTAAAAAATATAGTTCCTAGTAGCTGGAACCAGGGTTTGAAATTCCCGGTCGCTAGTCGCAAAATGCGACAAAATTTTTTCGTTTTGCGACCATAAAATTAATTTAGTCGTAGTTGTCGCGACTAGTTTTAAGAATCGTCAATATACACTTTTTCCATTTTTTTTAAAAATTAGATTTAGTTTAGTTTGAATTATCGTCGCACTAGAGCTACACGAGGGCTATTGGCGACGGGCGTCGTATTTTAGAACCACAATCAAGTGACGAGCCGACACCTGAGTAGGCACCCAACGCAACCGTTAAGGGCGACATCGTACGCAACGTTGGGACTTTGAAGGATATTTAACGTGCACTCCCTCTACACGGGGTATTATTCGTCGGACATTTTTGGCTGCACGGGCCGTTTATAGGTCGGCAGTTATTTTGGCGATGCCCGGACCCGAACCTGGGACCTTTCGTATGCTAGGCGGATGCCTAACCGACTGGGCTCCCCAGCCCCTTTAAAAATTAGAAGGAAAAAAATCCTAATGGGAAAAAAAATACTACGAAATCACAAATGCTCCCACAGTCGAAATAGACTAAATGTCAGTATCCTTAATGATTTGATGATGATTACAATTAATGGTACACCTACTGATGATTATAATTCAAGAAATGCAATCCAGCTTTGGTTTGAAGATGCAAATGGTAGACGTCCAGAGCTTATGGATAACTAATGCACAAATAGTATAATTGTAATAAAAAATGGCTTTTATGTGTAAGAAACATAGCTTTAATGTAATGAACAATAGAATTTATGTAATAATTTTTTTTCAAACAATTAGATAAAAGATTTCTAACAATAGATATTCTGCATTTGCGGCTAGTTTTTAGCTTCCACACTACGTTTATAACGTTAAAAGTGGAAGGTATTATAATCGTTCAGTCCGTCTGTCTGTCCGTCACCCACTTTCATAGTCCGAACTACAAATGCTACGGACAAGTGTGATACGTCAAAAAATTCAGCGCATCGAAATTAGAATACATTGAAAATTTCAGAAAAGAATTCGAATTCGAAGTACTTCAATTATTTAAAAAAACTGCAAAATTTAATGCTCATTTAAAAAGTATAAGAGGCCATTTTTATTAGAATTAAATCACCATTGCCATTCGCAACAATCGCTCGAGAAACTTTAATTCTTTTAGACAATAAATTAAAATAAATTTATTTTTGCGACATCGATCCGTTTGAAATGACGTCAAATATATTTCACTACGAGATTCTTTGTACGTTGATATGAAATGTTTTAATTCTATTGAAAAGCGAGGAATATTACATATTTATTCTTTGAAATATAAATTAATTTTTGCAAACGATAAGTAATAATTATTGAATTTTTAAAATAAAATAAATGAAACTAGCCAAATGTAGCATGTAAATGTTTAATATATAATATAAATGCTGTGTTTGTCGCCTTTTTATCTGTTACACACAACTGTTGTGTGGAAGCGGATTAAGTGACAGATTTTGTTACAAACCTACTTGTTTGGGTTAGTCGCACAGATTGCGCCTAAATTTTTTTGATGAATTTCTAACACTGATTGGAACGACTCCCATAACTCGTTAACATGCTCTTGATCTTGATTTTTTAAAATTCCCTTAATTAGTTTGGCAAACTCGTAACTGATAGTTAGAAATCTTCTCTAAAATTTGTTTTCCAGGTACACTGTTAAAAATGGTTTCACCATAATATTGATTCTTAGCAGCTGCAACGGCTATGTATAGAGGAGAGTGAAGGAAACAACGTAATTATTGGCGCAAATAGTTTATTTGGTGAAAATCCCCCGCCATCTCCCTCTACACCCACGGTCTACTCAACTACTAAGGTCGAAGAAGCTTTCCCAAACAAGCTCGGGGACGGAAATTTTGACGTCATAGTTCCGAGTGACGTTGCTCCGAAGATGAAGACAACCTGTCTCGAAACCTGTTCGGAACCACTCGTTCACGGCTGACCACAATTTTAGGGTTCCGAATGCGTCCGAACTGTTTTCTCGATCTTCGGCACTGGGAACAGTGACGTCAAAATTTCCGTCTACGCTCATGTTTGGGAGAGCTTCTCTGACCTTGTTATTGAAGTTAGCCGCGCTACACCCCCTTTTCCGGATATCATGTTACACGGCTTCTAAACATCGCGTCTACTGTCGGGGTTTGTTTGTGGATATTGATGTTATAGCTGAAGATGGCGAGCCCCGATCTTGCCGAAACATGTACAATTTTCACCAAATGAACTATTTGCACCAAATAATCACGTTGTTTCCTTCACTCTCATATGTTTCTTGCGCAAAATTGAAGATATTTTCTGGGCTGTGTAAAGGTTGAACGATTTTTCAGATTTTGTAACAAAAACCTGAGAAATGGTTCAACCGAATACTGAAAAAAAATATGGAGAAACATTTCGCTGCCGTTGCAGTTACTAGGAACCAATATTATGGTGAAACAAAGCGCAATTTTTTTAAACCGTGTAGAGTTATTGGGGCCCGGATGGCCGAGTGGTGTGGACCATTACACTAGCAGTCTGCGCGCTGTAACGGGTGCGGGTTCGATTCCCGCCTTCGCCCTGGGTGTATATTCCTTTCTGTGTGACAGTAAAAATTCTTTCTGTGTCTGTCTTACTTGACGAAGGCTTCATTAGCGGGTCTCTGATCAAGCACACAAGCCGGAATATATCTATAATAATAAAAGAAAGAGTCTGTGTGTGTGTGTCTGTGTGTTTGTATTCGGATCGTAAAAGTCTTACTTATACTGCCCTCAGAAATTCGAAATTTTCAAGATAGATTCCCTTTAATACCAACGTGTGCACCTGAGGCTTAGATTTTTCATATTTGTTCCATTTTTAGAGAAAATTCGAATTTTCTGAAAAAAATACACCACTTTCGCTCAAATCCGATCATTTTTTCTCTTTCCTGATGCCATCGGCTGAAAAAATTAAATAAAACTTTTAACGAAAACATTTAAAATTCAAAATGTTTATTTTATTCTTTTGCCATTACTTTCAGAAACTAAATTCATTATTTAAAAAATAATTGACATGTTTCAAGTGACGTAATTCCGCCAGTCTTCATTCCTGGATTTTATTGTGGGTTTATTTGATGATTTTTTCATTGATTTTTCTGTTGACTGCATGTATGCATATTTAAGCAATAAATGTATAGTTAAGCTATTACTGAACTATGATGGTTAATAAAGGCCATCGCACTAGAGCTATTAATGTTTTATGACTTTATTTTTTCGCCAAAGACGTTGCCAAACTCGCTAAATTATTAAGTAAAATTCGCCAAATAGGCGATTTCTTTTATAAATAATTTATAAGCTGGTCGGTTGTTCGAAGGTCATTGTGTTAGAGCTGTATAATGGGTGTGGGTAGCTATATCTATTTTCTCGCCAAATTATTTCCCAAAACGCGCCAAATGAGCTAAAAGGTTTTATGTATTTATGAGGGAATTGTGATGACATTTATGAGTGCATTTTATAGCGTATTTTTCATTTTGGAATTTTAAGGCAATGAAACGGGATTTTATAATTTATAACGAGTGGAAACAATAATAAGTTTATGATCCTATAACAGGGTATATGGTACACATATTTGGAATCTATTTGATATTTTTTTTATTCCGTGCGAAGAACGGGTATAAATTTGCTAGTATGTAATAGTAGTAGAGTTATTACAAATTCCATCTAAGATGTTTTAAGTGAAAGGTCAAATGGAGCCGTAACTGTAACATTATATTACAAACTGACGACGACTGACTTTTATGACTCAAAAATCTCAGCCTAAATTTGACGTTCATGAACATTTTCCCACGTTTTCCGTTCTTCTATACAAATCGTATTTTAATGAGTCAAAAGAAGAATTGCTTAACAACTTTCTGTTATGTACACATTTGTAGAACCTGAAATGAAAAACCATTAAATTAGGGATAATTATACACATGCGAATAAAATAGTTTCTCATGATATTTATATTATATAACTAATTTGACGACCTTCACATTGTTGTTATTTTATTAAATCATTTAGCTAAATTAACTAAAATAATTGTCAAGGTCTTCCACATTTGATCAAGGACTCAAGGCCATGAAATGTATATTTAGTGAAAATACTACTATTGGTACGTTTCCAAATACTTCACTGATTTTTGTTCTCACTTTTGATTTTAGTAATTTAATTAAATTACATCTCTTTTGAATTGTGTGCATATAAGGACTTTTGTTTTCTTATCGATCATACTAAATCGAATTACAAACGATGTCAAAATATTGCAACATAGGCCATGATCTTTTTTTTTCTACCTAAAGGTTGGAAACGTTTTATCGAAGGGGCAAAAATCCTTAATGATAGTTGAATATTTAAAGGTGGGCTGCATTAAATAACACATCATTTGTTGGATGGATTTACGGTCATTTAAAAGTAATGAAAACATATAGTATTGAGTAATAATAAAAATACGTATTAACATTTAAATTCGAAAAAGTGTCTGTTAATATGCAGGGTGGCTATAATGGATGTGTCAATTTGTTATGGCTTTTATGAAAAGTCCTTGAAAAGAATTTTAAAATAGTATAGAAGAGTATTAGTCTGGAATAGTAGAATAACCTGAATCTATAATTTGCGTAATAAAAGAATTATATATTAAATTTTGAATTCGGTATTTTTTTAAATATATAATTGATTGTCAGAATGTAACCATAAATAGTCTTGAAATAATGAAATCTTGTTTTAAAACATGTATTTGTGGAAAACTGTAGGCAGCATATTGGAAGTTAAGTCCGCACTCTAACTGAAATCAAATCGCCACAAATTCATTAATTTGCACCACACAAATGGTTTTACATAAATAGTCTTGAAATAATGAAATCTTGTTTTAAAACATGTATTTGTGGAAAACTGTAGGCAGCATATTGGAAGTTAAGTCCGCACTCTAACTGAAATCAAATCGCCACAAATTCATTAATTTGCACCACACAAATGGTTTTACATAAATAGTCTTGAAATAATGAAATCTTGTTTTAAAACATGTATTTGTGGAAAACTGTAGGCAGCATATTGGAAGTTAAGTCCGCACTCTAACTGAAATCAAATCGCCACAAATTCATTAATTTGCACCACACAAATGGTTTTACATAAATAGTCTTGAAATAATGAAATCTTGTTTTAAAACATGTATTTGTGGAAAACTGTAGGCAGCATATTGGAAGTTAAGTCCGCACTCTAACTGAAATCAAATCGCCACAAATTCATTAATTTTCACCACACAAATGGTTTTACATAAATAGTCTTGAAATAATGAAATCTTGTTTTAAAACATGTATTTGTGGAAAACTGTAGGCAGCATATTGGAAGTTAAGTCCGCACTCTAACTGAAATCAAATCGCCACAAATTCATTAATTTGCACCACACAAATGGTTTTACATAAATAGTCTTGAAATAATGAAATCTTGTTTTAAAACATGCATTTGTGGAAAACTGTAGGCAGCATATTGGAAGTTAAGTCCGCACTCTAACTGAAATCAAATCGCCCACAAATTCATTAATTTTCACCACACAAATGGTTTTACATAGTTTCTGACAAATTTAATATTCGGTTTTTGACAAACCTTTTACTGCTATTTAGTTTAAAACAATTATCAGTTTGTCGGTAACCAACTATCAAAGCTTAAACTTGAAATTGCACATACAAGTGTAAACGTTATAAATTATAATAGGGAGTAAAGCTTGTATTCCAATTTTCAGTCGAAAACTCAGAATATAAGGTTGTTACAGATTAGAAAAAATACAAAACTATTTCTAATTCGAGGCGCGAAAAAAAAGTTTAAAATTTTGACTTTTTTTTAAATAAATGAAAATCTACTTGTAAATATTTGTTTTTATTGCTAGAAAATGTTTATTTTGGGTACCGTATCCCCTTAATGCCCTAAAATGTGTACTTTATAAACGTAATGTTGAAGCTAACTGCTAAAATTGAAAAAAAAAGTAACTTGTGTAAAAAAAAATCTGTATACCCAAACGTTATTAGCACGTCTTTCTTTTCAGATTGCTGATCTGTTTCCAGAACATAGGTCCACAATTATTACTTTGTACAGTGGAGCATTTACTGCGTCTGCTTCTGTGTTCGTTTTCATTAAAGTAAGTGTGATGATATTAGAAATTTCCAATAATATTTTTAATATCATTTATTTTACTGTTATTTGACTACATTCCTTATAAACAGACAAATTTCCCTTTACCGTACACTGGAAGAAAAGTCGTTCTTTTTCTTTTTTCCCTAAATACAGTTGTTCTCCCAATAAAACAAGAATATCTTAGTACTCATTTTTGAAAGTTTCATTTTTAACAATGCTCAAATATGAGATTTCAAGATTACTTTTGAGATTATTGCTCTCACAAAAAAAATGACAATATCCCAGTTCTCAATTTTGAGAGATTGGGTTCAATTAGAATATCATTACACATGAAACATAACATTACGCAATTCATTAAATTCTTCAAGCAGGGAGACATGGAGGGCTTAGGTTTTAACTTAAAAAGTCAAACCAGAGGGATCAATTTGGTTCAAGACCCATTTTAACAACCCCAAACAGACTTTTTACAAACTTTCTCCATAACAAATCTTCATTATTTGATCCTGTATCTTCCAGTACGGTTTCGACGCGGGCCTCCCCTGGGAATGGGCCTGCTTCCTGCTAGTAGTGCTGTCCGCGCTCATGCTTCCGGTCACCCTGTTCGTGCTACCGGCGGACAGTTTCCTGCCGGGCACGCCGAAAGGCCTCTTCACGGGCAAGCAGGAGAAGGAAGTGACGTCAGTGGCCCCGTGCGTGTGGGGCACGTTCACGTACATACCCGAGGACCCGCCACCGCCCCCCTACACCTCATCACTGCGCAGTGAGTTGGAACTTTATCTTCTAAGGAGAGTCGGATGGGTGTTTGAGTCAAAAATGTCAATTTTCTGTTTTTATTCTGCTTCTATTTTTTTTATTCTGCATATCTATAGCTTTAATTTAAGACCAAGATTATAGATTTCTGTTCAGTGGTTTTCTTTTTATGAGCATTTTTGAGAAACTCTCAATATCAGTTCTTACCTAAATCTTACTTTTCTTTTGCGTGTCCTGAAAAATAAGGTTTTTCAACAGTTAGGAGCATTTTTCACAGGAACCATAAAATATATCAACATATTTTGTCTTATTATTTCTTCCGCATTAATAGCTCTTTGATTTGAACTGAGGAATTTTAAATATCTCTGCTCAAAAAAACATTATATAACTTTAAATCTGATTTTATTGTGTTTTTTAAAACATATTTTTAAAAAAATCACTGTAAAAGTATTTCTTTATACTTTGAAGCATCCTCAGTTTAAATCAAACAGCTATATGTAAAGACAAAACATAAAAAAGTTCATAATGATATCTCATATAGTTCCTGAGAAAAATGTTCCTAAAATTAGGAAAATTAACATGGACGAGATAGAACCATCCGACTCCCTTTAAGCTATGTATACCAATACCACCTATATTAGAAGGCCTAGGAACTAAGCAACATGACGTCATATTAGTAGACCGATTTTGAGGCGTTGACCTATAATGTATTGATTCAGCTTATCTAACGCTTTATGCACTAAATTATGTTTTAATTTCAACTATTTGTCTTTGAATCTTTTAATATTAGCTATTGCAATTAATTAGAGTATTAGACGATAAAAGGGTAAACAATATTTGATATAAAAAGCATTTTATGATGAATTCAGTTTCGTTTTTCCCCCTTTCTATTTATAATAACTAAATTACACTGACTGACAATGCCATTTTGTTGAAGGACGATGTTTCACCAATTTAGTCTTCAATGTTTTCAAACTGAATACTGCATTAATAAAATCCCCACTACCATCTACTTTTCCTCAAACGAACAATGAAAAGTAAAACAACTGTTATTTTAATAAGACTTATAAGTACCGTCAGGATATAACGAATTAGCGCAGTTAACTATAAGTAACAAATTTCTGAAAAATTGGAATATCTTCGAATTCAATACAGCGGAAGGAAAGGGAACATCCTGGGCTGTCAGGCTATTGAAGAAGAAGAATTTACTTTACCTTTGTAGACTTTAATGTGCTAAAACCGTACAATTCAATCAAAGAGTTTCATCTTGTCCACATTTTCTCCAAATGAATAATGAAAAGTGAAACACAGGCATTATAAGTGATATTATAATACGTACTGTCGGTAGATAAAGGGTTAAGCTAGGCATACACGGAGGGACAGGACATTATGGACCTCCATCGGCCACTCTCCCTGAAAGTATAGTTACCTACCGAAAGCATTTTCTCCCGTCAGTGAGTGGTTTTGTGCGTCCACGTGACATCTAACACATAATGTAAAAAATTTCTCTCTATATTTTAAAATATGTCGACATACATAGTAATGTGAAAAAAAGCTGACAGAACTCGTACGATTCTGAAGCAATATATATCGCTCTAAAAACTACTAGGAATGGATGTAGATGCAGAAAAGTACCCAGAAACTTAAATATTCTCCATAGGACATTATGAACCTCCATCACCACTCTCCCTGAAAGTATAGTTACCTACCGAAAGCATTTTCTCCCGTCAGTGAGTGGTTTTGTGCGTCCACGTGACATCTAACACATAATGTAAAAAATTTCTCTCTATATTTTAAAATATGTCGACATACATAGTAATGTGAAAAAAAGCTGACAGAACTCGTACGATTCTGAAGCAATATATATGGCTCTAAAAACTACTAGGAATGGATGTAGATGCAGAAAAGTACCCAGAAACTTAAATATTCTCCATAGGACATTATGAACCTCCATCACCACTCTCCCTGAAAGTATAGTTACCTACCGAAAGCATTTTCTCCCGTCAGTGAGTGGTTTTGTGCGTCCACGTGACATCTAACACATAATGTAAAAATTTTCTCTCTATATTTTAAAATATGTCGACATACATAGTAATGTGAAAAAAAGCTGACAGAACTCGTACGATTCTGAAGCAATATATATGGCTCTAAAAACTACTAGGAATGGATGTAGATGCAGAAAAGTACCCAGAAACTTAAATATTCTCCATAGATCTCGAATAATTACACTTTAAAATAGTAATGTGTCATGTTGCACCTAAAGTTTTGAGCTAATTGGCTGCTTTAAAAAAAGGAAAGCAATCACTCCAAACTTCAGTCAATCAAATTTTTGCAATCTTTAACACTGGTTAGGTTAGGTTAGTTTGAATTATCGTCGCACTAGAGCTACACGAGGGCTATGGGCGTCGTATTTTAGAACAACACAATCTTTAACAATACTTAGACAGATAGCCTCTAGAAAAGAGCACCATACACTTGCTGCCAAATAGTATAATAACTTTTTGGGAAAATAGCCGTGCTAGTTTGTAGATGAGCATGTGAGGAAGGCAATGACATCTTGTTTTCTTTAAAATAAACAAAAGTAAAAAAATATACAATCAAAAAGGGGGGGAAAGTAGCTCCGGTCTCCCCTAACGACTTTCAGGAACCGTAAATGTGGGAATTCACGTGGGTTGGTGATGGGTAAATCATGACGATTAATATGGGCTACCCATATAAATACAAATACAAAAATTGTCGACCAACAACAGGCCAGTGGTATTACTGATAGAAGTCATCTGGGACACAGTGTTAATTATTATTTGGTTGGATCAATTTAAATTTAAAACTATTTTTAATTGTTAATTTCAAAAAAATTGTACTGGAAACGATTTATCTGTTTGTTATATTGAATAGTATTCTTAGAGATAACTGTAAGGTGGGACAAATTGTAAATGTGCCTGCGTTTGGTAGCCCAGTTGGGCCCTTTTGGTTGGACAAAAAATAAAAGGGGCCGTTCCTTTCTTTACCCCATATGGGTAGGTATATTAGCCAAGTGGACCCATATGGACCCCACATTAAGTATGTTTTCTAGGTTCAGAGATGATTTTATTATACTTACTAATGTATTTATTCCGTATTTTTTCATATCTTCCGTATATGAAGCCAGTGTTCCCATATGAAGCCAGTGTTATTGATAGAAATAATCTGGGACACAGTGTTAATTATTATTTGGTTGGATCAATTTAAATTTAAAACTATTTTTAATTGTTAATTTCAAAAAAATTGTACTGGAAACGATTTATCTGTTTGTTATATTGAATAGTATTCTTAGAGATAACTGTAAGTGGGACAAATTGTAAATGTGCCTGCGTGGGGTAGCACAGGTGGGCCCATGTGGTTTGACAAAAAAATAAAAGGGGCCGTTCCTTTCTGAGCCCCATATGTGTAGGTACACTAGCCAAGTGGACCCATATGGCCCCCACATTAGTATGTTATCTAGGTTCAGAAATGATTTTATTATACTTACTAATGTATTTATTCCGTATTTTTTCATATCTTCCGTATATGCGAAGCCAGTGTTCCCATATGAAGCCAGTGTTATTGATAGAAATAATCTGGGACACAGTGTTAATTATTATTTGGTTGGATCAATTTAAATTTAAAACTATTTTTAATTGTTAATTTCAAAAAAATTGTACTGGAAACGATTTATCTGTTTGTTATATTGAATAGTATTCTTAGAGATAACTGTAAGTGGGACAAATTGTAAATGTGCCTGCGTGGGGTAGCACAGGTGGGCCCATGTGGTTTGACAAAAAATAAAAGGGGCCGTTCCTTTCTGAGCCCCATATGGGTAGGTACACTAGCCAAGTGGACCCATATGGACCCCACATTAGTATGTTATCTAGGTTCAGAAATGATTTGATTATACTTACTAATGTATTTATTCCGTATTTTTTCATATCTTCCGTATCCTCAAACGTTAGAATCTGCGAAGGGCAAGAAGGAATCAAACAGCACTCCAAGTCAAAAGAACTCAGGTAAGAATTTTTTTCACATCCGTTAGTTTTTCATATCACATTACTATATAAACTTAGTAAATATATTTTCATATATAGCACAGAATATTTAAATCTATAAATAAGTCTGTATTAGTTAACCACTTGTTTGGGAAATCGAAATATGTGGGTGACTCCGATCATTTTTCAAAAATAATTCCAAATTCACAGATTTAAATATTTTTATTTAATTTTTTAAAGTACTGAAATCCCTAAAGCAAGAGAGAAAATATACAGACGAAATACTTCAATTCAGACCTAAAACGTTTTCGCTATTTTTTAAGTATATTACTGTACTAATTTCTAATTTAAAGCATGAAAAAATTATTATCAGGGGTTCTAAAGACACTTTTGTGTGCCCCATTGTATACACTTTTCCTCAAAACTTTTTTTAAAATCCCTTTTTAGCACATTTTCAAAAGAATACAACACGTTGTCAACTAGTTTAGCCTGAATAAATAACCGTTCTCTATATTTAACTGATAATTGCGTTCTAAGCATGTAGCGAATGTCATTGTGGTGGACAAAACACGTAATTATTGTGTCACAGACTTTATTTTATAGACATTTATTGTAGTATTGCGGCAATTTTAAATACATGATGTAAATCTATGTTCTGTTATTGGGTTGTTGTTATTTTTTGTGACCTTTGGTTGAACGAGGAAATAACATCTTTTACCTTAGTTTTGTATTATTATACGAAATGCATAGCGTACGCTCTTTTTAATTTGGTCCTAGAGATAGTTCCTCGAATGGAAGTGCGCATACATAAATGCGTAACGAAGTGTCTAAAATAATAATAAAATGTATTGGAAATTAAGTAAAAAGTAGAGAAACCACAGGTTACATCGACCTTGGTTACAACGACTTTAAAATGATATAGGATAGTGATAATAAGATGATTGGGTTCAATTAGAATATCAATTACACATGGAACACAACATTTCGCAATTCATCATGCAGGGAGACATGGAGGTCTTAGGTTTTAACTTAAATAGTTAAACCAGAGAATATGGACAGAAAATTAAAAAAAAATCCTGCTTCAAAAAGGAGTTAAGAAAGCATTATTTTTACAATACAGTTATCAATGAGTAGAATGCTTTACCAGATTATGTTGCTTATTCGAAGAGGTTAGGTTAGGTTAGGTTTTGAATTATCGTCGCACTAGAGCTACACGAGGGTTATTGGCGACGGGCGTCGTATTTTAGAACCTCAGTCAAGTGACGAGCCGACACCTCAATTCGAAGAGAGTAGAAGAATTCTAGAAGAATCTCGATAGTTTATTGGAAACTGCGGTCAAAAATTAGAGTTTTTTTTGGATCAACCTTGATGGGTCTTTGGCCTTTTGTCAATCGATAATTTTTTTTATTTGTATTTGAAAGATTAAACCCTATCTGTAAAGTAAGGGGAGGGGGGAAATGGTTATCCTATTTTCATTGCTCAAAATTTAAAAACATTCAATCAATCCAAATCTATTCCTTTAAAAAAAGATAAAAAAAGATCTTACAGATATGATAAGTTTCAGGAAGTTTCATTGATGATGCATGTTAAGCTTTTTTTCAGCGACATTAGCGTGCTGGTGTCATTTAGTGGCCAACAAAGCACATTATGAAATCTGCCCTAATGCCCAATGTGCCCGGATAACCTCGATCTCAGTCGGCATTTTTTTTTTAATTTCACGCTTCCCTCTTTCATTTTATTACTTTCTATGAAGTATGTGATAAAATCGAAATGTACACAAAAACTGAAGTGAAAATTTTACATTTTTTCATAAATTGTTTCTTATCCTCTTTGTTAAAGGGCCTGTCATTATGTATAAAGAAACGGTAAAACAACAAACACAACACAACAGTAAACAATAATGATTAAGATGAAACAACTATTTTATTCGTGACTTTAATTCAATAATCATCTGCTATCTCATTTTAACGACCGAAAATAATAGTTTAGATCATTTATGGCATGCTGTACAGTGACATTAAATGGAATGGGTCGGCAAATCTAAAAGCGAACCCCGCCTAGTCAAGTTACTTAGTACCAAGTCCAGAGGTTCGAACAGACAACAGTTTAGACTATTCGGTAAGTTTTCCAAACTGACGTAAACATCAAAAACCGTTAAATCTAATAGTATAAAAGGAAAGTTTTGAAAGGAACAAAGATGAATTAATTCTATTTCAGCGCAGGAATAAGGTTGCTATTTTAATAAAAGACAAAAAATTATTTTTTTATGGTTGTGTTATCGTTCATCTGATAAATGTATGTGACCCAGAAGATTAGCTACAATTTTTACCGAGTACCCTTAATCCTGAAAATAATCACTGAATAATAAAAAATAATTAGAACCTCAAAAATGTATAGGTTATAAAGTGTAAAATTACTATAAATATATAAATCTATACAAACTTGCCTGCGAAATGTCACAGACACTTTTTTAAAACATCTTTACATTTATAAACTATACAAAAATAAGGCATCTTGCAAAGATTAAACGAATAGAGACCAATATTTCTGACTCTTTAAAATCTGGCAAGTGGTTTCTACAAACCCACGTGACTTAGGGATAAATGTGGGTCCCCTTTCTGGATTACCAGTCCTTTCTTACCTGCTTTTCACGCCTGATGACAATTTGTTATGGTTCAAACCAAATGACAACGATAATGCCATATGTTGCAACCCTTCTCTTCGAATTTGTGATTGGACCAGATTTATCGTAGGACATTTTCAGAGCTCCTTTAGTATTAGATTAAAAGTATATTCCCATTTATGGCGTTGGTACTGCCTGATTTTATAATTGCAAGTTTTCATTCAGATTCACTAATAAATCTGTCTTTGAAGTCTTTTAACGGCACAAATAACACTAAGTAAATAAAAGATAAGTGTTTCCTTAATTTAGCATGCGTGCATCCAGACCATAATTTAAATAGATTACAATTTACCTGTCCAAAAAGTCATCGAATAAATAAATATATAAATTACCTTGTATATCTATTTGTTGCACAGTAGTAAGAAACAATCGGATTATTCCAAAACGTGCGGATTCAACTACTTAACATATAAAAAGGTTGCCTCTAATTGATGTTTAAATCATAATTGAAGATATTCGCATTGATTTTATCACAAAATGGCTAAGGAAACAACAGTAGAGTGTGCGTGAAAGTTCGTATTGAATAATAGAAACCAATTTTCTTAATCCCTATTCTAGAATGATAAAGTGATTCTCCTGACACGCAATGCAAGTCGTTAAAACAACGGTAAAGTGGAGAATGAATATACAGGGTGTCCGTAAAAGAATGCCCGAGTTTTAATGGTATATTACAGGAGTTTATTTTATACTAAATATAACAAATCATACATGACATTGAAGGAAAACTAACCTAGTTTTTCCTATAAGTGCTCAATGTGTGCGCCTTTAGTGATACGGCACACATCCAAACGAAAATGCAATTCTTCCAATACTGTCTGCAGCAAGTCCGGAGTCATGGAAGCAACAGCCTGTGCAATTCTACCTTTCAAGGTTGGTAAATCGTAGGGTAGGGGTGGAACGTAGACCCGATCTTTTACGAAGCCCCAAAGGAAGAAATCACAAGGCGTGATGTCAGGTCACAATTTGAAACTCGGGCATTCTTTTACGGATACCCTGTATTTAATGTTAATCTATAAAAGTTCCGACTACTTTTGGAATAAAGATGATTTTACAACAATTTACTGCGCACAAACATGAATCAAAATACGATTATATGTGTTGATTTTGTTGAAAATTTATATCAAAATCTTTTGCAAAGTATAACAGCTTTTTTAATGTTATACAGTGAAGGAAAAAAAATGTTTTAAAAATATTCAAAAGCAATCGTAAAAAAAAATTATACAATCAATCGAATGGTGGAGGTGGACGTATTCTTTCAGAGTGGATTCATATAAAGTTTTGAAATAAAGTCTCTACTTCTCATACAATATTACACAAAATTTTTTAACCTCATTTTTAAATGGAAATATTTTTTAATGAACAAGTTGGTTAGTGTTTTGATGGAAACTCCCTTCCGTCTGTCTGTCCGTATTCTCTTCAAATTCCATTCCACTATATGATTTTAAAACTTTTCTTTTGTTTGAAAGTTACAACATCAAATGCCTGTATTTTGCATTTTTTATCCGCTTATCTCTACGCTTTTCCGCCTTTTTGTCATTCCGCCCATTTGTCCCCTTTTACCGCCCGATTTTAAAAATGATTCTTTTGCTTAAAATGACTGTCATAAGAGAATTATATTTTTGTACTTTTCGTCCATTTGTCTGTCTTTTTATCGTGTCCGTATTCTTAAGAGAAATTTATTTTATACTTTTACCTATATGTCTGTTACGTACGTATTTTTGTCCGTCTGTCTGTGTCCCATTTACCTACCGTTCGAACTGTTTAATTTTACAAAAATTATATTTGTTTGTTATTATTTAATTAATTATTGGTTTTAAAGGTATGACATACGAGAATTATATTTATTCTTTTGTCCATCCATCCGCCTTTCTGAACCCCCTTTATCAACTTTTTTTCAACACATCCTACACTCTTAGATGGGGTGATTCATAATGAATGGGCCCAAAGGAATAGCATTGTGACTGCCGTAATAGATTTTTTTTAGCCGAAATAAATTTATTCTGCCAGTACAATTACACAGTTTTATTTGGTAATGCCGCATCGACATAACATAAGCAGGTGGGTGAAGCAGTTCCAGGATACCGGCTGCTTATGCAAGAACATAAGCCCAGGACGAAAAGTAACAAAACCCGAAGTGGTTGAAAGTAATCGCGATTCCACCTCTACTCGCCTCCTTCTTCCTCAGGACTTAGTTTAGTTTAGTTTGAATATCGTCGCACTAGAGCTACTCGAGGGCTATTGGCGACGGGCGTCGTATTTTAGAACCACAGTCAAGTGACGAGCCGACACCTGAGTAGGCACTCAACGCAACCGTCAAGGGCGACATCGTACGCAGCGTTAGGACTTTGAAGGATATTTAACGTGCACTCCCTCCACACGGGGTATTAGCAGGGCATATTTTAAGGAAATTTGACTGTGTGGGAAACTCTAACTTTTTAGGGGGGGGGGGGGGTATTGCTAATGGTCGTTTTATTCGATAGGAAAAGAGTGTAAGGAACGTAACCTCTGTAACTTTTTGAACTATTTTAATTTCATTCATTATAATACAACCATTCATTTTCATTTTAATACAACTAAATTCAAATAACCTTGTCTTTTTCAAAAAGATATTTCATATAAAACCTCACTTTGTAGAGTTCAGCTTCTGGTTTTCTTTCTCTTCGGTTTTTAATTTGTAAAATTTTTATAACGAATGGCCGTAGTGAGTTGCTGTTCAATTGTATGTTGAAGTCAATTCTATGTTGTGACATTGGAATTGACTTTCTCCCTACGTTTGCTATAAGTATCTTCTTTTATGGTCGTCTTCCTTTTCTTCGAAACCACCGGGATAAGACGCATTTATCATTAACTCCAGTTTAGTTATTATGGCAATATATATTCAAAACTGTGATGTCTGATAGCATCGCCCATTACTAAAGTCAGTTGAAATTGTAAAGAACTCTCTTCCCACATGTTTAACATCCCTTTTGCAATATTCTTGTTTTTTTTGTCCTCTTCCGAATCAGACATGATATTCTGCCACTGTTTCCAACAGTATGGCAAGTTTTTGATGACTGCTTGAATTTCATTTCTGATATGTTCAGCAAAACGGACTTCAAAGTGGCTAGGTAAAGCTCTATACTCTGGAAAAATAATCGCAAGCGATTTTGTGTGTCTTGCCGATCTTCGGTAATATGTCAAAATACTGCCGAGATTTGCTCTCTAGAGTGTGAGTTCAGGGACTGACGACACTACACTTTCTAATGCTAAATCGTTTCTGTGTGCAACGCACCACACTATTACTAATTTCTTATCTAGTTCAGCTGCCCCATCCCATAGTAGGAAAGAAAGAGAACCCCGTGGTTGTTTCACTCTTTTGGGGAAGGGTTAGGGGTCACGCTTCCATGTGGCATTTTTTTGCAGAAAAATAAAAATATATAGAAACACATAACCGCTGGTGGGCAATTTTATTTGACTGTGGGGGCAATTTATTTGACTGTGTGGGCAATTGCCCAAAAAATACCCCTTAAAATATACCCTGGGTATTAGATCGTCGGACATTTTGGCTGCACGGGCCGTTTATAGGTCGGCAGTAAGTTTGGCAATGCCCGGACCCGAACCCGGGACCTTCCGCATGCTAGGCGAATGCCTAACCGACTGGGCTCCCCAGCACCCTCAGGACTTAGAGGAACTGAAGCAGCACTCAGCAGATAACTGCAGTGTTGAACTGCATCACAGGGGATATGCTATCACGAGTGTGGCGTCCTTCTTGACGAAGGTTTATAAGCGGGTCTTTGTGACCAAGCACACAAGCCTGAAAATATATGTCTTCCATCCAACCAACGAGTGTGGCATGAGCTTGATTACCGTGTAGACGTGTCACCGGAGGAGCACATATTGAACACCTGTAGAAACTAGAATAAATGTAGTTTTGAGGTAAATTTGAATTGTCTAAATATATTAATTAAAAAAACTAAACTCCTCGGCACAACAGCCCATTAGTGGGCCAAGGTCTGCCGTGCTCATTTCAGCTTTCGTGACCTAGGGCTCTGGGGTGCTAGGCATATGTCCCGGTAAGGTGGTCAGCCTCACGCGGAACCCCCAGTGTTTTGTTCCCAAGCATGCTTGGTACCCATTTTATCAACCCACTTAAGGGAGGAAAGAATGGGTCAACCTCGCCCAATCCGGGATTCGATCCCCGGACCTGTGGCGAGGCTATGCGAAGCACTACCACTAAGCCACTGGCCCTCAAATATATTAATTACAACGTTCAAAATCATGTTTTCTTTTCGTCCCATTTATTATGAAACACCCTGTATTTTTGTCCTCCGCGAGAATTCCTTATTATATCGCATTGCTTTGAAAAACTAAATTCAAACTCTTCGCAGGCAGAGAAGAGCCCAGCCAAGATGAGAAGGGCGCCCTTGAAGAGACCAGGCCGTCCTTGCGCGAGTCGTTCTTCTCGGCGTCGTACATGCTCCACCAGTACTGGTTCTGCTGGATCCTGCTCTACACCATCATCTACGTGGGCACGCTGCACCTGTGGGCGGAGAGGACCACCACAGACAGGAGCGAGGGTAACTGAAACATCACATTTGAAACAGTTTCTTCAGAAACCCCATAACCCTTTAAGACCCCGTCAGATGGCGCTGATTTAAGTTTATGTGACTGTATATTTTATTAAAGAGTTTTATCGAAAAAGTTGCCTTAAACAGCATCAATATGCCAGCAACTCCTTAAAAAACACGTCATTTTTATACAAATAACGAATTGTACAAGTCTGCTGTTTCGGTATCGATATTTTTGAAAAGCTTGAACATTCTCTTTTATACCCGCATGATCGTGATAGCTCGGTCGGAAAGGGATAAGTCCATGAACCCTAGTTTCCAAGAAATTTAAAAAAAAATGTTTTCACATCAACCTTACATCAAAATTACTGAACAAAAAAATTTAACAACAATTTTTGGAGTGGGGTGCATTATTACAACTTGAAAGAGTATTAAAAAGCATTATTGAATATTTAAAAGTATTATTAAATTTTAAAGTTGCTGTACAAATGGGGTTTCCGAAAAAAAATATCTGTCTTTATCGCGCCCTCTTGTAGCAAATCGACAAATACAGTGACTTATAGAGTTTCTTCCCTAAATGCTATATTCGGTTACTTCCTATGACTGTGCAAACCACCGGAATAACAGGCTTCTTCATAAAATGTGTTTTTATATATGATGACTTGATTAACATCAAAAAATCAATTGTGATAAAATTGTGATTTATAGAATTTCTGAAAAAATTCATTCAATTTTAGTTTTTTTTTTTTAACACAGTGTTGTGATGTTAGTTTTACATCAAATGATTGTTTTCACAACCATAGACAAGAGCGAAAGTAACTGTGTAAACTTCCATCATATTTTGAGTTTACTTTTTTTTAAAACTTCACAGCGTTGTAATGTTAGTTTCACAGCTAATGAATGTTTTCACAACCACAGACAGAATGTAGGATAATTGTGCAAAATTACGCCACATTTTGAGGTTATTTTTTTAACATTGCTGGGATGTGATGTCAGTTTTACAGCAAATGAATGTTTTTACCATTGCTTTTATGTGATGTTACTTTTACAGCAAGTGAATGTTTTTAACATTGCTGGGATGTGATGTTAGTGTTACAGCAAAAGAATGTTTTAACGTTGCTGGGATGTGATGTCAGTTTTACAGCAAATGAATGTTTTTAACATTGCTTGGATGTGATGTTACTTTTACAGCAAATAAATGTTTTTAACATTGCTGGGGTGTGATGTCAGTTTTACAGCAAATGAATGTTTTTAACATTGCTTGGATGTGATGTTACTTTTACAGCAAATGAATGTTTTTAACATTGCTGGGATGTGATGTTACTTTTACAGCAAATGAATGTTTTTAACATTGCTGGGATGTGATGTTAATGTTACAGCGAATGAATGTTTTTATGAGTCTCATGAATATCATGTTTAAAAGCGTTTAAACATTGAAGTAGGTTCCTTCCTAACTCTAGAGTTTCTCAATATCATTTTGTATTAATAGTCACAACAACCAGTATTTTGGATAAACGCTTCTAATCACCACCCGAGACAATTTAGTGCCAATTTAGATTTTCTACCTTCTAAACCACACTGTTATAAATGGGTTTTCAAATTCTAGAATAATGTTCTCATTTTTAAAAACAAATTGGTTAATAATACAGCTCCGTTATCAAATCTGAGAACTTGCGTTGTTTGAATTTGCGATCCTGCATATTCTCATTTTTGAGATGAGCAACGCATATTGTACATGTGTTTCACTCTCTCTTTCAGATTCCCTATTCAGTGAAATATACGGAATCTGCCAGGTGACGGGACTTTTTCTGGCTCCCATAGCAGGAGTTTTCATGGACTGGAGCATAAGGGGAGTTGCAAAAGGTGAGAGAAACTTTTAACCCTAATAACTATGAGGATTTTTTTCTAATATAAGTTAAACATCTATGTGATTTCAAGTGTCGGACTTTTTGCAGGTTTTCCAGCCAAGGTTTAAAAAAAAAACTGACAGTGACTAACATTTCTTTTAGCTTCCACACTTCGTTCCTTTCAAATTCGCCTTCCCTCCTTTCGTTCCTTTCCTTTTTTACGTAAAAAGTGGAAGGTATTGTAATCGTTCAGTCCATCTGTCTGTCTGTCCGTCCGTCTGTCACCCACTTTCATAGCCGAAACTACAAATGCTACAGACAACTTTAAAATGTCAAAAAATTCAGCGCATCGAAATTTTAAAAAATGAAAATTTCAAAAAAAAAATCGAATTCGAAGTTCTTCAATTATTTAAAAAACTGCAAAATTTAATGCTCATTTAAAAAGCATACGAAGCCATTTTTTATTAGAATTAAACCATCATTGACATTCGCAACAATCGCTCGAGAAACTTTACTTATGTCAAATAATAAATTAAAGGGAATTTATTTTTGAGACATAAATCAGTTTAAAATGACGTCAAATATATTTCACAATGATATTCTTTGATTGTATGTTGATAAGAAATGTTTTCCTTCGATTTAAAAGAGATGAATAATACATATTTATTCTTTGAAATATAAATTATTCTAGCAACAAACAAATAATTATTGAATTTTTGAAATCAAATAAATGAAACTAGCCAAATTTAGCGTGTAAATGTTTAATATAGAATTAATATTGTGTTTGGCGCGTTTTTTCCTGTTGAATACAAATGTTGTGTTGAAGCGGTTTAAGTGACAGATTCTGTGACAAACCTACTTGTTTCTACACCCCAGGCGATTCCGATCCCAACACCCGGTTGCTGCGAGTGCTGCGTTCCTGCTTCTGGCCCATGTTCCTCACCACCCTGCTCGAAGTGGCGGCCCAGGTGTGCAAGTTCTTCGACCACAGGTACGCAACACATGCTTCACATATAACCTCTTAAGATCTCAGCAATATCCTACACGTATATTCTTTATCTAAAGATACTTTTCATACAAATAAATACTACAAAGTATGTTTTGCAAAGTATTTTTTAAAAAAATTATGTTTAATGTAGTTACTGAGAGACACGCCATAAGCTCTAAAAATACACACTTTGTGTGCTATAAATGCAAAAAAAAAGCCGTATTACATATTTGTAGTTAACAGTTCATTTTAACACTGTTTTTAATGCAAAATGCCTTGAAAATTAACTACTAAAAGAACTTTTTGAAAAGTTTAAAGAAAGAATTAATTTAAAGCTATTTTTTTAGAACTCTAATATCGTATTGACCCTCTTCAACTTCATTTTTTATTGAAATAAATGACTGATACCTGTAATCAAAGGCTTAAAACCGATTTTCGGATCTTCTTCTATCGGACCAGGTCAATTTCGAAACTAATTAACATGTTAATTGTGGGTGGAGAGGTATTAAAAATGTCCACGAATGGGGACCCCAAGTCGCAAGAGGATAATAATACAGACTGTACATCTGTTAAATAAAGGGTCTATAGGGTAACGAGTACAGTGATTGGCACCCTTACAGTGATTGGCCCCCTCATTCATTATTGAAAATAATAAGATGTTAAAGGCGTTAAAGCCCAAAATGTTGTTGCCAACATGACAAACGTTAATGGCGGGAATTTTAAAAACCTTTGTCACACCTATTTTGGGCTTTAACATCTTATTATTTTCAATAATGAATGAGGGGGCCAATCCATTCACTATGAGGGTGCCAATCACTTTACTCGTTACCCTATATAGTGTCCGGACAATGCTTTAGTGACAATCTTAAATTCATTTAAACGAAGTCGCTAATAAACGGAGGGTCCGGTGCGTTCATCGGCGACTTCATCGAATCGGATTTACGATCTCCGAAGTCGCCAATACACGGTCCAGACACGATATCTTAGTCATACTTTAGAGAATATAAGTTTTGCAACGAGGTGACCCGTCACATGTAGAAAATCTAAAAAGAAGACTGGTCTTCCCAGGCCAGTGAACAGTTGCATAATTTTTAACAGATTGATGTTTATTCCTTTCAAGGGAATAAAAAAAAATTGGCATTTGCTGAATCGTCAAAATTTCCGAAACTGATAGACACATTGACTTTTAATTTATATAAATTAATATAAAACAGGCGCATTTTTTTAAACAAGTTATGTGACGGATATACTGGCAGTTCTACCATACTTTTTAATTTCAGGTATAAAAAACTTGACATTTATTTTTTCAAAATCACTTTAAATGTTTGTAAAAAGGTTCGCAACAATTAAAAAAAAAAAAGTAAATTCTTACATTTTTTTGCGTCACCCCCCAAAAGTATCAACCTTTCTCTCCAATTCATCTCTACACAACCTGTCTTTTTACTATTGATTGATGTCGTTTCAGGTATGCCATCTACGTGTCCATAGTGGCGGTCACTCTGCTAAGGGCATTCTTCATCTCCATCGGCACTGCATACCTCAGGATAAGGTGATTTTTAATTTAACCCCAGTGTTATTCTACAGGGTGGCGCAAATAAAAGTGGCCCCGTCATGGAGATAAGAATACGATAGAATTGTTGCCAACAATGCAAAAACAGGTTTGCTAAGTGAAGCTATAGATTGCTTCAATATTAAGCCCAAACAAACTCTTGGCGAATTATTTCATGTCAATTATGCTATGGTTTGACAAGCTAGTTGGAATGCAATATAAACTGAAGGTTTGTACAGCTGTGCAAAAAAAAATTCTTCTATTGCTTATATCGGTCGTTTTTAATCCTAGAGAATCGGACTTTTTTGTTTTTGTTACTACGAAACATTCTAAATTGATTGCAAGACACAAAATTTGCATATGGAGCCGTCTTCAAATAATACACACTAAGATCTGAACTCGCCAATAGTCCATGAGTAGCTCTATTATGATGCTAATCCAACCAATGAATGTAAAAACAGGTTTGCCAAGTGAAGCCGTAGCACGTTTCAATAATCTTTTATTTCGACTTGAAAGCTTTCAGGCGGCTTCAATAGTTTTTCTCGCCAAGCATCTCAATGCATTCCTATCTCTAGACCGCGGCCACTTTTTTTTTGCCTCACCCTGTATATGAAAGGTCTAATTGCAAAACATCCTCTAAAGTATATAATTAATATACGGGGATCCGGTCTATTCAGTGGTGACTTTGCCCCAGTTGAATTTTCGATCGTCAAGGTCCCCAATAAATGGACCAGGCCCTGTATTTTAGTTTTACTTTATACAATGTGAGTTTCGCAACTCCACTCATTATATAACCAACGCCATCTAGATCATGAGACATTGTTTACTATAGGTAAAAAGATGTCACCCAAGTTGACATAGTTTGATATATGGACCAATTATTACTTTAATGTGCATATTAAAAAAAATATATGGAGGTCGCAGTAATGTGTAAGTTAGCGCATCGCACTTCCAAGATATCGACTCGGAATCGAATGCGCCCTCTCAACTCAAATAAACACTAGCAAGCGATCATTGCACAAATCTTTACAATCAGTCCACTTACGCCACGTCACACAGCTCAGGCCTTTTTACATAGATGGCGTTGCTGCATCCTATAATTCGTATGTAACTGTTGTTGTGACTAATCCTCCATGGTCTGACGAAGTCAGACCAAGTCCAAAAGATCGTTGACACGAAGAAAATCGATAACCAGAAAAGGGAAAAGGAAAACATCCTCTCTGGAAAGGCCGACGCAGTCCAAAATATGTTCGGGAGAGGCCTGCTGAACATGACATTTAGAGCAGGTTGTAAAGATCCTCCTGCCCTCCGAGAACGAGATACATTTTAGGTGGCCGCTTGCCAATCTGGCGACCGCAGTACAGGTGGGTCTGTCACAATTGAGAGCCAGTGAAGAGCCCGGCTCCTTGCCCGCGTACCAGTGATGACTGGGAGGGATTCTCCACTCCTTCGAAATTTCACTGTTGACAATGGATTGGTGTTCTAAAAAGGTAAGGGCTGAAGAGGAGGGATTAGAGTGTCTACAACCCTCCTTGGCAAGACTATCTGCCTGCTCGTTTCCATATACGTCAACATGGGATGGGATCCACTGTAGAAAAATATTATGGGTCTCTGAAATAAGCTTCAGTTTATGGAGAATAGAAATGCTAGTCTGGTCTCCAACCGCAGTTCAATTATAGAGGTGTTGAAGAGAACTGCGACTGTCTGAAAAAATCCAAAGGTCCTCATAGTCCCCTTCGTGAAGGATAGCCTCCAGACCTTTATCAATTGCAATAAGCTCGCACTTAAAGACTGATGACGAGTCAGGATTGCGAAGGCTCACTCGCAAATTATCCCTGGGTTTCTCAATATATATGCCGTATTTAACTGTTGTAATAGGGATTGAGTCCCAGGTAAAAATTTATGCTATTTTTGCTTTGCTAACTAGCATAAAAGATGCTACTACTAGCATAAGAAACTAGCATGAGATGCTTAAAATAATTGCTAGTTTAGCATGAAAAACTAGCATGAGATGATTCAAATTCGAACACAATTTATGCTTATTAGCATAAACAAAAAAGCATCACATGCTATAAACTGTTGCTTATTTAGCATAATTTTATAGCATCACATTCTATTAATTGTTCCTTATTTAGCATAATTTTATAGCATCACATGCTATTAACTGTTGCTTATTTAGCATTATTTTATAGCATCACATGCTATAAAATTATGCTAAATAAAATACGATATGTACAAAAGTTTTAAGTTAGATGGCACCACTATTTTTCTTCTATTGGTCAGCTAATAGTCTCAGACTGGCATTATCAGCATATGATGGTGATACTTGAACGGCAGGAGGACAGAGCTCTCGATCTCTGGGTCCACGGGAGGCGCTTTTGTCGTCGCGGCTATGGAAGCTTGTAGTAAAGAATGTTGTTTAAGGAATTTTATATTTTTAATTAAGAAATTTTAATTTTGATTTTTCTTTTGCAGGTTTCAAATTCCTTTTAAATATTACTTTATTTAAGTCAACAACACTAATAGAAATGTCAAATTTCAAAATAACTTTTGGTAACTTACGTATTGAAAAGTTTTATGATTTATAATATTTATTCAAAAATCTATTTTATTTATTCTATTTTTCAAAAATTAATCATGGCAAAAGAAATAAAAAATTAATTTCAAAGTAAATAAAAGAAATCAGTTATCAAGCAGTTAAAATATTTAGCTTTGCCCGCAATTAAAAATGTTGTAGATAAGTAAATAAAAAATAACGATTTCCAATTTGAACTTGATTTTTTCAGAAATGAAGTTTTCGAAATTATTTGACGCGATTTGTATTTCCAAATTTTTCAGTTTCTTATAGATTGCGATATCGATTCGTCATAATTTTCCGATGAAACCTACGTTGATCGAATTTTCACCTTTGACCGATATCGAATCAATGACTTTTATCGATAGAATTTCGTTCACCGATTGCCGATGTCGTCTCGTGAACGTTCGGATTACGGATGCGATATCGCCGGTGATTTTCGTTAAATCCGATCAACGATCGATCGAGCAAATTTCAAGAAACATTGCTACTATGGCCAGAATCACCGTTACTTTTCCCCTTTTTGTAATAAATTTTTACTTAACCTGTCTCCAATAGTGTTCATGTTTGCACATTTAATTCGCCTTCCAATTTGTTGAACTTCCATGTAACTCTCCTGTATGCTAGTTGTATAGCATGCTAGTTAGCATAAAAAAGCAAAAAATAGCTTGTCAAGGTAACTACCTCAGCATGCTTTTAAGTAGCTTGCAGTGCTTGCTAGCATTATATGCTAGTTTTATAGCACAAGATGCTTTTCTCTGTATGCATTTTAGTAGTATGCATTTTCTCTGTATAGCATTTTATGCTAGTTAGCATAAAAAAGCAAAAAAATAGCTTGTCAAGGTAACTACCTCAGCATGCTTTTGAGAAGCTTGCAGTGCTATTTAGCATCATATGCTAGTTTTATAGCATGACATGCTTTTTTCTGTATGCTACCTTCATAAGCATGGCATGCTAACTAGCATAAGGAAGCATATTGTAGCAAAAAATAGCATAAAACATAGCAAACGTAGCAAAAAATAGCATAATTTTTATGCTAGTTTTAGCATAAATTTTGACTTGGGGTGGCCGTTATGTTCCAGGTTCCCGGCGGAGCACTTCAACAAGCTGCTAGGTATCATGAGCACCTTCTCGGCGATCGCCAGTCTCTTCCAGTTCCCCCTCTTCCTGTGGGAGTCCTCGTCACTCGACAACGTGCTATACGTGAGTTGAGACCGGCCTATATAAAGAGCACAGGGGAAAAAACCCTTCATTGCATAGCAATCTGTCTGCATCAGACCTCTTTGGCAACAATAGATCGCCTAAACTTGTGTAAGGAAACTGGTTACTCACTTTGTTTTTCTCTCGCGGCAACCCTGATTCACGCGAGAGATCAGTGGACACGAGTCACACGTTTCTACCGCGAAAGAAGAACCGAGAGAGAAACCGGTTTCCTGTTGCCAATGTCCGCCAAGAACACTAGAATACGGGAAGATTCCTATGCAATGACATTGTTTTTCCCCTGGAACTCTTCATACGTTTCTATCCGAATCCTTTGTGGATAATTCGGTGATCGTCACTGAGTTCAAGACTGGCTACACACTACGATTTCCTGATTCGGTTTTCTAATCACGATTCCTGATTCGGAGTTCCATGAGATTTGATCAGACGATTGTTTTTGCATTAGAAATTTATAATGTCAGTTGCTTGAGTGTCTTTTTCATAAAAACAATTAAGCAAATTTAAGCATAATCGATTTTACTTGATTGATCCCCCACAACAGAATTCGATTATAAATAAAAAAAATACACTCATTTAACTGATAATTACCAATACTACTAATTAAACACATCAAAAGAGACTGTTGTAGTTATCTGCTGTTCAATAAACGGTTGCAATAACTTGATTTTTTAGCTTCCACACTACGTTTATAACGTAAAAAGTGGAAGGTTTTATAATCGTTCAGTCTGTCTGCCCGTCTGTCCGTCACCCACTTTCACAGAAAGAACCACAAGTCCCACAGACAAGTGAGATACGTTATTTTGAAGCAAAAAATCAGATTAGGCTACATTCCAAATTTCATTAAAAATTTAAATTAGAAGTTTATTTAAAATTTAATAACTAAATTTTTTTTATCTACATTGAAATAACATGCAAATTCTATTTTTATTCATATTTTCACTGTTGCCATCACAAGTCCACAGACAAGTGGGATACGTCATTTGAAGCAAAAATCAGATTAGGCTACATTCCAAATTTCATTAAAAAATTTAATAGAAGTTATTAAAAATTAAATAACTAAAATTTAATCTACATTGAAATAACATGCAAATTCCATTTTATTCAATATTTTCACTGTTGCCATTTCGTTAAACGTACGAGAAACTTTATTTAAAATAAAAAATAAACACTTTTGAAATAATATTTATTTATGCGATATTATTCAGTTTGGATTGTTGTAATATCACAATAGAGTTCTTTTGATGGTTTATTATATATGTATGAAGAAGGATGCATAGAGAATTCTAACTTGGCATAAAAAATGTGCAAAGTTTCGCTTTTATTTTTAAAGCATCATTTGTACTAATTATATATTTTTCGAACTGTAATTTAATTTAATCTAATTATTAAATCTGAGAAAGAAGATTAATGAAAATAGTTAATTTTGGCGTTTAAAAGTTTGAATTACAAATAGCTAAAGGCCCTGTTTGTTATTAGAATTAAATCACCATTGCCGTTCGCAACAATCACCCGAGAAACTTTAATTCTTTTAGACAATAAATTAAAGTAAATTTATTTTTGCGACATCGATCAGCTTGAAATGGCGTCAAATATATTTCACTACGAGATTCTTTGTATGTTGATATGAAATATTTTCATTCTATTTAAAAGCGAGGAATAGTACATATTTATTCTTTGAAATGCAAATTAATTTTTGCAAACGATAAATAATAATTATTGAATTTTCGAAATAAAATAAATAAAACTAGCCAAATTTAGCATGTAAATGTTTAATATAGAATTAATGCTGTGTTTGGTGCCTTTTTACCTGTTTAACACAACTTTTGTGTGGAAGCGGGTTAAGTGACAGATTCTGTTACAAACCTACTTTTTTTAACTACACATCCTTACTTAGCGAGAAAATAAATTGAGTAAATAATGCCATTGTGGACGATTGTTGGTATGATTATTTTGATTGAATTAATTTATCATTGCTACCACCAGATTTGCGATCATTATTAAAAATATTATTTTTCGTTCTAGGTGAACATCTTCGACAGCATCTGTCTGGCGATAGCTCTTATTCATCCAATCCTTTTGATTGTGACTCCCGCACAGAAGTACTTTTTGAAAAGGAAGAACACTTCATCCTAGTTCGAATTAATTGAAGGATTAGTATTGAACTGAAGAATCGCTTTATAATGAACAACTTGGAACAGGTCACGCCCACGGTGATGTCACAGTTATCTTAAACACCACAAGCAAGCCATCCAGCTGCTAATTCTTCTAAATAAGAACGGTCACGCCTACTACAGTGACGCCACAATTACGTCAAGTATTGTCTTCTTTTTCACAAACAAACTACGCTACACCCCCTCCGAATTGTTTATTAAATACTATGTAAATAGAAAATACTTCAAAGTGTGTTCAATAGAGATATTCTGAGATATTTCTAATATGGATCTTTGAGACAGCAAAAGGATTTTTCTCGAACAGTTTTGCGCAGGACCATCAGCTACTGCAAAGTATTTTTGATTCATTTTCAGAGAGATATTTCCCGTTAAATGTACGCATTTTTTACGGGATATTCTGCAGTATTGCGGCTACACGCACCACACAGAGTCAGGAAGATAAGGCTTTCTGAAGAACACAACTGCCACAAGCTGCCGTGGGCAGGTAAACTACAATATCTAGATTCTAGACTAAAGACTTAGACCATTGTTGTTAACACTCAATAACTTTAACGCAGGAGAAAGCATACTAAAAGACTGAGTATTTTAAGGGGGAATGGGCGCGCTGGACCGGGGGTCTCCAAAGCAAAGTGCATAAGTGTTAATCCTATGGAGAAAAAACTATTTTCTATGCCACATTTCTCCGGCTGTATTGAATATTTTTGCAAGCGGATTTTTTTATGTGATAAATGTAGCTGACTTACAGGTTCCGACCTTCCCACTTTTTGAAATGGGTTCGAATATTTTTTTTTAATTTTCAATAAATAATTTTACATAAAATATTCGAAGCAATTTTAAAAAGTGGGAAGATAGAGACCTGTAAGTTATCTACATTTATTATTTAAAAAAAAAACGTTTGTAAAAATATTCAATACAGCCGGAGAAATGTGGCAGAGAAAATAATTTTTTTCCCATTGGATTAACAGTGAGGCACTTGAGTTTGGAGACCCGCGATCCAGTGCGCCCATTCCCCCTTAAGGCCAAAATGGTGCAATTCATTGTTGTGGTTACTGCAGCAAGGTATCAGTCTGATTTCCTTCCGTGAGATCATTGTTCATAGTTGCGATATTCCTTAGATTAGCTGCTATTCCGAAATTTACATACTATGTAGTCTGAAATCCCTGTGTATTCTCTATTCGAACCTTAAAGTTTATAATCATAATGTTTTGGTCGGATTTAATTATATTAAAAAAATTGTAACAAGTTCAATGCCACTGATTCCTTTTCCATGTGATTTAATGTTTTTAAACCTAGATGTGTCCAACTTTTAACTAATGTTTGATCATTTTGTCTTTTTATTCTTGTCTGTGTTATAAGTGTCATTCAACATTGTAAATGGATATTGTTATTTGTAGATCTATAGTGTGCTTTAAAGTCATTATACATTAAATTCGCGATTCATCTTAAAGAATCTAAGGAAGGTTTGCGGCGGAGGCAGGGCCTGATATACCATAAGGCCCGTTATGCCCAGGGGCCCCTTAATTTTCGGTTATATAATGCTAAATTCTGTACACCCCCTCAAATTTTAAATATTTCTGGGACTCTACTTTGTTTTAAGCTTGACTTTAGTATTGAACTAAACGTGATTGACTTGATCGATGTTATAAGAATTCTGATTAAATGGCAGCAAAAAACATGATATTTCGGCTAACTAGTACCATCATTACGGCCATTCTCATACACAACATTTTCCGTAAAAGGGCTCCAAAAATGTATTGTGCCTATAGTCGGAGTTTTTCTAGCTCAGGCCCTGGGTGGAGGTAAATTAAGTTTTGCGCTGCTAACTGCGAACTGTTCGCCTCTATATGTCAATGTTATTATCAATACTAGATGGCAGCACTACAATTTTTCGGTTCTTTGTATTAGTACTGATAGATGGCAGCACCATCTTTTCAAAATGCTGTTTCAATACCTGTTCATAAATGCGAATATGTTTTAAAAGGGTTTATTTTTCCCTATCATTCAAAAAATGTTTTATTTCAAATAAAACAAAAAGACTTGTGTCCTACAGTAGCTACTGAATAAAAAAGGAATGTAGAAAAATACATGCATCGAATGTGTTTTTTTCACATTACTCAGTAACCTCACCTTGATTATTAACACGCTTTTAAAAAAAGTATTTTATTGAAACGAACAATGCTTCAAACAGAGAACCGTTTATAGGTCAGCATTATTTTGGTAATGCCCGGACCCGAACCGAACTTTCGACATGCACGAACTTACCGACTGTCCTTCCAAAGCCCTCTCAGCTATTGAAAAGAAACTCAAATTGATGTTCTTTGGCAGTTACCCACATTTGCACGATTTGAAATGACAGTAGAACCTCGATTATCCGATCTAATGGGGGAGGTCGGATATAACCGAAAGTTCCGGATAATAGAAAATGTTCATTAAATAATAAAACTTTTTGTACAGAGGGAGCGCCGAAAGTCCTCAGACCTCAATTCTGCCCTCCGAAATCCGTGCTGGTTTTGCAGTAGTAAACATTGAATTTTGGTATTAAGGTCAGTCAAAAATTCCGTCAGTCAAAATCTTCCCTATACTTCCTATGTTACAATTCTAAACTCACGCTCGCGCATTTGTTTTTGCGTGTATCGGTTTGAAATTTTTTGGTGCATTAGATATGAATTATTTCTTTTACGTAAGCTGGTTTTTTTTATAAATGAGATGTATTCCTATTTTTTTTAATTTAAAAAAGAACGCAATTTTTTTATTATTTTTTCCTTTAGAAGCCGTCAGATGGCGCCCCTAGGGCCCCGATATTCCATTTTTAGGGAGAAGTGACCTTTTTTGTATTTTTTATATATTTCTCGATCAACTGATAGAATTTCCTTGTTATAAACTCAATCAGGGTTATCTTGTAGACCATATTATATCGAAATTTCCCTTAAAAAGCATTGCTTTTAAAAGATTAAGTGAATTTTCGCCTGTAGAATGCGAATTCATTTCACATTGCAGTAACCCCAAAAGATACTCGGACTACTCAGAATTTTAAAAATGTTTTAGCAGAGATCTGGAAAAGGTGCTTATTTTTTGTTTTACAGTATTGATATGGAGGCTAACGATTGTAGTAGATTCCAGGAGTTTCTCGAAAATTTAAGATTGTCGGAAATTCGCTTTTACATTCTCGGTTATGGAAGTTTTGCTATCTTAAAAAAAAATCGCCGCGGTTTCCCGATCTCACAAACCCCGATAATTATCTGATTTGAGAATCGGTGCAGAATTCCAAAATCACAGGAGATTCTTCACTTTAGAATCGCAGTATATTTATGAAAATGGTTTCTTTTGTGAGCAACCGCAAATGACTTTGTAGGAGGAATTTTTTGTTGACTTAAAGACGGTCGGTTAACAGAGAGGTCCGGGTAAAAGAGGGATGGATAATCGAGGTTCTACTGTACTTAGTTCTAGTTGTAGTATTCACTCCACAATAAGTATGCAATCAAAATTGCGAAGACCTTAAAATGTCAACTTATGAATAAAAAATGTGAAACTAAAAAACTGATATAAAATTCATGAATCTTTTTATTTATGTTTTTTGAAGCAAGGAAAAAAATGATAAAACAAAAATGCATAAACAGTAAATATCATAATATCTTAGTTTTTGTATTACCATACAAAAATCATAACAATCAAAAGCAACTGTTTTATATATTTTAAATAATGAAGCATGGTTATTTTTATATTTTCTATAAATATATACATAAAATCTTGCTTTATTTACATTCGTATCAAAATATATTACACAGTCTAAGAATATATATATATATGTGCAACGATTTATACATAGAAATAAGAAACGTGTGAAAAGCAACAAAGAAAACATATAACATCACAAAATAAATGAAATAGATTTACACTAGAATAATATTTTTTTAGAAAGTAGATCACAGTTCTAATAACTCACTCGATTATTGGAAAACAAAAATAGGCTCGTGAGAAAACGTAAGGTAATTTATTGAAAACAAAACTTTATTAAGAGGCCCGAAAAATAATTTTATAGATCCAGGACATCATAGGAATTTTTAAACCTGCAAATTATATCCTATTGTCATTGTACAAAACTCGGGTCTGGGACATAATCCGAAAGCCGAAAACCCGACAAGCCAAAATCCTGAATGGGTCAGAATCCTGAATGGGTCAAAATCCTGACAGGGTCGAAATCCCGAAAATAGATTTTTTGTCAATTTCTCGATTTTTTTTTAAATATTAGAGATTATTGTGTGTGAGTAAGTGAAATGAGTGAGTGAAATAAGTGAGTGAGTTGAGTGAGTGATTGGAGTGGAGTGACTCCCTCCACTCCCTCCCTCCCTCCACTCACTCACTCACACAATAATAATTTCGACCCATTCGGGATTTTGTCCTTGTCGGGATTTCGACCCATTCAGGATTTCGTCCCTGTCGGGATTCTGGCCTTTCGGGATTTCGGCGTTCTGGATTCTGGCTTGTCGGGATTTCGGCTTTCGGGATTGTGTCCGGAACCCACAAAACTCAAAGCAGTTAATAAATGCCTAAAAATTTGGAATTGATAATTAATATATTTGGAAAGAAAATAAAATGTTTTTCAATTTAAAGAACACTCTTGAAGTTATACCAGTGCAAAGGTTTGACTTATTAAATTTTGCAACCTACTAAATAATAAAGCCTTACATAATATACTGGTATTTAAATTTAAAGTATCCTTTTTAAGCCATCCAGGCATCCAATATGTATTGTGTTGTTTAAATAAGCAAACAAACAAAAAATATAAAAAATTTTGGGAAGAATTTTTGTATAACAGGTGGGTTTGTAAAATATACATATTTAGTGGGTATAATTTTGAGGCCATGAGAAATTGACATTAAAGAACAAACTAAGTTCCAATATGTACCTGTGTGACCCTAAATTAGTTTTTTTTCAAATACAGTCGAACCTCGTTAACATGAACTCGAAAGGAGCACCGGAAAATTTCGGGTTAACTGAATTTCATGTTAACCGTCAGGATTTTTTTTACATTGAATCAGTGAATAGTATTAAAAAATTAAAATCAATTTTTTTCTTATATATTATAATGTATTACACTAATAATTAAAGCATATAATTAGTAATTCAATAAATAGAGTTCGTTTGGAGTAGTACATACTATTGAAATTTTTTTAAACATCACTTAAGAACAGTACATAGTTACAAACGCTATTTTTAAGGAACATCACTAAGAACAGTACATAGTTACAAACGTTATTTAGACGCAATTTCGGCCTTTTTTAAACATTTGTCTTTAACAAACGTTTTGTTTCTAAAGAAATAGACTGCTGCTTTCGATTCCTTTTGAATGAAAATCAACAACCTTTGACCTCTGTAGAGAAACCTACGCTTTTCATGACGTAATGGATCATCCTACACTTGCCGAATCATTCATTGGGTTAAAATGTCAAATAATGGGAGATCTCGTGATTTTCTCAGAAGTAGAAGACTATTTTTAGAATGTTCGTTGCCATTTTTTTATGTTTTATTTCATTTGTTATTCGAAACTTTGAATTACTAAGGGAAAAAATGTCAAATTCTGAATTTTTTGTTCGGGTTAAACGGGATTTAGTCTCTAACGATTTCGCGTTAAGAGATGTTTTTAGCATTAGCTCAAAGCTTCTTAGACTGGGGAAATGCTTTCAGTTCATGTTAAGCAAAATTTCGTGTTAAGCGTTTCGTGTTAATAAAGTTAGACAGTATCTATGTGTTAAAAGTTTAAAAACACATTTAATTTTTTAAACTCTTAACACAGATTTCAAAAGCTTAAAAAAAAAGAGAAAAAGTTTATTAGATGTTCCAGAGTGTTACGAAACTTTTGTTTAATATAATACTTTTTGGATATTTTTTGGTAAAAAGATAATATAAAAGTTCAAATAATTCATTTTTTT
This sequence comes from Oedothorax gibbosus, assembly GCA_019343175.1. Classification (NCBI taxonomy): domain Eukaryota; kingdom Metazoa; phylum Arthropoda; class Arachnida; order Araneae; family Linyphiidae; genus Oedothorax; species Oedothorax gibbosus. Next base: position 2,825,388 of record CM033271.1, on the reverse strand, counting down.
TTATTAACAGTATTGCATTCAAAATGTGAATTTTGAAACTTAATGTAGTACCACAATAACATCAAATGCAAGTTCTTAAACTAGTCTGTTTTCTTCACACTGGTACGATTTAAAAAGGTATGACTAACTTTCATTTTTTTCCTATGGTATGACTATTAAAAAACACTTAATAAAAAAAACTTTGCATGTTAGTGCCACTAAACAGTCTTCAAAAGGGATACTTTAATTAAAAACACAACATATATATTCTTCTATACATATAAATAAATGCGTTCAATTTTTGCTTGATATGTATGAAATACATATGAAAGCAATAAACTGTTTTGAAGCAATGAATATTACAGTCCCTGGGCAAATTATTAGACGCACTATATATATTTTTTTAGTAATTTTATGTTTCTTAAGAGTTTTTATGCAATAATGGTATATTTAAACTACAATATTATTGGATTTTTTATAAAAGAATTGGTGTAAACTACATATTTGTATTTATTTTAAGATATTTATGATTAAGATTAATTTATATTAATTATATATTACAAGATTATTTATGTGTGGAATCATCATCCTCAAATGCAGGAGACAGTACAGTCTTGCATTGATAGCATGCAGCGCAGAATTAAAGCTTTGATAGCGGCTAAGGGTGGCTCAACTAAATATTGACTTTTACTAACATTAATTTCACTTTTCTTTAAAACTTAATAAACTTATGCTTTTCTAAATTAATGCTGTTTTATTTATGTCAAATAAATCGGTAATGGATTGGATAATATAAAAATAATAAACAAATCAATTTAAAATAATAAAACGGTACAATATCACCCGGTAATTAATATTTTTCATGCAATCTTGCAGTGCGTCTAATAATTTGTCAAGGGACTGTATAAACTTATGATGTAATGATGAATAACTATAATATTTTATGAAATGGAATTTGAACAGTTGCATAAATAAACTTCTTGAATAAATACAACATCTAAAATAAGTTTAATTTTAAAAAGTACTTAAAAAACAGGCAGCAAAAAAATCAATTTAAAGAGATGATTTTGTTAAAATATATATGTTAATGTAAACTAACTAATTTAATACACTTTATTATGTAGAAAATTAGTATACATAATAGCTGGCAGTGTTATACTTTTGGATAAAGAATTATATTCATATTAAAATAGCATTAGTATAATGCTACCGTATGCAACTAATGATGATTGAGAACAAAGTTACCTAAAATAGTTCTGTATATTTTTGTAAACCTTGTGATGTAAATATAAAGACACTACAATATTATTTTAATAAAAATATATGTAATACACATAAAAATATTTTTATTAATTTTAATATATAAAATGAGATAGCATATTAATAAGTAGAATTTTGAAGGAAAAAAATGCTAATAATTACAAATGGGGCAAAAAAAAATTCTATGACTAAATAACAGAAAAAACAGGATTTACAAAAAATAAGTTGTAAATATAAGTTGATAAACCTTATAGTATTTTTATAAATTTACCGGGTTTTGAAGTTCTGAAAAAAAAAATACAACTATATTCTGTCTGCATATCAGTGCAGTATAAGGCTTACTGTATCTAGTTTTACAGTATAATGTAAATATGTAGCTTATTGTGAGCATTTTTATTTTCACTATTATATATTGTAAAAAACTGTACTAAAAGACTAGGAGTATGGAAAATAGAAAGATAAAGAATTCATTAAAACATTTCAATTGGATAAAAGGGAATGCAACAGATTTTGAAAAAGACGAAATTCAATGAACATTTCTTATTCAAATTGGATAACACTTTCACTTTATAACTAATCCAATAAAATAGATAAAAAGGGGAATAAATCATTTAAAAATAAATGATCTAACTTAAAAACTACAAAATACATATTTATACATATAAATTGCTTTTAAAGCTCGAAATCTGTTATTGTTCATTTTAACTTCATTATGTACAAACTAATGCCTTAATTTTTTTCTAAATAAAATTTTTTTATTTTAAAACCTACCTATCGAATTTCAACATTAACTAACAATAAAATTAAAACAGAGAAATCATTGACGTCGAAAAATTTCGCCACAAATATATTGTTTAGAATAACTGGGCCAAGTTTGACAAAATTATCTTTAGATTTCTTTCATTTGAATCTATTTTGAAAAGTGATACTGAATTAATTCTTACCGGGTGGCCCAGCGGGTAGTGTTTGAAACAAATTAAAAAATAAAAACAAATAAGAGACATGAGAAGAATTTAATGACGGTTATTGAAAGGACATATTGGGCAATTAATGATAAAGAGGTTCGAAGTGCCCGCCATCTTTAACAAGGATAGCAGTTAGGCGGTTCTCGAATACAACCATACTCCTTACAAATATCTTCCTCCATACACCTTTTGTTTGAACAAATCTTTTTGTGGGAAGCTTTTTTTAGCTTTTGTGAGAAGTTCCACAAAAAGAATTGTCCAAACAAAAGGAGTATGGCAGGAGTATGGAGGAAGGTATGGGTAAGGAGTATGGTTGTATTCGAGAACCGCCTAACTGCTGTCCTTGTTAAATATGGTGGGCACTTCGAACCTCTTTATCATTAATTGCCCAATATGTCCATTCAATAAACATCATTAAATTCTTCTCATGTCTCTTATTTGTTTTTATTTTTTCATTTGCTTCAAACACTACCCGCTGGGCCGCCCGGTATTATCCACTTTGAAATCTTTAGTAGCTTTAATAACTGCATTATTTGCATTAATAGAAACATTAGTTAGTTAATATATTACAAAAAGTACAAATTGAAATGAACCAATTTTATAACTTTAACTATCCTTTGAGTCGTTGATACTAGTTTGAAAATAACCACTTTCGGAAGGAAAAATTTTAAGCATGTGACATATTTGACCATGAAGGCCTAATAAAAAAAGCTATTAATACTTTTCCTACAGGGTTTTCTCAATGTCTACAATAAGGCCACCTGATAGCTCTTTGGACATGTTTTTTCTAGTGAAGAGGATCATAAGATAACACACTGAAATCAAAGAAATAACCAAATTTAATAGGAATTTAAAGTGATAATGAGAAATTTCCAAGAAATTTGACCAAAATAGTAAAAATAAGAAAAATATATATTGCATATATTCATCATGCAGAATTATGCCTTCCGAATTAAAGAAATAACACTAATTTACACTACATGAGGAAGCAGTTAGCCTTGTAGTGGATAGTGGTGGGAGTGGGGCCCAAGGCCTATTGTCAACCCTTTTATTTAATTAAGCTAATTAAATTATTCATTAAAATGAATAAAAAATATTAATTTACTTTCTAATTAATTTAAATCTATTAATTATCTATTTAGTTTACTTTTTAAAAAATACATACCAGAACCAAAACCTAGAGCGAAAACACAACTAACAGAGCATGAGGCACATGACTTTAAGAGCATACCACGAAACTGTATTGTTGCTAAATCTACTGACTTCCTACTTTTTTATCCAATTTGGAATGCATTATTATGTAGGAGAATATGATTCAACATGTTGTTAACTATAAAATAAAGAACCAGTGCAAGCAATGTTTTATAAGATGCTCAAAGGGTAGATTGGATGTTAGTCAGTTTTGTTTATTTAGCCAGATGTTAAATTACAATTAAATGTAGAAATCAGTTACTCTAAAAAAATTATACATTTGGGTAAAAAAAAGTGTATTACTGTTGAAACAAACAATTTAAAAAAAGAAAAGAAAAATCAATGCTTTTAAATTTAATTTGTCTATTCTCGAATTTGAGTTTTGCTCTCTCCTGATACAATTCAAGGTTTTCTGTTTTCCAAACTACTGACAACCCTTTAGTTTTTATATTAATATATATATAACGCACTAGAAATCCTAAAGAAATTTAACTAGCCCCAAATATTAAGTAATACAAACAACACGGGAAGCGAATATTTCTACACCTGAAACATAACAAAATATACACAAACAGGAACACAGAAGAATTCTCTCCCATTATTTATTAAAAAGAAAAAAAAATATTTTAAGGAAAATAGACAAAAGAGAACACGCAGGATCAACTGAAATAGTTATATATCCTCCTAAGACCCCAGCAAAATCCTATACCTGTTTTCTTTATATAAGTATTTTTCAAACAAATATATATTTTAAAAGGTATCTTTTGCAAGGAAAGTTTTTTTTTTAAATTAAAAACTGACTCAGTTAGGTTTAGTATTTACCGACTCATCAATATCATGAAATTTGAAGTCTTAAGTTCCAAAAAAAAACTGCAATTTTTGTGTGCTGTGATTTCAGAAACAGACATAGTAAGTTTTTTTGTATTAGTCACCATTCTAACTCAATTTTAAATGCAAAATGCCTTTAAAATTTACTTCTGAATAAACTTCTTTTTTGCAAGACCTCAGAAATCAAGCTTGACCCCCCTTACTACATCATTTCTTAAACAAATAAATTACTAATACTTGTAATTAAAGACTCAAAGGGAGTTTCAGATCCTCTTCTATCAAATCATTTCAAAGTTTTCATGTTCAAAGTTTAAAATAAATTCTGTAGTTACAAGAATGTCAAACAAAACATTAACTTAAATGGATGCTTCGTCTCAAGGAGGACATCCCTTAATAGTTGTTGGGGCGATAATTCATACCTAACCTAAATAGACAGCCGGAATCGTTCAACCATCCAAGCTACTGGAACCGTTTTTTTAAACGACTGGTTTTTAGTTACTTTTAACTGGTTAAAACCGGAGGGAAAAAGAAGAATCGATTGAACCGAGGAGCTGTTTTGTTTTTCAAAAACCGCAAATCTCTAGAATCTGCACATTTGTGGTTTTGTCATTTGACCAACGATATAATTAACATGGCTTGTTTTAGTATACTGTAAATGATGTCGCAATAGGTAGGATAATGTTCCGCATAAGGGGCCCCCGTAACCTGTTGTGCCTATAGTCCATGCCATTCTTAATCGGGCCCTGGTTGTTGCCATTACAAAAATAAATATACAACAATCAAAACAAGCACAAAAGGATAAGTCATTTATTATAACAAGGAAAGAAAAGGTGGGTTTAGTGTTCACATTTATTACATACAGGGAACACAGGAGAAACAGAGAAGGAAACAGAAGTGCATGCAGGATCAACAGAAAATTACCTAGATCTGTTGTAGTTGCCATTACAAAACATAAAAATATTATTAAAAAGTACAAGAACAGGGATGAGAATTTTGCTAGTGCCAATGTGGAACAACCTTGGGGACAGAAAATTTTAACTTTGAAAACAAAAAAACAAGAAATCGCAGTAGCAATACAGAACAAATTAATAAATATTAAATTGTAATTAGCCCAATATATACAAAATTTGGCACTCTCTGGCACAATTGGCGACAAATTCTCATCCCCGAAAGAAAAACCAATAATTTTTTTTTAAAAAAAGAAAGTAAAAGACAATTTATTTCGACACAGGAGAAACAGAAAAGGAAACAAGAGGCACATGCAAGATCAACTGAAATAGAAGTCACTTACATCCCTCGATCGCGTGTTGTTGCCGTTTCTAGGGCTGTTGTCGTTAGGGGGGGAGTGGCGGGGGTTGTTATGTTGTTGTTGTTGAAGGTGGTTGCTGTGTTCTTGTTCCTGTTTGAGTTCCTCTTCTTGAAGTCTCCGTGCAAGCTCCTCACTAGTGAGGAAAAAAGGGGTTTAGGACATTTTAAAAAATGATTAAAATTGACTTCAAGTACCAAGTTGAAACCGGTCTGAGTTTTTTGGGTTACCCATTATAAGCTTTGATCAAGTTCTCTCATATAAAGGTCTTTCTGGTCTTATTGGGTATTTAAACTACACAAGACATCTCGTCTCTTAATTAGCAAGAATGATACATTGTGTCTACGGCCCTCTGTGGGGCTTCGTTTTAATAGGGGTCATTTTCTCATCTTGTGCTGCTATACATGCTCTTATTACAATTTTCATTTGAATATTGTTTTATTTTACCATGCAGGGCACGTTTTCGGAATAAGACCCTAAACTACAATGTCCACTGTGACAGAGCGATGTTATCCTGCCCAGTGGAATTGCAGAGGAGTATGAGGGATAGTGGCTCATCTGTCACTATACCGTTTCATCATACATAGGGGGGTGGCATGCAATATGCACATGACACATACCCTATATCATCATCGCCTTTCCCTGACCCAAAAGTCGAGTAAATGGACTAGTAACATATTTTATATTTTTACATACATCTGTCATTCTATACGCACAGGGTTACATAGCATACACTCTTCCCTTTTGGGCTCAAATTGTTACTCAAATGTTATGTTACTAAGTTGAAACATGTTAAGAAGGATGGATCCCAACTTCGGCAAAAGTATGACTTTGCCATGCAAGTATTTCTTTAACAATGAATGAGAATCTTCTTAGCAATATAAAACGAATTTGAAGGGAAAATATCATCTGGCCATTTAGTTATCAATTCGGAAGTTTTAAAATACCTCAAAATATTCTGAAAATAGCAACACTATTTTGAAACTTCATGAGCCAATTATTAAACAACCAGTTACTATTTTCCTCTAAAATTTGTTTTATATTGATGTCATGACAATTCTCATACCTGGAAAAACTGCTTACATGACAAAGCAATACTTTTGCAGAAATTGAGATTTCAAAACTAAACCAGATCTATGGAACTGACAATCCCTCAATTTTTTTTTAATTGCTTCAAGTATAAAGCCAAACCTTGTAAACATGAGGAACATCATTATCACTCACAGGAAAACCATTTCAGAGAAATTTAATTAAAAACCTTTACAGTAGGGATTTGGTAGGGTTAACAGGACACTACAGCTACAATCTTCTAATGGAAACATGCCTCGTAATTTTACAATATGGACAAGTGCACTGTTCTATTAGATTGCATGCAGTCTAGATATTGGGCAGCAACAGATTTAATGTGTACCATCACCTTCAATACAGAGAACTTCAGGGTGGCGCAAACAAAAGTGGCCCGCCCAGCGTAGAGATAGGAATGCATTGAGATGCTTGTCGAGAAAAACTATTGAAGCCTTCTGAAAGTCGTTAAGTCGAAATAAAAGATTATTCAAGCGTGCAAAGCCTTCACTTGGCAAACCTTTTTTGCATTGGTTGAATGGAATTAGCATCACATTAGAACTACTCATAGACTATTGGCGAGTTCAAATCTTAGTGTGTATTATATGAAGACGGCCCCTTATGAAAATTTTGTGTCTTGCTATCAATTTAGAATGTTTTGTATTAACAAAAACAAAAAGGTCCGATTCTCTAGGATAAATAACTGCTAAAATTAATCACTAGTGTAAACTTTTTTTTTTGCATAGCTATACAAACCTTTAGTTTACATTGCATACCAACTAGCTTGTCAAACCATAGCATAGTTGCCGGCAAATGATTCGGCAAGCGTTTGTTTGGTGGTAGGTAATATTGAAGCGATCAATAGCTTTACTTAGCAAACCTGTTTTTGCATGGTTATTGACTTGGCAACAATACTATCTTATTATTATCTCCATGACGGGGCCACTTTTATTTGCGCCACCCTGTATTATAGGACAGGGGAGAGTTACAGGACGTTAACCTACTCGGTTAGGCCGTCCGATATGCCGAGCCTGCTCTTTTTAAAGTCCTCCCATTCCTGCTCGCTGCTCTGTTGCTTTTGCTGCTCCTCTTGCAGGCTGAGGGCAACCAAAAAGCTGCAATTGAAAGACCCAGGGTTAAGAGGGATGGTCCAGTCATTGGTTATAGTCCTCACGATTACAATGCAAGCTTCGAAAGGGGGCGTCCATAAGTTACGCGATGGGTTTAGGGGTTGAGTCGAATACCACCAAATTTCACGTGGGGGGAGGGGGAATCTCGGCAAGTATCACGTAATTTTTCCCTTAAAAAAATCAACGACAAATTGTGAGAATATAGTTCAATTCCAGGTCAAATATGTTACTTGTCCTAAATTTGACAAAATCTTACATTATAATATTTATTGTTGCTTTCCCAACCCTATTTCAAAATGTTGGGGCTTAAAAAAATTATTAACAATTCATAACAAATATATATACCAATTTTGAAAAAACTCACATGAGATTACAGGGGGCGGAGAGGATCCAGCCAAATATCCCGAAATCTCACCATGGGGGTTAGGGGAATGAAAAAATCGCATCACATGATAAATGGACACCCCCAAAGCACTTTCTTCACCTTATGTGGATTTTTAGGAAACAGTGTAAGCTGTTCTAAAGCGACCTTGTCCTTCTTGTTTGAGGCTCTGCTGTAGGTTAATCGCAAGTGCAGCCCAAATCAAACTAGGGTTGGGGGGGAAGGAAACAGGGATGCTTACACAGTTTCCAGAAAAACCACACTAGATGGTGGGGAAAGAAAGTGCTTTTGTTTGTTTAGTTTGAATTATCGTCGCACTAGAGCTACATGAGGGCTATTGGCGACGGGCGTCATATTTTAGAACCACAGTCAAGTGACGAGCCGACACCCGAGTAGGCACCCAATGCAACCCTTAAGGGCGACATCGTACGCAGCGTTGGTACTTCGGAGGATATTTAACGTGCACTCCCTCTACAGGGGGTATTATTCGTCATACATTTTTGGCTGCACGGGCCGTTTATAGGTCGGCAGTTATTTTGGCGATGCCCGGATCCGAACCTGGGACCTTCCGAATGCTGGGCGGACTCCTAACCGACTTGGCTCCCCAGCCCCAGAAAGTGCTTTTGAAGCCTGCGTTATAAGTGTAAGGACTATAATTTCATCGAGCCCTTGCTTTAGTTTGGAAATCCAAAATTCTGCAAAAGTATTTGCTTTGCAGGAAGCATTTTTTCAGCAGATATGAGAATCATCCGAAAAGCAAAATAAAACAAGTTTCGAAAGACAGTAGCATCCGCTTGTTTAATAATTTATGTAGGTTTAAATTAGTGTCGCCAACTTTCAGAATATGTTTTGACATTTTAAAATTTATAAAAATTATAAATTGTCAAAAAAATTAATTATTAATATACAAATTATGGACGTGAATATAGTCGTAACATCAAAATAAAACAATTTTGAAAGGAAAATATCATTCAATTATTTATTTCACAATTGAATTAATTTTAAAATTGTATCTCCGTCTGTAGAATATTTTAGAGCATTTTTAAACTACAAAAATTTATGAAATCCACAGATTTTATCCCTTCAAATTTGTTTTACTTTGATGCTATGAGGATTCTCATACACAGTAAAAAATGCCAACATGGCAAAGCAATCCACTTTTGTTAAAGTTGGGATTTCAAAACAAATGCATTAGCTATATGGGACAGACCAGCCCTCTTAGGTGAAAGCACAAGTACCCAGTGTGTTAGTATGCATAAACAGATTAAATAAATATGCATGCAGAAATAAACAAAACAGATTTACCAACAGCTTTCCAGAAGAAACAACAATAAAATAAAATCAGGTTTTAAATTTCAGAACTGGTTATAAATTTAAGAAATCTAACTAGTCATAATATAAATAAACAAGAAGTTCTTAAAGAACTAAAACAGCCTACTTTCCTGTTACTTAAATACTTACTGAAATTCTAATAGGAAAACATTTAGGTTCCTAACTGTAAATATCATCAACAACCGTTTCTACACTAGATTTATACACATTCGAAAAAAATTCGCTAAACACAACATCCAGCTATAATTTAAACTTCTAAAAGCCAAAATTAAATATTTTCCTTAATATTCTTTCTCAAATTAACTTAATATAATTTATCGTCTGCACGATTTATTTGTAGTTCAAAGAATAGTTCAATATTTATTAATAACAAAAGTAATGAAACTACTCCAAACTACATTAAAAAAAATAAGAAATGTAAATTAAAACTAACCATACTTGTATGCAAAAAATATGCCTTGCCGCTTTCTTGGTAAACAATCAATGAATAATCAAAGAATCACATTGTGCTACATTTTATGACGTCATTCGAAACTGATTCATGAAAAAATTATTTTGCTTCAAATATTTTTAAATAAATAAAGATTCTCAAGTCATTGTTAATTTGGCAACAGTGATTTAAATGACTCAAAATTGAATTTCAATGCTAATTCAATGGGAAATTCGCCGACATATAGTAGATTTATGTCCGTCCGGACGTACAGACAGGCGGATAAAAAGTATGAAAGTTGGGTCTCTGAGGTCATAGCTTTTTTAAAAAAAAAGAATTTTTTATAAGATCCGATGGATAGAACCGATTTTGGAAGGGGGGTACGGACGGACAGACAGACGGACAGACAGACGGACATCGACCGCATGTCAATACCTACTTTTTCATTTTTTTAATTCTTTCGAATTAAAAAAAGAAAAGTAGGCTAAAAACATAAGTCCAACTAATCCTTATAAATGTCAACCCTCTTAAAATGAAATTTTGCTTAACATGAATTGAAAAAAAATTCTCAGCCAATTTTATGATTTGAATTATGCTTAAAGTTCAAAAATCAGTTTGACAGGAATTTACTTTACATAAAATTCTGCTTAGAATTAACTAGAAAATCTGCAGTTTTTCTTTTTACTACACATATGCGAGACTATTTTTTTAATGAAACCTTTTATGAATGTTTTTGCTATTTTCTTGATTTACATTTTTGTACATTGTTTTATATTGTTGCCGCTCATATAAGTATATAAAATATATTGTACATTTATATTACAATTCAAAAAGAATTAGAGTTACTTTTAAACATTTGCTGCTTAAACAGCATTCACTACTTAAAAGTCAAAATGTTCTTGTGGAAAAATTTTTTTGAACTATTTTGCATTATATTTAGGTTCAGTTTAATAAGATTCAATGAATCTTCAGCTATAAAAACAATAAAATCATCTAAGCAAAGACATTCTTCAAGTGAAAAATATTAATATTGGTTGAATTGCCACACTAAAGCTACATGGGGGCTATGGCATCAACCACATCTTGGCACCCAAATATAGTCTGTCTATTTACCATGCAAGCCTCGAAAAGACTTTCTTCCCCCCCTTCGCTTGGTTTTCTTACTAGGAAACAGGAGGAGCATCGCTTTTCTAAACCTAACGCATTTGAGGTTCTGTTGAGATGTTAACAATCCGAGCAGTTCAAACTCAAGTAGGGCGGGGAAAAACAGGCTCACGCCGTTTCGAAAAAAAACACATGCGGGGATGGGGGAGAAAAATGCTTTCGAGGCTCGCATTCTAGATAGACAAGGTATAGCGATGTAAAAGGCCCAAAATCCAAAGAAGCCCTGCTTTAATGAATTTTAGAGAGAAATTCAATAATTTCCCCAGATATTGATATATTTCTTTTTCGAACAGAAACTTATTGATAATACAAATCTGATAATTTTAAAAAAATGATGTCTTTACACACATAAAAACCAATCTTTACACAAATGTCCATATTTTGGCCATATAAAAATGCTTTGGGCAAATGTCTGGTCCATTGTCCATTTTATAAATGTCCAGCTAACTGGGTATCTTTATGGCTCGCAACTATACCCTCTTGCGACTTGGGGTCCCCATTCGGGGACATTTTTTACAACCTCCCCACAAACAATTAACATGTTAATTAGTTTCGAAATTGACCTGGTCCGATAGAAGAAGATCCGAAAATCAGTTTTCAGCCTTTGATTACAGGTATCAGTCATTTATTTCTATAAAAAATTAAGTTGAACAAGGGTCAATACAATATTAGAGTTCTTAAAAAAATTACTTTAAACTAGTTCTTTCTGTAAACTTTTCAAAAAGATCTTTTAGTAGTTAATTTTAAAGGAATGTTGCAATAAAAACAATGTTAAAATAAACTGTTAACTACAAATAAGTGATACAGCTTTTTTTTGCAATTATAACACAAAAAATGTGTATTTTCAGAGCTTAAGGCGTGCCTCTCAGTAACTATTAAACATAATTTTAAAAAAATGTCTTTGCAAAACATACTCTTTAGTATATATTTGTACGAAAAGAATGCTTAGATGACGAATATACGTGTAGGATTTTGCTGAGGTCTTAAGTGGATACCAATGCAACCTTAAATGTGAATTCAATTGTGACTCACTCTTGGTCGATTTGCTTCTCCTCCGACACATCTGAAGTCATGGGCATTTCCGAGGAACTCTTGGGGGGCACGAGCACAAAGTTGGAGTCCACAAACTGTCCGTCCCCCTCGATGTTGTTGAGGGTCTCCCACACCACATTCTCGTTCACAAAACCCTGATCCGTTACAAGTTGGTAGAGGCAGTTCTGGAAAAAGGAAGGATTAGGGTTAAGTGGAATTTTCGTCACACTAAAGCTACAAGAAGGCTATTGTGGAAAGGTGTTGTAATTTAGAACCACAGTCAAGTGACGAGCCGACACCTGAATAGGCACCCAACGCAAGCAACTTTTAAGGGTGACATTGTATGCAGCGTCGAAGTCTTTGGACCATATTTAACGTGTAGTCTTTATAGAAGGGGTAAAATTTGCTGGACTTTTTGGCTTCACAGCCCGTTCATATGTTGGCAGTAATTTTGGCAATCTCCCGACCCGAACCTGGGACCTTCCACATGCATGGCAAGTGCCTTACTGACTGGGCTCCCTAGCCCCTGGAGAAGGAAAGAATTAGGCTTGGTTAATCACAATGTCCAGGTTGAATTTATGTTCTACCAGTCCTATATGTGTATATTTATTTATTATCATAACTCACTTTGAGATGAAATTAATTATTGTTCCCACTCATATTTATTTTATATTATTCATACACATAAAACTAGAAACAAGAGCAACTCTTACAAACACAAACATTGACAACCAATAGCTGGCCAAAGGTAAGGCTAAACTATTTGATTTCTTTGAATACTTATATACCAACTCTTATTACACAAATCCTCTTTTACTTTTTAATTCATTAACTGACTTGGTAATTTAATTACCTCTTAGGAACTTAATTAAAAAACAATTTAAATAATATAAAAATAATCCTTGAGTATCCTATAACCTGGATAAGTATTGGAATTTAATATTGTGCTAAAAAACACAATTAAAATGTTATTAATCTAGTCCTCTTGTGTGCTATATCCTGGATAAGTATTAAAATGTAATGTTTTAAGATCAATGTTTTAAAAGTAGAAATATACGTTAGGATACAAGAGTTTAAAAAACGCCCACTCATTCTACATAAATAATTGCAAATCCTGGCGCACCTTGTGTTTGACGAGCGAGCTGAAGTGGTTGTTCCTGAAAAGCACACACAGCTCGTCGTCTTTGAGCTTGGAGGTGAGCTCACATAAACCATGGTAAGTGAGCTGCGAGGCGGTCCTCTCCAGGAAGTTCTCGGCAACTAGGGCTGCAAGTATGAAAACAACAATCAGATTTTGTTCAAGTATACTGCGGCTGTACTAGGGCTATTATTAAGAAGCCTTGTCATTTTGAAACAAACTTAAGTTAGTGATCAATGAGACCGAAACCAGAATTGAGTTGTCTTCACACTAAAGCTACACAAGGGCTATACCGAAACCAGAGCAGGAACACAAACTAATAGCAAATTGTATGTAGGATCAGGTCATTGGGTCCGCTTTATAGAAGTATATTTTTGTGTGAGCATTTTTTTTTTAAAGGATGGCAATTCAAAGCAATCAAACTACAATACAGCTTTCAAATTAAAAAAAGTAATCGAAAAACAATTCAACAAAATTTAATGTCTCTGCAGGAAGCCTTCTGCTCTCAAAGCCGCAAGTGACAAAAACATTCAGATTTAATGTAGGTGGATTGCTGCTGCACTAGAGTTATATATGGGAAATACCCAACAAAACCCTTAATTGTTTGGAACAAAAAATATCACAATGTTAATATAACTTCGATAATGGCACTATTCGCAAGCAGACTTGAGGAGCACGGCCAACAGAACCAAGGGTTCGATTGGCAGTACACCGAAACTCTATTATTTAGAACCTTCTAAAATTTTCTTATTTCTTCTATTCCAGATTAAGTACTTCCCATCTATGTATATAAACCTGTGTCACCGATCGTTTTGGTTAGTTCTTCAATTTGTATCCAGCCCGTAACTAATAAGTTACCATCAAAGAGCTTCGTGATTTCCATGTGACAATATCATGTATTTACAAATGTTTTTTTTTCTCCAATGGGCTGCAAATTTTACCGGTCAAGCCTTTGCAGACTCGGCATATTCCCTAGAACTAAGAAGCCATTTTTTTGTGGCACCATCTAGGAGACTCTCGCTACCCATTTTGACGCTAAGATTACAATGAATCTGAGCTCTCTGTGGATGTTCAAGTATGCCGAGATTTAATTTTATCAAGAGGACTCAAGCCAAATTGGTATTCCAGGGATCTTTAACATGTCACATAATCATATGACATGCGTGCCCTTGATTTTCCCATCCAGAAAATCCAAAGACTCAGTCGGGGCTTGAACCTGCGAACTTGGGCTTACGTGACGGCCAAGTTTAATCTCTCAGCCATTGAGCCGACTAACAGAAATACAAATGTCTCAGCCTACCTTCGGATACCTTGTCGACATCCGAGCAGCACTTGGCATTGATGATCTTCTCCACCAGCTGGTTATAGCTGCACTTGCCAACGGCCGACATCACTTCCGACATCTGGGGATCCACCAGCCACCCATGGTACAAGGGGATGCGCAGCAAGTCGAAGATGATGCACTCTGGAGTGTACTCGAAATCACTTATCCTGGAAGAGAGGATTGAGATTAAGTTGCATACTAGAAGGCATAAACAAAGAGCTACCAAGCTATCTTAGGAACTAAACAACGGCTGATTTTCATAAATATTACCAAACGACTTCAGCTGCAATACATCCCATTAATTCCCTTCAGCAGTATCCTGTCACCTAGTTTGGTTTAGAACTATATTGAGAACTATTAGCCACAGATCTTAATTTTAAACTGCAGTCATATGATGAGGACAATACCTCACCTGACGCCCAACTCAACCTCACAGTGACTTAGTGCATTGTCTTTGGAACACATGTATTTAACATGCACTAGTGATCAAACTGAACACCTGTGAATCGACAAGCCAGACGTGGTACAAGGGTATACAGCAAGTTGAAGATGATGCACTCTGGAGTGCACTCGAAATCACTTACCCTGGAAAGGGATTGAGACTTAGTTGCATACAAGAAGATTTGTTTTGTTGCATAAACAGAGCTACCAAGCCATCAAAACAACAGGTGATTCACAAAAGTCTTACCAAACGACCAGAACATCCGCTGCAATGCATCCCATTAATTCCCTTCATTAGTTAGACAAACCGTGTTACTCTCCTTTATAGGTTATGCTGTCAAATAGTTTGGTTTAGAACTATATTGAGAGCTATTGGCCACAGATCTAGTCATTTTAAACTGCAGTCAAATGATGAGGACAACACCAGATCTGGCACCCAACTCAACCTTACAGCGACTTAATGCAGTGTCAAATCTCTGAACTACATGTGTTGGACGTGCACCACAACATACATTTGTACATTACAAGGGAATAGGCAGCAAGTCAAAGATGGTGCACTCTGGGGTGTACTCGAAATCACTTATCCTGCAGAGGGATTGAGATTTAGTTGTATACTGGAGGGTTTGTTGCAAAAACATTGCACGAGAGCTGCATGACATGGGGACCAAGCTACTTAGGAGCTAAACAACGGGCGATTCGAAACAATCTGACCAAATGACCAGTACACCAGCTGCAATGCACTCCATTACTTCCAGTCGCCTAATCCTCGTTCATGACCAAAAATTAAGAACAATAGTTCAGCATGATAAATCAATGATTAAACACAAAACTACAAACAATAACAAAGTGACAAATAATCAATAAACAAAAATTACAGAGCAAACTAAAATCTCTAGATTCAATTCATTTTGTGTGGTTGTACTTTAGTAGACACACAACACAAGTCATAGTTTAAAAATTTGACATTTCTTTTTCTCTTAAGGTATAGAGAATCTATGTGAAACATACCCAGTAAATTTGACATTCACATCCAGTCCAGTTTGAAGCTTTGGTAGGACAGCCATGGCATCATTCATATTCTGCTCGAAATTTAGTTGGGTACCTTTAGGCACATTCTAGAAGAAAAGATTCAAAACAAAGTTTAGTTAAAGGGACAATACATGTAAAAATCATTTTTTTTTTCATAATTAGTTAAAATAATATATCAAAAATATACCTTTAAATTTTTAGAATGAAATTAGCATTATTTATCGAATAAAAACTCATTAATGCTTCACCTCTTGAGGGCTTTGTCAAAACGTTAAGCATGTTTATCTCAAAACTACTATTTTAAAATTGGCGTGCAAGATAACTAAAAAAGTTCTCAATAGATCCTTATGAAATTTGGTATACGTCTTCACTATAGTATTATTTTGTAGTTGAACCTCAAAAATGCCAAAAACATTTTTAAAAATAAGTTTTTTTACTCAGAAACTTTTGAAAACAGGTTAAAAAGTCGAACTTTTTTATTCCGAGCCGAGCCCATTTACAATTTTTCAACTTTGTTTTTTTTTATTGGTTTAACTAGAAGATGTAAGTTTTATGAACACTTTCAAGTCAAAATTTTTGATTTCAGATCACTATAGGAGAAGCTAGAATTACCGCCAATTGATACTTTTATCCGCGAGGGTCTCAGGAGACGAGTTACTACGGCGGCTATTTTGAAAAAACTATAAAACAAAAAAATCTGATTTTTGTATTTTAAAGTATAATGTATAAACATACTGAATTCTAAAACGATTCATGTATTTCTTCCCTTTTAATAACGTCTCTGAAAAACGATCAACATTCAGGCAGTTACATGTATCGCCCCCTTAACTTTTGTAGTTTTGAACAGTTAACTGACAATGTTTGTACATTCACATCACAGCACGCACACACCAAAAATTTATTTTAATCTAAAATTCTGTTATGTTGATGTGCCTCTCAGCAAATAATAATTGTTAATTTTACAAAAAAATACAAGAAAAACATTTTATTTGTTTGAAAAATATGTTCAAATAAAGATTATATGGGTAGGATTTTGTTGGGATCTCCGTAAGTTAAACAAGTAGGTCTGTAACACAACGTTTTATGCGAAAAAAGAACGTTCTCTGTCATTTTCTCAATAAACATTTGAGTCGCCTTAATTTTCATTTACTTTCTTCAACAACATTATTTATCGTTTGTTAAATTAATATACAGTTTAAAGACTAAATAATTGGAAAAATTGATGCTTTAAAAATAAAAGCGAAATTTTGCATATTTTTTTTATGCAAAGTCAGAACTCACTGTGCATCTTTCTTCATGCATATATAATGAACTATCAAAAGATCTCTATAGTGATACATACTATGACATCATTCCAAACTGGTTTATACCACATAATTACATATTTCTTTAAAACTTTTTGTTTTCAAATAAAGTTTCTCGTGTGTTTGAGGAATTGGCAACAGTGGAAATATTGAATAAAATGTGCAGACTAAACGATTATAACACTCTCCACTTTTTACACTATAAACGTAGTGTGGAAGCTAATACTAAACTACCAACGAAAAAACCTACTAAATTTCCAAACTCAAAGCAAAGGAAGAAACATCAAGTTTACATACCTTTGGAATGCTCTCTAACAAACAGTTTCCCAAATACTCCATTAAGTTTTCTGTCGTCACAAAGTCAACGAGGTTAGGCACTTTTACCCTATCTTTCATAATAAGCACGTTCGTAATGGCAATCAAGGGACAGGGGCCATTTTCATTCTAAAATGAAAAAATTAAAAATCAAGTCATTATATTTATGTCCACATTTATATTACATTGGAGAGTCAGGTATGCAAAGGGTATTGTAACATAGGTAACAGTTCTTTTGTTGGGCAACTGAAACAAAGTTTTAGACTGCATGAAAAAACATAAGTTTTAATTAATTTTACTATGTTTATAAATGATTTTGGAGGACAAATTTGAGTGAAAAGGGCTATTGTTAATAGTTTATATTATTGTTTTGTTTGCTTTTAAATTGTTTATTTCAAATCAAAGCAAGGGAATTTTAACTTAAAATCTGCAAAATCACCATACCAGAACAAGGTCCACCATATTATTGAAGTGTAATTATTAAAGTGATACTATATCTTATTTCAGTTGGATTAAAATCATTCAACACATATTAGTGATAGGCCTTTTTTCACCACAAGCATGAATGGTATCAAGCTAATTCACTTTCATGGGTCATTCCTTGTTAACTCACAAATGACTTCTTATGGATTATTACAATGTTTTGCAGGTAGGTACATTCCCATTTACCATACATTACAAAATTTTAACTCTCAGTCGCTGTTAATTTTTTATATATGAGAGAAAGAACATTTGATGTCCCCTCCCATTTGATATTTGACTGACCATAACTCTAGAACCAATAAAGTTAGAAACTCGAAATTGGTATCATTTGAAAGTTTGTAAGATTAGCATTAAAATGGTAAACATATATAGTTGTATTTTAAGTTTCTTTTTGGTGACCTTGAATATTTATGAAACGTAGGCCACCACACACTTGGAGAAGATGAATGTCTATAGCTGTAGGTCAAATTTCTGGAAAAGGAAAGGCAAGATATATGTATATCAGGAATTGAAGTAACACATTACTTGTAACAGTTACTTTCTTCAGGTAACGGCGTTAGATTTTTCAGAAAGTAACTGTAACTTAGTTATTTTTAGCGGTAACGAAGTAAAAAAAAATTGTTACTTCTCCACTCTTCACAGATATTTTCATCACAGTTTGGTGTTTGGCTTAAATTTAATTATTTAAATTTTAACTTCTATGAACACCAGGGCTGGAAAAAACGCCCGTCCTCGACGGTCAAGAATTCTCCGAGGACAACCAATATCTTGAATCCGACGTCCACGAGGACGGCCATTTCCCAGTTAACGTTCGTTTATTTTTAAAATTTTGTTTTTGTTATCTTAACAAGAGTCTAGCGCCTGCGTCACTCGCTCCACCCAGTCTGTGATGTCACTGTTGACGTCTCCCTGCTATCTCCAACCAGGGCCCTCAAATCCTGGTGCGCCGTTCCTCGCTTCCTCCGAGTCACCTCTCGAAAGTTTTTGTTTCGTTTACCTTCCCCACTAAAAATCGAAAACGAATGCGGCCCGACACTGCTTGTATTACCGTTCTCGGCATATTTACGGCAATAAGATGAAACAGCAGCAAAGCATCAGCAATTATTTTGGTAGCTTAATCGGAAACAATTCGAATAAAAAGGCAAAAACCACTACAGAAAATGGTCCTACCGACGATATCGAAACAAATGAAAACCGTTTTCAATTCAAGAGCAGAGAAAGCGACCATTTTTAGAAACTTGGACAAATGAATTTCCATGGGTGGAGTTCCGTAAGGAAGAACAAAAAATGTATTGTAAGTGGTGCACAGTGTGTAATAAATAAGAGAAAATTATATATATTTATTTAGATGCTATTTATATAGTTTGAGTTTGACGGGTTAGTTTCAAAGGAGGACGGGTACATTCTTGGACAAGCCGTCCTTGGGGGATGGGTAATATTTCTGAGATTTTTCAAGCCCTGATGAACACTGAATTTTTGTTCTTAACTTTTTCCCGATTGTTCCTATTTATTTAGTCTCGGTTCTCTTTGAAAAACGGCAAGATGGCTAAATTTCAATATTTCTTGTATCTTGAATTTAATAAAAGTAATTGTGATTTATTACTTTTCGGATTAAGTAACTAACGAGTTGCTTTTTAAAAGCAGCTTTCCAATCCCTGATATATATCTACCAAAATATTGTGCAATTCATTCTTACCTGAGTAATGATAGGACTCTTTCGGCCATTCCTCGACACCCACTTGATCTGATAGATGAAATCATTCTTATCCTCCAACTTCTCTTTGACAGGGCTTTTACTTGCGCCACTATCAATAGTATCACGGGAAGTCGATGCAACGATTTGCGGTTGCTCACTTATTTCAGCGCTGATTTCATTGCAATTGTCGACAGCATTTTCGATACAAGGCTCATCTGTGTCCATTGCCACTTCAGTGTCGCTCGATGGGGAAAGCTCTGGGTTCTCTTGCATGGAAGTCATTGCTTGGGGTTGAGGTATGGAATGGATGGAGGTGTGGCATTAATGATTAATGGATTTGGTTTGGGGTTATTGTTGGTCTGAAAATAAAGTAAGGATAATCACCAACCTACTTTAAATATCAATGAACAAAAAAAAAGTCAATCATTCGTTTGTACACTTTTTACTTCATGAATACTAAGGACTCAGAGCCGGGATAGCCTGGTCGGTAAGGTCTTGGACTGGCATCCCTAAGGTTGCGAGTTCGAGTCCCGCTGCCTTCCGAAGACCCTCGTCTACGCTTATGGTGACTGGTGCAAGTTAAATAAGTCGTGGTCACAAAGTCCTCCCAGTTCCCATACCAAATCAATACCTCTGGGGGTGACAAGCCAATTCTGGGGATCCTCCAGTTGGCCTCTGTCTCTAAAAATTAGATGGATCCACTTATGTGTGTTGTGTTGTCTTACTTGACGAAGGTTTATAAGCGGGTCTCTGACCAAGCACACAAACCTGAATATATATGTCTACCAACCAACTAAGGACTCTCATCCTCATCACTGATGAAAAAATTCTTACACATATATTCTTTATTTAAAACATTTTTTTCAAACAGTTATATGTTCAGAAATATGCTCTGCAAGCATAATATTTGCTGAAGGTTACATCAATTTACTGGAATTTGTGTTTTTCAGCATTAAAAATACATTTTTTGTGTGCTATGAATAAACAAACAAGCTCTATCTTTGCATGACCACCTAAATATGCTCTGACTATGTCATTTGCTATAACAATTAATAAGTTTATAATTAATAAGTCAGCTGCTTTGGAATCGATATTACTTTTAAGTTTGAACATTTAAGTTTAAGATAGAAAAGTTGTTATAAAAAACATGTCAAATGAAGTTGTGAAGTGAATTCTAAAAAGGGCCCCATATGTGTACCTATGAAATGAAGAAATAATGACCTATATCCAAATGACATTACAATAATGAAGGAAATCGAGGGGAATTTTACATGTTTGATATGAATAATAAAATATTGAAATAGTATATATAGAAAGTCAATTGCATGCCTTTAGTCATAATATGTTTGTAACAATTTCAACTGTCTTAACTTCTTTTCAATTTTTTTTAATATAAGTACTTAAATACAATTAAGGCATCCAGTATGCCCTAAATAGTTTATAATTTTAGATTATGACTTATTATTAAAGTTTTTTTAAGTAAATTTGAACTATATAGGCAACCTTTCGGAAATCGGATCATAACATTCGCAGCATCGACGCGAAGCGTCCTTTCTGCACATCGAAAAAAGTCCCAGAGGGCAGAATGTTCAATGGAATAAAAGTAAGCCATACGGCCTGTCGAAAAATATGAAGAGCCAACTAAGGGGCAAGCATGTTGACCAGGGCAGGGCCAACATCTTCTCCTCCTTGCTGGTGGCGGCTGCTAGGGCAGCTGCATTTCTCTTGAAGGCCTCTAAGTTGCCGAAAACATCAGCAATGGCGTCTTTCACTGCTCTCAGGGCTGCAAAAAGGGAGGCAGGATCCTCTGCGCTATGGGGGCTTGGCTCCGACTGGTGCTGCCGCCTGGCGGCACTCCCCGGAAGCTCCCTTTTGGGTGGCTTCGGTCGGCCCGGGCAGGTCGCCGAAGAGCAGGGGTGGGGGCCACCGCAGTTGGCACAGCGGTGGGTTTGAATGTCGTCTCTGGAGGGGCAGGTGCAAGAATCGTGGCCGAGGCCACAAAACCGACATCTGGCTTCCATATGGCAGTGGGTGCTCACGTGGCCGTAGTTTTGGCATCTGTAGCACTGGGGGATCCTTGCAACTTTCCTGTAGGGCTGGAAGGAGACCTTCTTGCCCAGGAGGTTGCTCTGCTGATAGATTGCCTTGAAGTTGCCCGTTCGAACAACAAGGACTTGGAAGAACGGGAGTGGGGCTTTGGTCAGCTGGGCCACCTTGTTTATGATGTATCCTTCCGCAACAAGTGCGGCGGTGATCGACTGGGGATCTGTATCACGGGGCAGCCCTTGATGAGAAAGAGTGCTTACGATGCGAGTGGCGGAAGTACCCTAACTTCTAGGATTGCAAGGATATTGGCCTCCTCCTCTGTAGTTCGTGGGTATAGCTTGACAAACTTATGGAAGGGTTTGCATCCTATGCTGCCACCTACAGCCTCTCACACTCGCAGGCAGACGGTATCACCGATTTCCCAATCCGAGGAAGAGAATCGGCAATGGTTTGGGAGTCACCGGGGATTGGGCATCCGGGACCATAGGGACATCGACCGCCTGGAATTGGGCATCAGGGGTCTTAAAATCAACCGCCTCCGGGTTTTGGCTTGATCTTCTTGGCCGCCGGGACATCCATGCTTCCCTCCGGGAATGGGGCATCCGGGGTTACAGTCCCTGCCGCCGGGAATTGGGCATCTGACGACAGCTCCATGGACTCGGCCAAGGCTTGGAACTGGTTGGAGGTGGGATGTTAGCCACGACTTGCGGTACAACATCCGCCTCCTTAGGAACTTGTTCTATCAACAATAAATCTGCATCCAACTGAGCCTTCATCCGTTTCATTTCGGCTTTGAATCCGCAACCTTTCAACTAGAGGCATCTAATTATATATCTAGTCCTGATTAGGATTCTATGGGTTCCTTTGGTCCTAAAGAGAAAAGTCTAATTGAACCTGAAACCTCTAGCATGCCAGCCCAATACTTAATTGACTCGCAGGGTTGGCATGGTTTTTACTACCCCTGGTAAATACCATGGTAAAAACCAGTATTTACCATCCTGGGAAAAATTGTGTTTTTCCCACCTGGAAAAAACCTAATTATTGAAAGAATTAATTATTAAATATTATTTAATAAGATTAAAATAATTTAAAATTTTAATTTTAATAAATGTTTATCATCTATTTAAGATAAACTTTACTATGCTTCAGCAAACTATAATGGATATATTATGCGATAAAGAGAATTAAAAGCATGAGCTTAACAAGGGATCCCACACACAGATAGTGGCAATTGCAATGACAGCCAGAATACAAATATCAGGGTAGAAAAAAACGAATGTTTACTTTTATAAAACTTTAATTAATTAAAAAGAATTTCTCAGATAAGGTATATTTCAGAAAGAAATGTATTTCCCAGTTTTCTTGGACACAAGGAGGTATTTCCAGTTTTTCCCGGTATTTAAAAGCTTTTCCCGCTGGTGGATGGGAAATGTTAGTTACTGTACGGTCCCCCTTGGCGAACTTTCCAAAATCGCGCCAAAAGTCCGTATTTTGGTGACTTCTTTTTAGAAACCACGATTCAAAGAAAAGATCGTATGGGAATATTTCTTATGAAAACTCAACCAACAGTCCGATAGGGTAACCGGAAAACATCATCGGTGCGAAGTCGTAGATTTCGAATCGTCTGTCGAAGTCAGACAGGTTGCCAGAAAAAAATATTTATCGCCAAATCCGAAAAAATTGCACCAAGGA
The DNA here is from genome assembly GCA_019343175.1 of Oedothorax gibbosus. Classification (NCBI taxonomy): domain Eukaryota; kingdom Metazoa; phylum Arthropoda; class Arachnida; order Araneae; family Linyphiidae; genus Oedothorax; species Oedothorax gibbosus. Next base: position 2,801,859 of record CM033271.1, on the reverse strand, counting down.
GGACAGTACAGTAAATCTGATCCTACAATGAGAAGGTTGGATCATTACATTGCATTTAGAGCTGTTGCTAACAGACTACCTACAACTAAGAGTTTGGCTGATTGAGGACTAAATTTGTAATAAATTTAAAATCTTGCTTGTTTTCTTTTGTTAAAAGTGGAAAACAGATAAGTAAACAAAATAAAGCGTGTGTGGGGGGATTTTACTGTTAGTAGAAGTGAGGGGACGCATGACCATTTTCTTGAAAAGTGGGATGAAGCGTAGTTAAACCCACATTTAGAGAAGGGAAAAAAAAAATTGCAATCAACAATAAATACTAAATGTATGCTACAGCTAAAAACAAATTAGGTAAATTTTAATCCTACGGTACTGCTTGGCGCGTTTCCAAAGACCTGCCAACTTGGCAAAACTCGCATGTTACTGAGCTGAAATACGGAGAGGTCTAGTATTGGGTATTTGTGCGGCCCGCCAAAATAAAATTAAAAAAAAAAAAACTAAATGATTATTATAAAACTACAAATATATTCATAAAGGGTATTTTTAGACTTAAATAATAAAAAGATTTGGATACATCTATCACATAGTGGAACAGTGATGAAATAATGGCTGGGCTCGATTTGGCAATTTGCATTATATGTTGCCAAGCAACAAAAAAGAAAAAATGTGGGAAACATTCCACTTCATATTTCATTCAACTTGACAGGTATTTGCAACCCTACATTAATTTTTGAGCTGACGAAATGTCAGATTGACGACAGTCAATGGCCATTATATCGTAGCTGTACCCACGTAGTAGTACAAAAACAGAAGAAATTTTAAAATTTGGGGATAGATTAATGTATTGTTTACATATTATTAACAGCTACCTAAAGGGTTCGACGACACAAGAAAATCAGTATTGTCATTCAGATTACGCAATACATACAGCATGATAAAATTTAATTGAAAAAATTAAAAATATAAGAAAGAATACAGTCCCAAATTAAATATTTCTTCTTACATATTTGAATATCATCAAATTAATATAACAAACACAAAATTTCCCTATATAGTAGTTTCTGACACAAAGGTACATAAAAAATGGTACGACAAAAAAAGCGAAAAGTCATTAAAAATAAGGAATATTTTCTATTTAATTTAATTTGATCTCTGAACAAATAAAATTCACTTACTTTCTCTCGTAAAGAAACAATAGTTAGATCTCGCAAGAATTAAAATTTGTGAGAGATTAAAAACTGCTTGACATCCTCATTTTGTAAACAGATGTTCTATGACACGCCTACAAAGATTTCTCCATATTTTTGAAGGAAGCATTCAGTTTTTTTTAAAGATAATTTATTGCATCAGAACAGAATTCAATAAATATTTGAAATAAAAATATGCAATTTGCGTATTACTTTTTTACTGATGTGGAATATTCAAATGCAAAACCAAAAAATCTAAGAATTCTTTTAAAAACAGTAAGTGGCTATCAGTTACAGTCATGATCAAATAATATTGTAAACTGTAAAAAGGTTTGTTGTCAATGAAAATTTTTCATATTAAAATTGGCAACACTTTCGCTCTAAACCAATAAAGTGAAAATATTAAGTTCATCTGATTGAACCCTGTTTACTTCTACAGTGAAGGGAGTATATTAATTTTTTTTATGTTAAATAAGTGTATAAGGTTTGCTGTTTGTTTAGATGTTCAAAAAACCTTTTTTCCGCCTTTAAAGATATTTATAGCTATTTTTTTAAACTAATATTATTCGTCCATAAGTAATTTCACTTATAAAAATTCACATAAATAAAAAAATTACTTATTTTTATTCGTTGCATAGTTAAAACAAACTAATGCTTCAAGTTAGTGAAAATAATACGATAAATAAAAAATTACGTAATGTAACTTTAGACCTCGAAAGAATTTACTTTGTTCTATTTGCTTTATTCCTAGGTCATGAATGGATAACTGGAACGGTCACGCCTGCCATGAAGTCATAGCTAGTCAAACCTTGTCTTAAGCCCTCCCCCTTCCACAAATAAACCACACTCCGATCCGTTGAGATCGTCCATTAGTTTTTTTGTTTCGTTTCCAAGAAAGAAATGAAAATAGTTGGAAAAACACGGAACAATTGTTTGACCTGCATTTGACTCTTTTTATCATGGTGATGAACTATAATTATGCAAATTTTCTTTTTGGAAATTATTATAGTGATAGCGGGGCTATAAAATAAATGACTCTACTTCAGACACCTTCTACCTTCCGCACTACTTTTTGAATATTTCTGATACTTATAATATAATATGCTTTAAATCGATCATGTAAATAAATCTCTTATCTGTCTCTTAGTTCACGTCTGTCAAAGAGCAAATTTGTTCTAAAAATAGAAGAAAAATAAAGCACCGTGGCGGTTCACCACACACGCAACCTCAATATACCATCAACAACTAGGTGGCGCTGATTTACAAACACGTTCTTTCCACTATTCCTGATTACAACGTTAATAGTAGTATATAAGCCGAGGTAACTTACCTAAACCTTTTTTTCTCATCATCATCACATCATTCGAGATGGAAGTGACTCGAGAGGAAGTCGAGCAGCTTCGCTACCGGCTAAGCCAGCCAGGCGCGATCGAGACGGATGAAGGAGGAGTTTGACGAAGTGATGAGGTTGTGCCGCAAGTTGTGGCCAACATCCCCACCTCCAACCAGTTTCAAGCTTTGGCCGAGTCCATGGAGCTGTCGTCGGATGCCCGGCGGCAGGGACTGTAACCCCGGATGCCCCATTCCCGGAGGGAAGCTCGGATGCCCGGTCCCAGGAGGGAAGCACGGATGTCCCGGCGGCCAAGAAGACCAAGCCAAATTCGGATGCCCAATTCCCGGAGGCGGTTGGTATTAACACCCCTGATGCCCAATTCCAGGCGGTCGATGTCCCTATGGTCCCAGATGCCCAATCCCCGGTGACTCCCAAACCATTGCCGATTCTCTTCCTCGGAGGGGAAGTCGGTGATACCGTCTGCCTGCGAGTGCGAGAGGCTGTGGGCGGCAGCATAGGATGCAAACCCTTCCATAAGTTTGTTAAGCTATACCCACGAACTGCAGAGGAGGAGGCCAATATCCTTGCCTAAGAGAAGTTAGGATACTTCCGCCACTCGCATCGCAGGCAATCTTTCATCAAGACGGTTGTTAAGGGCCTGCCCCGTGATACAGATCCCCAGTCGATCACCGCCGCACTCGTGGCGGAGGGATACATCGTTAGCAAGGTGGCCCAGCTGACGAAAGCTCGGACCAAAGGCCCCACTACCATTCTTCCAAGTCCTTGTTGTTCGAACGGGCAACTTCAAGGCAATCTACCAGCAGAGCAGCCTCCTGGGCAAGAAGGTCTCCTTCGAGTCCTACAGGAAAGTTGCAAGGATCCTCCAGTGCTACAGATGCCAAAATTACGGCCACGTAAGCACCCACTGCCATATGGAAGCCAGATGTCGGTTTTGCGGCCTCGGCCACGATTCTCGCGCACCTGCCCCTCCAGAGACGACATTCAACCCCCCCCCCCCCCCACCCCAGCTCTTCGGCGACCTGCCCGGGTCGACCGAAGCCGCCCAAAAGGGAGCTTCCGGAGAGTGCCGCAGGCGGCAGCACCAGTCGGAGCCCCGCCCCCAGAGCGCAGAGGATCCTGCCTCCCTTTTTGCGGCCCTGAGAGCAGTGAAAGACGCTATTGCTGACGTCTTCGGCGACTTAGAGGCCTTCAAGAGAAATGCAACAGCCCTAGCAGCCGCCACCAGCAAGGAGGAGAAGATGTTGGCCCTGGTCAATATGCTTGCCACCTAGTTGGCTCTTCATTTTTCGACAGGCCTTATGGCTTACTTTCATTTCATTGAACATTCTGCCCTCTGGGACTTATTTCGATGTGCAGAAAGGACGCTTCGCGTCGGTGCTGCGAATGTTACGATCCGATTTCCACCTTGAGGATCCTTTTGGTAGACTGTGGGTTACTGAGGCCTCTACAGCACTATTAAAACATTAGAATAATTGTCATCGCGTTGATAAAGTTGCAACGTGTTTTTCCTCTTTGATAAAACCAAGCATTATACTATATTTAAGATTAGATTCCATACTTTTATTAGTCCATCGTACTAGAGCTACACGAGGGATATTTCCCATACCCGAGTAAGCACCCAACGCAACATTTTAAGGGAGACATCGTACGTAGCATAGGGACTACGTAGAATATTTAGGGCTCTACATGGGGCTTTTTTTTTTAAATTCAATGGGTGGAATGATTAAAAGAGGCGTCTGGAGTAGGGTCACAATTGAAGAGCTTAGTGGAAGAACGTGCTAAGTGACAAAAAGGTGAAAACGAGATAATGAACTTCAAAGTTTTTAGTTTGCAACTTTTCTGTCATTCATAAAATCACAGTTTTTTTTGCATGATATTTTAGTTTGGTTCTTCATAATACTTGGTGGCTTTTGGCTTAGCCGTAATTTACGTCATAACGCGTCATTTACAAAACGCGCTTGACAACTCATGCACTTGGCATGTTCTTCCTCCGAAGTGCTTCAGATTTTGGCCAGTCGCTTAGTGGAAGAACGTGCTAAGTGACATTTATTAGGTAAATTTGATCCATAAACGTTTCATAATTTCTGTACTAACCTTCCGATTTTCAAAATTATTTTTCTGTTTGGAAGATAGGACTTCACAGATATCTTTTATACTTTTTAATTGTTTGCCTGTCCGTCCATCATTTTGTCTGTCCGTCCATATCCCTTTCAATTTCCGATCCAAAGTGCCTGATTTTGAAAATTCTTTTTTTTGGTTCGAAAGTAAAAAATTAGATGACTACAATGTATAGTGTTTGGCCAGCTGCCTGTACGTCTGCTATTTTGTTTCTGTCCGTACGTCCTACTATCCCCCCCCCCCCCAACTTCCTTTGTACCCGTCCAATTTTTAAAGTTATTACTTTCAATCACCTAATATAAAATATAAGGTAATAAAACTATTGCGATGGGGGTCAATATTCCAAATTAAGATTTTGTGCTTTCTACACGTTTTGGAGGGTGCTCATTCTAAAAAATTGGGTGTTTTTCATTGATCCGTCTGTCTGAAACTACTTTACTGTTCGAAATAAAAGAGCTACGGACTTCAAATTTAGTACACGGGTTCCTAGTTCCTGTTGGACGTCATAATAGGGTTTTAGAGAAAATTGCGCATGCGCAAGTAGAGGCTGCTATAAACTTTTTTTGGGTTTTAAAAGTATTGCTGAATAACGGAAATAGATAGACTTCAAATTTGATAAACGTGTTCCCTGTATTTGTCGGACCTCAAAATATAAAGTTTTCTACAATATTGTGCATATGCAAGGAGTAGCTGCCATAGAACTTTTTAGGTTTGACAGTTATTGAAAATACTTTATAAGGTATATATAACTTTTAAATGAGCGTATTGATACATAGTGTTACTCATCCCTAGGTTTTTTTAAGATATCAGTCACCTATCTCATGCTTTTTTTCGTCCGTCTGTCCCTACTATAAGGATTTCTTTGAGTATTTAAGTTAAAAGAAAGTTATGTAAGTTATTTTAGAACTTCTTGCTTAATGTTAGATGAGTAAGTTTTTAATTGAAAATATTTTTTTAAAAAATACCATTATCACTGAAATTATAAACTAAATACTTTGAAGAATAATAAGAAAAATCAACTTAATAAAAAGTATACAAAAAGATAGTACAGGAAACACAAATGCATGTGAATAAATAAATATTAAATTTAAAAGATTTAAAAAAAGATAATAATGCAAGATGTAAGTTTTCGCAAAATAAATGTTTAAATAGTATTTAGAAAAGAATAATTGAATTTAAAAACAAACTTTGATATTAAAAAAAAGTAAAAATAAGTTGTATGGCAAGATATAGATTCTAAGGTTATTTACGTTTTTTTTCTCCTTTTCAATTAAGGGTTTAATCAATTTTAAGAAAGCTACTTTAATTTACAGCATTTCTACAACAGTAGAACATGATCGTTTAAACAATTTATTTTTACAATCGTGATGTATAGTACTTTTTTAAAGTAATCGATATTTTAATAAATTTTAAGAACTTATAACGTTTTATACTTTGTTACTTTATTTTAACATCAATTATTATAAAAATATTTTAGTTTTACATAACAAAGCAAACTCTTGATTAAATTTGTACTTATCGTATAAGCTGCAATTCACACTTTCAAGCGAAAATTCAGCTTTCCGCTTGCTTCTTAATTCCATTTTAATAATTTTAGGAGTTTAGGACATTGCACAAAATGCGTTCGATAGCTTTAGAGATCAAACGTAAAATGGCTTTAAAACGTTTTTGGTACCCATAATTCATTTTTTTAAACCAACCAGATGCTTTGAATGTTTGGTGCAATGTTGTTTTAACGCCAACTCCGTTTAAATTTAAAATCAAAATGCATTTTTTCCTATTTTGCTAAATGCACTCAAAACCCAGTTTTACGCATTATAAATTTTATTTCATTGATTATATTTAATATTTAAAGTTAATTAGGAAATATATAAATTACATTTTGTTGAATTCTTTTTGATTAAAACCACAAAAGAACCATTTGTTTTGCTATCAATGCAAGCGAAAGTCTGAAAATTTTCCGCAAACGTGTCACTTAGCACGTTCTTCCACTAAACGATCGTTCAGGAATAGGGCGATTTCGGTGGAAGAACATGCCAAGGCTCCTTAGCACGTTCTTCCATTGAAAAAGTGACGAAAACGCGTGCACCTACCAACTTCGTATGCGAAAAATATACAAAATCGAATGTTTTCTAAAAAATTGAAAGCTGTTATGTTTAAAGCAGGTAATAACATGATCATTGACACAAAAATCTCAATTTTTTCAAAAATGTCACTTAGCACGTTCTTCCACTCAGCTCTTCAATTATTCCCCACCTTGTGTATAGATAAAATAATTAATGTTCGTATGTGGGTGTTTGTATACATGTAACGCTTTGGAGGAGAAATATGCAATCGAAATGAATAACAATTAGAGAATTCGCAGACACGTTAAAAATAATTTTGTTTAATATATACATTATTTACATTAATTATACAATAAAATAATATTTATTATAAAATATGACGGTGATATTTATATACACATGTAGAACTTTAAAAGCATGATTTCACGAAATATTTACAAAAACCATTTTTTTTATTTATACTTCTAGTATAAAAACGATAAGTTTAAAAAAAGTTGCAATCAAACTACATTATATAATATGTGAATTTGTTCAGGACAAATAATAATGGAAGAGAGTAAGATGTTTTTCCACTTTGAAACATAAATAGGAAGACAATGTGGCAAAAGTATACATTTATCAAGGATGTTGAGGTTGTTTTATGACCCTCTTCAGTCTTCATACATCCCTGACAGTTTATAATTCCTATCAGCAATTTTCAGCAGAAATTATTTGTTCTTTCAACACAAAATTAGCCATTAAGGGGACTCTCAAAGTAATACGTTACGACTTGGGCAGCTTCCCTTAGTCATTTTTTACCACTAAATTATATTCAAGAAGCTCTTACAAAATCGATTTACCTAATATCAACTTATACTAAATACCTACAGAAGAGTCTTAAAAAGTCATAGATTTGGGCGAGTTGGTGAACTCTTCGTATTGATAGGATTGGAAGTTGCGAGGCCTAATGGCCTAAATGGCCCGAGGCCCTAATGGCCTTTAGCCTAATGGCCTAAATGGCAGGGCCGGATTTAAAGATTTGCCGCTCGTAGGTTACGATCGATTGGCCGCCAGATATAGTTTTCTCGACTATTTTTTTTTCTTTCTGCATATTAGAATCATCCATGTACAATCATCCATGTAAATCGAAAGTGAAATAATAGGCAAATTTTTTAAACTGTTCTACTATTTTTCCAAATCCGAGGGAGAGGGTGCAATTGCCCTCGCTGCTACCATGTTTATTACTAAATATTAGTACTATATATACGTTTACGATTTACGCATTAATGTAAATTATTTGTTTTCTTTCTTAAAAATATTCGTATATCTTTAATAATTTTTATGCCGAATGACGCTTTAATTGGACGTAAAATTTGCCGCTCTAGGCTACAGCCTACTTAGCCTATTTAGAAATCCGGCCCTGCTAAATGGCCTTTAGCTCGAGGCCAGTTAGGCCTCTGGACCAATAGCGATTCTCCATGCGATCACCAACGTCACTGTGATCATCATGATCACAGTGACGGGTTATACCATTAGACCGCAAGGTTGTCACTGCTCTCTTTACGTTAGTAGAACCATTATATGGTGACTCTATTAAAATAAGTCTAGATATGGTTCAAATCTTTTCTAACTCCACAACGACTTGTTTGTTCTTCTGGTCTCCGATAACCGATATAGACAGAACAGGCACAGTCAACAAAATATTCGCATCTTTATTGGACATGCTTCCTGCTATTTTGGGCTGTTTTTCGCAGTATTGTTCCGTTGTTCGGGTTCCCCATGGTTGGGTCTCTGCAGATCCGAAGGTGAGGAATACCACGGCCCCGAATACGTACATTCCGACGGACATGTAGAAGATGGAAGTCCATTGCTGTAAGTCTCCTTTCTGGAAAAATAAATAAAAAGATTTAGTCAACACATTTGGTGTCCCAAGTTGATTGGCATTTGTAGTGAAAGATGTCATTTTCAAGCGGTGGTGCGAATATTCTAATGTATCTTCGGATCCAAATGTAACTCACCAGAGCTGAGCAGACCCTAACAAAGAGCGATTATAGTGCTCTCGGTCTAGTTTTCTATCAATATGAGCCTTAATATAAAAATTTCCGAACATTAAACTCATATACTTTTAGAGCTATTTGAAATAAAAATAGACTTACGTTTCCTGTAAGGAAGTAACCAGCAGCAATAGGAGCTAGAATTCCAGGTATGCTTGCGAACGCATTCGAAACACCGAATATTTTGCCTGAAAAGAAAAAAAAATGCAATAAAAAATAAATTTGGTTTGGTAAAAAAAAAAACGTTTACATTATTAAATTCAAAACTTAGGAACGCTGAGAACAGAACACAATATATCTTTTTGGTCTTCAGCTCTTCAGGCCGACGCTTTATTGACAATTCGGAAGGGGAGAAGCGTGCGGTTTGTTTGTATAGGATAGAGAAGACGCAATGTTTTACGTTACTGTGGCGTCGCTATAGAAATGGCCGTTCTTATTACGCGTTCTCTTACGATTAGCTCGTTTGTGGAGTATAAAAAAACAGTTGACATAGTTAGGACATCACCGTCGGATGTATAGTTAGGAGACTGGTGCCGTTCCAGTTGTGCATTACCTTAGCAAAATCTGCAAAATCAAGAGAGGTCTCCAATACAATTAGGATCTGCATCTGTGAGACCGTTTAACACTTTAATTGAGGATGAACCCCTTACGGCATCAAGATTTAAGGATTCGATAATGCTAGTCTTTATTCTTATGACCTCGGTAAAAACGGCAACAAAAACTAAAGCAGCAAAAAATAAGTGTTAAATATAGTGTTGTTGTTGCTGATCCCTGTTGCCCAGCAGAGCTAGACCAAGTCTATAATATTGCACACTCTCATGAAATCAATAACCAACAATAGTCGCTCAAGAAGATCTTCAAGGAGATCTTCATCCTAAGCACTCAAGGATGTGCTCCGGAGTGGCTTGGCCTTTGGAACACTTGGTACAATTTGGGAATTCCTTTTTTTATATGTCAATGTTCTTAGGTGGCCACTACGAAATCGTGTTATCGTAGTTGCTCCTGTCTGCTGCACCGAAGGGATAGAGATCCGCTGGGACGATTACCCTTTGTACGCCATTCCCCCTTGTACCAATGGTGCACAGGGGGAATGGCAAATGCAGACCGAACAAGGCATTTATGTCTAGAGTATAGTTCAGAATAGGACAATAGTTAATAACAATAGTTAATGTTATAAGAGACATCTGGGTAAAACTATCTTTTTACATTCAAATACTCCGTTTCGTCTTACCTGCGAAGTCTGGTGCCATGTCCACGATGACAGAGACATCTCCTCCCCCCGAGAGCCCGAAGAGAGCCATGGATGACGTCAGAAGAATGACCACCGCGTCCGTGTCGCATTTAGCGAGTGGGATGGCGACCAGGCAGGCTGCAGGCCCGAGGAGTGCTAGAGGAGAGAAGAAAAAAGTTAAATTGTAAGCATGAAATCAAATACAAATACAAATACAAAAATTGTCGACCAACAACAGGCCAGAGGCCCAGCAAGGTTGGTCCAAAATAAATCTAAAACATTACCAGTTTCCAATGTCCGTCAAGTTTCTTCTTAAAATCTTCTACTCTCTTCGAATGCACAACATAATCTGGTAAAGCATTCCACTCATTGACAACTCTATTGTAAAAATAATGTTTTCTTACCTCCCTTCTAAAGCTCGATTTATTCAATTTCTGATCATGACCTCTGGTCCGGGTATTCAGTTATAGTCCGCCTGTCACTTCTTAGCATCTCAAATATTTTGATTGTGGTAGAGTCCACTTTGAAAAAAGGGCAAGGAAGATTTTAGTTTAGGCTAAGAGTTACTATATTTGGCGATTCATTGCTTTTGATGGCGCATGTTTCTTTAAGGTTTAGAAAAATCGTAATAAATAATAATCGTCATAAATTAGAACCCCAATAAAGAGACGAACCGACACCTGGGTAGGCACCCAAAATTGACAGGTACAGTTTCATCTGGTTGTTATATCTATGCCGCACTAGATTAACAATGGATTCGTCCCAGGAAGATTTTCAAGAAAGGCTGCTGTTATTTTTATATTCAAAATAGTTCGACGAAAGGTGGTCGGGGAACCCCGTAGTTAAGTTTTGATTTTTATTATTTTTTGGTGCCAACGAAAATTCGTCTATAGGATGGTTTAGAACGCGGGACCTCCGTATGAGAGAGAGTCCGACGACTTCACTACGGAGCCCCGTCAGTAAAAATATGTAAACATTTGCTTACCTATAGTTTCAAAAGATTTTCGTATGGTTGTAATTTTCATCAGTTTCTTACTGCGTAGCAGGTCCGAACACTTTCCGGATATCATGGCAGAAATACAAAGGGCGCTGAACAAGATAGAGTTCACAAATCCATTCTGAAAAATGTAGGCATGTAAATTAACAAATTTCAAGTATATATACTGCCTATTTATATGCTCTTTCATTTTAATTATATTTTTCTTAAAAAATAGTCATCATAGTATTTAAAATTCAATGGAAAATATAGTTAAGTAGAATCTAATACATAAAAAGCAGAAAAAATAGGTTATTTAATTGAGTAACGTTACATTAAGCTACACCAAAATTTTATAGTATATTCATTTTTTGACAGATTAGAGGTAACATCTTTTAAATCTCAAGGCCCGCTTTCTAGGATGAGGAACGTCATATTAGTGGATTTATTTGAATGCTTAAAGGGCTGGGGAGCCCAGTCGGTTGGGCTTTCGCCTAGCATGCGGAAGGTCCAAGGTTTCGGGTCCGGGCATCGCCAAAATAACTGCCACCTATAAACGGCCCGTGCAGCCAAAAATGTCCGACGAATAATACCCCGTGTGGCGGGAGTGCACGTTAAATATCCTTCAAAGTCCTAGAGCTGCGTACTACGATGTCGCCCTTAACGGTTGCGTTGGGTGCCTACTGAAGTGTCGGCTCGTCACTTGAATGTGATTCTAAAATACGACGCCCGTCGCCAATAGCCCTCGTGTAGCTCTAGTGCGACGATAATTCAAACTAAACAAACTTTGAATGCTTAAATTTTTTATAAATGTTAGCCTCATTTCTCTTTGAGGTCGGTTCAGTGGCTGGCGGAGTATTAAGTACGCACCTCATAAGTCCAAATGTGCGGGTTCGAGTCATGGAGGAATGAGGAGTCGACATCGGTGAAGCCGTCACTGCAACCGCGACGCCATCTTAGAGCGGCCAAAAAAACGACGGGAGTGCGTAGTCATAGAGTTAGGAAGGAGAGGTAGAGGGGTCTATGAATTCAAATGGTTTGAAGCAGGGCTGTCAGGTTTTTCGAGCTACTGCGCATCCCATACTGGCACTGAGGTATCCCAAGATGCACCGCTCTAGCCGTGTTTTGAGCTACTGCGCATAACATAGTGACCGAAACTGGCACTGAGGTATCCCGAGATGCACCGCTCTAGCCTGCTTTATTTGTGCGCTACTGCGCATATACTCTCTATTCTCTTTCCTACCTCTATGTGCGTAGTGGACTACGACTTTGTGTCAATGTAATAACGTTTTAATTCAATATTTTAAGAAAGATTCTGAAACAATTTTAATGTATCGAAGGAATTGTTCATTCTCAATTCCTTCTGGGTGAATAATATTTTAATTTTACTTTATTTTTAACTAAAATAGCATGAAGTTAGATTTCAATGTTGTGCATCACTGTAAAATGTAATTCTGTTTTCCGAATTGAATAAACTATATTTTACTATTTCAGACGACTGTTATGTGAGTTTTATGTAAAGTTTTAACATCCGTATTTGTTTTTTATTCTTACGAATCTTATGATAAAAACTCATTTATTAGTAAATCAAAAAATAAAACTTGTATTTAACTGCTACCAAGTCTATATTAACTACTATTTGTTTCCAAATAACTCTAATTTATTCTTTCCATATTTTAATAGCATAAATAGGTTTTCCTTTAGTAATTATCAAAAAAAATTTGCATTATAATTATTAACATTAATTAAACATTTAATGATAATTTTTATGAATTTTATTATTAAAAAGATGTCTAGTATTTGTTATTCGTCATAATAATTTTTTCGAAAAAAATTGCGAGTGGTGGCCGCTGTAGCATTTTTTTTTTGGTTTTAAAGGTATTGCTGAAAACGGAAAGAAATACAGCCTACAAATTCGGTACTAAGTGTTCCCAGTACCAAAGTATTTTTTAACGTAGTGTAGTGGCTGTTCGACATTTGTGTCGCCCAGTGAAAAAAAATGCCGCCTAGTAATTGTCAAGTCACTGGGCGACAATGAAGAAAACCGTAATTTCTCAAAAAACCCGTCCGTTATATTCAGTATTTTGAAAAAATAAAAACATTTTGAATAGAAAATTTGCAAATTGTTTCCAATAGTTGTTTATCAGATTAGGCTCATTTATTACAACATTGTATGAACTAAGACCAAGTATCCAAGGGAATTCCCTCCTGAGTAAACCACAAAATAATTTTCCAACCCATGGTCAATCTTAGACGTGTGTTCCTGTGACAGGTCTTATATAAAAAGTTATAATTGTTTCTGTAAAATAAAAATCAAATATTTTCTCTACATTTAGTAAGATTTATTACTCCATCATCTTTTAAAGATTTATTCAACAAAATGTACTGCTTATATGCTTACTATTCTTAAAAACCTATTTTATTAATTGAACATGTTGAACACATTCCAGGTAAGGGAAAATATGAGTGGCTTTGATTATATATTTTTGATGTGAAATTTAAAGATAGTTTTAAACAAACTAAATTTCTTTTTAAAAAAACAATATTATATTAGCTTGTATTTCCAAGTGTTTGACATTAATTATGATAAGAACATGAATTTAGATCTAAAATTATAGCTAGAGTATATTTTTTTAAATCCTCCAAAAGTCACTTTTCTTGAAAATTACAATTACTTCCTATTTCGTCAAACGCGCGGGATGGCCTTACTTCCCTGTATTTAGCTTCCCTGCTATACCTTACAGTTACTTCACCCCGCTGTGGGGAATGGCAATAACGACTCCCCACTACTCATTCCTCCATGGTTCGAGTTCGAGCCCCGACTGTCGGCAAATTTTTAGAATGGGAAAATGGTCGGCACGCATGTCATATGATTATGCGACACGTAAAAGATCCCTTGAGGACCCATTTTGCACTAGGGTTCTCTCGGCAAAATTAAATCTCGGCGTACTTATTCATTGCAATAATTAGCCCTTACGTAAAAACAAAATTCTTTGAGGTACCATCAATTGGCTTGTTTCCTTCCACCGCTTTCGCATTCGGTGCTCTGCTTCCACGTGATATTTTGTAGTTGGTTGGTAGACATATATTTTCAGGCTTGTGTGCTTGGTCACAAAGAGCCGCTTATAAACCTTCGTCAAGAAGGACGGACACGGCATACACACACATACAAGATAGACGCTGCCATCGATCGCCATCTCCACAATTTAGACATGTCCCTGAAGGGGAGGGAAATAGTCTCGAGGGACCTGTACCCGTGGTAAACTGCGCAATGACCAACCACAGGACTTTCGGACCCAACAGATTTAACGAGCACGCGTACTCTGCATATACTCGGTGAGTCTTCAGTGGTACCGGGACTCGAACGTGGGACATTCCGATCTCGAGACCGAGACGCTGACCACTAGGCTCCCACACACCACGTGATATTGTTCACCAAGGCTTGAGAAAGAATTCAATTTCATCTCCCATTTTTGTTGCCACTCAAGACCTGAAACATGTCCTTTAAGCTATCATTGGATACAACCTCGAAAACGCTCCACTAATGTGACGTCATTCAGTTGAGTAAGCAGGCTTTTTGTGACATAAGAGGTAGTGGTAGAGGGGCAAAGGAATCATACCTTTTCCATAGACATGTGCAAAACCTCATTGAGGTAGGCCGGCAATTTGGTTTGGAAGCACAGAAAACTCCAGGCCCCGCAGAACTTAGCGATGGTAGCGGCCCAGACGGGAGGAGAAGAAAACACTTGAGCCCACGGCACTGCCACGTCCTGTCAAAAATGAAGTAGTTTATATTATATAGAGCGCATAGTGCATACATCGAAAATTTAAACTTAGGAATCAAAAATTGGCGTTTTAGAAAGTTTAAATTCGGTTTTGTATGCCGTGGGTTTAAAATAACAGCAGTTACGTCGAATATATTTTTTTATCGGGAAGTGTGATAAATTTTTTTATGACATTCCCTTTCCCGTGTCTTAAATTTCCTCTCTACTAAAAGGATAATAGTGATTCCACCCATTAGTTCGCCCTACAGAAATTCTAAGCACCGTTAGTTTAATTTTGGCCACATTGTTCAAGAAATCTGCCACATAAAGGAATGATGTAACATCTAAAAAGAATACTGCCACCTGTAGCTGACTTACAGGTCTCTTTAATCCCACTGTTTGAAATGGGTTCGAATGTTTTGTTGTAAAAATATGTATTGAAAATTAAAAAAAAAAGTTATACCAATTTCAAACAGTGGCAGTATAGAGCCAAGCAAGTCAGCTACATTTATCATAAAAAAACCGTTTGCAAAAATATTCAATACAGCCGGAGAAATGTGGCTTAGAAAATCATTTTTTTCTCTACATTGGATTAAAACAGAGGTAGGGTAACGAGTACAGTGATTGGCCCCCTCACAGTGATTGGCCCCCTCATTCATTATTGAAAATAATAAGATGTTAAAGCCCAAAATGTTGTTGCCAACATGACAAACGTTAATGGCGAGATTTTAAACACCTTTGTCACACCTATTTTGGGCTTTAACATCTTATTATTTTCAATAATGAATGAGGGGGCCAATCACTGTGAGGGGGCCAATCACTGTAATCGTTACCCTACTTTGATTTAGAGACCGTTGGCCGTTCGTTCTCATTCGCGTTAAAATATAAAAGATGTATATGTATACCTTGTTGCTTTGTGCAACGTGGCTGTTTGAGGTCTGTATGTGAGCTAATTCTTTGATACTGATGCGCGGATGCTCGGCAGGGGATTCGAACACGAGGAACACCCAAAGAAGCATCCAGACGAAGCCTGCAGATCCTGCAATGGATTTAAATACTAAGTATAAAGTTTAGAAGTTAGTAGACAGACTTAGATTTTTAGATAAATAAAAGGTAGATTTATGCTGCCAAAAAATCCAGTGAATTTACGGGTTTTTAGCCGTCAGCAGAAGTCCCGGCTAAAAATACTCAAAATACGGTTTGCCCATCTATTTTCTAGAAAATGGACGATGAAACATAAATTTTCGGTTATTTTCTTACAGTAATGTAAGGTAAGAAACGAAGTTGAAAGTGTGGTACAACGTAGACAAGTGGACAAAACACTAAAAGATCAATTTCTGTCTGATACCATACTTTTTAAACAAAAAAATTATGAACTTTGTAGGTAGAAAGTTAGATAACTAAAATATGTTTTATGCTACACTGCAAAAAAAAATCCGTCAAATGAACGGTATTAAACTGGCAACTCAGTTACCACAAAAAACGGAAAAATAGGAAAACTTTCTGTATTAAATACGGCAAATTCCGTTTTTTCCATTGAATATTTGTACTTTTTACAATTAGGAAAAATGTGGCGATATTTGAACCTACAATCCTTAAGTTACAGGTGGAGAATATTGTTTTATTCAACACCCCCATCCCTTCAAAGTGACATTAATGAAAGCAAGTTCTGGAGGAAATTGTTTGAAACTGTAAACGGTATAAATAAAACGGTTTAATATCGAAAAATTAAGCGAAATGCATTTCAACCGTCGCGTCGTAAGTATGGAAAATATCCGTAAAAGTGACGTTTTTACTTTCAATCAACTACTATGAAATAAAAGAAATGAAAGTTTTGCGATGAGGTCGAAACGGAGATTTTGTGTTTTATACACGATTTGGGGGTTGCTGTTTCTAAAAAAGTGGTTTTCGAACGTTAGTCCGACTGGCTGTCTGAAACCACTCTATCAGCTCGAACGGTAAAAGCTGCAGAATTCTAATTTGGTACACGAATTCCCTGTTGGACGTCATGATAAGGTTTGAGAGAATTGGGCATGAGCAAGGGGTAGCTGTCATAGAACTGTTTTATGTTTTAAAATTATTGATATTACCTTATAAGGTGTAAAACTGTCTTTAAAGGTGTGTAATGATTTATTGAGCGGTAATTGAAAGTCGTGTAGTATTATGTAGTACACCTCTATAGTTTTAGTTTTAGGTCATCCTCAGACTTAAACACTCTCCGGGACAGGGTAGCCCAGTCGGTTATAAAGCGTTCGCCTTGCATGCGGAAAATCCCAGGGTCGGGTCCGGGCATCGCCAAAGTAACTGCCGACCTATAAACAGTCCGTGTAGCCAAAAATGTCCGACGAATGACGCCAAAAATGTCCCCGTGTAGACGGAGTCCACGTTAAATATGCTCCAAAGTTCCGACGCTGCGTACGATGTCGCCCTTAATGGTTGCCTTGGGTGCCTACTCAATTGTCGGCTCGTTACCTGACTGCGGTTCTAAATTTAGGCCCTTCGTCAATAGCCCTCGTGTAGCTCTAGTGCGACGATAATTCAAACTAAACACTCACCGAGCATGTAGAAGGGGGCCGTCCACCCCCCGGCTATGTGTCTCTCGCACAGGAACCCTGTGAGGGACATGGAGAGGACAACTCCTGAGTGGGTTCCGATGACGCACGCGGACAGGTGAGTCCCGCGCTCCTGCACAGGGGACCACCGTGACAGCAGGGTGTAGGCGCTCGGGTAGTGCATGCCCTGAAGAGAGAGAAACAACTGGAATTAGACAGGTATCTTGAGGATAGCTATTGACTTAGAGGGCACTGAATTGGAACGGAATTGCCTTTGGTTGTGATAGAAAAGTGACCAAATGAACACCCAAAGCTACTATACAATTGAAGAGTACAAGGGAAAAACCGCTTAATTTCATAGAAAACTTTCATCATCAGGCATCTTTGGCGATGATAGCGAGTAATCGCCTAAACTGGTGTAAGGAAACCAGTTACTCACTTTCTTGTGCATCTTCTCTCACTGCAACCCTGAAATTCAGTTCCGCGTTTTATTCAAAAGACTGTGTTCATCATCATGTTAAGCTTTAAAAATAAAGTACGATTGATTTAAAATCACGAATTTTTCTAAACAATTAAGAGAATTTTAAGATTCGCAAATTAATTGAAAAGTCCTAAACCACGACTTTTCTACCTACCGAGATTCACGCGATGCACGATTCCAACGCTTGCACCAAGCGAAGAAGAAAGAGAGAAAATGGTTTCCTGCCGCCAATGTCCGCCAAGCAGGCACAATTACGGGACGACTCCTAATAAATCAAGCGGTTCTTCCCCTGTACTCTTCAATTATCGTGGCTTAAACATATTAGTATTAGTCTATTAGTATACAAGTCGGTATCGGTCGGGTAGTACATGCTCTGAAGAGAGTAAACTGGAATTAGATAGGGTGTCTGTAAGGGCGAATAAGCCTGAATGACCGCGGGTCTCCAAACCAAAGTGCCTCTGTGTTAATCCAATTGAAAAAAAAAACTAATTTCGAAGCCCCATTTCTTCCGCTGTATTGAATATTTGTACAACTGGATATTTTCATATGATAAATGTAGCGTCACACAGGCCTTTATTCCACTTTTTGGTAATTGGTTCAAATATTTTTTTTTAATTTTCATTAAATAATTTTACACAAATATTCGAAGCAATTTTAAGAAGTGGGAAACCAGCTCCAGCGAAAAAAGCAGCAGACTTCTAATTGGGTACATGAGTTCCCAGTACCTGTTGGACGTCACAATTAGGTTTTCTAGAAAATCCGCATGAGCAAATGCGCAAAGGGTAGAAGTTTTTTGGTTTTAGAGGCAAGGCTTAAAAAAAGGCTTACGGACTAACTTATAATACTCACATGCACGAATCCAAGAACAGTTCTCAACGCTATGAGCCACTCCGGTCCCCAGCTGGCCACAGTCGGAGTTACACAAGTCAGTACGGATGATACCAAAGTGGCCCCTCCAAACAGAGTTTTGGCCCCCACATAATCTGCCATCTTCCCACCAATGACTTGAGCGACGACGTACAGGTAGAAGTACGACGACAGAATCATGCCCTGTGTGTAGGCTGACCAGGTATATGGTCCCTGGAATTGGAAAAAATTACAAATTGAGCTGATTTGTTAAAATGCAGAAAAGCATAAATTATTTTTACACTGATAAAAATTAGGCACTTGTTTCACCAAAAATATGGTTCCTATGTAGCTGCAACGGCTGTGTGGTGAAACGTTAAACCATATTTTTGGTATTCGGTTGAACCATTTCTCAGGTTTTTGTTTCCAAATAAAGAAAAATGGTTCAATCAAACACCGAAAAAAAGGTGAAAATTTCACCACACAGCCGTTGCAGCTACTAGGAACCAATATCATGGTGAAAGGAACCAATATCATGGTGAAACCAAGCACAAAATTTGTAACAGAGTACTTTCAGATATGATTTTCAACCTCCCTTAAATAAAATACATAAAACCATAAATTAAATAATCCCGGCGTTTACGGGTTACACTTAGTAACGGCCACTTGTATAGTTCTGTCTTTCATTTTATTTCAATTTATCCCCCTCCCCTCTGGTGAGCATCCCACCGAGATAATACCCCCCCTAATGATGTCATCATAATTATTATTATTTTATATTGGATGTCCGACTAGATCTCGGCCATTCGAAGAGTTTCGTAGACATCGGTACATACGCGTTCTCTATACCTATCGGACGTCATAATAAGGTTTTCGAGAAAATCGCGCATACTGGCACAAATCTTTAACCTGATGCAGGTGTATCAAATATCTGTTATTGAGTTTTTATTTAAAATCGTGTGATATTTCGTGTCACTAGTTTTAAAAGAAGTCAATAGAAACAAGGTCTGACTACCAAGCTGTCGGTTGGTTGGTTGGTAGACATATATATTCAGGTTTGTGTGCTTGGTCAGCGACCCGCTTATAAACCTTCGTCAAGTAAGACAGACACAACAGACAACACACACACATAAGTGGATCCATCTAATTTTTAGAGACAGAGGCCAACTAGAGGATCCCCAGAATTGGCTTGTCACCCCCAGAGGTATTGATTTGGTATGGGAACTTAGAGGACTTTCGGACCCAACAGATTTAACGAGCACGTACTCCGCATATACTCGGTAGGTCTTCAGTGGTACCGGGACTCGATCGCAGGACCTTCCGATCCCGAGACGCTGACCACTAGGCTCACTACGGCCCTACCAAGCTGTCAACTCTGCTTTGAATATAGGTTGGGAAGATGGCCATGAGTGCTTTCAGACCTTCATCCTTCCGGGGTCGATTAATGAATTACGAGGGCTGGTTTTTACGAGGGCCTCAGATGAGCTGTAACAAAAAGGCGGGCCAAAATACCAAAAAGATTTTATTACTAAAAGTAATGTACAATACAGCTTATTTCTCTACATAATCACCTTGACGATTAAGGCATTTGTCATATCTGTAAACAATTTTGAAATACCCACTTCATAAAATGTAGCCGCCAAGTGAGAATCGATACTGTTATTCGTTTCTCGCAGGCAGAAGGGAACAGTGCAACAGAAAATCATCGAAGAATGAATAGAGTGTATGGAGACACCTTTATGAGTGATGGCGTTGTTCTTGAATGCTGCTGAAAATGTAAAGGTGACCGAACTGATGTTCATGAAGAAGGGGACCAAGGAAGCAAGTCTGTCGCTACAGACGGCACTGTTCAGCGAGTTGACCAAGTGTTTAGGGAAACTCGAAGGTTTACCATAAGTGAATTATGGATTAGCATAGTGACTTGGATTGTAGCTTTTCCAAATTAAAGTGGATCTCAAAGAAACCGTCGCAACTCCCTTAAAATCATTGGCGGCTACATTTTATGAAGAGGGTATTTCAAAGCTTGTTTACAGATATGACAAATGCTTTAATCGCCAAGGTGATTATGTGGACTGTGGAGAAATAAGCAGTATTGTACATTACTTTAGGTAAAAAAATATTTTATTTTATTTTGACCCGTCTTTTTGTTACAGCCCATCGGAGGTTGAAAAAAAAACTGCCCTTGTATAATCTTTGTTTAGAAGTAAAGGGCCGGGGTCAGCTTCTCAGCGGCAGTGAGGTACATTGTTGCAGAAGTTCCGGCCAGTTGGCAAAATTGACGAGAACACTCAGTGTTTAGTTCCTAAGCTTGATTGTACAGCATTTTACCGACTCACCAAAGAGATGTCAGGCTGAGTGAATTTAGTCATAAATTCAACAAAAAATAAAAACCTGTTTGTTTTGGTTTTACAAAAATATATTATAACAATATCCTATAGTTGAATGAATAACAATCATTTGTTTTAATTTTAAAAGGTTTTCAATTTTGCTGCAAATAAAAATTTAGGAAAGTAGAGCAAATGTAAAAAGAATGTGCCTTTTAAATATAGATTTATATCTTTCAATAGAACCTTAAAAGTTATCTAGAAAATACTTTTTGGAGTCACGTTAATTTAGTGAAAGAGAAAAAAAAATCATACCATTAAATACCCAAAATACTATTGAACGTTAAAAAAAAACCTGTGACATACATATGATAATTTCAATTGAAAGTTCAATATTTGTTTCGTAATCTAGTATAGGCAAACCAATACCTGCGTCACATGTTTTGTGTCATTGTGATTGGACAATGGTGCCGGACAATGCGCTGACTCCTCCCCTTTCGCGTGCGATTCCGTGTATTCGCTGTTGTTGACCATGGCTACCATGGCAACATTGAGGCAAACTCGATGGCCGAATATGAGATTCATGCCGCAGAAGATGAGGAATGTCAGAATGTATCGAGCGGGAATGAAATCTATAAAATAAATTAGAACAGAGAGGCTTAAATACAAGTTTTAAGTAAAAAAATATAAGTTTTCAGTTTGGACAATGAAAGACTATTTAAATAATATCATTGTGATAGTTAAATAACATAAAATACTTTGAGTAAGAGCTTCAGAAACATAATAATTTATCAATACGCTAAAAAAAAAATCATTACCACATTTTGATAATTTTTAATATCGAATTAAAATACAATTTTTAAAAATGTGTCTGTAATAGTGCAATATAATAGTAATCAATAACAATAACAATTTTATGTATTTATCGGTAATGAAATCTATAAAGTAAAATAAAATAGAACAGATAGGCTTTAAAAACAAGTTTATAAAAAAGCAATAATATCATGTTATAGATTAAAATTAATTCTGAAGGTGATAGTTAGATTCAATTTTTTGCGTGAGAGCTTGAGAAACGTAATAATTTTTCTAAGAACATCACATTTCTAAAATTTTTAACGTAGAACTAAAATACATTTTTAAAAAATTTGTTGCAATACAATAATAATAATAATATTTGCCGTTGCTGTTGTTGCTTCTGGTGTTGTTTTATTATATTTATATTATACTACTATTACTAAATTATTACTATACTATTAATTACATTATTATTATTATTATTATTATATAAATTATTATTTATTAGTTATTTTATTATTATTATTATTATTATTATTTATTATTATTATTATTATTATTATTATTATTATTATTATTATTATTATTATTATTATTATTATTATTATTATTATTATTATTATTATTATTATTATTATTATTATTATTATTATTATTATTATTATTATTATTATTATTTGTTATTAATAATAATCTTATAATAGTAATTAATAATTTTAAAATTATAATTTTAAACAATAATATTAATAAATAATAAAATAAATAAGAAACAACTAAAAAAAAATGAAGAAAAATAGAGGTTTTCTCTGAAGCATATGTTATTAATAAATTGATATTTTTTCAAGTTCAAAATGCATAACATTGCAATTTTACTTATATAAAAATTAAAAAAATAATCAAATAAAATCTATATATATAAAAGGCAAAGTCCTGACTGACTGACTCACGTATCAACACCCAGTCCAAACTAGTGGAGGTACAGCTATCAAATTTTAGGAAAATATTCTTCTTATATCCTTGAGCTTCATTTAAGAAGCGATTTTTCGAAATTCGAACCCGAACGGGTGTAGGAGTGCAAAACGTGAGCCGATTTCTCCATAGGAATCGCATTGTAAGATTATAATTTATACTTTTTATTTCAATTTAAAGAAATTTCCGCGCGTTCAGCGTGAACGAAAATTAAGTATAAGCACGTAAGAGCACGTGAGTTTAATTTGTAGGATTGTTATTTGAATATCATTTATTTTATTTAATATTTATTGAATTTAAATCTTTTGATTTTTGTTAATCTGATTGATTTAATACATGTTTACAAATGGTAAGAAATGAAGATATTTTTACAATGTCCAAACAGGCAGTTCGGTACAGCTATGATATAATGGCTAATTGAATTTTGGCATTGCCGGCTTTTGGCGAAGTTAAAAATTTAACGTAGGGTGGCTATTCGCATTCAGTTGTATGGGTTAGGGCCAGTTTGAATTATCGTCGCACTAGAGCTATACACGAGGGCTATTGGCCACGGACATCTTAATTTAGAACCACAGTCAAGTGACGAGCTGACACCTGAGTAGGCACCCAATGCAACTTTTAAAGGCGACATCGTACGCCGCGTCGGGACTTTGAAAAATATTTAACCTGCACTCCCACCACACGGGGTATTATTCGGGACACGGGACGATGCCCGGGCCGAATCTGGGATCTATCGCATGCAAGGCGAACGCCTTTACCGACTGGGCTTCCTAGCCCTGTCGAGTGGTCGAATATGAAGTGGAATGTTTATCACATTTTGGGCATTTTCGGGTGTAAGAGGGCAAATAGAAACTGGCCACTACATCATAGCTATTCTGCAATTTTAATAATGCCTATGGGAAAGCCCTCTAACTCCTAGAAGGGCCTGGATACAATCGGACTTCTTCTTTTTAAAAATTAATGCTGATATTAGAATGGGAAGAATTTATAATATACTGATGGAGTGCTGACCAGTGGAGAGGGGATCAATTGGTATAAAATAAAAGTTTATATAAAAAAAAATCACCGTTAGTAAGGGTAAGGGTACACCCGTGCAACGCCGGGTTTATAAAGCTAGTTATGTTATAAAGAAGAAGTAAGATTGTATAAATATTCAAATCGTTCTAAACAAATAAGGCATAAGTAAACAAAATAAAAAAAAGGAAGCAAACCTTTGTTTTGAACTGTCATTTTTTCTTTTCTCACTTGCATCTTGTCAAACATTTTAACTCAAAAATTTTCTCAGATGCGGGATGATAGAAATGATAAGTTGGAGCAAAAAATATCTTCTATTTATAATACTGAGAAAATAGCCACGATCCAGCTGTTATCTAATAATCTCCGCAGTCGAGCGTCAGGACTGATAAGAGATGAATTAGGAGGAGATAGAAGATTCAAGCAGGTCATTGACAACCTTAACTCTTTTCAGTCCTTAGATACCATTTTAATACCTTATGAGGATACTCGTGTAGCTCTAGTGCAACTTTAACGGCGAATGAGCCCGAATGGTAGCGGGTCTCCAAACCAAATTGACTCGGTGTTAATCCAATGAGCCACATTTCTCCGGCAGTATTGAATATTTTAACCAACTTTTTTTTGTATGTTAAATGTAGTCTGACTTACAAGGATCTACTATGCCTCAAACATTAGGGGGCACTTTGCGCATTTTCAACCTTTCAGCTCGATTTATTTTTATTAAAAATCTAAAATTTGTGCAATAGACTTTATTATGATCGAATGAATGGTTAAAAAAACAGGGAATTTTTTATAATTTTTTATTTAAATTTAAGGGTAAAAAAATTGGAATCATAACTTTGAATAAGATTTAACAAAAATTTTTCAAATTTTTATGTTTAAAAAAGTTAAAATAAATTTAATATCTAAGAATAAAGATGTGAAGAATTAGGGACAATTATTTCTTAAAAGTTTTGGGAGTGAATTTTTTTACCATGTTTTTCATATTTTATTTATTAAAACAAACATTTTTAATTCTTCAAAAGAAATGATTTTTCCATCTAACGATATAAATAAGTACGAGCTTAACTAAATGACAAAAAAATCGCAAGCTGATGATTCCAAATGGGATCGTTGGGGGTGAAAGGGTTTAAACCATGCATTCCCTAATTCTTTTGAGCAGTGTATAATCCCACTTTTTTAAAGCAGTGGGATTTAAATTTTCAATATATAAACACTCGAATTTCATAAAAAAAATACAAATATAAAACTCTATATTTTATTTTTTTAAAAATATAGCAGAAATTGTCACTATTCCAACCCTAATTCTTTTCCACGTACTCTTATGTACATTAAAATAAATTACTTTCTTTCCATAAACATTTGGTGAAGTTTTGGCATTAAGTTATTAAGTATGTGTATGTTTCCAAATATTACAAGCTGAGTAAAATTAATTTAACGAAATAAGTGTTGGTAGAACATTCTATGAGAAGAAGAAATTACAGTAGAGCCACAATTATCCGTCTCTCTTTTATCCGGAACCCTCAGTTAACCGACCTTTCGTAAGTTCACATCAAAATTTCCTCGATTGCTTACAAAAGAGACCATCACTTCCTCAGAAACCTGTGTCGATTTTAAGATGAAGAATATCTAGCGATACTATAATCAACAATTTTTTTTTACCATGGAAATTTAAAAATTCTCGATTATCCGGAATTTTCGATTATCCGACGTATCTCCGGTCGGATTAGATCGGATAATCGAAGTTCTACTGTATATATATGAAAAAAATCAAATTGTTTTGAAACTTTCTTGAAAACATATTAGAGAATTTAATGGTATTTTAGGGAGGGGGGTATTTACATATATATCCCGGCTTGTGTGCTTGATCAGAGACCCGCTTATAAAGCCTTCGTCAAGTAAGACAAACACAGAAAGAATTTTTTACTGTCACAGAGAAAGGAATATACACCTAGAGCGAAGGCGGGAATCGAACCCGCACCCGTTACAGCGCACAGACTGCTAGCGTAATTGTCTAAACCACTCGGCCATCCGGGCCCCCTGGTATTTTAAGAAAGCCAAAAAAATATTTTCATTCGGATAAATGGACAGCGTGAAATCTCCACGATGTGTCAATATCTACTTCCCATTATTTTCAATTAAAAAAAATTTGCAAAAAATTAGGAATTGAGAACTGAGTCCTATGTATAGCTTGGCTCTTGGTTACAGTAAGGCAGACATTAGAATTTACGTCATAATCCGCCTCTGATGAATTTTCGCAACTGAATTCTCTTAAATAATTTCCCCTCTCACAATGCTTTCTCTTAAATAAAGATGACACCGAACATTAGAATGCGGCGTTTTTTAATTCTTATCTCTTACCTTAGCGCTGGGGATTACTAGCTCAAAGTATACACAAAAAGGAACCAACGGGGATAACCGATTGAATGTTTCTGAGAGCATAAAATGATTTGTATTCGTAATGGGAATATTTCTTGTGATGTCATGCTCTCGATATTGCGATTTCATTGGTTGTTTTGTTTTCTTTGACAAAGTGTTGAAACAAGCCCATTGTCAAAGTTTGGTTGGGTTGAATTATCGGCTATTGGCGTCGGTAATTTAGAACCACGGTCAAGTGACGAGCCGACACCTGAGTAGGCACCGAACGCAATTATTGAGGGCGGTATTTGTAGGGGGTTTTATTAGTCGGACATTTTTGGCTGGCACAGGCCGTTTATAGGTCGGCAGTTATTTTTGCAATGCCCGGGCCTGAACCTAGGATCTTTCGCGCGCAAGGCAAGCGTCTTACCGACTGGGTAGTTGTCAAAGTATATTTCTACTAGCCTGACACTGAAGGGAAGTGAAAGGCGTTGGCATTCAAACCCATAGGTCCTCGACTTTATATCAGAAGTTCATTGGTTAACCAATATAATATTCCTAACTTATTTTTACTCTTTCAACTTTTTACTTCACAAGGTCATTTTGCTCATGTTTTCACTTTAATTGACTTGTTTCACGTGACGCAAATAATTCCTGCTTCCATTCTTAGAATTCATTGGTGGTTTCGGCAATTGGTGGCTTGACACAGTAAGCTTCCCTAACTACATTTCTTAACCAATTTATATATTATTTTTATTCTTGTGGAACTGTTGCCACACAAGACACAAAAGATGCCCATTGTAAAAATTGTTAGCATTGTCATTTGCCTCATAAAAGGACATAACCATTAGCTAAAATGTATGTGTCTGTTAAAAATAATAAGAATACCTTCTTTATCACCTAAAAAATCACCTTATCCACAACTACAAACAAAACCCTTCTTTACAAAAATATTCTATTATTAACGGGTTCTTTTCAGAATACCGTTTAATGCTTTTGTGTTTTCATCTCGCGCGACCAATTGGGAAAATTTAAGAGAATCGTCTGACGTTTTGATAATGAAAATAACGGAAAGAGAGGTGAGAGATTAGAATAATGAGCATTGCGAAAGTTTCACTGTTTTATTTGGTAAGAGGCACTCCACAGCCTAGCAACACACAGTTCAACAATTTATTTATTTATTTTCAATTCTTGATAAAGTATAAAACAATTTTTTTCAATGAGAAGTAATCTTAGCTTCTACACTCTACGTATGTAACGTTAACAGTGGAAACTTTTATAAAGGCAAAGACCGTCCGTCTGTTCGCATCCACTTTCACAGCACAAACTACAAATAATACAGACAAGTGTGATACGTCAAAAAATTGAGCTTATCGAAACTAGAAGTTTAGTTCAAACAGGTAGGTTTCTAACAGAAATTGTCACTTAGGAATGATTGCACACAAAAGTCCACTGAGCTACCACATTCCACACTTACTTTATTAAAGTATTACTCTATTAATAATGAATTATCGCATCTTCTACCATTAATTTCTTCTAAAAATGTACTTTTAATTGGTGATATTAATATTCATATAATTCAACCTCTTAATAATGCCAATGACTATATTGATTTCTACATGAACATGGTTTCTTGTCCTTGATCTCTGATATCACTAGACCAAGGTCAAATACCTGTATTGATCATATGTTTTTTAGAACTACCCAATTTGAAAAGATAAGTGTTTTTCCAGCTCGTATTATTAACAGCACAACTGACCATTTTCCTATAGTCTGCCAAATTTTTTTTGAAAGTAAAATGCTATAATTCTCAAAAAATCTCCAAAACACAAATATGTTGACTATAAAGGCATTGAAAATTTCTGAACAGATTATGATTTTAAATTAAAGATATTAATTCTATCAATTTGTTTACGGAATTTCATGATAGGTTAACAGCTATCAAAAACAATTTTACTTTTTTTGAAAATACTAATGTAAAAAAAAAACAGCTGGTGTACACCTGATCTTTTAAACATTATAAAAACTAAAGAAAAGCTTTATCAAAAGTACATAAAATACCCAGGAGATTTATATTATTCAACTGCTTATAAATCAACAGTAAAATTTCTTAAAAATAAAATTAGAACAGCAAAAAATGATTTTACTTAAAATCTTTTAATGAGTGTACTACTAGCAAATCACAGTGGAATGTTGTTAATAATATATTAAACAAGAAAAAGAAAGTTGTTCTTCCTAATTCTCCAAGTGATTACCAGTTAGCCAACTCTTTTAATTCGTATTTTGCATCTATTCCAAGTTTTGTGTCCGATAACGAGCAATACCGACAGAGTTTTAAGACTAATTCTCAATCATTTTTCTGCTCCCATATTGAACCTCAGGATATAGTTGATGTCATTAGAAAATTAAACCCTAATAAAAGTTGTGGCATTGACGACGTGAATGTTACTCTACTCAAAATTTTATTAAGTACTGACCATTTACAAACTTATACTGACATCTTCAATAACTTAATTAACACTGGTATTTATCCTGACATTTTGAAAAATTCGATTATTGTTCCTGTGTTTAAGCAGGGAGACCCAAATAATTTTACTAATTATAGACCCATTTCAATCCTACCAATTTTATCTAAAGTTTTTGAGAAAATAATTTATGAAAAAATGTTATCTTTCCTAAATAGTATAAACTTCTTTTCAAAAAACCAATTCGGTTTTCTCCCTGGTTCAAGCACCGAATCAGCCCTGCTTAATTTTAACAATTTTGTATATAATAGTATTAATAATAATAAAATTTCGATTGGAATTTTTTTGGACATTACAAAAGCTTTTGATACTGTAGATCATGATCTTTTATTGTTTAAATTATATTCAATTGGTTATCGTGGAAATTTTTTCGGTTTACTCAGGTCCTTTTTTGCAAATCGCTTTCAATATGTAAGAGTAAATGGTGTTTTAGGTGATAGGCTCCCTATAAAAAAAGGAGTTTTTCAGGGTTCTCAGTTGGGCCCTTTGTTATTTCTTATTTATATTAATGATTTCTGTAATATGGATATAAATGGAAAAATTATTAGCTTCGCAGACGATATTGTTTTACTTTATTCATCCTCATCTGCATATGAAGACTTAAACAGTTTAATTAATTCAGATCTATTTAAAATTTGTTTATACATTTTTAATAATCCTGATGTGTGCAATAAGCGGATATGTATTAACCCAAGAAGACTTAATGGTATTTACATCATTCCTAAACCTAAAAAGAACATTTTCTGTAAAATTTTATTTATCTTGCACCAAAGTTTTTTAATAGTCTTCCGCTTCAAATACAATCTTTAGTTAATCTTACTTCCTTCAAAAACCAATTAAAAATCTTTTGTTTGATATTCCCGATATAGAGAACTATTTTTGATTATGCATACTTCAATTATTGAAATAAAATAACTGTACAGTAATTCATTTTGTATTGACTAACCCTCTTAAATATACCCCCGACACTTCTGTTGCCATAATATTATTTACTTGCAATTTAATATTTGTTCTTTTTTTTGGGTTTGTAAATTTACATCTATTACTTTTTTACGTTCGCCAATATGGTCCTTGTGACCCTTGGTGTTCTATAGAATGTATAATTGCTTTTGTATTTTTCCCCCCCTTCACATTAATATATGTTATTTTTGTGCAATAAATATTATTATTATTATTATTATTATATTATTATTATTTATTATTATTATTATTATTATTATTATTATTATATTATTATTATTATTATTATTATTATTATATTATTATTATTATTATTATTATTATTATTATTATTATTATTATTATTATTATTATTATTATTAATTATTATTATTATTATTATTATTATTATTATTATTATTATTATTATTATTATTATATTATTATTATTATTATTATTATTATTATTATTATTATTATTATTATTATTATTATTATTATTATTATTATTATTATTATTATTATTATTATTATTATATTATATTATTATTATTATATTATTATTATTATTATTATTATTATTATATTATATTATTTTATTATTTATTATTATATATTATTATTATTAATTTATTATTTATTATTATATTATTATTATTATTTTTTATTATTATTATTAATTATTATTATTATTATTATTATTATTATTATTATTATTATTATTATTATTATTTATTATTATTATTATTAATTATTATTATTATATTATTATTATTATTATATTATTATTATTATTATTATTATTATTATATTATTAATTATTA
The DNA here is from genome assembly GCA_019343175.1 of Oedothorax gibbosus. Taxonomy (NCBI): domain Eukaryota; kingdom Metazoa; phylum Arthropoda; class Arachnida; order Araneae; family Linyphiidae; genus Oedothorax; species Oedothorax gibbosus. Next base: position 2,771,506 of record CM033271.1, on the reverse strand, counting down.
TTATTATTATTATTATTATTATTATTATTATTATTTTTATTATTTATTATTATTTTTATTATTATTATTATTATTATTATTATTATTATTATTATTTTATTATTATTATTATTATTATTATTATTATATTATTATTATTATTATTATTATTATTATTATTATATTATTATTATTATTATTATTATTATTATTATTATTATTATTTATTATTATTATTATTATTATTATTATTATTGTTATTAAGTATTAATTTTATTTAAAATAAAAAGTGTTTTGCTAAAATCTACCAGCTTAATATTCTGTCTAAAGCAATTGAGAACGAAAAGCTGATAGTTAATGAAGATAGAAATTACAAACAATAAAATGTAATTTTTGTGGCAGATACCAAAAAATTGAAGGCATCTCTCAAAAGCAAAAGAAGAAGTCGAATAAGGGATTTTCCACGATTTTTTCTTTGGATGTTTCCGAAGATAAACATTGATGAAACTTTCTGACTCTAAAATTTTATTTTTGAGAAATCCCATCAAAATTGTTCACACTTTACAACTTTAAAGGCGTTTCATGGTCACTGTGTAGTTACTTATGGAAATTATTCTGAAATTTCTTGAGAAATGTTTTAAATATTTGGCGATAATAAAATTAACTAATTATTAGTTTTAAATAAGTTATTATATTACTCTTTAAATATTATATTATATAGTTATATTTATTAGAATATTAAATTAACTTTAAGTAACTGCAACATAAAAGCATACATCGAATCCAAAAGTTAAATATAAGTGTAGGGGTTTATTCGAGAATTAAAAAAAAAGTAGCTCCAGTATGATGAAAAATAAATTTTTTAAAACTTCAATCAAGTATAACAAAAAATTATGCAGCTTCTTTTCATTACTTATTAACCGCAAAACTTTCTTGTATCGTGTTCTAAAAGTTATTTTAGACAGAGAGCATATACAAAGAAATTCGAAAACATGAATAGTTGTTGAAATCTTTAATATAATATGCATACAGAAAAAACATATTCCGATATTTCAGGGCACAACAAAAAGATAAGTTTTATACTTTTATTAGTTCATTTATTGTTACTTCTGGAATTAAATATTTTTTACCAATTAGCAGAAACAGGAAAAAAAAATATTAATTGTAAGAAAAATATCTAGTTAGGCGACTTTTTTTTTCAAATAAGTAAACAACTGAGTAAACAAAATAACATAGCGATATTGCTATAATTTTGAAACCCTATTTAAATATTGCCAAACAAAATGGTTTCAAAACTCGCCCAGCATATGATTACGTCACTTAAAAGTAAGATTCTTATTGGTGGGCTTCGTATGTGGGATTTTCGTATATTCAGATAAGTATACAGATAACTACATAATGAGGAAACCTTTTGCATGAATTACAAAAAAAGTCATAAGCAAATACAACATCAGGATAATTTAAATGAGTTCGTCTGTAATAGAGCGGAGTCTGGATGCTTTCCACATTTGAGTCTGAATTCCTGGCCTCTTTCGTGGTACCAAACATTCGTCACTGTAAATAAAGAAAACTGCTTACAAAATATTTACAAAAATACCTTTAAATTTCTTTAGATATTGTTTATGCTAAAAGGGGGCTTTTAATAAAGAAGTTCAGTCGTTGGACAGTTCTATAGAGCTTTTACACTCGGGAAAATATTTTTTGACAATTAAGAAAAGGTGTAAATTTTAGATAAATAAAGACTCACCCCATTTTGATCCTGATACTACGGGACACGCTCCGTGCAGGGTCAGAATGTTTCCAATTCCATTGGAATTTATATTATGCCAGAACAAGGCAGATCCCTACAATGAAAATAATAATGATATACACTCAAAAACAGAAATACATAAATTTACTAGCTTTATTAATCCGGTGTTGCACAGAAGTTCACTTAATAGCGGTGATCAGCAAACCATCATAATATTATTACCCTCCCATACTGATGTCACCATTATTTGTTTAAAAGTTATATGTCCGACTGGGCGCCGTTTCTTCGAATTATTTAACGATTTAACGAGCATGTACTGGGCATGTACTTAGGGCTTCTTTGCATGTACTGGGAAGGCACAAATATCCGTGCCTTCGGATTCGAAACCGGACCGACTCGCTTGACAAGCATGTCGAAACCACCATACCGGCTGGGCGACCACTATGTCCTAATACAAGTTAAATATTGGAAATTTAAAACATCCGTTAATGTTTAATGTCATCAAATTTAAAATTTAAATAAGAAAATGCATATAATATTAGTATACCACAAAAGTTTTCCTTTAACTATTTTATTTGATACGGAAAATTTGCAAATTCTATAGGAATGTTTCAGGTCTGAATGACAACAGAAATTAATATCAAAGAATGAAAAGAGAAGAAAGAAAACAAATTCTTCCTTGAGCCCCGATTGGTGAATTCCTGTCACGTGGGAATAGAACACCAATCGGAAAACCGATCGCAGGAAAATAGAATGAAAACTGAAAAGAAAACGTCACCTAAAACACACCAATAGTGTGTTCTCATTCTTTTTGATCGCCATAACCTTACCTTTTTTGGCCAAACAGTAATGTTAAGTCTCGGAAATACAGTGGCTCCACCACCATTTACGTCACTCATCTGAAATAATACATTCAATAGTAAAAATACATTAGTAGGCATTTCTATGTATTACTATTAGTAACAGCGGAATGAGTTAACCATTTGTACTATTAATAGGTTTAAAAAAACATTAAAGTATATATTTTTCTAAGTACTTACATAATACATCCAAGTAGCGACTCTATTTCCCATATCAGGCCCAAAGTAAGTTTCGGTGTCCGGCTACAAAGAAAATATTAAACAACGCAAAATGAATAATAAACATATTAAGAGGGCTGTTCAGTCGTTATTGGTCACTCCCATAAAGATGATGCATTAGTTTTGAAATCGCAAATTATGCAAAAGCATTACTTTGCCATGTAAGCATCTTTCACCAGGTATGAAAATTGTCATAACATCGAAATGAAACAAATTTGACAGCAAAATAGAATCCGATTATTTAATAATAAATTGATATATAGTTCAAAATGTGTGTCTTTCTCTTCAGAATATTTTGGGATAACTAAAACTTAAAAATTAATATAACCATATTACATTTTGAGGCCCAGTGGCTTAGTGGTAGTGCTTCGCATTGCCACGCCACAGGTCCGGGGATCGAGTCCCGGATTGGGCGAGGTTGACTCAACCTTTCATCTCTTAAGAGAGTCGATAAAATGAGTACCGAGCATGCTTGGGAACTAAACACTGGGGGTTCCGCGTGAGGCTGACCACCTTACCAGGACATTTGCCTAGCACCCCAGAGTCCTTGGTCACGAAAGCTGGAATGGGCACGGCAGGCTTTGGCCCACTTACGGGCTGTTGCGCCGAGGAGTTTAGATTACATTTTACCATTATTCAAACCATTACCATTATTACATTATTCAAATTTGTATTTATTTTGATGTTATGAGGGTTCTCATACCTGGTGCATAAATGCTCACTTTAATGTTTACAAAGTATACTTTCGCAGAGGTTGCGATTCTAAAACTAATGCATTATAGTTAAACTCATAGTTTCCTTGCACAGAAGCCACGACCATGGGCGGAGCTATAAAACGCGCGGAGCAATCAGATAAAGAGAAAATTTCATCCGTTTTATTTTGTCTTTATCTGATTGCTCCGCGCGTTTTATAGCTCCGCCCATGGTCGTGGCTTCTGTGCAAGGAAACTGTGAGTTTAACTATAGCTCGATGGGACTGACCATTCAATTGAGTAAATGGGAGTTTTCAGTCCATGTGCAGGTGGAAGTGTCCTCCGAGTCCGTAGTTAAGAATCACCCCTAGCCAACGGTACTTTGATTCTGACTCACCAGATGGCACTACAATTTCCGCCAAATGATACATCTGGCGATTTAAAAAAAGGGATGCGTTTCTCTTTCTGGAGAGTGGTGCACGGCAAGATTTCTTAATCACAAGATAAAAAGGATTCGATTTTAAAGAGGGGTAGACTAACGGTCATAATAGGTCAGCAAGATACAAACAAACGCGGGTGTATGTGTAGCGTAGGTTATCACTCGAAGGTTGCGTTAGGTGCCGGCTCAGGTTCTGACCTCGTCACTTAACCGCTGCTCAAAACTACGGTCGGGTTGGAGGACGCGGACGAGAGACCGGTCAAGAACACTGCTCAAAATAATTAGGGGACCCTCTTTGCGTACTTTTGTTAAGGTATCCATATACCTTAGACAATTTTTCTTTAATTTTTGAGATAGACTTTTAAAACTTTGTGAGAAGATCAGACACATAACAACTACATAAAATACTTACTGCAATAAAAAAAATATTAATTAATATTAATTATTAATAATTATTAATTAAAATAATTTAATTATAATTAATATTTTATTCTTAAATAAAAAATAATATATTAATTAATAAATTAATTAGCATTAAAATTAATCAATTAAGTTTTAATTTGTGCCAAACTGTGAACAGCATAACGACATTTTAAATTAGTTATTTTACATAATTTTTGCAGAAAAGAAAACAGTAAATATCCAGGCATGTGATCATATAAAATGTAAGCTCTACGCAAAGTAGTTATTTAATTATGATAGTTTGAAATGGCTAGCTTTAAAATATGATTTTTTCAAAAAATTTAATTTTTTAAAAGTCTGTTTATCAAAGAGCACTTTGCGTACTTTTGTTAACCCTTTCAATCCCAACTTATTATTTTTTTTTATTCTAAGAATCTAAAATTTGTGAAGTAGATTTATTATGCATCCAGAATGAAATGGTAAAAAAAGGGGGGGGGGAATCAATTTTGTAACTAAAAATTTAAGTGGGGGGGGGGGGGATCGGAATCATAACTTTTGAATAAATAATAACAATAATTTTTAAAAACTTTATTTGTTAAAAAAGTTAAAATCAATTTTTAAACATCTAAGAATGCAAACGTGAAGAATTTAGGGTCAATTCATTTCATAAATTTTTTGGAAAGTAAAATTTATTTTATCACGTTTTTCATATTTTCATTTAATTAAAACCAACATAATTTAATTCTTAAAAAGACATGATTCTTCCATCTAACGATAAATAAGAGCGAGCACAACTTAGTGAGAAAAAAACCTCAAGCTGATGATTCCAAACGGAATCGTTGGTGGTGAAAGGGTTTAAACCATGCGTTCCCCTAATTGTTTTGAGCAGTGTATAAGCCGGAGTAAATACCTGAAGCGAAAAAATATCGTACTTACAGTTTTATGAACGATATTCTTTCAAATAGACCCAAAATGTTAAGAGAATTTGAGTTTTTACATTACAAATGTGATTAATTTTGACGTAAACGGTAAAATGTATTGCCGTACATCTTCCCTTCGTATTTCAAAGCTCCCATCAACTTAACATTGCCACTGAAGATTATGCTGCAAAAATGACCGGAAACCTCCATTGACTTAACATTGCCACTGGGGATCATGCGGCAAAAATGACCAGAAACCTCCATTGACATTACAAGTGTGGTTAATTTTGACGTAATCGGTAAAATATATTGCCGTACATCTTCCCTTCGTATTTCAAAGCTCCCATCAACTTAACATTGCCGCTGAAGATTATGCTACAAAAATGACCGGAAACCTCCATTGACTTAACATTGCCACTGGTGATCATGCGGCAAAAATGACCAGAAACCTCCATTGACATTACAAGTGTGGTTAATTTTGACGTAATCGGTGAAATATATTGCCGTACATCTTCCCTTCGTATTTCAAAGCTCCCATCAACTTAACATTGCCGCTGAAGATTATGCTGCAAAAATGACCGGAAACCCCCATTGACTTAACATTGCCACTGGGGATCATGCGGCAAAAGTGACCGGAAACCTCCATTAACTTAACATTGCCACTGAGGATCATTCGGAAAAAGGGACCGCAACTAGGTGTGTGAAGCGGGCTCACCAGGACGTCCATGTGCAGGTGGAAGTGTCCCCCGAGTCCGTAGTTGGCCATCTGGAAGGGTTCCGCGGACACGGACGAGAGGCCGGTTACGGACTCGATGCGCGCGTACAGCTCCGGGATGAGCGGGTGGTCCCCTCTCTTCAGCCACGCACTACACAAACAAAAAACGTTTTGTTGTAACAAGAAGTTCTAAATGAACTAAAATTATTTACTTTAAGGGTCTTGTATGGTAACAGATCTCTATACAATTCCAATTGGGAAACTTCGGACCCTGTTTTGAAATAAAGTATACGACATGTACTCACGAAAACTTACCAAAAAATACAGAAGAAAGTTAATTTACATTTAAAATAATTAATAAGTACAATTTTAAAGATATTAATTAGTTATAATTAAACCAAAAAAATTTGTTTCGATACTTACATGCCGTTAGTGCTACCATCTGTAGTTTGTGAATAATTACTAAAATTTTGTTTTAATTATAACTAATTAATATCTTTAAAATTATACTTATTTGTTATTTTAATGGAAAAATAGCTTTCATCTGTATTTTTTGGTAATTTTTCGTGAGTACATGTCGCATACTTTATTTAAAAACAGGGACCAAAGTTTCCCCATTGGTATTGTATAGAGATCTGTTACCATACAAGACCCTTAAGAGGGACTGTCAGTTCCATAGAGCTAATGCATTAGTTTTGAAATCACAACTTTTGCAATAGAATTGCTTTGACATGTTATCCCATTTTCACCTGGTATGGGAATCATCATAACATCCATTTAAGACAAAAATTGAAAAGAAAATAACATTCGGTTATTTAATTATTAATTGATAAAGTGTGTTGCCATCTGATGTATATTTTTGGCATTTTAAAACTTCAAAAATATCTAATTAAATAACTAGATAATATTTTCGTTTCGAATTTGTTTCATTTCTATGTTATTTTGATTTTATATATATATATATATATATATATATATATATATATATATATATATATATATATATATATATAATATATATATATAATATATATATATTATATATATATATATATATATATATATATATATATTATATATATATATATATATATATATATATATTATATATATATATATATATATATATATATATATATATATATATATATATATATATATATATATATATATATATATATATATATATATATATATATATATATATATATATATATATATATATATATATATATATCCATACCTGGGTCAAAAGGGATAACATGGCAAAGAAATACTGCTGCAGAAGTTGTGATTCCAAACTAATGCATTAGCTCTATGGGACTAACAATCCCTCTTAAATAGTCACTGAAATTCCTATCAGAAGACAAGTAGGTTAATAGCAGTAACTGTCACACCTGGAAGCGCTTCTACACAAGATTTATACACATTAAGGAAAAGGAAAAAACGCCAAACAAAGCATCCCAATTGTAATTTAAACTTTTAAAAGCCCAATTCAACTATTTTTATTAATTTTTCTTTCGCAAATTAAATAAATATTATTTATTGTGTGATTAATTTACTTGCAGTTTCAGGAATAGTTATGTTCCAGCAATATTGGACGCGTTTGGAAAAGTGGAAAACGCATTTTTATTCTTGAATAAATATAAACATAAAAATCGGTAAAAAAATTATATATTCAATATATTGTTAAACAACAAAACATGAAACTACTCCAAAGTGCAGTAAAAAATATGAAATATAAATTGAAACTAATCATATTTCTACGCAAAAATCATAATGCCTTGCCGCTTTCTCAGAAAACAAATAATGAACGAAGGGGAGGTATAGTCCGCCTGTCACTTCTCAGCATGCCGAATATTTTGATTGTGGGAGAGTCCACTTTAAAAAAGGGTAGGAAAGATTTTAGTTTATATAGGCAAGAGTTACTATATTTGGCGATTCATTGCTTTTGCAAGCGCATATTTCTTTAAAGCTTAGAAACAGTTAGTTTCTCAACTGAAGGGCAGTTCGAACTTGCATCGGGTGCACTATTATTGCATAGCTATATTTTAACTTATAGCGTTTCCCAAAGTGATACTGAATGTGTTAAATAATACATATTACAGATGCAATTCTATTGACGATTAAGAAAAGATAGAAAAGAAATGCAATATCATCAATTAACTATAATCCTCCTTTCACCAATAACCCATGTGTAGTTTTAGTGGGACACATTATTTCCAACCAAACTAACCCAACAATCTCCTATGCTCGCCAAGCAGCATGGGATTAGCAACCCTGACTCCTTTAGGTTCTCTACCTGTTTCCGAAGTAAACTCTTCCACAATCAAAATATTTGAGATGCTAAGAAGTGACGGGCGGACTATACTTGGGGGAGATAAATAATGTACTTGGGGAAGGTACTTACATTTTAGTTACTCTTGTATCAGAAACACGATGGCCGAGGCTGCTTGTGTATTCTGCAACTTCAGCTCTTTTTAGCTGCAAAAAAAAAAGGGTTTCTAAAGCAAAAAACGTCACTTTAAAGGAAATTTCTTGTATTCGGCGGTTTTAAACCGTTTCGCCTACTTTATGCTCTTAAGCCGTTTTCTTAAATTCGTTTACATTTTTAACCGTTTTCTTCAAAACTTGTTCTCGAAATTAGAAAATTAGAAGAATCTCAAAAAAATGTTCGAATTTGCTGAAGTGTTAACTTGTTTTCAATCTATAAAATTAAAATTTAACTTATCAACTGAAAGTTAAATTTCTTTACCTTTTTAAAAATATATTTCTGCGACAGTTACTTATAAATGACTCCGCCATACTGTACATTTAAAAAAAGGAAAATTGTACAAATTAGAATTTTTTTTATTATAAATTTTATATTTATAAATTATTTTAAGATTATGTGTGTTGCTGGAATACCTGACAGTCAGGTGACGGCGGGCCGTAGTGAGCCTAGTGGTCAGCGTCTCGGTCTCGGGATCGGAAGGTCCTGCGATCGAGTCCCGTACCACTGAAGACCTACCGAGTGTATATGCGGAGTACGTGCTCGTTAAATCTGTTGGGTCCGAAAGTCCTCTAAGTTCCCATACCAAATCAATACCTCTGGGGGTGACAAGCCAATTCTGGGGATCCTCTAGTTGGCCTCTGTCTCTAAAAAATTAGATGGATCCACTTATGTGTGTGTGTTTGTCTGTTGTGTCTGTCTTACTTAACGAAGGTTTATAAGCGGGTCGCTGACCAAGCACACAAACCTGAATATATATGTCTACCAACCATCAGGTGACGGCGTTAAACATCTTTACACCTCAGAGCAGAGATTGAGTAACGTGTTACTTGTGACAGTTACTTTTTTAGGAATAGCCGAGTAATATCTAGATTTTTCAGAAATCAACTGGAACTTTTTTAGCGGCTACGAAAAGTTTCGTTACTTTTCCGTTACTTCTCGAGGGCTGTCGGATGCCAATTTTGAAATGCAACTACTTTATTATTAAATTTTTTTTTAAAAATTAATTAATTTTAATTGCAGTGTTTTGTTTGTATTTATTTTTCTTTAATTTTGGTTCTCTTTGAAAACCGGTGAAATGGTTAAAACTGCAGTTTTTCTTATAACTTCAAATTTCTAAAAATAACTATAATTAAGTTACTTTTCGTAATAAGTAGCTGTAACTAGTTACTTAGCCGAAACTTCTGTGTTTTTTGGTAAGTTTTCGCGAGGACGAGGCCCGGTGGCCTAGTGGTAGTGCTTCGCATTGCCACGCCACAGGTCCGGGGATCGAGTCCCGGGCTGGTCGAGGTTGACTCGGCATTTCATCTCTTAAGTGGGTTGATAAAATGAATACCAAGCACGCTTGGGAACTAAACACTGGGGGTCCCGCATGAGGCTGACTACTTTACCAGGACATATGTCTAGCACCCCAGAGCCCTTGGTCACACAAGCTGGAATGGGCACGGTAGGCCTTGACCCTCTAACGGGCTGTTGCGCCGAGGTGTTTAGTTTTTTTTCTTTCGTTTTTTCGTGAGTACATGTCGTACACTGTATTTAAAAACAGGGTGAAAAGTTTCCCCATTGGAATTGTATAGAGATCTGTTTTACAATCCCAGGTAGCACCCCCATATGGGCCCACGTGGTTTCCTAGTGGGCTTCCATATGGGGCCCAGAAAGAAACGACCCCCTTTTTTTTGGGTGAAACCACGTCGGCCAGAATGGGCCATCCCACATACGCCCATATGGTTTTCTTCCACATTGGCCCACCTGGGTTTCTCCACATCAGCCTAGTACAATTTTTCATGGGCAATCGATTTTGCCTTTCAAGTTGAACGATCTCTTTATTAGTTAATAATATACCGAAACAATTACTATATTTTACTAATTTGCATAATATACAGTTGGAGGACAAAAAAATATTGTATTTGGACAGCAGTACACTTTATAGGACAGATGGGCAATCCATATACATTTAGATGGGCCATCCCACATCGGCCCACCTGGGAAGTCCCATATCGGCCCACCTGGGTTGTCCCATATCGGCTCACCTGGGTTGTCCCATATCGGCCCATTCGGGTTCTTCTATAAAGCTCTGTTTTATTAAAATAGCTATAAAGTGTACGAATTTTTTTTCTAAAAAGCATTAGTACTGAACAACATCAATTATTACACGGTATTGATTTTCTTTATCAAAATATAATTTCAATTTGCATGTTTTTATGGTACAATAATTTTTAGTTTACAATAAAACCTATTTTATTTGAGTTATAAACAGTCAATTTGACTAAGAATGAAAACCGAGTTCTATACTACTTTAATCAATGTCGTAGGCTTGTTATGGATAGCCCACAGAAATCTATATGGGTTGCCCATAATGTCCCATGTAGATACGTGGTTATATTTTTTTCTAGAAAAAGCGTAAAATATAAAATTTTTAGCATCCAAATACATTAATGTCACCTAATTATTACAAAATAAATAATATTTTACTCGTATTTTATCGTAATTATCGTAGCGCATAATTTGCTAAAATTTAGTACATGGGATTCACGTGGTTTGGTGATGTGCTGATGGGGCCCACCAGTGCCCATCTGAACCACGTGGGCCAACGTCGGACCATGTGGATCCCACATTGGTGTGCTGCCTGGTATACAAGACCCTGAACGTAATTTGTTTTCTCACGCACCTGCGGCCTGGCCATTTCCTTCATGGTGTCCATCTCCCTGTCCGAGATGACCCCGTGGTAGAGGGCGATCTTGGGTTCCGCCCACAGTTCCTCTTCCTTCACGGGTTGCAGCACGAGGTACGGGTGACTGGACACCAGGCGACAGCGGAGCACGGAAGACGGCGACTACGGACAAAGAATAGAGACACTCTAGTATACTATGTAAAAAGAATCCGTTTATGGATTATTTTCACATTTTTATTGCTTAAATTATATTTATTTGTGATATAATAAATTAAAAAACACAATATCCGGTGACTTTAAAAAATTTAGTAACACTTTTTGTTCAATTTCTTACCAAACATCCCATACGGCCGTTTTAACTCTTTTTTTTTGGGAGAATATTTGCTTTAAATAATAAAGGAAATTTATGTTCAAGGAACGGACGTTTTCTGTGGGTTTTTGAAGAGGAGACTATCTCTGCATATTGTACTAAAGCTCAAAAAAGAACAATTTGTTGCTATTTTGGGATATTTGTATGGGAAAGACTGCACGTTTCATCAAGAAAAACCGTCAATGCATATCTCCAAATCCACGAATTTGTGGTCCAACTTTAAAGTGATGGACTGGTAGGCATTCGGTCTGGATTAAGATAGAATATAGAACACCGTATAAAAGAGTGCATAAAAGCACCATAAAAGAGTTAAAACGGCGGTATGGAATGTTTGGTATGAAATTGAACCAGGAGTGTTACTAAATTTTTTTAATTCACCGGATATAGTGTTTTTTAATTTTTTATATCACAAATAAATACAATTCAAGCAATAAAAATGCGAAAATAATCCATTAAACGTGAATTAAATTGATTGATTTTGAGAAAAAAGAAACTCAATATAGGTTACTGTAAAAAGAATCCGTTATAAAAAAGATATTGCCGTTATTGTTCTGCAGAAAATTTCTGTTTTCGAAAAGTACTGTAAAATGACATCTTGATTTGACAAAAGATATATTTTCTCTGCATACAGAAAAAAGTGGCCGGGATAGCCTGGTTGATAGAGTGTTCGACTGACATCCCTTAGTTGCGGGTTCGAGCCTTGCCGACCAAAGACCCCCGTGTACGCTAATGGTGACTGGTGCACGTTAAAGTCCTTCGTGGTCACAAAGTCCTCCAAGTTCAAATACCAAATCAATACCTCTGAGGGTGATACGCCTTGCCTGGGATCCTCTGTATGGAAAATTAGAAGAATTCACTTACAATCGGTAGTGCTGCCCTCTATCATGTTGCTTTCAAATGAGGAAACCTGAGTAGTAGACCCAATAGCGTGGTAGTAGTGCTTCTCGCTATCGAGTTGCTCTCAAACAGGGAAATTGAGTAGTTAACTTGAACGAGAGAGCGTGCCGCATGAAGAAGCAATGGACTCTTCGGCTCGGTGTCGAGAGAGTTCCTACCACCGCGTCACTTCAGAACAAACACACGACACAAATATCCGTACCCATACGTCGGTATTCGAGCACGGGACCTTCTGACTGCCTGACCATTCAGCAGCCAGTCGGACGAGCAACTTTTATGCAGCAAAATAGAAAAATACACTTTCTTCCGATCACCGCTAACCAGTCGTCCCCTTCAATGCACCGACGGCCTTGATGGATATTGGTTTCATGAACTAGAACGTCTGATGTAACTACCAGTAATGGTTTGAGGCTATTTAAGAGAGATTGTTAGTCCCACATAGAGCTAATGTATTAGTTTGGAATCAAAGGTTCCGCAGAAGTATTGCTTTGCCATGCTAGCCCTTTTCCCCAGGTATGGGAATCAACATAACATCGAAATGAAACAAATTTGAAACGAAAATGTTATCTAGTTATTTAATTATATATTTTTGAAGTTTTAAAATGCCAAAAATATGCGGCAGAGGACGACACTATTTTAAAACTTAATCAATTAATAATTAAGTAACCGGATGTTATTTTCTTTTCAATTTAGTTTTAAATTAATGTTATGATGATTCCCATACTTGGTGAAAATGGGATAACATGGCAAAGCAATTCTGTTGCAAAAGTTGTAATTTCAAAACTAATGCATTAGCTCTATGGGACTGACAGTCCCTCTTAAGAGGAAAAATGACTTGTGATTCGAAAAATTGTCGGGGAAATCCGGCAATTTTGAAAGCAAAAGTAGGGGCATCATAGTTATAACCGCACAGAGCCTCGTATTTGCTACATTCCAGTAAAAAATAGATTGAGCAGAGAGACGTCGAGAATTTAAAAGGTTAAAGAAAGTTAGGATATTCTTTCTGCAGACAAGTAATGAAGTAGGTACTCACTGCTGCAACGTCACGCATGCTCGACTGGCACAATTGTTTGTAGGTAGCCTCGTCGAAAAAATTCGCCTGTCCCATGAAAATATTCTTCGAAAGAGCAACATCCGTCATGGTGCGGGTATGGTTGGGGTCCTCCAAAGAATTCATCGACATCAAACCTAAAAAAAAAAAGAAAGGACCAAGGTCAGTCAATATTGATTGCATTACTGTCGAATGAGGAAACTTTGGCCCAAGCATAAAACCCTAGAATGGGGTAACTTTGGCTCTGTGGGGTAACTTTCGGGAATGGGTGATCGTAGCCATTTATATTCGACTTTAAGCAGTTCAACGCTGCCTAATTATAACAATGTACAATAGCCCTTTTCATTGAGAAACAGAAATGTACTTACCTAATTGAAATAGGTTACTGGCGAATACCATAAAATCACTTCTGTCTTTCTGAAAACCAAATAAGTGTGATCAGACGTATTTAATAATGTTTTGGTAATGAGCTTAAAAGTACAAATATTTTTTAAAACATAATATATTTACATAGGTACTTTTTACAGATTATATCGTCGGTCAAATGACAAAACCACAATGTGCAAATTCTAGGAATGGGCGATTTTTTGAACGATAAGCTTATCTGTATGAAGTTTTCCATCCCTGTGACATCCCTGTGCTTTTGCACATTCGTGGTTTTGTCATTTGACCGACGATATATTCTAGTAACAATATTCTTCAAAACCTCACCTCCATTTCGGCAGCTTTTAGGTACCTCTGTATCTCAGGCATACTGTTGGCGTCCTCTGCATTTGCCAAGCTCATGTTTTTCGCCAGCTCCAGCCAAGAAAGGGCACTTTCATAAAACCCGTTGTGGTATGCTTGGCGGCCCAATTCAAAGCAGTCCCCTTCTAAACTCAAAAAGAAAAAGTTTATCTCTATCCCTGACAAAGTGACCATGTCTATTTACACAGTATATTCTCTAGTCTTTTACAATGAGAGGCATGTTTATTTCACCCACGTGCCAATCAAGGACCTTTGAATAGGGCAAAAAATTCTGCAGAACACTTACCGAAGCAGAAAGCTTAAGATTTTAGCGTCGAGAGTCTTCATTAGACCACTTGTTTTATTTGGCTCTGTAACATTTACCTTGAGAAACTAGCAATGAAGAATTGTTGAGAGTATGGGAAATAAAGATACTGAGTAGAGTTTTTTGGAGCGGTGTGTGACAATGGAGAATAGAGAATGAAGACAAATAGAGAAGTATATGACATACACATAGAATTGGATATTATACAATAGATTTAAAAAAAAAAGATAGTCTAGTAACTAGACCATGTAGAGAGAATGGAGACCAACAGAACAACAAGAAGACTCCTAAAAGAAAAGCTGATCAAGACCGAGAGGAAGACTAAGAATTAGTTGGATTGATCAAGAGGAAGAAGATCTAAGGAATTGGGGAATTACCAACTATGGAGCAAAAGTTGTCTAAGAGGGTAAAATTAGGGAAAAATCTTAAAGGAGGCCTAAATTGAAAACGGTCTCATTCGGTTAATAAATTATTGAGGTTAAAAAATTATTGAGTTACTGTACTCAATGGTTAATAAATTATTGAAGTAGGCGTGGCTGGTTGTCTACACATACACATTACTTACAATAACACATTTGAAATTGTATCTTGACATTACACCATCCACAGAAACAATACAAGTAAGACTATTCATTACTAGGATACAACCAGACCAGGTGAAAATAAAAACTTTGTCCTTAGTGCCTCTTCCTTTTTATTGATTCAGAGCATATATTTACCGGTTAAAGAGAGTACTCTGGTAACGCCGAAAATCTTTCCCTCTGCCAGTTCCGACGTTTTGAGTCCGTATGTTTGCTGTACACGCAGCAAAGCTTTTGCAGCTCCGTCCAGATCGTTCTCATCAGGTAACACCACGCTGTGGAAGGTCGTCAATTCTGAAAAGTTTTGTTTTTGTTCAATGGGAAATTTGATACAAGCCTTTAAAGCTCCGACACGCCCACATCTGTAAAATTGCTCGTTTGTTATCGTTTGGCTATTTGCTTAAACTCTGACGCAATCCTGAATTATGCACTTCTAAAAATGAAGTGTGCCAGCCAAAATCGGCCTTTCGAGCATTGAGGGTCTTGTATGGTAACCGATATCTATACAATTCCAATGGGGAAACTTTTGACCCTGTTTTTAAATAAAGTATACGACATGTACTCACGAAAACTTACCAAAAAATACATAAGAAAGTTATTTTGCCATTAAAATAATTAATAAGTATAAATTTAAAGATATTAATTAGTTATAATTAAAACAAAAAAATGTTTAGATATTTACATGCCGTTAGTGCTGCCATCTGTAGTTTGAGAATAATTACTAATTTTTTTTAATTATAATCAATTAATATCTTTATATAATAGTTATTGATTATTTTAAAGACCAAATAACTTTCTTCTGTATTTTTTGGTAAGTTTTCGTGAGTACATGTCGTATACTTTATTTAAAAACAGGGTCAAAAGTTTTCCCATTGGAATTGTATAGAGATATGTTACCATACAAAACCCTTAAAGGATAAAGGCGCCTAAAATTTTGCCAGAGAAAGGCTGGTACAGGTAAAAAACTAATAAAAGTCAGAAGATATGAACAAATTTCCACAACTTATGATTCACAGTCAAGTGACAAGGCCGACACGGTACCCTGTAGGGGATATGAGTTTAGTACTGAAATGAAGCAATTTTTCTGAATCAATTAAATACTGATTGTACTGAAGCAATTAAGTACTCATTGTACTGAAGCAATAACATTGAATCAATTAAATACTGATTGTACTGAAGCAATAACATGAATAAATTAAATACTGATTTGTACTGAAGCAATAACATTGAATCAATTAAATACAGATTGTACTGAAGCAATAACATTGAATCAATTAAATACTGATTGTACTGAAGCAATTAAATACTTATTGTGTGCACTGAAACAATTAAATATTGATTGTACTGAAGCTCTAATGCTGGAGCAATTAAATACAGTTTGTACTGAAGCAACTAAATACTGTTTGAACTGAGGCAATTAAACACTGTTTGAACTGAAACAATTAAATAGTGATTACAATGAAGTAATAGTACTGAAGCAATTGAATAATAATTGCACTGAAGCAATTGAATAATCATTGCACTGAAGCAATTGAATAATGATTGCACTGAAGCAATTGAATAATGATTGCACTGAAGCACTTGAATATTTGCACTGAAGCAATTGAATAATCATTGCACTGAAGCAATTGAATAATGATTGCACTAAAAGATCATATTGAATAATGATTGCACTGAAGCAATTGAATAATGATTGCACTGAAGCAATGAATAATGATTGCACTGAAGCAATTGAACTAATTGATTGATGCACTGAAGCAATTGAATAATGATTGCACTGAAGCAATTGAATAATGATTGCACTAGAAGCAACTTGATATGATCATAACATGATATGTTGCACTGAAGCAATTGAATAATGATTGCACTGAAGCAATTGAATAATGATTGCACTGAAGCAATTGAATAATGATTGCACTGAAGCAATGAATAATGATTGCACTGAAGCAATGAATAATGATTGCACTGAAGCATTGATAATGATTGCTGAAGCAATGGAATAATGATTGCACTGAAGCAATTGAATAATGATTGCACTGAAGCATGAATAATGATTGTACTGACACGACTCCTGAAATTTCACCGAACGTATTCTAAGATGTAGTTCTAATCGCCAAGATTGATGAGCTTTGATACAATTGATATGGAACAATAAATTTTCGAGTATTTTACTGAATGTAGTTCGAACGCAACAAAGATTAAATAGTTCATTTAACGCAAGTTGGTGCCGCGTAATCTAGTTTGTTTATTCAAGTATCTAACTACAATTTTTTTTTTCCAACGGGGCAGCTTTATTGGCTGCTAAGCCTTTGAAGAATCGGCATATTCCTCGGAACTGAGAGACATTTTTCTGTGGCACCATTTATTCGACCCTCGCTACCAATTTTGAAGCTCAGATTACAATGACTCTGAGCTCTCTGCATGTGGGTGTTAACTTATGCCGAGAGAACACAAGCCAAATGGGTACTCAAGTGATCTTTTACATGCTACATAATCTTATGCCATGCGTGCCCAAGATTTTTCCATCCAGAAAATCTGTCGACTCAGCCGGGGCTCGAACCCGCAAACACTACAAAAATTGACCAAATATAAATTCGTTTTGTTATAGTTTTTCCGAACGGAAACAACGTAATAAAATATGATTTATGCAAATTTTGTGGTGATTTCATAGTCAAATATTTGATCACTGAAACAAATCCGGTCAGGCTAGGTATAGTACATGTTAAAAGTTTAATACGGTAGTTTCTTCCAGTTACTGCAAAGCGTAACTGCCGACCTATAAACGGCCCGTGCAGCCAAAAATGACCGACGAATAATACCCCGTGTAGAGGGAGTGCACTTTAAATATGCTCCAAAGTCCCAACGCTGCGTACGATGTCGACCTTCCTCAAGTAAGACAGACACAGACCGAATTTTTACTGACACAGAGAGAGAAATTACACCCAGGGCGGAGGCGGGAATCGAACCCGCACCCGGTACAGTGCGTAGACTGTTAACGTAATGGTCAGCTATTTTAAACATTAGGCCACCCGAGCCCCCGTGTCTTACTTTTTGAGCGTCCCCAGTCTCCGCTCCATCGACTGGATGTGCTCGTCCATAGTGTGGATGATGACTCGTTGGGTGTCGAGAAGGGTTTCCATCCCAGCCAGAGCGGAATACAGCTCGCCCCTCACCGCGAACACACACAGGAAGACAAAGGGGAGGACGATCATGGTCGACACTGCACAAAAAAACCCCAGAGATTATTCATGCACAAAACCAGAAAATATTCATATCTATGTAATGTATATAAAAGGCCCAGTGGCGCAGTGGTAGTGCTTTGCATTGCCGTGCCCCAGGAACCGGGATTCGAATCCCGGATTGGGCGAAGTTCACTCAGCCTTTCATCCCTTAATTGGGTCGATAAAATGGAAGACCAAGCATACTTGGGAACTAAACACTGGGGATCCCGCTTGAGGTTGACCACCTAACCGGGACATATGCCTTGCACCCCAGAGCCCTTGGGCACGACATAAAATTGTCTAGGCTGTAAAATGTGGGAGTTCCTATAGAAAATTTTAATGTATGTGTGGTAATTTTAATATGAAGACGACCCCCAGACATATTTTATGTCATACAATTAACTCAGAATGTTGTTGATCAACTATAAGTACCAAATATTGAAACTCCGGAATGAATAGCGGTGTATTAACTAGGGGTGGTAACATTTTTTACGCAGGTGCACCTATATATAAAATTGGTAAATTAAAATGTTTATCAGATTTTCACCGTTTCACTTTTTGGCAAAGTAACGAAAATCGGCAAATTATAAGACTGATCGCTATTTCACATTATGTTTCCCTTTTGGCATAAGCTTTAATTAAAATTAACTATATTTGCGAATATTGATAGCTTAAATTGATCAAGCGTCATAACCCAATTTGTTTTTATTTTATTTTTGTGAAGCTGGTCCTTTTTAGTAATAGTTTTATGTTTTGTATTGTTAACAGTTACTTTCAAAATTTGAATGAAGTAGCAATATTTTAATGTATCGTTAACTTTTCAGTGGCGTCACTCAGTCGTTCCCATAGAAAATGTTTAGTCAGCAAATATCTTAAATGACCTTTTCACCCCATTCCCATCACCCATCTTCCCACATAATTAGTCAATCGAATTGAACAAGTCATAGAGCAATCTGTATCGATTCCTCGATTCGCAACTTACTTTCAAAGTGAAAACACTTCAAAAGTTGGTGTCCATATTTTAATTGGTCCGTATTTTATTTATTTTAGAATTATTCTAAAATTACATAAAAAATATCGTAAAAATACTAGCTGCATTTTGGAATCTTTTTAGTGACTTGAAATGCTTTTCTAGTATTTTTTTTGGGTAATTTTAGAATTAAATGGTATTTTTCCGATGATGCCGTAGCATCTTTCTCCTTAAAGTGGTGGCAACACTGGCCATTTTGCCCCCTTATTTTGGCCTCCATGCGCGTTCCGTCGTTAGCATTAGAGGTCACGTGATCTGCCAATCTAATACTTTTACTATGATGTCTATGAAAAGTATTTATTTGTTCAAGATTATAAGAGCATGTGCGGAAAATGTTTGATTTGGAAACAAGCACACACTTATTTCCTAAAAAATGTTATGTAATAATTATTTTAATCTAAAATAAAATAATGCTAACTAATTTTCTTCAACTATTTTTTTAATATTACTAGGGGCTCCGCTCCCTGCTCGCTATCGCTCGCCAACCCCCGGAATTGCTGCGCAATTCCATTGGCTGCTTCGCGACAGGCAGGGGGCTTCGCCCCCTGCTCGCTATGGCTTACCAACCCCCGGTTTCCCATAAGCCGCATCGCGGCCAGCTCGCTGGTGAACGTAACTTTTCTAACCCAACTTTGCACAGGCCTATGCATATTTTGCCATCCAGATCTGTATCTATGACAAAATTATGTCGATCCTTGGTAATGTAGTTATATTCAGCCGCAAGCTCGCACCCTTGGATATTTCTGCGCAATCTCATTGGGTCGCAAGCTTGCATTCTTGGATTCTTCCTATTGCAGCGCAATTCCATTGGACCGCTTCGCTGCCGCTATGTTATATTACTTAAAAAAATATATTAATATTGTATTACCTGTTTTCAGTAATTTTTCGCCAACCCCCGTTAATTTCGCAGAATTAACCTTGCCTGTTTTTACTCTTAGGTTCTTTTTAAAAACCCAATGGCTCACTCAAAATTTTTAAGTTGTATGACTTTTTTAAGTAATAATCCCATTGGACGCTTCGCGGCATGCAGGGGGCTACGCCCCCTGCTCGCTATCGCTCGCCAAATTAATTTTTTTCAGGTTGTTGGCTGTTCCGAAAGAGAGAAACGAAACCTGTTCGCAACCAGATAAGTATATATAATTGGCCGTGCGCAAATAGGTTTCGTACTTTTCCTTTGAAATTGCTTACATTTCGGACCGGTCGGATTGCATGACGTCTAAAGAGCTTCTGTGACCTTAAAGTTGAGTAGTTGAGACAGATACATAAAGACAAAAACACTATCATTTACGTAAACAAAAAATGGTGAAACGTAACACGTAGGGAGATCCTTGCAAGAACGCATCTCACAACGAAAAATAAAACTAAAAAGTAGGTTTGTTACAGAATCTGTCACTTAAACCGCTTCCACACAATATTTGTGCTCAACAAAAAACGCACTATTTATACACCTCAGAAAGAAATTCGCCCAAACAGGGCCTTCAGCTTATAATTTATTTCTAATTCAAACTTTAAACGCCAAAATTAACTATTTTCATTAATCTTCTTTCGCAAATTAATGTTTACTCATTATCACTCTCACTCATTATTACTGTCATCTCAATCTATTGTGATATTATAACAATCAAAACTGAATCATATCACATAAATAAATATTTTAATGAAATTTGGGATGTAACCTAGCCTGATTTTTACTTTAAACGTAGAGTAAGATTTTAAGAGCCTGATTTTACTTTAAAACGTTTAGTTTGTGCGACTTGCGGTTCGTTCTGTGAAAGTGGGTGACAGACAGACGAATTGAACGATTATAATACCTTCCACTTTTTACGTTATAAACGTAGTGTGGAAGCTAAAAAAACATTTCGCTTAATATGTTGGCTATACAACAAATCATAAAACAATGTTTAACAAGCGTTTCTTTCTAAATTTGCCCAAAGTAATTAACATGTTCATATCTTGATACTTCCACTTCCATAATTAAAACATCTTCAAAAACTTTCTAAAAAAACAAAAAGGAATATGTTGTCCATATTCGAGTGTACGAATTTTATTTTATTCGCATAAGAATACATTTTTTAGGATAAATAAAAAAATAAAATAAACTCTTTTACCGCGGTTTTGCTGCGAACGAATAATAAAAACTAAAAAAAAACCAAGAGATTAAATAAAAAAAAAGAAAGCCATCTGCCAGCTGAAGAAAAAAAAGATTAAAGAAGAACAACGCGATCTTTTCGGCCAGCTGCACGAAAAAGATAAAATTACGTGATAGTTGTAACCTGTTCCGAAAATAAAAAACTTTTTGTTCTTTTTATAAAAAAAATGTAAACATTTTATTCCAGTTTAGCAGAATTAACCTAATAAAATTTTTCAGAGTAATTGTTATGTTAAATGTTTATTTAAAATAGTTTTGTCATAATTTTTTACCATCTTTTTTTACATAATTTTAATCTATAAACCTTCTATCTTGCTATAGTTCCCGCCACCCTTATTTGTTACACTTTAGGGATGGAACCGGTATTTAAAAAACCTTTTTTTCTGAAAAACTGCCGTCCCTAACGTGTTCTAATTTGGTTGGCGGCGAGTATATAATATATTTTAAGGCCAAATCATTTTTTTAAAAAAATCTGTAAACCTTTTCTATATATAAACACAAAACCAATGTAAAAAGAACAAGTTAAAGAACTGTTCTTTTTAAAAGAACAGAAAAGAGAGCAACTGTTCTTAAAAAAAAACGTAACAAAATCACACATTTCTGAAGATTTTCTGTGGCCGTTTTGCAGAAAAGGAATGTTTTTTTTGTGGCTGACTTATTGTAATTTTTAATTAAAAAACTTATTGGAAATTTGACAAACAAATAAGTGGGCATCGAGGCATAAGGGAGACACACCTTCCCAAAAAAGTTTGGGTTTCTGACATCAATATTTCATCATGTTATGGCTGCTGACACTTTCAAAACCTATACTTTAACATAGAGAAAAATTAATTTTTATTTTTAATTAATAAACTAATTGGAAATTTGAAAACCAAAAAATTTAGCCCGAGGCATAAGGAAGACACACCTTCCCAAAAAAATTTGGATTTGTAACATCAATATTTGTTTATGAATCAATATTTGTTATATGTTATGGCTGCTGACACTTTAAAAGAGCTTACTTTTTTTTAAATAGAGAGATTTGCTTATACAATAGCGACTTCAAAGATAAATTATACATTTAAAAAATGTAATGAAATGAACATTGATTGTTCTAATTTCCTTGTCTCTTTATCTCTTTACTCATTAAAAATCATTAGATTTCAGATTCTTATCGGGAAAAATTAATTGTATGGTTTTAATAAATTTATGCAAAATTACATGAAAAAGACATTTATCATCTCCCGTTAGTCCACAAATATTCTTGCTTTTTCTTAAAAACAGTATTTTGCCCAGAAAAAAATATTGTTTAAAAAATGACAGTTCATTTTGCCAAAACTTTAATTTAACAAACTTGAATATGAGCATAAAGTTAACCAAAGTTTAAAAAATCACAAAATTGGCTCTAACAACAATACTATACAACTATATGACAACAACAACAAATGAACAAAGATTCTTGTGGGTAACACATAACTTGTTACTTAATAAACTAAGCCAGCAGTTGGCTCCCCCTAACGGCCCATTTCCAATTTAAGGCAGATGAGAAAATTTTCCCATTGGAAAACCCCTATTTTGGTCTCTCCTGCACTTTTATTTTTAAGCACTAGTTTTAGTTTAAATTATAAAAAAAGACATTAAAGTTTCAAACAATTTTTTTAAAGCTTTTAACACGTTCACGCCGGCGTAAAAAGGCGGTAGCCGGCGTAAGTAAGGCGGCGCTCAAATAAATGCCGCGCTTTATCTGGCGGCGGCGGCGCGCGATTTATGCCTGTTCACACCTGCACAAGCGCTTTGTGTTTGCTCAGTAGTACAGTACAGCTCAGTAGTGCTTGAAATGTTATAACAAATTACACAAAAAATAATAAATAATGATGTTATAAATAGAACAATGTAGAATTATTATGCTAATTTTGTAGAATTTGAGTTATTGAACCAAACTTATGTGTAAGATACGTTATTAATTATAATTGTAATTAAAAATGTTTTTAATGAAAATACGTTACATTTTATTATTTTAATTCGCGTCTAACAGCAAATCTAGTTCGGGCACGGTGATACGCGCGAAAAATCTAGTTCGGGCGCGGACCACGGTGGTACGCGCCACCCGATGAGACAATCTAGTGCGGGCCACCGGTGGCACGCGTCTCCCGATGAGACAATTTAGTGCGGGCCACCGGTGGCCCGCGCCCCGGTGTGAACGTGTTAAACATGTCCAAAGGCAAATCAAAAATAAAACAAAATTTACATGGCATAAATTTTAATCATTTCAATTAAATAAACAATTTTTACTTACCTTGAATTTTAAATATCTCCAATTATACAATAACTCCACCTTCTTTTACCTTCAGTGGCCTTACTCTAAAAAAAACTCCTCTATCTCACTATACATCACTATTATGTCTTAAACTTTCTCGACATGTTTTGTAAATAATATCTTTTGGCAATGGACGAAACTGAAATGAAATGAAAACCCACAATACTTAATTTCGAACAAAAGAATGTTCGCAAGAGCGTGGAAACCACAGGAAAGTCTTTCTTCCAGTTCTTTTTAAGGCACACGAACGCATGATGCGTTTCGCTGTTCCTTGCTCTCTATTGTGAACACAATTTTAAGAAAAAGTTTCTATCGTCTGACAAAAAGCTTTAGTACCCTTCATATATGAAAATTTATACAGTGGGTTGACTTTTAACACACGAATTGATGTTTTACAAAGCGTGAAAAAAATTACGAATATCAAAATTTCCATTTTTTTTCAAAAGGGGGGCCATAACCTTTATAGGTACTTTGATGGTGGTCACCTTACACTGTTAAAAAAAACCCTGAAAATTCTGGAGAAAAATTACTGATTTTAACGGAACTTTCCCGTAACGACTGAAAACGGATTTTTTCCTTCTGAAAACGGGGTTTTCCTTCTAAAAACGGAAAATGTCCGTAAACCACGAGCGAAGAGATGAAAACGGAATTTTCCCGTTTTTAGAGCTGCCATACTTTTATTACCCTATCGTAGAATTGGCGATAATGCACTAAGAATACACATCTCGAAACTCGAACATCAAATACCTGTATTACCAGGCCCGTCCGTAGCCGAGTGGTTAGGACATCAGCCTAGAGATTCAACCTTCTCAGGAGTGCGGGAGTTCGAATCCTACCTACTGCCAGTCATCCAATAAATCGGATCTGTGCTGGAAATAGTAGAAAAATCCTCTATTCACGGATGGGCCCGAGTACACTGGGACAGACGTGCTCGTTAAATCTGTGGAGTCCAAAGTCCCGACGGCGTTAGCGCGCGATGTCGTTCGAAGTTCCGTTGGGTGCCCGCTCAGGTGTCGACCTCGTGACTTGACCAGTTTTCTAAATTACGAGGCGTTTTTTGTGACTTGCATGTTTAAACCTTCCTTAAGAATGGAATGTAAGATAAGTAGCAGCGGAATATGATGTAACTACTTATTAACATGGAGAAATAGAGCACAAAATTTAAAAGGAGAAATAAGAACGGAACTTAAGTAGAAACACGGGAAAAAGGAAAATTTTAACAATTGAGAAATAAGAAACGGAACTTCTGTAAATACACGGAAAAATACTTAACGAAACGGGAAAGTCACGGCAACTCTGCTGCCGGTACTTTTTCCGTTAATTTCAGTAATTTTTTTTTTACAGTGTAACCTTAAGGGCGAATGAGCCCGAATGACCGCGGGTCTCCAAACCAAAGTGCCTCTGTGTTAATCCAATGGGGGCAAAAATATTTTCGAAGCCACATTTCTCCGGCTGTAATGAATGCCATTTTCTAAAAGCGTTTTTTTATATTATAAATGTAGCTGACTTACAGGTCCCTATAATCCCACTTTTTGAAATTGGTTTGAATATTTTTTTAATTTTCAATAAATAATTTTACACAAAATATTCGAACCTATTTCAAAAAGTGGGGTAATAGAGCCCTGTAAGTCAGCTACATTTATAATATAAAAACAACCCGCTTGTAAAAAATATTCATTACAGTCGGAGAAATGTGGCTTAGAAAATACTTTTTTCCCCCATTGGATTAAAACAGAGGCACTTGACTATCTGTGTTTATCCAATTGAAAAAGAAACAATTTTTTAGCCAAATTACTACGACTGTATTTAAGAACTTTACAATGGTTTTTATATAATAAATGTAGCTGGTTTTCAGGGCTTTATAATCCCACTTTTTGAATTTGGTTTGAATATTTTTATTGTAAATTTATTTATTGAAAATTTAAAAAAAAATCGAACCAATTTCAAAAAGTGGAATTAAAGAGACCTCTAAGCCAGGTTCATTTATCATATAAAAATACACTTTGGAAAAAAAATTCAATATAGCCGAAGTAATTTCGGTTAGAAAAATAAATTCCTTTTATTGACACAGAGAAGAAACTTCGATTTGGAGAATCGGCTACCGCTCACATAGATACACTTAAACTTTTATGTGATTTCATTTGTAGTAATAGCGCACGCGTACTCTTATAAAGACATTTATTATTATATTCTAACTATTATTATCATAATACCATCTTTACTATCATTATATCATTATACCAGCACCATCAACATCATTATTATCATATCATCATCAGAATTATCATTACACCATCATCATTATTAACAACCTCATCATTATCAATACCATCATCCTAATTATATCATCATCATTGTCATCATAAGCGCAATCGATATTATTATTATTGTTGTTTATTGCTGCTGTTGTTTTAAAAATAAGACTATGTTTAATAAAAGAAGACGAATTTAAGCCCGTTCAATGGATTTTTAATTTATTTTTATGAATTATAACAACTTAAAACTAACATTTATATAAATTCTAAATCATTAATAATTCTTAATATATTTACAATTGCTCGTATTAGCAAAATTGAAGCAATAAAAACTTCGTCTGAAGTTTCTTTCACTTGTAAAAAAAGTCCAAATCCATAAAATAACTGCTGCTCTGCTTTTGTCAAATTGGATATTGAGATTTGTGTAGATCAGATTTAAATCTTGTGTAAAAGTTGTTTTAAATGATAGTTACTATTTAAAACATATACTATTTAACGTTTATGCTTTTAAAACAAATTTGTATTACTTTTAATTACCTAGTACGAAATACAAGGTAGTGATATATGGGGTTGAAAATCCGAAATGGAGATTTTGTAATTTTTCTACACACTGTAAAAAATATCAGTTCAACCTTTCACCATTTTTCTGGTTCCTTCCAGAACGGCCCAAGATATATATCACCATAAAAATGGTTCAACCTAATTTAGGAAAACCTAAATCATTAATAATTCTTAATATATTTACAATTGCTCGTATTAGCAAAATTGAAGCAATAAAAACTTCGTCTGAAGTTTCTTTCACTTGTAAAAAAAGTCCAAATCCATAAAATAACTGCTGCTCTGCTTTTGTCAAATTGGATATTGAGATTTGTGTAGATCAGATTTAAATCTTGTGTAAAAGTTGTTTTAAATGATAGTTACTATTTAAAACATATACTATTTAACGTTTATGCTTTTAAAACAAATTTGTATTACTTTTAATTACCTAGTACGAAATACAAGGTAGTGATATATGGGGTTGAAAATCCGAAATGGAGATTTTGTAATTTTTCTACACACTGTAAAAAATATCAGTTCAACCTTTCACCATTTTTCTGGTTCCTTCCAGAACGGCCCAAGATATATCACCATAAAAATGGTTCAACCTAATTTAGGAAAACCTCACCGATCTGGTTTCCCGCAGTTTCACGATTATTATAGTGAAACTGGGAGCGTTCACGCATGCGCAGGTATATCGCGGAACCATTATTTTGGTGAAAGGCAAACTACGTGACATCCATTCGCCGCCATTTGGTTTTTGTGTTAAAAACACCTTCAATTTCAGAAAAAAGATTTGCACAAGGTATAAGTTTTTCTTTCCCTAATATTCTTTTATTTTGTTGCGATTAAAATTGGTACGGTTCAAATAATAACTATATAACTATAACTAATGTTAATATGCCGGCATTGTTAGTTAGCTCCAAATTTGGCTTCAAATTTGGTACAGGACATGACTATTTTCGGGAGCAGGCGGGAACAGACGGCCCTTTCTGCATTTTCTCAAAAGCCTATCTATGGCTTTACGCGTAATTTTCCCGAAAACCTTATTAGGATATTCGACACGTATAGGAACTCCTGCCTGTCCGCACCACTTCTAAAAAAACAGCCTTTCTTGGTGAGATCGTACAAAAAAAAATTAGGAAAGTTAATTCAACTTAGCTTAAAAATTAAATATCATTTAGTTGTTTTCTTTGCATACAAAGTATATGAAAACAAAACGAGTAAAAAAAAATAAAAACTATGAACGAGCTCTTGACACTTTGTTTTGAATTAAATAACTGAAAACAAAGTGTCAGCGGTCAGAGCACATAGAAAGAGTAGTTTAGTTTCTGTTTAAGGGTCTTGTATGGTAACAGATCTCTATACAATTCCAATGGGCCAACTTTCTCCCCTGTATTTAAATAAAGTATACAACATGTACTCACGAAAACTTGCCAAAAATACAGAATATACTTATTTTGCCATCAAAATAATTAGTAAGTATAATTTTAAAGATATTACTTAGTTATAATTAAAACATTTTTTTGCTTAGATATTTACATGCCGTTAGTGCTGCTATCTGTAGTTTGTGAATAATTACTAAAATTTTTTGTTTTAATTATAGCTAATTAATATCTTTATAATTATACTTATTAATTATTTTAATGGCAAAATAACTTTCTTCTGTATTTTTTGGTAAGTTTTCGTGAATACATGTGGTATACTTTATTTAAAAACAGGGGCCAAAGTTGCCCCATTGGAATTGTATAGAGATCTGTTACCATACAAGACAAGACCCTTAAAAGTTTTGACCTTCCCAAGATATTTGGCTTCATTTGAGCGCCGCTGCCCTCAAGCACGCTGTCATTTCCATTCCCTTCTCTCCTCTCTGGGATTTCACCACTTCTCCATGGTCCGTTCAATTTTTTGCTGACACTCGCAAATCGCAGCGCAAGCGCATTTCGATCATTTGACGTCATGTGCCTTACACATGCATCACCGAAAATATTGAACGCCTTTTAACTTGCCTCAAGTGTGACGCACGGCTGTTGAGCTGAACAACGCATGCCTTAAATGTCTAAAAAAATACGTTTATTCGGTTTGTCTTGCGTTATGATAACCCGAAAATTAAAAACCAAATTTTTAGTTTGCAACTTTTTGAGTAACCAAAAAGGAAGCAAATGGCTATTAAAAATTTCACTTACCTTCTTGATAAAATGGCGTATGGGTTATGAGTCATTGTGATTAACTCGCCAAATGGTCAAAACCATGTCAAGGGTCAAAACCCCGTGTCTCAGCTCAGGACTCAGGACCTAGACACTTGAATGTGCAATGGGACGCTTTTAGGTTTGCCAATGCGCATCCCATTCTGCTTAATGTCTTTATTTTAGCTCATTTCGATCAATTTTTACTTTTTTTTTATTTCCTTCTTAAAAATTCGCAGTTCGATTGGAAAAATAATATCATAGTCAGCGAGAGGCATCGATGTAAGCGGATACGTTTTGCAAAAACCTACGGTTTGGTGATAAAACCGGCCGCTATTGCATGCGTTGACGAAAAAATTTGCTCTAAAGTTGCTCTAGTGTAGACGAGACCATTTTAATTTAAAAAGTTCAAACATCTGTTGTGCTGTGTTTGTGTTTGTCGGTGTTTTGATTGCCGCACAAGGTGGAGATGGGTCTGCTAAGCCAAGGATCTCCACTTAATTGGGAAGAAACGAAAAAATATGCCGACCATGTGCGACTCCATGGAATTCTGCAGTTTATTAAACTCTACCACAGCTTAAAAGATCGA
Organism: Oedothorax gibbosus; assembly: GCA_019343175.1. Classification (NCBI taxonomy): domain Eukaryota; kingdom Metazoa; phylum Arthropoda; class Arachnida; order Araneae; family Linyphiidae; genus Oedothorax; species Oedothorax gibbosus. Next base: position 2,742,155 of record CM033271.1, on the reverse strand, counting down.
CAAAACGATTGCTTGAAGTGGGGAGACGAAGTACGTATCTCGGGTGTAAACATTAAAATGTTTCAGTAGTTATTTGTTAAAATTGTTGCTGAAAATATCTTATAATTTTATTGGGAAAACATCCATTGAAATATCCTTTTCTCGAAACGCATTGATTTTATGTCGGTGAAAAATCGATATAAAATATTTCAGTGATAACGAAAGTTAACATTATTTTTTATTTCATGGGAAAGTATTGAATAAAAACGTTATCAACGTACATTTTACTATTTGGACGTATATTTTGCTTATATCAGTATGTAATATCAAAAGCGTATTCTGTTTGAGTGATAAGGAGTTGAAAACAGTTTCTTGGATGGTGCAATATGGCCTTGGGACTGATTGGGGTGAACATTCTGTGCGCGAAAAGAGCGCCAAATTTGTTATGAATGAGTTGTACAACTTCCTGTGTGAAAGTCTCAGCTCCAAAAATAGAAATTTATTTGCGGAATTCATACTGAATGGGTTCCTAACAGTGGTAGAAGTGGAGAAAAAAAAGTGGGGGGGATGCCCATTACAGTTGCAAGTCCCCCCCCCCCCCAGTGCATTCACTGCATTGATATGCATTCATAAATTTTGTTCTTGTCAGAAATAAGTTTATAAATATCATAATTAGCCAATGTTTAAATCTATACAATGAGGGTAGAGATTTACTGTACGGTCCCCCTTGGCGAACTTTCCAAAATCGCACCAAAAGTCCGTATTTTGGCGACTTAAAAAAAACAATTTAAAGAAAGATCGTATGGGAATATTTCTTATGAAAACTCAACCAACGGTCCGATAGGGTTGCCGGAAAACGTCATCGGTGCGAAGTCGTCAGAATTTGAATCTTCAGTCGAAGTCAGACAGGTTGCCAGAAAAAATTATTTATCACCAAATCCGAAAATATCGCGCCAAGGGGGACCGTACAGTAAATCTGATCCTACAATGAGAAGGTTGGATCATTACATTACATTGCATTTAGAGCTGTTGCTAACAGACTACCTACAACTAAGAGTTTGGCTGATTGAGGACTAAATTTGTAATAAATTTAAAATCTTGCTTGTTTTCTTTTGTTAAAAGTGGAAAACAGATAAGTAAACAAAATAAAGCGTGTGTGGGGGGATTTTACTGTTAGTAGAAGTGAGGGGACGCATGACCATTTTCTTGAAAAGTGGGATGAAGCGTAGTTAAACCCACATTTAGAGAAGGGAAAAAAAAAATTGCAATCAACAATAAATACTAAATGTATGCTACAGCTAAAAACAAATTAGGTAAATTTTAATCCTACGGTACTGCTTGGCGCGTTTCCAAAGACCTGCCAACTTGGCGAAACTCGCATGTTTACCCGCTGCCAGATTCCTTCACGCCGATGCATTAACCCTAGCTTCATCGAATTGGTTGTAAGCGTTATACTAGTGCTGCTTTTCACAAAACAAACCAAACTCACGGTTCTGGTTTGCTTTTGACAACAATGGGCCAATAATGGCAATCCATTATGCACGCGTTTAGGGCTCCGGGCAATTTTGTTTTATCTAAAAAAACATCCGTATCCAACATGGGGCAGTATTGTAGGGCCCATTGGAAAGCCAAAACACTCGTTTGGGGCCCTGGCAATTTTGTTTTCTCTAAAAAAACATCAGTATCCAACATGGAGCAGTGTTGTAGGCTCCATTGAAAGCCTAAACACTCGTTTGGGGAGCCTGGCTATTTTGTTTAACAAAACAAAATAAAAAAAACAGTCTCAAGAGAAAATTTGCGTTCAAAACCTCACAAAGTGACAATAGAACAAAAAGTAATATAGAACAAAATAATTAAGATGCCCACAACATCCGCGCAACCTACCCACAATTCCACACAAGTATAACCAACGCCACCTAGTCACAACGCATTTCGCCAGAAAATGCCGTATCACCAAAAATAATTATTTATCTCCCTCTACAAAAGCGCCAAATCCCTTGGCGACATAAGTACCGTCGAATTAAAATTAACCAAAATCATTTATGCGATTCTAAAATCGTAAAACTCTGGCGATACATAAATTCCGATACTCCAACGATCGGAAAATGTAGGATCTTCAGCGATCATACATTTCTAGAATTATGGCATTTTTTTCTATAAATATTTTTCGCCAAAAGGCTCCGAGACAATGTGCATTTACTCCTGGATTTTTAAGTTAGTAGCACAAATTGTTCCTCAATTTTTCCATCCAATTTCTGACACTGACCACTTCCTACGTTGACCTTGTCACTTGATTGCAGTAAACTACGGGACAGTGCTAAGCTCTTTAAGAAATTTGAATCTGCTGATTCTTTTTTTAAATTCATTTAGTTAAAAGATAAAAATAGAATAAGCTGTTTAGCACATCAATAACTGAGGTTTTAAGCAACTATATGGCCATTGTTCTTGTTTCTGAAACAAAAATATATATTTTTTTTTTTGTGACTTTGTACATACAATTTTTGTGAATAATATTTTTCAGATCGAATACATGATAGTAAAGTTTGACCATGGAATGAAAAAAGCCAAAGTGAGCCTAAAAGCTGAAAAGTTGTTACCAGTTTTGCAAGAAAAGGAAAATGAAAACAATGGGTCAGTTACTTTTGCCCACGGGATCTGATTAGTTTATAGGAAAAAATTCTTTTTTATAACAACGTGCAAAAAAGTTCACTTTTTTATATCGTATTCATTCATAAATCGTTGCGAAAATGACACTTTACGTGCTTACGTCACAGACAGTGCCGAAAGTACTACTTTCGGCACTAGTGCGGTAAACTAAATAAGAGTTTCTGATTGGTAGAAAAACAAAATATCAAGAATATATCTATGGAAACTAAATGATGTCATGAAAATCACTCATTGGTAGAAATATTTTTTTGCACGTTATTATAAAAAATATTGTAAGCAAGCACGTACCAAATAATACTTTATTAAGCTCTTGTTATTATTTCACTCGACCTACGGTCTCGTGAAATAAAAACCACTCGCTTAATACCTAAAGTATTATTTTCGGCACTAGTTGCTTAAATAACTATTTAAAAAAATATATATATTAGGTAAATATAGAAATTGATTTTAAAGGGTGACAGTAAATTCACCCTTTAAAATCTTTTTTTTTACTATCAATCATGTCAAACCTTATTAAAGTGAACTAGCTTACCATGAATGATGTCCAATTGTACTTATTTTGAGGCAATGGTTGGTTGAACAACTTGTAAGCCAAACTCACAACTAACAAAAGGGCTGATTTTGACAACTTGCTTATTCCTAATTGATTCACTTGCCACTTTAGTCTTCAAAGATCAATTTACAGAAAATAATAAAAAAATGCTTTATTTTTTAGTATGATATTTAGTTATATTTAAACAAATATGTAAATTACAATATTTTAAAGATATGGAATATACACAATTTTATGCTCTCGCAAAATTAGTGGAGCCAAACTTTACCTAAGTTTTTATCATTATTTATTTCAGTGATGTCAATGCACTTTGGAGACCTGAATATGGAGCCTACATGATCGAAGGTACACCTGGGAAGCCCTACGGTGCTCTCTCATCCTGCTTCAATGTTGTTGAAGCCAATATGAGGGCAAGGTATGCTCATTTTATTTATCTATTCTGTGTAGGTATAGCCATATCCTTCTACATAATAATGCCTGCCGAATTCAAGAAATAACATGGATTTGCTAACTGTCTGGAAGTAGTTTGCCTGGTAGTGCCTACTGTTGGGAGAGGGGCTAAGACCTATTTTCAATGTTTTTAATTAATTGATCTAATTATCTATTAAAATAAATATAAAAAAATCATTAATAACCACGATTAATTGTCTATAACTTGGAAGGAATCATTGTGCAAGAGGCTATGATACCAAAGACCAAAGTGTTTTAATTTAAAGAAAGCCTATTTTAAATTTACTTGTAAGAAAACTTTGCCTAGATCTACTTCAAAGGTAAATATAGTTTTCAACATATTTAAAAAAGCATGAGTTATATTTTGAAGTTTATAAGTGAAAACTATATTTTGGTAGCATATTTATCTAGAAAAGAAATAACAGTGCATTCATTGGCTTCTATTTTCTCTTTTGCTAAAGTTTTTAAGGATTTTCTTATTGTCTGTCGTCTTCCTTGTAATATTATTCAGTGGCAAAAGTCCTTAGAAAGCCAAGGCCTTCCGTGCCCATTTCTGCATATCAAAGGCAAATAGAGTGCACTGCAGCAGAGGATTCCTGTCAAAATAACCTAAAATCCCCACTGTTTAGTTCCCAAGCTAGCTTAGTTCTCTTTTTATCAATCCACTCAAGGAATGAAATGCTGAGTGAAGACTTACTAATTCATATTTCCTATTAATGATCTGTATTTCAGACTAAAGACTTTCTAAATGAAGAGAAAAAAGTAGGTTTGTAACAGAATCTGTCGCTTAACTCGCTTCCACACAACAGTTGTGTTTAACAGGTAAAAAGGCGACAAACACAGCATTAATATTCTTTATTAAACATTTACATGCTAAATTTTTCTAGTTTCATTTATTTTATTTCGAAAATTCAATCATTATTATATTATCGTTTGCAAAAATTAATTTATATTTCAAAGAATAAATATGTAATATTCCTTGCTTTTAAATAGAATTAAAATATTTCATATCAACGTACAAAGAATCTCGTAGTGAGATATATTTGACGTCATTTCAAACTGATCGATGTAGCAAAAATAAATTTATTTTAATTTATTGTCTGAAAGAATTAGAAGAAGTTTCTTGAGTGATTGTTGCGAATGGCAATGGTGATTTAATTCTAATAAAAATGGCTTCCTATGCTTTTTAAATGAGCATTCAATTTTGCAGTTTTTAAAATAAATGAAGTACTTCATATTCTTTTCTGAAATTTTCAATGTATTCTAATTTCGATGCGCTGAATTTTTTGACGTATCACACTTGTCCGCAGCATTTGTAGTTTGGGCTATGAAAGTGGGTGACGGACACAGACAGACGGAATGAACGATTATAATACCTTCCATTTTTTACGTCATAAACGTAGTGTGGAAGCTACAAAGTTAGTCACAAATTGCAATCATAAATATATGTCATTTAAAATGTTTTTTTTTAGGAGATTGGAAGTAGAGGCTTTACTTGGTAAAGATGAAAGTTTGCTCTGTTTGACTAGTTTTCCTCGGTGAGAAAGTTTGCTTTATCCACAGCTCTTTAGTGTGTATTGTGTTCTTTATATGAAGAGTCTAGAAGACAAAGAGTACAAGTAGCTACACATTGATATAATGAGAAAAGCAAGGTTAGTAGGGTCTGATCATAGATATCATAGTTAAAGTATTAGATTGGCAGATCACGTGACCTCCAACGCTAACGACGGGACGCGCATGGAGGCCTTTTAAGAGGGCAAAATGACCAGTGTTACTGCCACTTTAAGGAGAAAAATACTAGAAAAGGATTTAAAGTCACTAAAAAGATTCCAAAATGCAGCTAGTATTTTTACGATATTTTTTTGTAATTTTAGAATTAAATGATATTTTTTCGTAGTATTTTTCTCCTTAAAGTGGCAGCTACACTGGCCATTTTGCTCTCTTAAAAGGCCTCCATGCGCGTCCCGTCGTTAGCGTTGGAGGTCACATGATCTACCAATCTAATACTTTAACTATGATATCTATGGGTCTGATGGAAGTAGTTGACATTGAAGATTGTACTTATACCAGGGGATTCAATTGAAATCCCTTTACCACAACAATATTTGACTCCACAGCTGCTTGCCTACAATATTAAAAAAAAACTGTACTTATACCCCTTGGCTTCTAGGCTCCTCGTGTATCAGGTGTATTTATTACTTCCATCAAGAACTCTTCTATTAATAATAACGATATTGAAATCGAGTTACAGAAATTTACAGTATACTGTTTTTGGGTCCTATTCACTAAGAAATAGTCCAGTGTAGTTCTATTGCAAGGGTAGTCAAACCAAACCCATTTACCATATAATAAAGCCCTATAATTTTCACTTAATAAAAAAAAGATTGATTTTTCTCATGATATCTTAAAATAGAAAATATATTTTCAAGTGTAACCTTTGTGTAGCTGTGTGATGTTAATTCAAACAAACCAAATGTTTTTATTTACCTCTTGATAGGTGTCCTTTAATTTTTTTAAAAGTAAAATTGTCCCTAATTTTTTTTCATGAAATTAAATGTATTTTTTTTAAATATAAATATGTCAATATGATAAAATTATTTAGTATTGTATTAGATTTAATGTTATAATAAAATAATAGCTGGTAAATAGTACTTAGGTTTTATATGGCTTTTATAGACAATTCCACTAGTCAACAGTAATAATGTGACTGAGATAAAAGTACCCAATTCTGAATGATTTCAACCTGCTAAACACGAATATCACCTTAAAAAATGTAAGTTAGCTCTTGTTTTTGAGTTACGGTTGTTGTTTTTTTCATTACATAGAATACGGCGAAATGCATGGGCGTACCAAACGCAAAATTAATTAAAGTCAATTTTGTTGACAGAAACCTTCGGAATTTTTGCTCCTACAGGTTTTATTTGATATTATCAACATGGGGGGTGGGAGGAAATGATAACTTTCAAGGTTTTTGCAACCATATTAGCAGCTTAATACCCTTTTAAGCAACATAATTGTTCTCGTGTCAAGAGGTGCGAAATAAAGAGCAATAAATTCCTTGTATTTCGTACTTGGTTGTCTTAGAAGCGTAGAATATCAAAAATTAGTGTTAGTGATAAATCTATAACCGTAATGCCTGGTAAATACATTAATAGCGCTAAATAACTTCTGTTATATTTGCGGCAAAGTGCAATTTTCTGCACACACAAAAAAGAGCATCACTGCAAAAGTTAAGAAAGCTTATCATTTGTATTTTGGTTGCAAGATAGGAGAACAGGAAAATTTTCTGGGCTCCTCACATATGTAGTTAGACTTATGTAGCAAATTTGGCACTTTGACTTCATCTGAGAAAAAAGATAATGCTGTATGCTGGGAAGAAAAACGATGCTGTTTCATGGAACTAAAGGGAATGTCATTTTATGTTTAGGAGGGAACCAACAAATCAGATTAATGGCTGTTATTTCTGCAACATCTTATCAGTTAAATGGGGTGTAATTTAGAAATAGATAAAAGTTAAATAGCCTAATATTCCTTGTACTCTGTGTCCGGTCCAACATGACAAAGGACTATTTGCTAAAAAGTGTCTAACATTTTTTTATAGTTTCAATGAGGATAATAGCCATGCGTCTGCTAAATATGCTACAGCTTCTAAAAACGACCATGGACGAAATGTGAGGAATTTATTGCTCTTTTTTTTCTACACCTCTTGAAGTGAGAACAATTATGTTGCATAGTGCGGTATTAAGCTGCGAATGTGGGTGCAAAAGCCTTGAAAGTTATCATCTCTTCCCACCACCATGTTGATAATATAAAATAAAACCTGTATGAGCGAAAATTTGGAGGGTTTTTGTAAACAAAATTGACTTTAATTAATTTTGCGTTTGGTGCGCCAATGCATTTCGCTGTATCGATCCTATGTAATGAAAAAAACGACCCTAACTCAAAAGCAAGAGCTAACTTTCATTTTTTAAAGTGATATTCGTGTTTAGCACGTTGAAATCATTCAGAATTGGGTACTTTCATCTCAGTCACAGAAATTTTTTAAAATTTTGTTGTCCAGTGTTATTATAAACAATTAAAATCATACATGATTGTACGAGTCGGGCAATAAAGAATCTAAGAAAACCCTTAAAACCCTTCAATTTTCCAAAAACTTTTCATTGTATGCCGTAAAATGTTATTTAAAAAAAATTGGATAAAATTTCTAAAATATTTTTAAAGCAGGATCATAGATTTTGAGCTTACATCATTTGAAACATTGCTAATTAATATGTCTTTAAATAAAGTTTGCATCTCTAAACAGGCCTGTACAGAAAAATATCATCAAAATTTTTTTTTTAAATTTACAATCTTGTGCAAAATTATTATAATATAAAGCAGAAATATAATATGTATGTAAGGGATTGTCCCTTACACAGAAGAGCATACTTTTTTCTGTAGTTAATTCTAAAAAGGAGAGAGATTGGACATTTTAATATAATTTATTTAGTTTATATGAAATATTAAAAAGTCTTAAAGTAAGCCTTTACGGCTAGTAGAGAGCGGCAAGAAAGGGCGCCAAAGTGCACACAACCTCACGTGCCGAGATCTAATTTAAAAGTTTCTCTATTTTCAATCATTGTGTTTGGAGAGGAGTGGAGTCAAAACAAATTCTGATGCGTTTGCAATTTCTCTGGGAAAGAATTTTATTTATGCGATGCCAACACCCTATTAGAATGTGGGAACTGTTCGATGGATCGGCACGACATTAACTGAGTTATTTTGGGAATAACTGAATATTAGGCCATTCTATTAAAATTGGAACACCATATTGCACACTAGAGCACTATATTACATGTATTTCTGTAAAACAGGTACAAAAATTATATGTATGTAATAGAATGCTCTAAATATGTTATATAATGTCTTAATATTCAGTTCTTTCTTTATAACTTTCAATTAATGTCTTGCCGATCCACCAAATAGTTCCCACGTTGTAATAGCGTCAATACATTCTTTCCCAGAGAAATTGCAGACACAGCAGACTTTGTTTTGGCTTCTGATCCACTCTTCTCATAACCATTAAAATTAGATTCACTTCCCTAATTAGACCTCGACATGTGAGGTTGTGTGCTTTTTAGCGGCCTTTATTAGCACTCTCTACTAGCCGTAAAGGCTTACATTTTAATATTTTAAATATTTGATATGAAATAATAAAAATATTGGACGTCCAATATCTTCCTTCATTTCTGGAGTTAACTAGAGAACAAGTATGCTTTTCTGTGTAAGCGAAAAATCGCTTTCATGTATGCATTTTTCCCCCTTGTGCTTTTAAAAACTCATTCGGGTTTTTGCATTAAGCCTAGGTTGTGCAGAGTTTACAGATCCTCCTACTAAAACGAACCCAAAGAATAGTGCTCTACGCTCAATTTTCTTTCCAGATGATGTCGTTTTTGGAGGACATCCTCGATTTATGTAAGTACATCTGTATTTGCTTTGATTTTAAGGGGGACCAGACCCCAAAAATTTTCAAAAATGTAATTCCAATGTCTTTAGTGTTTTTTAAAATATGAAATCTGAGCTTTACATCCATATCTTACAATACAAATTTTGTGTACTAGAAGTATATTTAATATATTTTTGAAAAAATGTTGTTTAGGTAAAATCCATTCATGCTTTATGGGAAAGAAACCACCATTTTTTACTTTAAGCGCTTATATCTCAAAACTTATTTTTTCAATGTGGAGGTACCTTTTTCTCGGAATCTACTATAAGTATCATCCTGAAATTTTTTATACATATTTAAGAAGTTGGTTTCTAAGAACTTCTTACTATCTTAAACTATCTTACTTTTTTTCTTTTTAATATTTTTGAAGTTTTTTAGGTAAAAATATGTAGTTTCACTTTAAAATTTATAATCTAAAAACTAAACAATAATTTTAAATAAACCTCCATTAAAGTATATTTAAACATCCATTTAATAACTAGTAAAAATTTCAATAAAAAATATCAACTAGATTATGAGAAAAGGGTACATATCGACGGTCATTTTAACATGGGCTTTAGTGGAGGGCTTCAGTTCCCTTTAAAAGATTTTTTTCTCATTTTGTGACTGGCAACCGCTAACTTCAAATCCTGGTCAAAATACTATTAAATTTGACTAAACAAAATATTTTTTTTCAGAACTCTTTCTCGAAATATAAGAGAGCGAAGAGGTAAAAAAGTGGTTATAAATGTACCAAGTAAGTGTTATTAATGTGTTAACAAATAAACTATTTTCAACAAAAATAAATTCTAAACATGATTCGACATTTACTCACAACATATTGCGGACCTGCCAACTCACCAGATTTAACCCTGCCACACCAGATTATTTTTTGCCATTTTCCGGTTTACAGGCAAATGTAACAATTGCTGGATTTTTGAAGGAAGTTGGAAATTAGAAAATGATTGTATATTTTCTTTCAATAAGATGTATGTTGCTAGAATAATAGGCTTAACAATAAAATAGTTTTAGGGAGACATATTAAAATATCTATTGGATGCAGAGAAGAATTAAAATTTGCATTCCCCTGCTTCTCCTAAAAAAATTTCCATGAAGATATAATTTGGTTTTTTATATATATATATATATATATATATATATATATATATATATATATATATATATATATATATATATATATATATATATATATATATATATATATATATATATATATTTGATGGCTTTGTTAAAAGGTTGTAACATCGATTTATAAACATGACAATTTAGGCAATATTTAAATGTCCAAAACTAGATATTATAGCCTTAAACAATTGGCCTCCTGAAACAATTTTGGTTTTTGAGCATTGGGAGTTTCTGTTGAAATAACTCCTTAGTACTTTACTTGAAAAGAAGTGACTTTACAAATTATAAATAATATCTTTTTATACATACGATAAAACAATATATAAACATATGACAAAACAATATATGTATCATTAAATACATAATCAAAAAATTATTTTGGATTAAATAATAAAGAGGACCAAATTGCATTACGGATTTTTAAAAAAAAATATTTGTTCAATGAAAAAAATATTCTTATATTAAGATTGTTTATCTGTACACATTTCTCTTATCGCTGTAAATGGGTCCATTGCTGTTGAACCAGTTTTGACTGCTGTAAAGTTACTTGAGAGAATGAGAAAATAAATATACAGTACAATACAATCAATGCTAACTGAATTGTTCCATTCGCAAGTGCATAGAAGAATTTATCATTTTGGTTCCTTAGTGGTTTTGGACTGATGTCAAAGCTCCCTAAATAAAGAGTCTAGAACAAATGCAACATAATCTTGTAAAAACTAAACTCCTCGAAGCAACAGCCAGTTAGTGGGCCAAGGCCTACAGTGTCCATTTCTGCTTACGTGACCAAGGGCTCTGGGGTACGTCCCGTCTGGCATATGTCCCGTTTAGGTGGTCAACCTCATGCGGAACCCCCAGTGTTTAGTTCCCAAGCATGCTTGGTCCTTCATTTTATCGACCCACTTAAGGAAAGGATAAGTCAACCTCGCCCAATCCGGGACTTGATCCCCGGTATGGCAATGGGAAGCACTACCACTAAGCCACTGGGCCTCACATAATCTTGTACATTATTCTAATTTCTTTCTACAACCTTTCTAACCTCAATGAATTTTCCATCAGTTTTCAGGGACAAAAATACCCCCGATCCATTTGTGGAAGACTTTGAACCAATTGGTGACGACGGTGAAAGCAAATCGGCTGCGTTGCCCAACCATGTGTACATGGATGCTATGGGCTTCGGCATGGGGTGCTGCTGTCTGCAGGTCACATTCCAGGCATGCAATATCAACGAAGCGAGGTGTCTCTACGATCAGCTGTCACCCGTGTGCCCTATAGCAGTAAGAAAAATTCATTTGTTTGCAATTGTTTTACTGTTTCACATTCTACTTAAAAACTATGTTACAAAGTTAAAATAGGAATGGTCCATAAAGGATCTGTTGGTCATAATACGCCATAACAAATATGGAGAAAAAGGCAAAAATCTGCTAACCTAATTTTTTTTTAATGCAGCTGTTATTTTTTCTGGGGGTCAAGCCTTTTGCAGACTTGGCTGGTGTCAAGGCTTTTTCCTCGGCTTTCTGTGGTAGCATCTAGGCGACTCTCACTACCGACTACTCTAATTTTGGCGCTCAGATTACAATGAATCTGAGCTCTCTGTAGATGTTAAAGTATGTCAAGATTTAATTTTGTTGAGATAACCCAAGCCAAATGGGAACTCAAGGGAACTTTTACATGTCACATAATCATATGACGTGTGGGCCCATGATTTTCCCATCCAGAAAATCTGATAACTCAGCCAGGGTTCAAACCTGCAAACTTGGGCTTACGAGGCAGACATGTAATACCTCGCAGCCACTGAGCCGACCTAAAAACCAGAATTCTGCAAAAATAGTGAAGTTAGAAGTCACCTACCACAAAGGCAAATGAATGAAGAACAGAAAATAATTAAGAAGTTTCTCAATTAATCAAAATATTCAAAATCTATTCGATGCTGTTAATTCTTAGAAATTTCAATGGGAAAAATGCTGTCCGTAAAAGTTATTTTTGCTTAGTTTGGATTTTTACTGCTATTGCAAACAAGTCAGTCAAATATAATTATTGTACCTAGAACCAGCTCTATCCTGCTCATGGTCTTTTCCCAAGTTTTTCTGATTTTTGATCATTCACTGTAATGCAATTGATATGTATAAAATTTGGACGAGCAATTTTTTGAAAGCAAATGCTTCAAATTTTTTTAATTAATAACCTCTGTATAATATCCATATACATGGTTCGTACGCCTCCTGAAAAACTCCCGAATTTTATTTTTAAGGGCCCTTATAACTCCTGAAATTTGTATCATATCCTGATATTTCCCCCTCTCTTTAAAAAATTGACATGAATCATTTTTCTCCTTTCTCAGTCGGTTTTCTCTCGTACTTTATCAGGATGTCTACCAGTCGAAAAAGTCATGAAATTAAAACAAAGGTCACGAAAATTTAAAAAATCGCCAAAAAAGGTGATTTTTCTCCCCAAAAAAAGGGGGTTGGCTTTTACACCGAAGCCTCAAATTTTCCGCAACATTTACACCCCTTCTTTCCTGCATTCTTGGTCTAAGTCACTAGACCAATACAATAATAAACACACATATTCAAATTTATTTCGCTATACCTCCTGAATTTACATCGCTGCACTCCTGAAAAACTCCTTAGAAACTCCTGAATTTCACTATCATAGATAGAGTACGAACCCTGCATATATTATTAATTTTAGAATTTTTTTTTAATAAATTGATGCATTTTGAAGTATTTTTATTACAGTTAGCTCTGAGTGCTGCTGCCCCTGTTCAGCGAGGGTTGTTGACCGACCGCGACTGTCGGTGGGACATCATTGCAGCGTCTGTAGATGACAGGACAGACGAAGAACTAGGGCGACAAGTCAGTATTTCGTTGCATTAAAGTTTGGATGGCAGAGTTGTCAGAATGGGGCTTTTTTTTGTTTGAGATAATATAATACAAAATATATGTGTGTTTAAACTATAACCAAACTTTGTGCCTCATTATTATCAATTTTGTGCACAAATATGGAAAGTACCCGAGTTAGGTATGTTTAACTTGTGCTAACTCTCCGTATTGGTGGACATATTATTTTATTGTGGCTAATCCTCCAGTTGTAAGACCAAGTCCAAAAGATCGTTGATCCTTCGAAAGTCAATAACCAGAAGGGGGGGGGAGGTAAATGCCATCTCTGGAAAGTCCGACGCAGACCAAAACATGATCGGAAGAGGCCTGCTGAACATGACATTTAGAGCAGGCTGCGAAGATCTTCCTACCCTCCAAGAACGAGATACATTTTATGTGGCCAATTGCTAATCTTGCGATTGCCATGCAGTGTGCTCTGTCACAATAGAGAACCAGTGAAGAACCCGGCTCTTTGCCCGCATATACTGGTGATGACTGGGAGGGATTCTCCACTCCTTCGAAATTTCAGAGTTGACGATATATTGATGTTCTATAGAAGGTAAGGGTTGAAGAGGAGGGATTGGAGTGGCTACAACCCTCCTTGGCAAGACTATCTGCCTGCTGGTTTCCATATATATGTAGTAGAATAACATCTACTACACAGGAGAGCATAATTATGATTTAGTTAAACAGAAATGAAGGTAGTTTGGACGTCCAAGATCTTTTATTATAAAAAATCATTTAAAGTATTTAACGGGACGCAGTCCGGAGCCGTAGCTCGGTCCGCCAAAAAGACACACAACCTTACATCTTTAAGTCTAATTAAAAAGTGCCTCTATTTTTAATGGTTGTTAGAAGAGTGGATCATAAGTCAAAACAAAGTCTGCTGCGTCTGCAATTTCTGTGGGAAAGAATGTATTGACGCCTTTTAAAACGGGGGAACTGTTCGATGGATCGGTAAGACATTAACTGAGAGTTATCAAGAAAGAACTGAATATTATTAGAATATTATAGAGATTTGTGTGGTTAATATTATAACTTTATAAAGATTTGCACGATATATCACATATATGTCAACATGGGATAGGATCCACTGAAGAAAAATATTAAAGGACTCTAAAATAAGCTTTAGTTTATGAAGAATGGAAGTGCTAGTTTGATCTCCAACCGCAATCTAATTCTACAGGTGTTGAAGAGGGCTGCGACTGTCTGATAACGTCCAGTGGTACTCATAGTCCACGTCATGAAGGATAGCCTCCAGGCCTTTATCTATTGTAATAAGCACGCTCTTGAAGACTGATGATGAGTCAAGATTTCTTAGGCTGATGCACAAATATTATTTTAGATCATGGTTTTAAAATAAGTTTAAGATCCTATTTCATAGTCTACTTTTCACTTGTTTTTGAGATTAAATATCAACTTACACTTTTCCCTGTTTAATATGCATACTAAATGTTACAAGTAATTTTTTCCAAAACTATTAGCTTATTTATATTTTCTGTTAATTTCATTTGTTAACATAAGTAAGAACTACTGTAATATATGTTTTCAATTATACAAAACAATTAAAACTTATATTGCTTTTATCTTTTCAGCCTTTAAAGACCAACAGATTTCGAATAAATAAATCTCGTTATGATTCCATTGATTCCTATCTTTCTGCATGTGGAGAAAAGTTCAATGACATTGATCTCATTTATGATGAAGAGATTTACAGAATGCTTAGGGATTCTGGTATGATATAATTTAAATTATTTACTATTTTACTTCTGTATATGCAATACTCTTTGTAGGAGACTACTATCGCCTAATGTGGGGCAATTTAAAAAAAGTAAAATTATTGTAGGATGGCTGACTTCAAAAGAAATTTTGTATGATTAAATGAAGATATTTAATTTTAAATTGTAGTAGTAAACTTTATAATGGCCCAGGCTGGGTTTTTCTAACCACTTATCACGCCTGCGATCATACAACAATTTGTCATTTCTCTTTGCCCTTCACTGTTTTAGAAAATTAAGTTAATTTTGGTACTTTTCCGTTATTTGGACAAAAATGTCACGAAGCAAAGAATAGGAACGAAAAACAAAATGAATTACACAAAGTGCATTTTCTGTTCTAACTATTTTTGTGCCGTAATATATTACTATTAATTGCATGGTTAAGTTTAAAATATGCAAGGCAGATAATTTAATCTTTATTCAGTGCATAAAGGGTTAAACCTCAAAATATGCATATTTAAATGTGTGTTTTATTAATTTTAGCATACAAAAAAAGTTAGTTTTTTTTTCTGTAGGCATTGATCACCTCTTAGCACAGCACATGGCACATTTGTTCATCAGAGACCCTGTTTCGGTTTATTCTGAATGTATAGACCAGAATGATGAGGAAGACTCTGACCACTTTGAGGTAAGTTTTTATCTGAAGGGATTCTACCCATCTGATCCATCACTTATTTGGATTAATGTTATAAAGTGTCTTTGGTAATGATTCTTTATTTCACAAAAATGCTATTTTGAAGGTACTAAAATCAAGATCAGATTTCTAATATTTACCAATGATAGAAGTGAATAATAAAAATATATAAACAAGTAAATATTTCATTTGTAAAGGTAGTTTGACTATTATTAAAGTAAACTGTCTTATTTAACTTGATCTTTTTTAGTATTTATTTAATCAAGACAGTTTAACTGTGACTGTTAATTAACTATTTTTTCTTAACCATAACCTTTTACTAACGGTTTGGAGATGAGGATTTGTTATGAGAAGTGTGTGCGTAGTTTAATTTTAATGTGTCTTTATGAATTTCTATATGTGTTGTGGATAAATAAGCTTATCTCTGGAGGAATGCTAGTTTTTTAGTCAGCAATCATGATATACTGTCCATTAGAACCAGCCATTTCACTATTAAAACTTAAAAGTGCTTAGATATACTGAGTTTAATACTTGTGTTCTATTCGCATTCAACTATAATATGATTATCTTGTATCACAATAATAACCTTATTTGTCTGTCACTATTAAATATTTGACACTATAAGGCCAAGTGAATACTGAAAATTGCAAATAAAATTTCTCAGTTGTAAATTTATATTTTGACATAAACACCATTCACTTGAGGCAAGCTTTATATTTTTATATTGGTTTTGAAGAAAATATTTTTAAAAATATCACAAATCATGAAACATACCTTAAAGCACATCAGTTGTGTCACCTCTAGCACTATTTTCTACAATTCTACGTATAAATTCTGATTATGATTTTTTTTCCCAGAACATTCAATCTACCAATTGGCAAACTATGAGGTTTAAGCCTCCTCCCCCAAACAGCAGCATTGGTTGGCGAGTAGAATTTCGATCAATGGAGGTGAGCCACTCTAACTATGCACTATACTCCTTCCGATTGCAGCCCAAGCTTCGAAAGCACTTTCTTCCCCTACCCCCTTTGTGTAGTTTTCCTTGCGTGAGCATCAATGTTCTAAACCTATCTTATTTGAGACTCTGCTGCGAAGTGAATCGCCTTCCAAACCCAAGTACGGTGGGGGAAAACAGCGACACTGTCAGTTTCCTGGGAAACCACACGAGGATAAAATAGGGGAAGAAAGTGCTTTCGAAGCTTGTGTTGGAATTGGAACGACATTAACAAAATATCTATCTTCCCCTATATTTTTGACATTGTATAATATTTTTTCATTCCTTTTTGACTTACAGGTCCAATTAACAGAGTTTGAGAATGCCGCCTATGTTGTATTTATAGTCCTGTTAACAAGAGTTATCCTCACATTTCAGTTGAATTTTCTCATACCAGTGTCCAAGGTAATGCTTACCAGCTATGCTACATATATTATTTACTTACTTTTTATTATCAGTTGGCATCTTTTTTTTTGTTCCTAAACCCATGTCTGCATTAAGCACCCGAGTCGAACATTTTTACCAATTGCGATGAATTCCTTGTTTAAGAATTTCAAACTAAAAGTAAAATATCCTTATTTTAATCGATAAAATATTGTGTTGTGCATTCACGTTCATCATTTTATCATAGTTGTGCCGCGTTGTAACTCACGGAGTGTTTTTCGATAATTTTGTTTGCTGATATTCAAGTTAAATAATTTATAATACCGATAGAGGTGACATGAGGCCAAAAATTGTTAGTGCTTAGAGCAAGCAAAATATTAGATATTGTTGTGTTGCATTGCTTATTATTATATCATTTGAAGAGCAGAACTTTTAAATTGCTGAAATTATCTTTAAATTTTAATTTATGTAATACTTATTAGATGTTGTCATGCAGTCAGCTAGATGTCCTTATTGATATTTTTTAATGTGTGTTTACAAGCCCTGTCGGATTTGGTAGTGATTTTTTTAAACAATTTTTAAGTATGACTTTAATATGTATGATGTTTGGGATTTTATACATATTGTGATATTTTGGTTCGGCGAACTTATCACAAAATAAAATTAACATTTACAGGTTGATGAAAACTTAGCCAAGGCTCAAAAAAGAGATGCAGTCTTAAATGAAAAGTTCTGGTTTCGAAGGGACCTAACTACTTGTAAGTATTTCCTTATTGTGAAGTTATTATTTTATTATAAATTTGTTAAAAATGCCATTTAAAAAAAATATTGATGATACTGTTTTGTGTCCTAAAATATTAAACAAATTTTTATCCCTTATAACCCATATAATTTTGAAGAAATGAGGGTAATATGCCAATTTAAAGTTTTCGCAATTAGTTGCTTTCAGGCAAACTTTATAATATCAATGTAATACAGAATAATTAAATCCATTTTGGTTGCCAACACTTTTTGATCCAAAATTTTCATTTAACTATGTTTATGTGACATCCAAAATGCCTTCATGACAAAAAAAAAATGTTTTATTTCGGAAATTTTCGTTTTCAATATTTGTCAAATGATGCGTAAAGTCGGAATATTTGAAATTTATTTCTCCATTAAAAAATGACGGAGAGTTTTTGTTTTTGATTCTAGTTTCAAAACACTTCAATTTCAAGCCAGCAATGATGAGCAAGCCAGCATTCAAAAATCAAGTGATTCATCCTAAAATTTGTTATGCCTTGCTCCTTTTCGATTGGGTGTTTAGTAACGATAAAACCCAGATTTGACATACCTGAAGTGTATTTCCTAAACTTCATATTCAACCTTGTTTCTAACACTACTGGTTTATAGTGTCGTAAACATTGTGGGTCCTTGAATGACGTTATAACTAGGTTACTATTTACTTATACCTTTTCCACTCCAAACTCTAGCATAAGGCCTCTGTCATGGTCCGCCAAATCGCCTGATTAACAATGGTCTAATTATCTCTCCATGTTTTGTATTGTTCTTTGACTTAATTGTTCGACACCACGTTGCTTTAGGCTTTCCTCTCTTTCTCTTGCCTTGTGGATGCCACTCTAAGGCTTTGAATTTTACTGGCTTGCGTAAAACATGTCCAATCCATCGCCGTTTTTTTTATTTTATTTGTTTATAACTGGGTTATACTGCATAAAAATTTCTATTTGCAGGCGACAGCCCCCCAGTGGCCACCGCTTGCATGGCATCCTGCAGCCCTGACGAATGCCTCTACACTCAGATGACCATCAACGAGATCGTCAACGGGAAGAAGGGAGAGTTCCCGGGTTTGATTCCACTCATACAGAAGTTCCTCAGCAGCATGGAGGTGGATGTAGACACTCAGTGCTCCATACAGCAGTACTTGAAGCTCATACAGCTCAGGGCAAAGGGTATGCGTTGAAAGAAATGTGTGCTTATTCTTTGATGTTACAACCTTTTAAAAATAGCTTTAAAAAATATTTTGGACAGTTTTATTGATTTCTTTTAATTGATTCGATAAAACGTAAATTTCATTTTTAAAAAGCGTGAGTCGCCTCCAAGGACAAGAGTACGCAATTAACGCTTGTTTGTAGCCAAATGCAACCAAATCCTTCAATTTTGGAACAACAACAAAAATGTAGTCATAGTATTCGTGACTAGTTTTTCGAAATGGTCAATGCTAATTTTTTTACAGTGGATTTTTTTCATCTACTTCTTCCTCTTCGTTGACACTGCAGCTTGTTACAGGCCAAGGCTGTCTCTCCAAGTCTCATCCATCTGACTCTGTCCCCTACAATGGCCCTCCATCGGTTTCTATTATTTTTTCATCTACCCCATCCCAAAAATAAGCATCTTGAAATCCCAAATTTTCACTGATCCAAAATTTACAAAACCTTCTGCTTTAAGTTGTGATCCAAAAATCATAACAATTCAACAGCCTTAAAATTGCACAACTCCAGCTATCTATAAATTTTAAAATTCCGGCTATCTTTAAATTTCAAAACTTTGGTGATTGAAAAATTTGAAGGCATAACAATGTCTAAAAACTACAGCTATCGTATAATTTCTCAAATTTCGGAACTCCTCCTATCCTAAAATTGCAAAACCCCACTGATTTTATTATCGTGAACCATGGGTTACACTGTAATTGTAAAAATTCTGATGGTTTAACTACAGTACACAAGACATTCAGAGTTTGTCAATAAATTATAAAAAAAGTGAATTTTTCAAAAAAACAATTTATCAAAAGTGCTCATAGATAACCTACATTTGCTCCTATTTTTTTTAGTTAATGGCACAGTTTGCTCCTAAATTTCGTCATCCAATTTCCAACACTGCCCAGGACTATATATATATTTTAGCCTTTTAAGATCCCCTCAAAAGTCCTTTTTTTTATTAAAAAAAATTGGCACAAAAATTAATGTTTATCAGCATATTTTGTGATACTCATAAAATAATAAAATAATGATGATACTTATAAAATACTAAAAAATAATGTGAATAAAATAATAACGCTGAACTTTTATCACTTCCAGGTGACCTGATGACAGCGATACTAATAAATGCTAATGCGTGATACTAATAAAATAATGTGAAAAAAATAATAACGCTAAACTTTTATCACTTCCAGGTGACCTGATGACAGCCTCTCGGTGGATAAGAAGTTTCATATCCAAGCACCCTGACTACAATTCCGACTCAATAGTCAACGAAAAGGTCAACTACGATTTACTTGCAACTATTGACCGCATCACACACGGGCTCGAAGTCTGCCCAGAACTTTTAGGAAAGCCAACTTCCAGAACGAGGGACCACATTCCGAATGCCGTAGAAAAGGCGGAGAAAAGCTATGCAGCTAACAAAGCTGAATGATGTTATACTTAGATATTTATTTTTAACACTCGTAGATGTTTATGGTCACTAATTGATTTGTTAAGTGTTGTGTATTGATAGTTTTATATATACAAGAAAAATTCAGGAACAAATTAATTGTCCATTTACTTTTATACTTTCGCGATATTTAAAGTTTTGATTGTACAAATTTTTCTGCACTTTGTTCAGATATATATTAAAAGTTGTTTATTTATAGTTTTGTGTTGGAGTTCTATTATTATTTTGTGGATACATTCTTATTGGTTAGAACTATTTAGTCATTTCGAATGTAGCAGTGTTGATCTTGAGAAAAAATCTAATTTTTGAATGCTCCCTGACATACCAATTTTGGTTTTTAAAAGTCAATTCTTGAATACTTCCCTACTTGCAATGTTTTTAAATTATGCTGTTTATGTCTGCATATTTGAGTGGTTTTTTTTTTCAAAAAAAGGCAATTTCATTCAGTATTGTAGTCATAATATAAATATTTAGATAATAATTTTGATAAACTTGGATTCTATAGTAGTTGGGCTAGGGGGATTTTATTATGAAGTTTTTAATAGAGGCCCATTATAAATAGTGTATTGAATAATAAAATGTCTGTCCTTAAGAAGTTAGTGTGTGCCTACTCAGGTGCGGGCTCGTCATTTGACTGTGGTTCTAGATCAGTGTTTCCCAACCTTTTGTGGACCATCGCCCCTTTCCTTAGTTTGACTAACACCTATCGCCCCCTTTTAGTTTTCATGTTGTGTCTAATTATAATTTGAGTTAAATTGTAACTAATAAAGCATTTTTATAATTTTAAACATTTACTACCATATATAAAAACAACCAAAGCAGCTTTATCCGGTCACTCTTAAATAAAATAGAAAAAATAAAATGTATATTTTTAACACATTTTTTAAAGAACAAAAGTGAAATAGTTAACTAAGATCTTTAAACTAGATTCGTAAAAAAATTTTTCAAATGAATGTTTAAAAACTTTTTTATTGTTTTGTCTTACTATTTCAATGGCTGCTTTATGCTTGGGCATTTTAGTTAAAGCTTGAATATCCGGCCTTATATTTGTCAAGTTCAGTCGCAAGTCCCCTTTGAGGCAAATGTCCAACTTATTTCTTTGTTTAGTAAGGAGCTGTACAACAAAATTAAATCAATTTTCAACTAAATATGTTGACGGGAACGAGATGAAAAGTTGTTCAGCTTTTAACCATGGTTGTGGATAAGTGTCCATAAGTTTCACCCAGGCTAACTCATAACCGCAATGCTTGAAAATGATTTTCGCCTCAGTCATACAGACATGTGATTATTCCGCCAATTGGCGGAAATCCGCCAATTCGTTTGGCAAAATTAAAATTCCGAAAAACCGCCAATTCGCTTCGCAAATTAAAAATTCCGCTAAAAATTTCTCGTCCCCGCATGCGACGATCCATACAACTCCAATACATCCATTTTCAAATACGGTACCGTGAAGGAAATATTTTTCTGTAAAGCCCTGCTGCCATAGAGTTAAGAAAATAGTTTCTCAAGGTTGCCGAACCTGCTCCGAATTTACACTTTGCACAATTGAAAACTTAACGTTACGGTTCGACGCCAAGTGAACACTGACGCCGCGACATCCCGCAAAATATGCGGGATACCGTGTGATTCAGATTACGTTTTCAGACCTACGACCAACCCTACGAATTTAACCCAACTAGTTTATTACCGTTTTGTTCCACAACGGTAACAATTGTCGGATTTTCAAAGAGGTCACAAATTCTTTCCGGGTTATGGGTTAACTACCCAATTTTTCCACAATTCCGAATATCGGAATGAGTTTATTGGATTCCACGTGATCTACAAATCGCGTTATAAGCGCCCTAGTATATAAAGACAGAAATTTCGAAATAGAATTCGAATCTCGAAATAGAGAGAAATTTCGGACAAATATAACGCCTGAAAAAAAAAGGGAGTGTCAGCTTTACAGAGAAACCTCAAACTTTCCACAACATTAACACCTCCGAAAAAATGTTTCCTCTATTATCGGTCTATATCAATTAAAACTAAACTTAAATTTCAATAAACAGCAAATTTAAATAATAAATTTGAATAATAAAAATACAAAATTTGATTAAAATGCAAAGATGAATTAAGATTAGATTACTTTGAGATGTCTTCGAATATTGGTTACCTGCTAGTGCAATCCAATAATGCTTCCTGATTTACTTATTTCGCTGCCTAGTAATTTTAACGAAATCCATCGATGAGGTTGCATTGCCGCTTAATGATTGACAGGGTTTTTTTTGCCTCTGAGTGATCGGTAGAGCGGTTCGTTACTTTTGTAGCTCCGGTTCAGGCCAATCGGATCAACCGAAATATTTTCTTCTCATCAAGTGCTCGTGAGTCGTGATCACAAGAACAGCTTGACTTTTAAAAGATTTTTTAATTTACGTTTTAAACTTTTATTTTTGCATTTTTCCTACTTCGGCTTACACTGGGGTTTCTGATTTTAGACAGATTTATAAGTAAAAAAAAATGGAGGGTTGGAAATTTTGCGGATTATCGCCGAAATTAAAAAGTGTCGGGATTATGGTTGTCTGGAAACGTGGTTATATACTGTATTTTCTTTTCATAATAAGATATATCAGTTGCTAGATTTATAAGCTTAACATAAAAATAAATTTTTAGAGCTAGTATTCAAATATTTACTGGATGCATAGGGAATGAAATTTGCATTCCACCATTGCAATCTGCCGCATCGTGAAAAAACGCCACTGGATATTCGAAAATGTTAGTATTTTCTATTCATAATTCGATATTTAGCCTACCTAAATGACAAGCTTGATATTAAAATAGTTTTTAGGGAGAAATATTTGAATACCTATTGGATGCAGAGAAATTGAAATTTTGCCTCTTCTTTCTAAAACGCAACCCAGTGTTTCACAAAGATATAATTTGGCTTTCTTTTATATATTTTTTTCTATTATTAGTATGTTAAAATGTCATAACGATAAACATAAAAAAATATATATAAAATTTGTGCAGAAATTTGAGGTTGGCAAGTCTGTGTTTTATCCCCACCCCTCCCGCCTTAAAAAAGTATTTAGTATTTGTGATTTTCCTAGCTTTCACTTGTGTCTTGTATTATCATCCGGGTCGATAATACATGTAATTTTTTATATGTGATTTTCTTAGAAATTAGTGAATTTTATAAAATAAGAGTCGAAATTGAGCTAATAGCATGATGGTTATCTGTCATAATGAACAAAATTCAGCTTTTTTTTCAGCCAATTTTTTCTTTGAGCAATCACATGTCTGGTCATACTTCAGGTCTACAAACTCTCTCTCTGCAAAGAGTTATTATTGGATCGACAATCCAATCAGGAATTCCTAACTTGGTCAAATCTTGTAAGAAGCATGTCAGTTTTTAACTGGTTAAGATGATCAATATGGTTTTACTGTACTGCTGTACAGTATTATTTTAATTTCCCCCCTTTGAATACTCATCGCCCCCCAACTATTTATTGCCCCCTTGATAACACAAATCGCCCACTTGGGGGCGATCGCCCCCAGGTTGGGAACCACTGT
Source organism: Oedothorax gibbosus (assembly GCA_019343175.1). NCBI lineage: Eukaryota > Metazoa > Arthropoda > Arachnida > Araneae > Linyphiidae > Oedothorax > Oedothorax gibbosus. The sequence goes on along the minus strand of CM033271.1, from coordinate 2,718,249 downwards.
TCCAGATTAAGACTCTGTCCCTCAATAGCCCTCATACGACAATAATTCAGCCCAATTCTCCCGTGGGCAGGTAAGCTGCAGTGTAACTTCAAAGCTTTCAGCCAACACTGAAAACGATGGAATACGATGCAAAGAAACTTTTGGAACGAAAAGGGATTTGTCTCTGTTGATCAAGTTCTTCAGCGAGGTCACACTGTGTATTAACATTTTGATTTAAGTTTACTACCATCACACTGCACTAATTACTGAAAATTGGAAACTGATATTCAGAGTTCATACTCTATATCTATGATAGTGAAATTCAGGACTCTCTAAGGAGTTTTTCAGGAGTGCAGCAATATAAATTCAGGAGGTAACGAGGAATAAAATTGAATGTTTGTTATCGCATTAGTCTAGTGACTTCACTTCAAATGATGAAACAGAAGAAAAGTCTTCCTAAAGAGTTATGCAGTGCATTCTGGGACATTAATTAGTATCACAATGTCTGAACTATATTTTTCTAATGTGCATGCGCAGTAGACTTATTCCAAATAAAGTACGGGAGAAAAACTGTCGTCAAAAAAATGTCAGTAGTGGGGAAAAAATATCAGGAGATGACACAAATTTCAGGAGTTATAAGGGCCCTTTTAAACAAAAAATGAAATTCAGCAGTTTTTTTAGGAGGTGTACGAGCCCTGGATATTTTTATAATTTACATTGTGAGTAGGGTAAACAATAAGATTTGCTCCACACTTTAATAAAGGAGTAAGGTCCACATTTCACATACTTTATTTTAGACATAATATTTTACAGTTAATTCATTCAGTTCTTAAGTTACATATGTTTCCCTAAATATTTCTACAGTTCTTTTTACACAGGGGAGCTTTCTAAGGGAGCTCTATGCAGATGCTTTAATAGATTTCTTGTTTGCCACTTCATAGTCCTTTATTCGCTCTTCAATAAGTGGTCTGAAATGTCGAATTAAACCCTAGGAGGAAAATGTAATTTAATATACATTCTTGAATTTGTTTTTTCTAATTTAGGTTTCACTTACTTGAAAACATAAGTATTTTTTACTCTTACTATCATGGGGTGCATACTACAACAAGATAACTACAGATTTGACTATTAATTTATAAAGAAAAGTTCCATTATTTTAGGCCACGACATACTTCAGTTAAGTAGGTAGATAACAGTTAGTAGTGCTACCTAGAATTTTGAGATGCAAAATCTACAATATGGACAAAAAACTCTTGTTTGACAAAAAGTTTTCCTTGAAACAGCGGCTATTTAGTTACCTATACTCGTTTTGATCACAACATAAACTTCAAAAACAATTTTTCCCCCTACTCCCTCATGTAGTTAACCAAAAAACAGTGTGAGAGTGGCTGTTCTGAGCCTCCGGACCCAGCCCAAACCCAAGGTAAGGGGAAAATGAAAACAGCAATGCTTACACCATTTCCTGGAAAACCGCACAAAGGGGTAGGGGAAGAAAGAATTTTCGAAGCTTGCATTGCAATCGGAAGGAGTATAGAAGTAGTATTTCCTCTACTAAATGTCCTATTTTTTTAAATAAAAGCTCAAATACCTGAACAGGCCATGCTGCTCCGTCCCCAAGAGCGCAAATCGTGTGACCTTCAATCTGTTTGCTGATTTCGTACAGCATGGTGATTTCATCTACCTGAGCACTGCCTTCAACTGTAACAAAAATAATGCAATTCAGGAACGAATTTGATTATTACTATGAATTTACTATTTCTTATGAATTTTAACATTTTAGGAATGAGTAGTAACTAATATTGTCGAATGAGTTAATAATATAATTTCTCAAAACTCTGAACATAGATTTTGAAAATAAATCTATAAAATAGAAGTATAAATCAAATATGGAAGAACTTTATTATAGGAGAACTTTAGAATAAGTATTTTAAGTGGAAACAACTGATTTGTCAAGCGATGACATTCTAAAGTGATTGAGTTTAGTTATAAAAAAAACATCATTCAAAATCTGGTTTATAAATAAAAGCCTTTTTTAAGAAAGGATAATACATTTTTTTAAATTGTAAAATAGGCTACTTTAAATAAAATTATAAAGGTTTTAGAAGGAGAAACTATTTTTTTAAGAAAAAAATTCCTTACCAAATCTATTCATTATCTTGAACATCCAACCAATACCTTCACGGCATGGAGTACACTGAAAATAGAAATGAAACGTTAGGTTGAATTACAGGAAAGCTAACATTTCTACAATGATAGGGCAATAGAAAAAAATTTGAACTATAACATGCATACATTACATATATTTACAGAAATATACTGTTATTTTCTTTTAACAGTTTTTTTTCTGTAAAAATAAACTGGTTTACGTAAAAAGTGTTTTTTTTCTGTTTTTAACCGCATAAAGCGTACTAGATTGCAATCGAACAAGCATTTAAACCGTTCAGGAAAAATCTGTGTGCAAAACAGCTCAGTTGGGAGGGCATTCGACTGAAGATCTAATGGTCTGTAGTTCGAACCTAGGTTCGGCAGTCTATTAATTCCTGGTATAGTACTGTGGTTAGTATCCCCATCTGTCAATGGGGGGGAGGAAAAAGTTAGGTTTTTCTTTGCAATTTGTCTGTTAAAAAACAGCTTTTGCATTAAAATTATGAACTCGTAGGGTGGTAACAAAATCCTAGAAAAAAAGTTCCCTGATATCTCCATGATTTCCCTGATACTTTCACAAAAAATTCCCTGATTTTACCAATTACCTAGAAAATATACAATACACACAATTCAATGTAGTACAGAAAATTTAATCCAGACATCGCAGGACTTAAGATTTTCCGGATTATGGGTTAACCTACCTAAGTTTTCCGAACATCTGAATAGAGAGAAAATCTTAATAGAGTTTAGAGGAATCACGTAATCAGAGAATCATGTTATAACATGATTCGTGAGAGATATTCATCCGTCCTCTTCTTTTGATCAATTGTCTGTTAGTAGTGATCACAAGTACAACCTAAACCTTCTGTTTAAGTAATGCAAAATGGAAAAAATTCCCTGATATTTAGCAAAATTTGAAAAATTCCATGAGAATTCCCTGATATTTTGCAAAATTTGAAAAATTCCATGAGAATTCCCTGATATTTCCATAATTAAAAAGTTCCCTGAGAATTCCCTGATTTCTAGATTTTCCAGGTTCTGTTACCACCCAAGTTGGTACAAAATAAACAGATTTTCTCTGTAAATTATATGGTATTTATCTAGCACACCAGCTAACTATTTTTTTTAATTTAAAATCAACAGACTTCTTTTTACAGTGTACTTTCCATTTTATAATTCTTTTGAACTGAAAGAAAATTAGGCTAAAATCGAGGCCCTTACCTGACCACAGCTCTCGTGCTTGTAGAACTCAATCAGCCTCTGGATGGCCTTGATCATATCCGTCTGCTTATTCATCACAATTACAGCTGCCGTCCCGAGGGCAGTTTGAGCAGCCACCAAGCCATCAAAATCCATCAGCACATCATCACAAACCCTGAAACAAAATAAAACTCATTCAACATATTTTAACATTTTCTAGGTGCGTAAACGTGGACTGTTGTATTCAGTAAAATACTAAATAATTGATAAATGTAGCTGACTTGCATGTCTCTACAATCCCACTTTTTGAAATGGGTTTGAATATATTTTTTAATTTTCAATAAATAATTCTACACAAAATATTGAATCTAGTTCAGAAAATGGAATAATAAAGCTCTGTAAGCCAAAAACATTTGCAAAAATATTCAATGCAGCCGGAGTAAAGTGGCTTAGAAAATTATTTTCCCTTTGGATTAACAAAGAGATAGTACTTTGGTTCGGAGACTTTTCGTTTGGTGCTTCCATTCCCTCTTATAAGAAAATATACTTTTCCCAAATAAGATATCTTTTAAGACAGACATGCCTCTCTGGGAAATTAAAACATGAAAACAACTTGAGCTCAAAAACCAAAGTGCACTTACTTTCTAGGAATGACAGGTGTGGAGGACCCACCAGGTATGACCCCTAACAAGTTGTCCCACCCTCCAATCACACCTCCTGCATGCCTCTCAATCAACTCTTTCAAGGGTATCGACATCTCTTCCTCAACTGTGCACGGATGGTTGACATGGCCAGAAATGTTGAACAACTGAAAGAGAGAAGTAAGTAAATTTAAGGCCTATAGTTTATGATCCAAGTCTTTCGTTCATTTGGTTTGGATTCTTTAATGTTCTACGACCAAAACAATTGGCTAAATCCTGGTGGGTTTAGGATATAGATAAATATAAAGTTAAGTCCAAAATTGTTATCTAGTTCCTGTACATTGCAATTATAGGAAACATGGACATTTGTAATAACTTGGCTCAATATAGGTTATGAGATATTTTGGCAATTTTCAATAAAATTTAACTTGTTCTTCTTGATTAAAATTCTCTAGAAAAATTTACACCATCATTGGATGCTAAAAAAAAAATTTTTAGTGCAATCATTCATAAATTTTTATAACCAACAGCCATCTAGAGACATTTTATCTAACTTCTTTGAACAAAATCATTAACTAAAATTCATCAGTTTACAATGGTCATGTTCTATAAAAGCTTTTAATTTGAAGTAGAATTTTTTGAAATTAAGTAAAACAAATTTTTCCTGCTACATATTTTAGCAAAAACCTCATACATAAACAAAACAAAATTTTAAACCCCCATCAGTTTATAATGTCCTGTAAATACTTTTATTTTTAAGCAGAATTTCTTTAAATAAAAAAAAAATTCTTCTACATGTTTTAATAAAAAAAACCTACAAAATCAAAACTACAAAGCCTAAAATAAATTACAACCCCCTCATTTAAAAATTAAAACACACCTTGGTTCCAGAATTCCTTGGCCTTCCGAACGAAGCAAACCAAGCTCCTCCCCTCCTACAAATTGTAGGGGCGACCGCGACTGTTTCTACGTTGGCAACAGTCGTCGGGCAGCCGAAAACACCCACATCGGCGGGAAAGGGTGGTTTTAGGCGAGGCTTGCCTTGCTTGCCTTCCAGGGATTCAATGAGGGCCTAAAATGGAGGATTTGAACATATATTTGTTAGAAATTTAATTGTTTAAAACCAAAGACAACTATTAAAATCAACTGCATTTGGTTGACGTAAAAGAGAATCATTACTTAAGTTAGGAAGTTTAAAGCAAGAGCTGGTAAAAAAATTTATGTTTTGGTTTATTTATGTAAGCATAAAAGATTAAATACTCCATTAAAACACATTTTATGAACTATTATACATTTATAATGTTATTTCTCTTTTAAACATAGAAGAAATGGTAAAGTAATTATTTTAAATGTTTTGAAGATATATTTTGAAAACTTAGTGATTTCAAATGACACAAAATAAAAATAAAAACTTTTTACAAAGATTTAGTTTTTAAACGATTGAAGATCAAATAACAACATAACAACAATAGAGACAATTTCAAAATACTATACTGTTTTAATAACTATTGCATAATTTATATAATTAATTTCCAAAACTTTGGATACTTGTACACATAAAACGATAGAATTATAAATAATTTATAATAAGCAAATTAAGGTTTACAGTATTTGTCAAAAAAATAACTTTTTTGACAAGTTGCATCTTTTTATATCTACTAAACTCCTTGGCGCAACAGCCCGTTAGAGGGCCAAGGCCTGCCGTGCCCATTCCAGCTTACATGACCAAGGGATTTGGGGTGCTCGGCATATGTCCCGGAAAGGTGGTCAGCCTCATGCGGGACCCCCAGTGATTAGTTCTCAAGCATGCTTGGTCTTCATTTTAACGACCCACTTAAGAGATAAAACGCTGAGTCAACCTCGCCAAATCCGTGACTCGATCCCTGTTCAATGGCGTGGCACTATGCGAAGCACTACCACTAGGTAACTGGGCCTCTTTTAGCTTCCACACTACGTTTATAACGTAAAAAGTGGAAGGTATTATAATTGTTCAGTCCATCTGTCCGTCACCCACTTTCATAGGCCAAACTACAAATGCTACAGGCAAGTGCGATATGTCAAAAACTTCAGCGCATCGAAATTAAGAAGAAAAAAATTCGAATTCGAAGTACTTTATTTAAAAAACTGCAAAATTTAATGCTCATTTAAAAAGCATAAGAAGCCATTTTTATTAGAATTAAATCACCATTGCCATTCGCAACAATCACTCGAGCAACTTTAGTTCTTTAAAAAATAACTTATAAGAAATTTATTTTTGCGAACATCAATCAGTTTGAAATGACGTCTAATATATTGCACTAAGAGATTCTTTGTTTATATGTTGAAATAAAATGTTTTGGTTGTATTTAAAAGAGAGGAATATTACATATTTATTCTTTGAAATATAAATTAATTTTTTCAAACAATAATAGTTATTGAAGAAATAATTATTGAATTTTTGAAATAAAATAAATGAAACTAGCCAAATTTAGCGTGTAAAAGTTTATAATAGAATTAATATTGTGTTTGGCAACTTTTTTCCTGCTGAACCTGTGTGGAAGAGGGCTGAGTGACAGATTCTGTTACAAACCTACTTGTTTATATCCACACTCATCTTTAAAATGAATAACAGTTGTTTCAAATTACCGTCTCTTCACCACAAATGTATGCCCCGGCGCCACGATGGACAAAGACATCAAAATCATATCCAGAACCACAGGCATTTTTCCCAATGAAACCAGCTTCATAAGCCTCTTTGATGGCCAGTTGCATATTCGAAGCTTCGTTGTAGAACTCGCCACGAATGTAGATATAAGCTAAGAAAAGATAAGTAGTATTTGAATATCTTTAAACATGTCAGAAATCAAAATTTTATTTGATCATACCGTTTTGTTCTTATATATATACAGTGGTGGTTAAAAGTGTGGACATTTTTTAAAGTTTCGTGATTTTTAACTTTGTGTGCTTGTAGAATCTATTCATTTTCACTTATCTCTTCCCCAATAACGCACCATTTATTGTTCAGCAGGATTCAGCTCCATGCCGCACAGCAAAAGTATGCAAAGCATGGTTTCAAAATAAAGGCACAGATATTACCATGGCCAGTAAACAGAACTGATCTCAATCTAATTGAAAATTTGTAACGACGTTTAAAATTCTTGTACGGAAAAAACGTCCATCCAATAAAAGACAACTTATTGAAGCTATAATTGATTCTTGGCACGATGTGATTACGACAGATGAACTCAAAACACTCTTTCACTCGATGAAAAGACGCTGTGAAGCTGTATTAAAAAAATTAGGGTTATTCTACTTAGTATTGATCGTGTAAGTATCACATTAAAAAAATACAAATCTAGGATAGATCTTACTATTAGTTGCATAACTTTTTTTTTAATACAGATATTGTAATACTGTATTTATCATTAAATTCTACATGAAATTACTTTCAATTTGATATCTAAACATTTGTATGTATGTGAAAATTAATATATTCTACAAGCACACAAAATTTAAAAACACAAAACTTTCAAAAAATGTCCACACTTTTGGCCACCACTGTATGTAAGGGGGTTCCTTTTGAGTTTATTCTCTCAACTAGGTCTTATTGTCATTCTTATCCGTGTTTAGAAATGAAAGAAAACTGCATCTTTCAATTTAAAAAAAAAATTATAGAGGCCATGACTTTGCCGAAGACTAGAGCCTAAATGCGGTAGCACACTCTTTAGGTACTAAGATAGAAGACAGAGCTCTGTCAGCTTTTCCAAGTCCTGAGGAACTTTTGTATTTCAAAAGTTATATAATATCCCTCCCCTTAGTTACATGCTTGCGGCCTCATGCACCTATAAGGCGTGACGAGTCTCAAGGTCAAGGTTAGTTACATGCTTAACTTTAATTTTGTAAGTAACAAATAAAATGTGATTTACAATGTTTGTAGGAAAAAATGCATTTGAAACTGTCAATTAATATTCTGGCTTTACTTTTATAATTGATTTTTTTTCCATTTTGTACCTTAACCTATGTTACATTTCAGTTTTGGTATATCTATATGACGTAATTGAAAGCAATAACGCGAATGCCACACACCCTGAGACTGATGAGACTCTTTTATACTAGTACAAAGTACAAGGTTATACCTTAAACTCAACAGTTAAGGGGGTTTAGTTGCCTAAGAGGTTAGACTGAATTATCATATTATCGTGACACAAGGGCTATTGGCGACGGGCGTCGTAATTTAGAGCCACAGTCAAGTGACAAGAAAAGACACCCAAGTTACAAAGAAATAGGTAGGTTTGAATTATCGCCGCACTAGAGCTACACAAGGGCTATTGGTGACGGGCGTCGTAATTTAGAACCACAGTCAAGTGACGAGCCGACATCTGAGAAGGCACCCAATGCAGCCGTTAAGGGTGACATCGTACGCAGCGTTAGGACTTTGGAGCATATTTAACGTGCACTCCCTCTACATGGGGTATTATTCGTCGGACATTTTTGGGCTGCACGGATCGTTTATAGGTCGGCAGTTATTTGGGCGATGCTCGGACCTGGGACCTTTCGCATGCAAGGCATATGCCTAACCAACTGGGCTCCCCAGCCCCCCCAAGTTACAAAGAACTTTGAATCATATTTAACTTGCACTTTAGGGTATCATTTGTTGGAATTTTAGTTGCACAAGTCATTTATAAGTCAGTAGTTGTCCGGGATCGAACCGGGGACCTTTTGCATGCAAGGCAAGCACTTTACTGACTGGGCTCCTCAGCCCCCTAAGTAGAAAAAATTTATAACAATGTAATGAAAATGTCCTCTAGTATTACCTGCTATGGCTCCCATGGCTCGACCCGCCACCAAACACCCTTCCACCAGTTTGTGCGGGTCGTGTCTCATGATCTCTCGGTCCTTGCATGTCCCTGGTTCGCCCTCGTCCGCATTCACAACCAGATATTTGGGCCTGAAGAGAAAGAGGGTTGTGTCCTGCTTTATTAAATGATATAAAATGTCAAATAAATGATTATTAGAGAAAGTAGTTAATAATATCAATATTAACTGGATTCTTTTTAAACACCTCTGGTATCAAAATAATTTATATTTTTCTCAGATACAAGGGCTGGACAAAATGATTGAGAAACTTTGCAATTTTTTTATCTTAAGATCCATTTTGCATACTACATAACTACAGTAAGGAGCGTAAGGACCATACATTTTGTGCAAAAATGTGTACCCTAACACTTGATATAAGTCTTTACAAGCATTTCACATATTTTGTTTTAAATTATAAGAAATATAAAAAAAAAATAGAATTTGCAAAATGTCTCAATCATTTTATACACCCCTGATAGTATGATGGTAATACACTGCAAGTAACTCTCACTCCACACACAATATTTAATGCTGCAATTTTTTTTTAAGGAATCGTGATATGATATAAAATTTAAATTTTAAAATCAATACCATCAATAGAAAAGATTCATTATACTTTAATTAGTTCGACAGTCTTATATTGTCTTTTATAGATAAGGCATTGTGCAAATTTGCTTATCAGTGAAGCAAAGGTTATTCCTATTTAATTATACATAAATAAAGGAACCAGTAGCATACCAACAAATTTCAGGTACTGAAATACAACACTATAACTACGCCAGGTAATAATTTACCTATGCTAATAATCACACAGCAAATTTGGGCTCACCTGCCGTCACTGGGCTTGTTCATGAAGCCCCATTTCATTCCTGTGGGGAAACCGGCTCCTCCCCTGCCTCTTAAGCCTGAATCCTTCACCTCTTTCAAGATCCAGTCCACACCTTTGAGGAGAATCTCTTTGGTCTTGTACCAGTCACCCTAGGAGAAAGTATGGGAGGACTTTAAATATATTGTACAGTTCTGAGCTACACCTAACTTGTTTCGGGAAACGAGACACTAAAGCTTACTTGAAATGGATACATTTGTTATGAAACTCAATAGGAGAAACACAATAAGAAGACAAGCAGTACAGTACAAAACAAGCAGCACGGCACAAGACAAAGCAAGAAGATAATCGGTACAAGATGGTGAGGACAGTTTGCAATCTTCATAGAGGCGCCTTGGCAAGTATGTGCAAGCATTCCAGCTATGTAGCACCACCTCAAGGCATTTTCTGACATATATCAAGCTTTTTTTTTACTATTTAGGGTTAGGTTGAATTATTTTTATACTATAGGTACACAAGGGCTATTGGCCACAGGCGTTGTAATTTCGAACCACAGTCAAGTGACGAGCCGACACCTCACTAGGCACCCAATGCAACTTTTAAAGGTGACATAAGGGCGAGCATATTTAACGTGCACTCCAGGGCCGAATTTCTAAATAGGCTAAGTAGGCTGTAGCCTAGAGCGGCGAATTTTTGGGGACGGCAAATTTTACGACCAATTAAAGCGACATTCGGCATAAAAAAATTATTATAAAGATACGAATATTTTTAAGAAAGAAAACAAATAATTTACATTAATGCGTAAACTGTAAACGTATATATATATAGTACTAATATTTCGTAGCAAACATGGTCGCTGCGAGGGTAATTGCACCCCCTCCTCCTGGATTTCTAAGTTGAAAGAAAAATAGTAGAACAGTTTAAAAAAATTCGAATATTTCGCTTTGGATTTAGTGTGTAAAGGTACATATATGATTCTAATATGTGTATCTATTTTAAACAGCACATACCATCCTATTTCGCAGCTAACCAGCTACCTTTCCCCGAAGGGGGAGAATATGGTGACAGGGGCGGCAAATCAATCGTAGCCTACAAGCGGCAAATCTTTAAATCCGTCCCTGGTGCACTCCCTGGGGTATTATTCACTTGACTTTTTATGGCTACAAGACCGTTTATAGGTCAGCAGTTATTTGGCAATGCCCAAACCTGGAACTCTTGGGCAAGCAAGGCAAGCGCCTTACCGACAGGGATCTCCAGCCGCTTTAAACTAGTAATTTCAATTTACATGGATACAGTTAGCAAAATACTATGACGGATTGTTTTTTTAACACTTCTAGAGATTAAGTCATAACTTCTTTGACATTTTATTAGGCATTTTGAATAAAGATAAATTTTAAAACTATATAAAAATAATTTATTCAATATTTTACTTTTCATATTGGAATTAATAATCACTTTCTAGTAAATGAATAGAATTTATTCTAACTTACGACTAAGGAATAGTTTTTTAAAAAATTATGCCAGGGTAAACAATTTCATAATTGTTATGTCAAATATTCACTAGGTATTGCGAGATGTTAATAAAGCATATTTGGAAGCTCTTGTCCACTCATTTCACATGTTTGAATTTTTAATTAAAAGTTTGTATAAACAATTATTTTTAAAGAGAAAATGATACAGAATAGTTTCTATACGTTGATTGTGCATGAATTCCATGGACAGAAATAAAAGATTGTGTCTATGTCATAAAGATTTTACAAAAAAATTATCCAAACAGTGTAACCTTAATTATTTCTTGGGATCTTTTGTGCCAGTCAGGCTCACTTTACTTAAGAATTTGCGTTGATTTCCGCAGTTAACATTTGCACTAGAGCAACTATTTACTGGAGGATATTTTTGAAGTATTTTTAGTATTTTAAGGCCAGAAGACTACAAATATTCATGGTAATGACTTACAACACAATGTGCCCCGAACACCTTCTCATGTACACTGTGATATCTAGACCGACTCAAGAATTAATTTGTTAAAGTTGACTTCTCTTGCAAGGGCTCGCTTTAAAAACATTCTCATGCGCGCCTATAAATTAGTAAAATTCTATCTTGGTCATTCAGCGGTACTAGCAAATTTGTTACAAAAATAAGTCATGCAGTGTTAAATTTCATTTTGCAAAGAATATTGATTTTTTTAAATGTATAAAATACATTGGATTAAATACCATTCTATTTACCTTTGTTGGATGCTGGGTAAACCATCGATAAAGCAAAATCTGCATTTGTTGAAATCTTAATTATATAAGATAATTTGAAATAAATAAAAATTAGGAAACAGTTGTCAGCCTTGTATATAATTTTTTTGGACGTTGGTGACAATGCCACTAGATAGGCCAAGGGCCATCCTGTATACTGATTTGCATGACTTGCGCAGCGAGTGAACTAGGATTACAGGATAGCCTAGCTGAGCAACTTATCTTTCACCTCGAATTGGCTATTGTGTCTGTAGTTATTTCATTAGAATGATAATTTATAACTGCTGTAAGGTAAAATTATTCATTTTCAATTGAAACTGGGATAACAAACCACTAGATAAATGTTATGTTACCAGGAAGTAAAATGAATGAGGAACTGCATTTTTGAAGCAACTCGAAAAGTGAACACCAAGCTGCAAATTATTTAGATTCTTCATAGAATATTTTTCAGTGGATAATTTAACTTTATTTAAACTATATAACCAAATATCTGGTATACATCCAGTAAAAAGCATGTACTGAAATTTTGATGTTTAAATGAGAGATTTTACTCAAACTGTGATTAGGAGGTGTTATAATTTTACATAAATATTGAATAGGAATGCATTTAACATAAAATCAAATATAAACTGCTGTATAATAAAACTTACAGTTGGAATTTCTTAAATTTTACTGAAAATTGTTTCATAATTTGATGAAACTTTAAGTACGCATATATATGTTTATGTTTTGTAGAGGATAACATATACAAGAACTTAATGAAGAATACGATAATTTCAATAAAATTGAATTTCTAGAATCTGTACTATTTGGAAAATAATGTGAATCAGTTGATTTTTACTTCCGCAAGAAATTTTAGGTGAAAGAAGCCGCGATAGAATGTATGCATACAATACTGAAATATACAAGGATGCGTTATGTAACTGTCCTCATTCAATGTCATTAACAGACAATTCAAAGAGGTACCAAAGAAATGAATTCTGAAAATTTTAGAAGAAATCCATCTATTTTTAATTTAATAATATGACATTTAGTAAATACTGACCTTTACAAAGGACACTCTTGATTACAGCACGACTACCAGAAGCCATCGTCCCGAAGTTTGTTTTGCTCTGAAAGTCTGAAATGAAAAGTGGAAAATGTTGACTTTTATCAATGATGCCATTCAACAATTTGGAATGAGGTGGACGTCACCTTAATATTTTCTCATTCTGTAAATTTTAAGTTAGAGAACCATTACTTTGGCGAATAATTCAAACATAAACCTAACAAAATGCCATTTTTTTGCTCAACTCTATGGGTTGTGCTTTTACCTCATAAAAAAATCCTGTATAATGAGTCCATCACCTGAGCTGGCTGTCAAGTGAACCTGTTGCCATGATTTTTTGTAGTCCCTGCTTGGCAACAATCTGTTTATTTAGATTAGATGTCTGTTTCTATTTCTGTAGTTGTCTGCTGATTATTGAGTAAGGGATTTATTTTGACATTTGTTTTTATTTTATTGGTTAAATTTATTTATAACTCTCCACAGTTTGTTTACTTTGAAAAAAATGTGTGTTGCAAAATATAAATGCATTCAATATTGTTCATTTTGTTTCACAAATCGAATACTAAAACTAAATAATCCATAATATGTACTGTTATTTTTAATAGAAATTTCAACTGCGTTTTAGGAAGCAATATGAAAATAATCTCTGCAAATAAAATTTATTTTTTTGGTGTGATGCGTTAGATAACCCTGTTTGTGAAATTTCGTTATTGCGCCCTATATCTATGTGATCTTTAAGTTTTTTACCAAGAGTGCATGATTAGCTAATATTTTTATAATAAAGACATTTCCAAATCCACATGTTCTTAGCAATAACAACAATAGGAGAAAGCTTTAAATTCATTTAATGACAGAATTATCCAATTCTAAGTATGTAATTTTTACCAGTAATTTCTTTATAAATACTTTTTGCCCAGTCAGCATAGTTGTTGATGCTTCCATAAACAAATATGTTGAAATCAGAATAAAATAGATCTAAAACTAATTAAAAGTTATTTCCTCAGTTTCGGCATTGTTTAAGAAATGCCTCCTTTGTAGTTGCAACTGTCTTGAGAAATAAAAATTACTGTGAACTGTGAGTGAGGTCTGGTATGTAAAAGAGGGTTTTGCAATACATTTATTTATAACTTTATCTTTCCTGTAAGTATTGCTGAACAGCTGTGATATAATGGCCGATCTCAAGTTGGCGATTTGTGTTACGTTGTCAAGCAACGAAAATGCCCAAATGCGGTAAACATTCCAATTCACATTTCTTTGTGGGTATAGCAACCCAAAGTTAAATTTTCAAGCTCACCAAAAGTTGCCAATGTATAGACTGTCCATTATACCATAGTTGAATCGTGTTGCCTACAATAAGCCAATATTTCCCCAATTTCTAAAATTTAAAGTCCCATGACATACTAATTCAATCACAAAAACATCTAGGTATTTTAAAAAAAAATGCCGCCTTGGATCTATTCTGGATTTATTGTTGCAACCTTTACCTTTTGGGTTGCTTACAATAGTGTTTATCTTTTATAATGTTTTTGCTATTTATCGACAAAATGTAATTTCTTGCACCCTTTCTTCAAGCGTCGGTGTATTCTAGAGCTGTATCAAATAAAGAATAAAGTATTCCCCTATTTTCGTTTTGTTTGTTACTTTTTTTTATTGAATTGTTTATACAATTACAAAAGCAGTAATACAAAGTGGTTTGTATTTATTACTATCATTTCGATTTGCTTCCACACAATAAATACATTCTGCTTTAAAAAAGTAAACATCTACTTGAAAAATTGTACTCTTGTTGTAATGCATACTTTGATGTTTCTTTTCAGTTAATGATGGGTTTGCAACTTTAAAAAAAAATCATGGCAAAGATATTTGTGCTGTTATTATTTTCCCTGGTTATAACTTGCTTTGGAAGAAATGGTAACTATTTTATCAGCCATTTATATATATTTTTTTTAATTATTATTTGAGCATTTCTTTCTACTTATTTTAGAAATTTATACCCAAATAATTTATTTGTAGTTTGGGGTTATTTTAAGAGAAACCAGTTAACTTCATTTGGCCTGGTTAATAATTTATTGTTATGGTATTGCATGTAAACCCAGTGCTAGAAGCGTGGGATAAAACACGCCTACCTACTTTTCGAGAAAAGGATCATGCATCCCCTCTTCTAGTACCATTAAAACCCATTCTCCCTTCGCGATTTTAACCTTTTTGTAATTTGTAAACTTGTTCTCCCACTTAACCTCTTTGTAGAGTTGTTTGCATTTAGGAGATACATATTTATAATATACTATTTACTTATTTACGGACAAGAGCAAAAAAAGTTATTGAATATCAAAATTCTGGTAAAAGGGGTAGAGGAGTTTGGTCCTTGCAACCAAATTTTGGGCATTCCCACTCCCCACTCAATTTTTGTTCACTTCTACCTTTGTGTAAACTATGAACTTAACCATAAAAAAGAATTACATTTGATTATTTTTAGATAGTTTCCAACTAGTAAGTTTTTATTATTATTTTTTCACTATACTCTGATGTATGATATTTCTATATTGGATGTACTTTGCCATTTAAAAAAATTAAATTTAATTATTTTCTAGATACAGTTAACAATAAGTAAGTTTTTCTTGTTTATTTTTTCCCACTAGACCACTATCCTCTTATATGTGACACTTCTGTATTGGAAACATACAAAGGATCTACTCCCTATGGGAACTTAACTGCTGGGTATTATTACAAAGTGGACGGTGTCCACAATCTAGAGGACTGTACAAAAGCATGCTGTAGCAGCATTACTTGTCACGTTGCTTTTCTTTTCAATACTGTTTGCTTCAGCATTCAGTGTTACAATGCGTCCGCCTGCAGACCCCTGAAGCGAACTGGAAAGAAACATGAGCATTCGTACATGGTGTTGGTACATAATCCGAGCATAGGTATGTATTTAGTTCAACAAATCTTCATTAACTTAGGGTCGGAGTTTTTAAATTTGCTCAATTGTGGTTCTTTAGGCTACTTATTTTTATGGTTCTTTAGCGTTACTTATTACTCCCGGGTATTCTGTGAGATACTACAATGCATTTAGTTTTTACTTTTCTAAATTGGAAGTAAGATGCAATTAATATAACAATTATGTAGCTTACCTGGTTATTCATCAGTATTCTGTGATATACTAAAATATTTTTTAGTTTTTACTTAGGTTATTTCGAAAAATCTATATAATATGATTGATAAATTATGTTGAGAGTCCAGATGGTTAGGTGTTGACCTTATACCCAGGAGGTTCTTGATCAAATCTGATCTTATTTGTATTTGAAAAATGTCTACTAGTATCCCCAAATGGGACTAATGATTTGATGCTTGCATTGTATTGTACTGATTAAGGATCTGGTTTAAAATATCACACTCTCTAAGGTGTAACTAAGATATAGCGCCTGGTTTCTTCATTGGCGACTTTTGATAACGCTTAATTCAATTGCTAGAAATCGCCAATGCAGGGGCCAGGCCCTATATATCTTAGATATATTTTGGGTGATGTGGGTTTGGATGTGAGACCCTTCATATTAAAGTTACTTATTAATAATGTTAGAAAAAGTGTATTACATTATTGTCGATATTATTTTACAGATGCAGATGATGAGGCTGGGATATTTTGGGACGGTAACACTGATGACAAGTAATGTAAAAACTTCATTGATGTAATTAGTTATATTTATGTACTTAGTAGAATAAGGTCAACATAACGTATTTGAATATCCAATGTAACGTACATTGAATATCCAATGTCATAATAAATGTTGTATGTTATAATATTAACATCAGCCTTTTTTCTACTTTGGTACAGTCACACTAGTTGGTTTTAAAAATTATGTGGATTATTTAAGAATATTTTTATTCAATATCTAAGTGTTTGTATGTTAATTCATTTTAAAGGAACAACTTGATATTAAAGTGGGATGGTATAGTTGGAATATTGGTAAACGGGACCGGTATAGTTGATGTATTGGTACAACTGACATTCTTTAGGTTTCAAGCTGATAAAAGTCTCCCTGTGTATGCTAATGGTTGACTGGTGCACGTTAAAGTAGGTCGTGGTCACAAAGTCCTCCAAGTTAACACACCAAATCAATACCTCTGGGGGTGACATGCCAATTCTAGGATCCTCTACTTGGCCTCTTTCTCTAAATTAGAAGTGTCCACTTACGATTGGTAGTGTTGCCCTCTATCATGTTGCTCTTGAATGAGGCAGTAAATGACTTGTCCATAAAGTGCTGCCCTCTATCCTGCTAGAAATGAACTCTTTGCTGTTGTTGTCAAGATTGGTATATACCCTCATGTCACGTCAGGGATTTGGGGTTGGTTCAAAATCCTCCTTTCAGAGGTGCCTTAGTCTCCTCAATGTTCTCTACAGACAGACAGAAATGTATCTCATTTTGAAATTCATTATACTTAAAAGAAAAAGATTGTAAACTAATGGATGCATAGAGACAATGTCTTATGTGAATGGTATATTTATCAGCTCTTATTTCAGGTGTAGGGAAAAGTGGTAAACACATCAAGGATTCAAAAAATTAAAATATGTTTCATTAAATTTTATCAATATATTTGTGTGCTTATTTCACATCATAGGCATTATAGTTTCTAAATTTTTGAAAAATAATAAAAGTGGCACTGTTTATCCCTTCCTTATATTCATACTTTCACCATGACCTTTGTACCTAATTAACTATATAACTGTACCTAATTAACAAAAGACTTATTTCTCTAGATTATCATCTGACGTTTTTCTCGACGAAGACGATGACGAAGCAAACGACGAAGTTACAGGACAACTATCCTTCAAATCCACTGTTGCTGATATTTATCCCCTGCCACCCAAATCTTGCCTGTATGGTCTTGATCAAGATTGTCTCGAAAATGAAGAGTGCCGTACTAAAAATACTCGGTCCCGTACCGGAATGTGCCACTGCATAAAAGGATATGAGCGAAATAGTCGAGGAGTTTGCCAAAAAGTACATTTGTCAAGTAGTTACGACTATGCTACTTCTCCCTCCATTGTTAATCGGGTAAGTTTTTTACCTCTATTGTACTCTTAAAATGTTTATATTGTATGTAATGTGGTAATATTAAGGAACTCCACTGGGCCTGGTAATATCAAAAACCAACGAAAAAAAATTTGATGGAATTTTTGTTTTGTCTATATATATTGAAACTTCATTGTGTATCAAAATTAATTTTGAAACCATTGAGTCACTTTTATGTTGACAATATCCACAGGCAAATTTTCGAAGTTGAATATGGTATAAATTTAGAATTTGTTTGCTACTGCTTAAACACCCTTTGGAGTTTTTAAAGATTTTAAATTGGCTGTTTTTTATACACTTGTCAGGCTAAAAAGGGATAGCAATTCAAAACCTCCCAAATTTAAAAACCCCTTAACAAGAAATGATAAAATATATTTGTTTATTTAATTCAAGTGATGCTTTAATAGTGATTGTAGATTTCAAATCCTGTTTAGTTTTTTAAAATAAATCTTATCCATTGTGTGCAGTGAACACATTTTATTGTTCTCAAAAAAACTTAAATGATTAAAAGTTCTTTTTTTTTCTTTTCCTTAATTGCATTTGTTCATCAAGATTAGTTTAAGATCGGAACTTTAAATGCTCATTAGGGTAATTCCGTGCACAATTATCCTGTCTGTAGTGTAAGTCACGTTTGTAAAAAGTGATTATCACTATGACTTTTAACATTAAATGAAAAAAAGATTGTGGAACAGTTGATCTACACTTATTATAACTAAATAATGTAATGTACTTTATTTAATTTGATTTGTTTTTTTAATTTTAAAAAGCTTTTAATCTCCTCTTAAATCGTGACTTACACTACAGTTGCATGGAATTAGCCATTAGCAACATGTCAGATGTGCTTCCGATTGACCTTTTATGACCCGATTTTCTATGTGTTTCTCTTTAATTTGCATTTCAATGTAAAATTGTTACGAACTAGTTTTGAGTTTGATTTTTTTTTCATATTTAAAATTATAATTCTAGGAAAATTCGGCGACAAAAAATTCTACCGATGCAACTGCTCCATCTACTGCCCCTCTCATTCACAAACTTGTCGTTTCTGCGGGCGATAATGTTACTTTGCAGCTGCCTGAAAATGAAGTTACTCTCTCCGCATATGCATTGAAGCAACCTGAAGGTACTACCTATTGACAAATAATGTCTCTTGTTACATATAAGTGTGGCCTTACATTAGTTTATATGGAATGATGTTTAATTATTTGGTAGCAATTTCTAGTTGTATTAACCCATTATGAACTAAATTAAGATTTTATTTTAATTATTTGCTGTTGCTGATTTTAAAGCTATCCGTGCAATTAATAATAATGTATTGCATTCAAAATTATAATTGGAACATAACGTGCACTTTATGATGAGTTTATTTTCATTTTTCCTTCTTTCTATCTATAATAATAAAAGAAAGAGTCTGTCTGTGTGTCTTCGGATTGTAAAAGAGCTACTTATACTGCCCACATGAATTCGAAATTTTAAAGATAGATTCCCTTTAATACTAACGTGTGCACCTGAGGCTTAGTTTTTTCATATTTGTTCCATTTTTAGAGAAAATTCGAATTTTCTGAAAAAAATACACCACTTTCGCTCAAATCCGATCATTTTTTCTCTTTCCTGATGCCATCGGCTGAAAAAATTAAATAAAACTTTTAACGAAAACATTTAAAATTCAAAATGTTTATTTTATTCTTTTGCCATTACTTTCAGAAACTAAATTCATTATTTGAAAAATAATTGACACGTTTCAAGTGACGTAATTCCGCCAGTCTTCATTCCCGGATTTTATTGTGGGTTTATTTGATGATTTTTTCATTGATTTTTCTGTTGACTGCATGTATGCATATTTAAGCAATAAATGTATAGTTAAGCTATTACTGAACTATGATGGTTAATAAAGGCCATCGCACTAGAGCTATTAGTGTTTTATGTCTTTATTTTTTGGCCAAATACGTTGCCAAACTCGCCAAACTATTAACTAAAATTCGTCAAATAGGCAATTTCTTTTATAAATAATTTATAAGCTGGTCGGTTGTTCGAAGGTCATTGTGTTAGAGCAGTATAATGGGTGTGGGTAGCTATATCTATTTTCTCGCCAAATTATTTCCCAAAACGCGCCAAATGAGCTAAAAGGTTTTATGTATTTATGAGGGAATTGTGATGACATTTATGAGTGCATTTTATAGCGTATTTTTCATTTTGGAATTTTAAGGCAATGAAATGGGATTTTATAATTTATAACGAGTAAACAATAATAAGTTTATGATTCTATAACAGGGTATATGGTGCACATATTTGAAATCTATTTGATATTTTTTATTCTGTGCGAAGAACGGGTATAAGTTTGCTAGTTTATAATAACTAAATGACACTGACTGACAATGACATTTTGTGGAAGGAATATGATTTACCATGTTTGTCTTTAATGTTTTAAACGGAATACTGCATTCATAAAATCCCTACTACCATATATTTTCTCTTAAACGAGCAATAAAAAGTAAAATAACAATTTTTTTAATGGGACCCTTTAAATGGGAATTTACTTTACCTTTGTAGACTTTAATGTGCTATAACCATACAATTCAATCGTTCCACCTTCCGCCCATTTTCTCCAAATGAACACTAAAAAGTAAGACAGTGGCTTTATAAGTGATACTTATAAGTACCTTTATAGATATAGAGTTAAATTGAAATATTAAAATTTGAGGTCTTAAGCTCTAAAAATTACTTTCTTGATGCTATGACTGCAAAAACAAGCTATATCAGAATTTTATAATTAAGGGGGAATGGGCGCGCTGGACCGGGGGTCTCCAAAGCAAAGTGCATCAGTGTTAATCCTATGGAGAAAAAAATATTTTCTCTGCCACATTTCTCCGGCTGTATTGAATATTTTTACAAGCAGATTTTTTTTTATGTGATAAATGTAGCTGACTTGCAGATCCCTACCTTCCCACTTTTTGAAATTGGTTCGAATATTTTTTTTAATTTTCAATAAATAATTTTACACAAAATATTCGAAGCTATTTCAAAAAGTGGGAAGATAGAGACCTGTAATTTATCTACATTTATCATTTAAAAAAAACCGTTTGAAAAAATATTCAAAGCAGCCAGAGAAATCTGGCAGAGAAAATAGTTTTTTCGCCATTGGATTAACACTGAGGCACTTGAGTTTGGAGACCCTCGGTCCAGCGCGCCCATTCCCCCTTAATAGTTCATTCTAAAAATCTAACTGGCTTAAATGTAATTGTAGGTGAAGATGGAAATTACAAGTATGAGTGGACTTTAATTTCTCATCCTGAAGGAGATGAAACAGGCACGATGCAAGATCAGAACACAAAAAACTTAAAACTCTCAAAGGTATATAATATGTCATTTTTTTATTATGTATAAGGCTTTTTTTTATTATGTTTAACACTTTTTTATTATATTTAATGCACTTTTAATTATATGCAATTTAAAGTTTTTTTTTATTTCATTTAATGTATTATGTTTTCTCTATTTCTTTTAATGTTTAATTTTTTCCCAATTAATATCTCACTAAACTCTTCCTTATTTTTTAGTTGAGGGCCGGACTTTATACTTTTAAAGTTACTGTATCATCGGCCAATGCTGCTGGAGATGCCATGGTTAATGTTACTGTTTTATCTCGTAAGTATTGTTTGTTTTATTAATTTATTATTATTCAATTTTGCTACAACTACTACTTGGTGTATTCAGTTTGTGGTTGATCAGGATTTTTCTATAAAGGATAGTCAGTAAAGTGTTATCATGACAACTAAGGCCGCCTAACAACTTTATTAAAATTTATGTCCTAAGAATCAATGTAATTTTCGGGTGCGGGTCATTCCTCAGAAAACGTACAATTTGAGGCAAAAAATCTCGAGAAAAAAATATTGATGAAACATTTTGAAATTTTGGATTTGAGTTACACTTATATACTACATTAGAAAATAACATCGGTCCAGATCATACCATTAATATTAATTATTCGGATGGTAAGTATTAATTTAATAATGTTTAATTTAGAAAAGTTTTAACCTCCAAAATTAACATAAAAATATTTTATTGATATGTTACACTTGAATAAAATTTCAGCTTTACTTTATTATATTAGCTCACAGCAAAATATAATAACAAATATAGTGTATTTCACTTGTATTTAATCAATTTATTCTTATATAATATAATTAAAACGTCATGTCCGTGGACACATAAATCATGTCCGTGAGCCCAAATACATGGACATGATGGTACACGGACATGATGAAATCGTAAATAAGGGCTTCCAAACGCAAAAGGTTTAGGCCTTAGGGAACGAAACATGCAAACTGATATTATATAACTTATTTCTTTCTATAAATAACAAATTATAAGTAAAAATCATTAGCTTACCTTCTTATATCTTGATCACAGAAATGACGCTATGATCTTGTCAATGGAATATTTTTAACTTTAAACTTCTAATTACTGTTTATCTACTTCGGTATTCAAGCTACCGACGTGATACAACGTATAACGTGTATTATTGAATACTAATAAGACTGAAACAGAGTACTGTTATCATTTCTAGATAGTTATGCAAGCTAAATAATACATTGTACTCGGACATGACGAAAATCTGTGGGACATTTTATTTTCACGGAATTTATATATTTATATTCTTTATAATGATTATATTTTATGTATTGTATGTTCTAGTAATGTCAGTTGAATTAATAATCAACTTCAGTTATAAAAAAATTGGGATTTAATTAGTATATCTATAATAATAAAGAAAGAGTCTGTCTGTCTGTGTGTGTGTGTGTCTGTTATCGGATCGTAAAAGACCTACTTATACTGCCCACAGGAATTCGAAATTTTAAAGATAGATTCCCTTTAATACTAACGTGTGCACCTGAGGCTTAGTTTTTTCGTATTTGTTCCATTTTTAGAGAAAATTCGAATTTTCTGAAAAAAATACACCACTTTCGCTCAAATCCGATCATTTTTTCTCTTTCCTGATGCCATCGGCTGAAAAAATTAAATAAAACTTTTAACAAAAACATTTAAAATTCAAAATATTTATTTTTTATTCTTTTGCCGTTACTTTCAGAAACTAAATTCATTATTTGAAAAATAATTGACATGTTTCAAGTGTCGTAATTCCGCCAGTCTTCATTCCTGGATTTTATTGTGGGTTTATTTGATGATTTTTTCATTGATTTTTCTGTTGAATGCATGTATGCATATTTAAGCAATAAATGTATAGTTAAGCTATTACTGAACTATGATGGTTAATAAAGGCCATCGCACTAGAGCTATTAATGTTTTATGTCTTTATTTTTTCGCCAAAGACGTTGCCAAACTCGCCAAATTATTAACTAAAATTCGCCAAATAGGCGATTTCTTTTAAATAATTTATAAGCTGGTCGGTTGTTCGAAGGACATTGTGTTAGAGCTGTATAATGGGTGTGGGTAGCTATATCTATTTTCTCGCCAAATTATTTTCCAAAACGCGCCAAATGAGCTAAAAGGTTTTATGTATTTATGATTGAATTCTGATGACATTTATAAGTGCATTTTATAGCGTATTTTTCATTTTGGAATTTTAAGGCAATGAAACGGGATTTTATAATTTATAACGAGTGGAAACAATAATAAGTTTATGATCTTATAACAGGGTATATGGTACACATATTTGGAATCTATTTGATATTTTTTTATTCCGTGCGAAGAACGGGTATAAATTTGCTAGTACTAACTAAAACAGTCCCCGGACATGACGGTGAGACAGCTCACGGACATGATTTGTCATAGTCTGTGGACACAAATTTTTACACAAAATATATAATTTTTTGTATTCAACGTTAGTAAGTAGATAAAATATTCATCATCTTAAATTAATTCAATTGGAAGTATAACTTTTATTCATGTGAAAGATAACTTGCGGGGACATGCTTTTGTACGTTTTCTCAGGAATGACCCGTACTCATATTGTCAGTTGACCGTGGTTAAAATTTCAGTATGCTAAGTTAATCTATATTTAGTTCTTAATTAATTGAAATAGTGAAAGAATACTAAACTCTGATCTATAGCATTCATAGGTTAATTAATAAGTTATTAAGTTTTTTAAGTCAAATTCAATTTTTTATATTTCAATTAAACAATGTTTTTTTTTATCTCTAGCTGAAAGAGAAAATAAAGTTCCTGTAGCCATTATCCAGCCATCAAATGTTACTGTAAAGCTTCCAAATAAGGATACTGTGCTCGATGGTTCATGTAAGTACTATAGTATGTTAAACTATATTCAAAAATATTTGCTCTAAAAAAAATGTTGCTTGTTATTTTAAAATGCCGAATATTGCCAAAAAAAAAACTTACATCATGTTTAAAAGCAATACAATTTCTTTCTATGTACACATTAATATATGTTACAACAACTACTTACTAAAAAGCACAAAGAACCTCAATTTTTTTGTTACTTCATCAAATTGTCCACGTTTATTTTTTTAACTAACTTTTATCGTGTGTAAAAAGTTACTTAAAAAAAACACCATATGGGCTTGTCAGAAGTGTAAGACCTGAATCCACTTTACTTTTGACTTGGGCAAATATTTTTCTGAAGGTGAAAAGGTTATGGGGGGGGGGGGAATAATGGTTCCCAGGTTAAAAACGATCTAATACAAAAGTATACTTTTGATGTTTCTGTAAAGATAAACCTTTCAGGTTTCAATTAATTCATGTGGCATTTTGCTTTCTGACCTGTCAACTGTGGTTTTAGTATGATGTTTAGTCAACCAACCTGCTTACTCTCCGAATTCAATTCATCAATTATACTAATTTTCCGGATTCCGGACGCCGAGAGAAAGTTTATGGTTTCCCCTTCGAAAATCCAGCAATCGGTACAATATGACACGGAAATTCAGAAGTTCGTTGAGAATACGGTATTACCTAATTAAATGCAGATAGTTGGCAGGTCTGTGCGTTTAAACTATACCCCCCCCCCCCCCATCCCCAAATTTTCATAATAGGAGTGTGAGGCCCCGAAACAAAACAAGTGACAAAGATATTTTAACATTATTATTTAGTTTTCTTTAATTTCAAATAATATATTAGGAACTCCAAATTTGCTTAGTGCAATAACTTTTTAACAGTATTATATATTTTTTGCAGTCAGCACAGATGATGATAAAATTGTTAAGTACCAATGGGAAGTTCTTGAGGTTCCTATTGGCTATTCAGTACAACTTAATGAAACCCCTACTTTGCAATTGAAGAACTTGATTCCTGGCCTGTACCGATTTAAGTAAGTAGAAGTAATATACTATAATGGAACTAATACTATCTTGTCTCATTCGTAAAATTGTATTCACTGATAACTACTAAAAAAAATAAAGGGGCTGGGGAGCCCAGTCGGTTAGGCATTCGCCTAGCATGCGGATGGTCCCAGGTTCGGGTACGGGCATCGCCAAAATAACTTCCTGCCTCTAAACGGTCCGTGCAGCCAAAAATGGACGACGAATAATACCCTGTGTAGAGGGAATGCACGTTAAATATCCTTCAAAGTCCTAACGCTGCGTACGTTGTCGCCCTTAAGGATTGCGTTGGGTGCCTACTCAGGTGTTGGCTCGTCACTTGAATGTGGTTCTAAAATACGACGCCCGTCGGCAATGGCCCTCGTGTAGCTCTAGTGCGACGATAATTCAAACTAAACTAAACTAGACTAAAAAATAGTAAAATTACCATTTTGTTGCCTGAAATTTCAGTTTAGAATTCTTTTTATTTTAGTAATTTTTATTAGACATTGGTAGTAAATAATTTTGAAAGTTTCTACTATACATTTAAAAGCAAAAGTAATTAGGAGAATTTTTGTGTTTTTCTAGTAAAACTAGATATTCATATGACAAACTCAAGTCTGTTTTTTAAGTTAGGTTTTTAGCCTACTTTTCTTTTTTTAATTCGAAAGAATTAAAAAAATGAAAAAGTAGGTATTGACATGCGGTCGATGTCCGTCTGTCCGTCCGTACCCCTCTTCCAAAATCGGTTCTATCCATCGGATCTTAAAAATTCTTTTTTTGTTAGAAAGCTATGACCTCAGATACCCAACTTTCATACTTTTTGTCCGTCTGTCTGTACGTCCGGACGGACATAAATCTACTATCTGTCGGCGAATTTCCCATTGAATTAGCATTGAAATTCAATTTTGAGTCATTTAAATCACTGTAGGTATTGAAATGCGGTTGATGTCCATCTGTCTGTCTGTTCGTATGTCTGTCTGTCTTTCCGTCTGCATGTCTGTCCGTATCCCTCTTCCAAAATCGGTTCTATCCCTCGGATCTTAAAAATTCTTTTTTTTTGTTAGAAAGCTATGACCTCAGATACCCAACTTTCATACTTTTTGTCCGTCTGTCTGTACGTCCGGACAGACATAAATCTACTATCTTTCGGCGAATTTCCCATTGAATTAGCATTGAAATTCAATTTTGAGTCATTTAAATCAACTGTTGCCAAATCAACAATGGCATGAGAAACTTTATTTATTTAAACATATTTGAAGCAAAATAATATTTTCATGAATCAGTTTGGAATGACGTCATAAAATGTAGCACAATTTAATTCTTTGATTATTCATTAATTATCTACCAAGTTAGCGGCAAGGCATACTTTTGCATGCAATTATGCTTAGTTTTAATTTACATTTCTTATTTTTTAATGCAGTTCGGAGTAGTTTCATTACTTTTGTTATTAATAAATATTTAATTATCCTTCGAACTACAAATAAATCGAGCAGACGATAAATAATAACTTAATTTGCGAAAGAATATTAAGGAAAATAGTTGATTTTGGCTTTTAGAAGTTTAAATTATAGCTGGATGCTGTGTTTCGATTTTTTTTTTTCTAATGTGTATAAATCTAGTGTAGAAACGGCTGTTGATGATATTTACTTTAGGAACCTAGTTTTTTTTTCCGATTAGAACTTCAGTAAGTATTTAAGTAACAGGAAAGTAGGCTATTTTAGTTCTTTGTGAACTTCTTGTTTTTATTGAGCTGATTGTGATTATTCAAATGTTTAATACATTTCAAATTTTAGTATTATTTTTATTAGTTAACCTTTTGAGATCTTGTGTGTGATTTTCTGTAACTAGATTATTTTTAAATATATAATACTATAAATGAAAAAATACTTGCATATTTGTTTTTTATTTTCTCTATAATTTCTAATTTAAATTTCCTGTTATCAAATTTTAGGTTAAATGTTACTGACTCCAAAGGTGCATGGAATTTTACGTTTGCAAATGTTACAGTACAAAAAGGTAATATTTTAAGAATATTCCTTATTCCAAGTTTATTTATTCATTTAAAAAAAAATCCAATCTGGCTGTGTGAATAACATGTAAATCTGAAACTTTAAAATGAATAATTGATCAAAAACTTTGTTCTATTTTCAATATTATATGAATTTTGTGTTAAAACTTAAGTTGCATTTTTCAAAAGCTTAATAACTTGCAAAAATACATATATGTATTTTTATTTATATATTTTGTTTGTTTACAGAAACGGATTACCCTCCAACTGCAAATGCTAAATCAGAGGTTGTTATTTACCTGCCTCAAAATGAAGTGACTCTAAATGGGAACCTTAGCACTGATGATAAAGGCATAAAAAGCTGGGAATGGAAAAAGAGTCCTGACACTGACAAAGCAGTTGATATGGAAGTATGTTTCATCGATTTTTTAACCTATAAAAGTTTATACTTGTTTTGTGTGACCGTTATAAGACTTAGAAACGTCTTGTGTTAATTTTTAATAATATTTGAGCTCTTAAAGATGACTTAGTTTGAGATTTTAATAGTTATTATTTTCTTTTATTTGATGAGTGACGTTCAGTCCCAAATATGCAGGGAAGTGAAAATAATAAGCAGCTAGTAGTAAATATATTTTGCTGAAAAAAATGGTGGCTATGATATCTTTAAGGCCTTAATAGTTAATTAGATTTTTAAAATAATGTTAATTCTATAGCTTGCTTTTAACTGAAGAAAAAATAATCCAAATTTAAAACAAAATGCATACAATCCTTCGAGTTTCTTTGAAATATTTATTTTTACACTTAATTTGTGGAATTTGATATTGGAAATGCTTCAAAAATAAATGAAAATGAAACAAAATTTGTCACAAAATGCTATCTATAAGTTCACTTAAAATATATTAAATTTACTTAAAAGAAGACTTTTGTTTATTCTAAAAAATGAGTGAATAACTGATCATATAAGAAGTTCCATTCAATTTATGCCTATCTTAAGTGTAACAACTGTGCATTGCCTTTAATTTTATAATATATTTTCTTGATGTCCTTATATTGAGTTTTGGTTCTTAGTCCTCAAAAAGCTCTTATATTTATGCTCATAAATGATACAAACCTGTGAAAAATCGTAACAAAATGCTATTTTTATTAAACAGGGAACCAATGGCCCATATCTTCATCTCTCTCAGCTGGAAGTCGGTGTATATAAGTTTATTTTGAAAGTTACCGACACTGCTGACCAGACCTCCACCACCGAAGTGCATTTGTTTGTGAAGCCGGAAAGCAACGTTGCGCCAGTAGCAAATGCCGGCCCTGATCAGAAAGTGACATTGCCATTACAAGGACCTCTTATACTGAATGGAAGCGCCAGTAAAGATGACATTAAGATCGTGAAATGGGCGTGGGAACAAGTCGCGTAAGTATTCATCAGTTAGTCAATTTTTTTTTTTTTAATTTTCAATAAATAATTTTACACAAATTATTCGAACCAAATTCAAAAGGTGGGATTATAGAGATCTGCAAGTCAGCTACATTTATCATATAAAAAAATCTTTTGTAAAAAATATTCAATACACAGAGGCCCTTTCAATAAATCAATCTGGAGACCCTCAGTAAATCAGGCTCCTTCGCCCTTAAGGCTTCATACCATTGAGGATTGAAATGTCTGTCCTCGCCTTAGCCATCCTATAAACGAATTGTGCTGGGCACAAAATAAATTCCTGCAATAAATATTGTGTAATAATAGTCATGTATATGGGACTGGTGCACGTTAAATCTGTATGATCCAAAGCCATATGCGGTGTATGATCTTGCAATAAGGTTGCATTGGGTGTCAACTCAGGTGTTAGCTTCGTCACTTGATTGTGGTTGTACATTATGAGGCCTTCCACAAAGCCCTCGTGTCTAGTGCAACATTGTTTAACCAAACCTAATATATTTTGCTCTCTTAAGTTAAAAGTAAAAATGTTTTAAGTAAAGAGTATGTGTATCTTTCTTGTTTAATTAGTTTGCAGTTTAGTTTATATCTTCGTTTCCTTTGAGTACTGAGTGATCCAATGGGTGAGAAAAGTGGCCTTCATACTTAGAGATCACCGGAGGCCAGGATTCCTATTCTGTCTTCAACACACACTTCCATTCTATAAATAGATTTTCTAGTACAAAAACTATCTACAAATGTTTTTTATGTTTTTAATTAATAACAAAATAATACAGATTTACTTAGATTTTACTTAATTTGAATTTTGAAGTGCACGTTTATATCCCCTGGTTCCCAACCGGTGGTACGCGGAAAAATTTCAGGTGGTACACGTGAGTGATGTGAGCAACATGATGCTATTAATAGCTTCTGTACGCATGGGCAGTGAGCACACAAACATATTGCTCATTATTTTAAACATAAACATTATTTTAAAGAGAAATCTTTAACTTCTGGATCGGATGTAAAACCTAGTACCCTTTGATCTTCGGGCAAGCTCTGCTGTTTTTGATGCCATTTGTTACAAGTTACTTGTGTGAGAGTGGATTTTCTGAACATAAGAAATAATCATAGAAGCAGAATAAGTGTTGAAGAGGATTTAAGAGTGAAGATAACTTCCATTGCTCCTAATGTTGATATTTTAATCACAGGCAAACAACAAGAAGTTTCGCACTAAAGACTATAAAAGTACATTTTGTATGATGATTAATTATTTGCTGAGTTTGTACCTTTTTTTTCATTTGTATGTTTTTAGACCTATGGGTAATAAATAAAACTGTAAATCAATACTATTTTAATCTCTTTATTTCTCCTATATTGTAAGCATGTTATAAATAAACAAATACCTAACCATTAAATATGAAGTTTTCTCGGGAATTTAATTCAAAAATCCTTTGAACACTTTAAGAAGAGTAAACATTATACATTTATTAAAATATTTAGGCCTGGTGGTACGCCAAAATTTTCAAAAAGTCAAGTGGTATGCAAGTACAAAAAGGTTGGGAACCCCTGCCCTACTGTATTATAATTTACAAACAAAATAAATGTCATGATAATGAGCATGATAAACAAGAAGTTCATAAAGAACTAAAATAGCCTACTTTCCTGTTACTTAAATACTTACTGAAGTTCTAAACGGGAAAAAAAACTAGGTTCCTAAAGTAAATATCATCAACAGCCGTTTCTACACTAGATTTATACACATTAGAAAAAAATCGAAACACAGCACCCAGCTATAATTTAAACTTCTAAAAGTCAAAATCAACTATTTTCCTTAATATTCTTTCGCAAATTAATTAAATATTATTTATTCGCCGACAGATAGTAGATTTATGTCCGTCCGGACGTACAGACAGACGGACAAAAAGTATGAAAGTTGGGTATCTGAGGTCATAGCTTTCTAACAAAAAAGAATTTTTAAGATCCGATGGATAGAACCGATTTTGGAAGGGGTGTACGGACAGATAGACAGACGGACAGACAGACAGACATCCGAACAGATAGACAGATGGACATCAACCGCATTTCAATACCTACAGTGATTTAAATGACTCAAAATTGAATTTCAATGCTAATTCAATGGGAAATTCGCCGAAAGATAGTAGATTTATGTCCGTCCGGACGTACAGACAGACGGACAAAAAGTATGAAAGTTGGGTATCTGAGGTCATAGCTTTCTAACAAAAAAAGAATTTTTAAGATCCGATGGATAGAACCGATTTTGGAAGGGGTGTACGGACAGACAGACAGACAGACAGACGGAAAGACAGACAGATGGACATCAACCGCATTTCAATACCTACAGTGATTTAAATGACTCAAAATTGAATTTCAATGCTAATTCAATGGGAAATTCGCCGAAAGATAGTAGATTTATGTCCGTCCGGACGTACAGACAGACGGACAAAAAGTATGAAAGTTGGGTATCTGAGGTCATAGCTTTCTAACAAAAAAAAGAATTTTTAAGATCCGATGGATAGAACCGATTTTGGAAGGGGGGTACGGACAGACAGACAGACAGACGGACGGACAGACAGACAGACGGAAAGACAGACATACATACGAACAGACAGACAGATGGACATCAACCGCATTTCAATACCTACAGTGACTTAAATGACTCAAAATTGAATTTAAATGCTAATTTAATGGGAAATTCGCCGACAGATAGTAGATTTATGTCCGTCCGGACGTACAGACAGACGGACAAAAAGTATGAAAGTTGGGTATCTGAGGTCATAGCTTTCTAACAAAAAAAGAATTTTTAAGATCCGATGGATAGAACCGATTTTGGAAGGGGGGTACGGACAGACAGACGGACAGACAGACAGACGGAAAGACAGACAGACGGAAAGACAGACAGACATCCGAACAGACAGACAGATGGACATCAACCGCATTTCAATACCTACAGTGACTTAAATGACTCAAAATTGAATTTCAATGCTAATTCAATGGGAAATTCGCCGACAGATAGTAGATTTATGTCCGTCCGGACGTACAGACAGACGGACAAAAAGTATGAAAGTTGGGTATCTGAGGTCATAGCTTTCTAACAAAAAAAGAATTTTTAAGATCCGATGGATAGAACCGATTTTGGAAGGGGGGTACGGACAGACAGACAGACAGACAGACAGACAGACAGACAGACGGACATCGACCGCATGTCAATACCTACTTTTTCATTTTTTTAATTCTTTCGAATTAAAAAAAGAAAAGTAGGCTAAAAATTTCATGAGAACTCAGCTTAACATACAATTTACATTTAAATTAAATTATAACTTTGAATTATATTCTTTTGTTATACGTGTTTTTATTTTAGCAGGTTATTTGAAACATCCAGATAATTACAGTGAAAGAGGTTTTTTTTAAAGCTATTCCAGTGTGTAAAAGTCTTACTAATTAGAATTAAACGTGTCATTTGTAAATATTTTATTATGTTGAAACCTGGTATGGAAGTGCTTTTAAATAATAGTAACTTAAAAAATCTTGTTTATTAGCATAAATTGCATTAAATTAATAGTTTAATATCTTTTTAGGGGTCCTAAACCAGCTGTTCTTAGTTTTGCCAACACATCAATAGCAAAGGCTGAAGGGTTAATACCAGGAAACTACCAATTTAAATTAACGGTGTATGATGAAAAGAAGGCTTTCTCTTTTTCTCTAGTCAATGTTTCTGTGATTCAAAGTATGTAACAAAAAATACTTAATTTATCATTTTAAATTGTTTTTAATTAAATCTTTTTGAATCAACATTTATCTCATTTCTTAATCAAATAAATGATATGCGAATATTTGTTTCAGCTCATTGTAAAAAAAAGTATAGCTAGCAAAGTAAATCGGAGTAGATAAGAATTAAAACCAATATTTTTCTAAAACTTAATTGTTCAGAAAATTATAAAAATATTGACAGCATTGATTTTAATTGAAGCACAAATTTTAAACCAAAAATTTGGCTTAAAATTACTTAAGATTCTGAACCAGATTATAATAAGTGAACAAAATCGAGTCAAACCACATTTTTCACATAACTAAAAAAATTTGGTTTTAATACTAACCTAATTTGTAATGTTTTTTTTATCAATATATGTTTGTGTATAATGATGTGATGTCAACAATAATGAAATTCACTCCACAGCCTTGTGAGGTATCAAACAGTACTAATTGATTAATGAAACATTACATTTTTATCACCTCAAAATGTATTGTAAATCTCTCGGGCGAAGATGGGGATGGGGAGCCCAGTCGGTTAGGTGTACGCCTTGCACGCGAAAGGTCCCAGGTTCGAGTCCGGCCATTACCAAAAATAACTGCCGACCTATAAACGGCCCGTGCAGCCCAAAAATGTCCGACAAATAATACCCCATGTAGAGGGAGTGCACGTTAAATATTCTCTAAAGTCCCAATGCTGCGTACGATGTCGCCCTTAACGGTGTGTGCCTACTCAGGCGTCTTCCCGTCACTTGACTGTGGTTCTAAATTATGGACGCCCGTCGCCAATAGCCCTCGTGTAGCTCTAGTGCGACGATAATTCAAACCTACCTACCTACCTCGTACGAAGATGTAATTTATGTTGTGTACAAAATGTACTAGATTGCACTGTATATATCATCACCCAGCGCCTTCACCACCTTACCCAGTTATGGAGTATATGTGCAACTGCAAACATGACTTGTACTATTTTATAGCAATAAGTAAATTGAAGAGCTTAGTAGAAGAACTTGCTAAGTGACAAAAAGGTGAAAATGAGAAAATCAGCTTTAAAGTTTTTTTTGTTTGCTTTCAGATCTGTTGAAAACGGTACTTGTAACAATCTCAATTTTTTCAAAAATGTCACTTGGAACGTTCTTCCACTCGGTTCGTTAATTGTTTTAATAGCAAGTTGTCTTTGTTGCCTCCCCTCTACTAAACATTTATACCACCCTGATATAGTTTTCTCGGTTGACATAAAAAGTATAGAAAAGATATAGAGTTGCTTGAAAAAGTTCGGCATAGGGCTACATAAAAGATTAAGGGTCTATCTGGTATTGATTATGATAACAGATTAAGATTTTTAAACATGTATTCCCTGGAAAATAGGAGAGCTAGGGGTGATTTAATACAGTTATTCATGTTCATAAAACAGGGAGACATGGAGGGCTTAGGTTTTACCTTAAATAGCCGGACAAGAGGACATGATCAGAAATTGAATAAATCGTGCTTTAGAAGGGAGGTAAGAAAACATTATTTTTACAATAGAGTGGTCAATGAGTGGAATGCTTTACCAGATTATGTAGTGCATTCAAAGAGAGTAGAAGATTTTAAGAAGAAACTTGACTTGGAAACTGGTAATGTATTAGATTTATTTTGGACCAACCTTGCTGGGCCTCTGGCCTGTTGTTGATCGACAATTTTTGTATTTGTATTCTTAAAGTTCCTCTAAAATATTGCTTTATCTTTTTAGCTGAAAATCTGCCACCACGAGCCAATGCTGGTGGTGATAAAACCATTTACTTGCCGTGTGATATGGTTGTCATGAACGGCAGCCTTTCCTCTGATGATGTTGAAATTGTCAAGTACCAGTGGACTAGAGACCCTGCTTCACTAGCAGCAGGAGTAAGTTCTTGAAACTGGGTTGCTATGAGTCTTTAAAATGTAACATTTATTACATTGTTTTATGTGCCCTCAATAGTTATCAGATATTTTCGTTCAATGCTCAAAAAAGACCCACATTTTTCTCATAAAGACTTAATAACAGGGTTCGTACACCTCCTGAAATTCCTGAAAAACTCTGGAATTTCATATTTTTTTCTAAGGGCCCTTATAACTCCTGAAATTTGTGTCTCGTCTCCTGAGATTTTTTTCCCTCTTCTCAAAAAATTGACGTCCGGAATTGTTTTTCTCCTTTCTCTGCTGTTTTTCTCCCGTACTTTATTCGGAATAAGTCTACTGTGCATGTGCAGTAGAAAATAAGAGTTCGGACATCGTGATACTAGTTAGTGTTCCAAAATAAATCGCACAACTCTGTAGAAGATTTGTTTTTCTTCTGTTTCATCATTTGAAGTGCATTGAAGTCACTAGACTAATACGATAATAAACAAACATATTCCATTTTATTCCTCGTTACCTCCTGAATTTACATTGCTGCACTCCTGAATTTCACTTTCATAGATAGAGTATGAACCCTGTAGTAAATTATGTAATTTTATTTCTATAGTTGTATTACTTAACCCTCTGAGGGATACGGACGTATAAACCCGTCACATGAGCGTTAGGTTTTCCAGCAACACATATAATTTTGAAAAAACTATAAATTTTATATTTTTTTACTAAAATTTAAAGTATAAAGGAGTCATTTATAACTATTTGCTACAGAAATATAATTAAAAAAATATGTAAAGAAATTAAATTTTGAATTTAAATTTTAATCTCATGCAATGAAAATAAGTTTACACTTCAGCTAATTTATTTATTCCTCAGAGGGTTAACTATTTTTTTTTTCAAAATTACTAATACATAATATTGTTACCAATTAAAGTTAAATTAATAGTTTTAATCTTATAAAAAAATATATATTTTAAACTTATCACACTGTTTTGTTTGTCAACACTGCATGGCTGTGCTACTAACAGGGACCTATCTTTTGTACTTGTTGTCTGTCTAATTGTAACTTAGGAAGAATGTCTGTCTGTGATCTGTTTCATTTTCAGGTTTTCTAACCGAACAGTTTTAAAAATTATTTTTCTGTTTGAGATGTATGATGTCCATAGATATCATAGTTAAAGTATTAGATTGGCAGATCACGTGACCTCCAATGCTAACGACGGGACGCGCATGGAGGCCAAAATAAGAGGGCAAAATGGCCAGTGTTGCTGCCACTTTAAGGAGAAAAATACTACGAAAAAATACCATTTAATTCTAAAATTACAAAAAAAATACTAGAAAAGGATTTAAAGTCACTAAAAAGATTCCAAAATGCAGCTAGTATTTTTATGATATTTTTTTGTAATTTTAGAATTAAATGTTATTTTTTTTGTAGTATTTTTCTCCTTAAAGTGGCAGCAACACTGGCCATTTTGCCCTCTTATTTTGGCCTCCATGCGCGTCCCTGTCGTTAGCATTGGAGGTCACGTGATCTGCCAATCTAATACTTGATATCTATGATGATATCCGAGAAAAAAAATTACACTATTTCTTCTTCATATTCTAAGAATGTAAATATTAAATGAACAGGAAAGTTGAATATTTTAAAACTTTTTTTATTTATAGTATACCATTGGATTATCTGATCAAACCCCTGTACTAAAACTGGCTGGTCTTGTGTCTGGGCGTTACCTGTTTCGTCTCACTGTCTTCGACCTGCAAGGTGCGTCTTCATCTGACACGGCCTCTTTGATTGTGAAGTCACCCAGAGACATTATGGATGAAGTGGAGATAATGGTAAATGCCGACATGAAAAGTTTTTCTCAAGAACAAGAGGTGAGTTCAGAGATTGGAAAGTAATTTTGTAGATTAGAGAAACTTTTCCCTTTTGGGCCAAACATAGAACCTTATCTACTAGTTTTCTGTTTATATAATTTGGGGACGTACATAAATTACATCACGCAAAATTTTGACTTTTTTGACCCTTCCTTCCCCCTATGTCACGCTGTGTCACGTTTGATCGAACCCCTCCCTCTAAAATTACGTCCCGTCGTTGACCACCCCCCCCCCCCTAAAGAAAAAGTTAATTTTAATATTTCCCTTTGTTTCTGAAATTTGAAAAAATGCATATTTTTATATTTTTTAAAAAATTAATTTAGAAAGAAAAAAATTTAAAATTTATCTTGGTTAAATAATTTATTCATAGGAATATACCAACATTGTATTTACATTTCCGTTGTCCAAGGTCTAACTAGCCATTCGCTAATGTCTTCTAAAAAAGGGGGTCTGAGAGTAATTGGAACTGTTTAGTTCTGGGTTTTTTGGTGTTTGTCCAGGTAGCTGCCTGTCCTCTAATTGGTCAAGATAGTGTCATAATTTTGCGTGTTGCGAAGTATGTTACGAAAAGGTCTGTAAATTATAGGATACTAATAATGCTGACGTTATTGCATGTAATAACCTCCCCATCCTCTCTTTCCGAAATAAAGTGTTTCTTCTAAAAAAAGATTTAAAATTTTTTTCTCAAAAACTTTATTTTATGTAAAACAGGTTTTCTTTGCAAAATTGGAAATTTTCGAATCGTTACGTCACGCAAGCGATTACCCTTCCATGTCACGATCCGTCATGTTGGCGCATACCCCTCCCTCAGAGCGTAACGTAGTTTATGTACGCCCCCATTTACATAGATAAAAGTCAAGATTGTATTGTCCATTAATAACTAAAATTAAAAAAATGTATTTGGTGAATGTTTTCACTAAGAAATTTGGTGAGGAGTTATGACTAAGAAAAGATAGGGAAAAAGTTAGCTTCAAGGACAAAATGTTCCTGAATGATAATATAGTATATTTAAAATGCACCATCAAGATTCTAATCAATAGGATTTAATGAAATCAAAGTATAGCATTAAAAAAAATGCTTGGAATTGTGTGTTCAGTTGAATGAAACCCATTTTGAAAAACCTTGTTTTAAGATATTGTCTGCTTAGACAGACATTGTAAAAAAAAAGCAAATTAACTAGTATGGGACACTGTAGCCCAGTGGTAAAAGCATTTGGTTTGATCATCTGGTCAGAGGGACCCCAATTCAGTAAGTCAAAAGAGATTGTGATTTCGAGCCCCGGCTGAGTCGTCGGATTTTCTGGATGGGAAAATCTTGGGCATGTATGTCATATGATTATGTGACATGTAAAAGATCCCTGGAGTATCCATTTGGCTTTTGTTCTCTCAGCAAAATTAAATCTCGGCATACTATTATTTCCAAAATTGGTAGCGGGAGTCGCCTAGATGGTGCCACAAAAAATGGCTCTCAGTTCTGGGGAATATGCCGAGTCTGCAAAGGCTTGACCGCCAATATTGCAGCCCTATTGAAAAAAATGTAAGTCAAAAGACTGAAGAAGTACATTCTCATCAAGTCTTGCGGTTTATTGTTAGACATTACCTTGAGCCCCATGTTATGTGAAGAATTTCCCTTCTCTTCAAACCCATGTAAAAATTGTGGACCTGGCAATAGATGTCAGCACTTGATAATTTCTCCAATACTTGGGGCAGCTCATTGGGTGTCCCTTTACAAATTTCTATCAGTTTCTGTCAGCATTACAAAGGGCAGACCTCTGTAACGTTGAGGTACTTAATTTGTTTAGCACTAAAAATCAGGGAATGGAAAGTTACTTTCAAAAAGTAACTGTGTTACAGTTACTTCATTAAAATGTAACTGTTACAGTTATTTAATATGAAAAGGAACGCGTTACAGTTACTTTTTACAAAAAGTAACGAATCACAGTTACTTTTTGAAATTTCAAGTTATAAGAAAAATTGAAATTTAGCCTTCTAACCATTTTTCAAAAAGAATCACGATAAACGAAACATAAGCAAAAACAAAACACTGTAATTTTCATTAATAAATATTTTTTTAATGTTAATCCTTTACCCTGATAATCACCCGATAAAGAGTCCATCAGTAAACGCTTGGGAGGGTACTGACAGAAATAGTGGTAGCTCAAGAATGAAGTAATGAACGTGCACTCCCTGTCTCCCCCCTCCTTTTTCCAGGAGAAGGACTTGTTGTTGGTCATTGTTCTTGAACGCATTCAAACAACACACAAAGGGGTTTGCACTGAGGAGTCCAACCTGCTTGGCAGTTAGCGTGATTTATTTCAAAACCCTTCTTTTCGGTAGAGGCTTGTAATTGCAGGGCTTATTATGTGATACTTGGAAAGGTAAACACACACAAACAAGGAAAAAATTCGTACTTTAACAATTCTGGCTGAAAGCCACCGTCACGCCTTTAGCAGCCAGTGGACAATTCTATTATGCTTTACTTTTTAACTTCCAAGAAAAGCTCGTATTTCGGGAATGCGAAATGTTCCCTTTTTTTTAGGAGTGGAATTTCAAAATTATCATCAGAAAGCCTTCGGAAAAGTAACAAAAATTTTCGTTACTTCGTTACCGCTAAAAGTAACTGAGTTACAGTTAGAGTTACTTTCTGAAAAATGTAACAGCGTTACTCAACGTTACGTCGTTACCTAAGAAAAGTAACTGTTACAAGTAACGGGTTACTCCAATCCCTGCTAAAAATACTACTATTATTCCTAAGAATATTCTTTATATGTTATGTTTTTATCTAGAATATTGTTCTTTACATATTTTAGGATACGCTATTAAGACAACTTGAAATACTTTTGCATGATGTTGATCCAGTAATCGTTAATTTAATCAAATTGGATTTTGATCGTCACACAAAAAGGTATGTTTACTTTTGTTAAGCAATCTGCTGCAGTGCTTTTATCCTTCTTGTTCCCTACCCATGAGATAAATTCAACCACTTTGCTTCCAAGGCAATTTTTTCTTGTTACTGTTTTGTTTGGTTTGGTTATGGGCTTAACATAGGAATATTATTTACTGGGTCTCAACTGTGCTGTTATACCTAAAGGGAAAGACTCAAATGCAGTTTGTAGTTTTGTACTTAGAACTAACATAATGCAAATTACACACTTATCATGGCCTTATATGCTTATTCCACATGTGACAAATGGCAGGGATAGCCTGGTTGGTAAAGTGTTAGACTGACATCCCTTAGGTTGGGAATTCAAACCCTGGTGCACATTAAAATCTGTCGTTGTCACAAAGTTCTTCAAGTTCCCATAACCAAATCAATACCTCTGATGGAAACAAGCCAATTCTGGGGATCCTCTGCTTGGCCTCTGTCTCGAAAATGCGAAGGATCCACTTACAGTCGGTAGTGTGGGCCTCCATAAAGTTGCTCTTGAATTAGGTAGAAATGACCCATCAAGAGACAGTGTTAGAAGTGCTGCCTTCTACAGGGCCGGATTTAAAGATTTGCCGCTTGTGGGCTACGGGCTACGATTGATTTGCCGCCCCTGTCACAATATTCTCCCCCGTGAGAAAGGTAGCTGGTTAGCTGCAAAATAGGGTGGTATGTGTTTAAAATAGATACACATATTAGAGTCATCTATGTACCTTTACACACTAAATCGAAAGCGAAATAGGCTATTTTTTTTAAACTGTTCTATTTTTCTTTCAACTTCGAAATCTGGGAGGAGGGGTGCAATTGCCCTCGCAGCGACCATATTTGCTACGAAATATTAGTACTATATATACGTTTACGGTTTACGTATTAATGTAAATTATTTGTTTTCTTTCATAAAAATATTCGTATCTTTATAATAATTTTTATGCCGAATGCCGCTTTAATTGGTCGCAAAATTTGCCGCCCCCAAAAATTCGCCGCTCTAGGCTACAGCTTACTTAGCTTATTTAGAAATCCGGCCCTGGCCTTCTACCATGCCAAACGAGGTAGCAATTAACTCTTCAACATCGGTTTGAGGGGTTGAGGATTGGGTGAGCTTCAACCGTCACACACTTCAGGGATGTGGAGTTAGTTTAAAATGCTCATAAGCATGGGTACCTTATCTTTCATAATAACTTTTGCAGGCAGACAATATTTTAGTTGCTATCTGGTAAAACAACCAAATAAAAATAAGGAAAAAGAACGTCTTAGAAGCAAAACGGTGTTTAATCGTTTTGTGCCTACTTCATTCTGTTTTCGAGCACCTCATCTGTTTAACACAACATCACACTGCTAAATAAAATTATACCAGTAGAACCTCCGTCCCTCTTTTATCTGGAACTCTCTGTTAACCGACCGTCTGTGAGCCAGCATCTAATTTCTCTGTCATTCTCCAATCGGGAAACTTTGTTGATTTTAAATTAATAAACTTCGGCAACTTTTAAATTAAAGCACATTTCTGGCTATCCTAAATTTTCGGGAAACTCCGAAGATATTCTAAATTGTGAGGCTCCGATTGATATCTACTATAAAACAAAAAGTAAGCACTTTTCCCAGAACTCTGCTTCGATATTAA
The DNA here is from genome assembly GCA_019343175.1 of Oedothorax gibbosus. Classification (NCBI taxonomy): domain Eukaryota; kingdom Metazoa; phylum Arthropoda; class Arachnida; order Araneae; family Linyphiidae; genus Oedothorax; species Oedothorax gibbosus. The sequence continues at coordinate 2,677,508 of CM033271.1, read as the reverse complement.
AAAATAGATGATTCAAAAATAATTTTTAAGCACTTTTTCTGTGTTTGCTAGGAAATCTCAAATTTCAAAAGTTACCTAAATTCTTACGTTTACAATTGAAAAACCAAAAAAGATTTAGTTATGTGGTCTTTCAGCGCTCCTCTGTACTAGAAGTTTTACTGTTTAATGGAAAATTCTCTATTATCTAGAATGTTCCTACCAACCTCCGGTCCCAAATAGATTGGATAATCGAAGTCCTACTGTATTTCCTTTTTTGTTTATTACCCAATGTTTCTAAGTGAAGTTTAAATTGTTACTGTTCTCTTTTTAGGGTTATACTGTTTTTTACTGTAGAAAGAACCTCTATGATCAGTGGTGGCCGTCTCATGCCAGGTTTTGAAGTGGTAACCCGCCTGAGAAAGAAACTTCGAACGGATAGCTCATTGCTAGATGTCCAAGTCATTTCAGTTGATACTGTTGGTAAGATGCATTTTTTGTGTGTTGTTACCTTATCCTCTGCGTATCTGGTGGATATTGTGGATCGTCTTAAACCATTTAGAAAAAGTAAAATGAAAGGTTTTCATTTGCTTTTTTGTGTGTACATTTTCTGTCTGATTAATTCATAGTACAGTCAAACTTCTTTAACGCGAACTCGCTTAACACGAAATTTCGTTTAAGATTGACTGAAAGCAATTCCCTGGCTTATAAAGCTTTAAAGTAATGCTAAAAAATATGTTAACGTGAATTCGCTTTATGCAAAATCCTGCTTAACCCGAACAAAAAAATTAGAATTTGACTTTTTTTTCTTGATGATTAAAAGTTTCGAAGAACAAATGAAACGAAACATTAATAAAAAGCTGAAAGTGAACTATATAAAAGTAAATTGCCTTCTACTTCTGAGAAAATCATGAGATCTCCCATGATTCGTCAGTATTAATCCAATTGCTGTTCCTTAAAAAAATTTCTTAATTTTCTATAGTATGTACTAGTCCAAATGAACTTTTTAAATTGAATTACTAATTCTATACAGTGCATTACATTGTAAAATTATAATAATTTTTAGTTGTTTTTTAAACTATTCACTGGTTCAATATAAGAAAAAATTCCAGGCGGTTAACATGAAATTCGGTTAACCCGAAATGTTTCGGTGTTCCCTTCGAGTTCGCGTTAATGGGGTTCGATTGTACTATTAAATTGTTTGAGATTGACCCCAGCACCATAGTTCACTCTTATTGAGATAGTGACTAAACTCTGTGTTTGATAATTTTTTTGTGAAATAATCTGGCACTTTACTGTGCAACTAAAAGTATAGTGGAATCTCTTTTTTTTTTATGAACTATGAAAAACCGCTTGTTAACCACCATCATTAAAAGCGTCACTAATGAACTAGTGCACATTTAAATCAGTTGTATTTATTTAAATCATTTTCTAACATTACTAACTATAATATGACAATGTTTTCTCCCGAGTAATTGTTTCTTAATATTTTTTCATTTTTAATGTCTTTTTTTTTTAGTATGTCAAAACAAGTGCTCAGGCCATGGTGATTGTGATCCCTATTCCAAGCATTGTGTTTGCGAAGCATTTTGGATGCAAGATCTTTTTAGATACAATTTTGGAGACAAAGAAAGCAATTGTGGTAAGGATACTTATACTTGCATTGAATACTTTTCCAGCTTCCACACTACGTTTATAACGTAAAAAGTGGAAGGTATATTATAATTGTTCAGTCCGTCTGTCTGTCCGTCCGTCACCCACTTTCATAGCCCAAACTACAAATGCTACAGACAAGTGTGATACGTCAAAAAATTCAGCGCATCGAAATTGGAATACATTGAAAATTTCAGAAAAGAATTCGAATTTAATGTACTTTAATTATTTAAAAAACTGCAAAATTTAATGCTCTTTTAAAATGCATAGGAAGCCATTTTTATTGGAATTAAATCATCATTGCCATTCGCAACAATCGCTCGAGAAACTTTAATTCTTTTAGTCAATAAATTAAAATAAATTTATTTTTGCGACATCGATCACTTTGAAATGACGTCAAATATATTTCACAACGAAATTCTTTGTATGTTGATATGAAATGTTTTTATTCTATTTAAAAGCGAGGAAATATTACATATTTATTCTTTGAAATATAAATTAATTTTTGCAAACGATAAGTAATAATTATTGAATTTCCGAAATAAAATAAATGAAACTAGCCACATTTAGCATGTAAATGTTTAATATAGAATTAATGCTGTGTTTGGCGCCTTTTTACCTGTTAAACACAACTGTTGCGTGGAAGCAGGTTAAGTGATAGATTCTGTTACAAACCTACTTTTTTACGTTAACTAAGCAGAAATAAGTGTATTAGGTTCAATGTGTTGGAGTTGGGTACCAAAGTTTTTTTTAATAGTACTAAATTTTATAATTAATTTTCGGAATTTATAAAAATTAATTACATAATTCTGAATGAAATAAAATGCTTAATTTTTGTAGGTTGTTGTCATTTTAAATAATTTTTAGGACATTAGAAATTTGCAATTTTTTTAATTTGCTTATGTGGTACTTAACTATAGCATGTTAAACTGAAAATTTGTTTTGTTTATTTTAGTGCTTATTATTCGAATTTTGTTATTGATTTAGTATATTATTGGTATGATAATAATGCAAGTTTTTAATTTATAGATTGGAGTATCTTGTATGTTATAATTGTGTGTTTCATACTGGTTTTAACATTGGCAGGAGGTTTTTGGAGTGTAACCTGTTTACTTTCCAGGTAATACTCAATATTTAAAAAATTATGTATTTATCCAATTGATCTTAATTTTAACCCTTTAAAGACGATGTAGTATTTCCAGGTCATACCTATATTTCGTTATATTACTTATCTCTTTTTGTTCGTTGTTTCAGCAATTAAGGATTGGCTTAAATGTTTTGAAAAAATAACTGTTAAAAGTAAATGCACTTTCATTTTAACAATGATTAGCAGGCTTATGAATAAAATTACTAAGAAAAAGTCAATAAATTTTATGACACTTGTGATTCCAAGTTTACAATTAATAATGTGTCGTAAATATTTTTCTAATTGCAATATTTGGAAAATTGTTAGTTTATTTTTTTAAAAATGTATAATGAGTGTTAAAAAAACTAAAAATGTATAACGATTTGTCCCATTTAAAAGTTCCTCTTAAAAAGTGAAAAGAAAGTTTTATTCCTGTCTATTTTAAATGTCTTTATTTAATTAATAATTTTATTTTGAATCTTAAGCTGATGAAATTCATATACTAGTACAATAATTCACTTTATATTTGGTTCGTTATTTCTTATCACATCATAAATTGCATATTGTAAAGTTTGTAGTTCTGAATTTTTTAACTTTAGCAGTCAAATGCACAATAAATTATAAAATATATTGACAATGTAGTTTAATCTGGAAATACATCATTTAAAGAATATATGCAGCTTTTTTTTTATAATATTAAATGAAATCTCAAGATTTTGTTATGGACTAAGTATTAATGCAAAGGGAATATATCTAGTTTTTTTTTTTTGGATACCTTAGAACAAGGTCCAACCTTTTTGCACCTGGTTACCACTTTGATTTTTGAGAATTTGAGGTACGCACCAGACCTAAAAACGAATTTATAATATTTGTTAATAATAAATGGAGAAATAAAAAGGATTAAAATGTATTCCAATGTGACAGTTTTCTTATTTACACTTTGCCTAAAAACATACAATAAAAAACAACTCAAAGCAAGAAAAATTAATCAGCATAAAAATAAACTTTATAGTCTTTAGTCAAACTGATGTGTTGCTGTGATCCAATATCAATTGGAGTTAATGGAACATATATTTACTCTTAAGTATCTGCTATCACACAAGTACAAATTGGACTGCAACAAACACAAAAAAAAATATTAATATGCAAATCTCAAGATTTGTATGACCTAAATTATGCAAAGGGATATATCTACGGTTTTTTTGGAACCTTAGAACAAAACTAATTCATTTGTAAAAAAAGTGTGTTTTAAATTTTTCATTTTAATTTCAGAATGAGATATCGCAAGCCCAAAAAGCGACATCGCTATACACTATTAGATGACATAAATGACAGAGAAAGAGAAAGGGAAAAATTCTTTCCTATAGGTAAGAACATTTCATTGGGAGTTTCCTTTTTTTAAGAAAGTCAAATAATATAGATAACTGCTTTAAAAGAAGAAAAAAGTTAAAAAGAACAAAACTACATTCAATGGGCTTGTTTCACGGAGGATCTGGCAATAGCTATGCGGTTTTGTTTGCATGTCTATTTTTATGTCTTTGAATAGTATTGCCACCAGTTTTAGGAGAAAAACTACGAAAAACACCATTTAATTCTAAAATTACAAAAACATACCATAAAATACTAGCAAAGCGTTTCACGTTTTTTTAAAGTCACTAAAAAGATTCTAAAATGCAGCGAGTATTTTTTTGTAATTTTAGAATTTATTTTAGAATTATTCTAAAATTACAAAAAAATATCGTAAAAATACTAGCTGCATTTTGGAATCTTTTTAGTGACTTTAAAAAAACGTGAAACGCTTCGCTAGTATTTTTATGGAATGTTTTTGTAATTTTGGAATTAAATGGTATTTTTTCGTAGTTTTTCTCCTGAAGCTGGTGGCAATACTGTTGGAAGACTTCAAAATAGACATGCAAACAAAACCGCACAGCTATTGCCAGATCCTCCGTGAAACAAGCCCATTAAGTTTATAAAATAGAAATTAATATAAATGCCTAAATTGTTTAGGAAACAAATTGAATCTACTTTAATTAAATTTCAACAGACTTTTCTGTATTCTTATTCTCATTTTTAGATATTATTGTTCCGCCTCTCACAATTCTATTTTGGTTGGGTGTAAAAATTAAATGGAAGTGAAGTAAATGGCAGTTATAAACCTAGTTTGTTTCCAAAAGTAAAGCAAATTTCGTAACATTTAAAATGTTTTTGTTTTTTAGCTAAAACACAGAAAAATAGTTTGATGACATCGGACTCGGAGTCTGACGCCGTTTTTGAATCAACCTTGAGTGTGAAAACAAATGGAATTTCGAATGGAGTTCACAAAGAAAGTCGAAATATCAATGCTTAACAAGAAAAAAGTAACTAAAAAGTTGAAAAACTTTTACAGATTGTAACTTCGTGAATACATGAGTTTTTGAATAACATCAGAGAGGAAAAAAAGGTTAATTGTTATAAATAATAAGGTTTTATATTTATAATATTTCAAATTTGCTGCATCAAACATAAACATAATATGTTTGACACATTCTAAAAATTATTTAACAAAAGTTAATAGTTTGCAGTAAAATAGAACAGTTTATATTGCTGATGTATGTGATTTCTTTAAAGTACTTATTTTTAATTTAGTTTTTAGGAATAAAGATATGTTTGTTTTAACGAACATTTTATTTGTTACAAGATATAATCTTGTAGATTTTTACTTTGTAACTAGATAATGATATCCTATGTTGCAGACTTTTTTTTAATTTTATTTTTTAATTCAGTATCGAATGGGAATATGTCTGTGATAAAGCATTTTGTAGCGTGACTTTCCTAATATTGTTTCCCTATATTTTATTTTTTATTTATGTGTGCCATTTGTATCCTAAGTTTTAAATAAATTTGATTTTTTGAGAATTCATAAAAAAAAACATTTTTTTTTTGTTTATCTAACTTATCATTGAATAATAGCCTATTTATTATAAATGTATTTGCATTTATAAAATGCTTTATTCTTTTTATTCATTTGTAAGTGTTTCATCATTAATACATTATTAAACCTGCTTAAATTCTAATAACTGTTTTATTTTCTTTTAATACTATATATTACTATAATATAATAATTTGGTAGTTTTAACTCATAGTTTATAAAAGTAATTGGTAGTTAAAATTCATATTTTATCACCAATTACTTTTCATTCAAGCCTTATTTAAAACTGATCATGTATTATTTGTGATTTATATTTTGAAAGTATTTTTTACAAATTGAATATTTTCTTAAACTTTAATTATTTTTAACAAACTAAATTAAATATGTATATAATTATTGTTCAATTTTTGCACAGTTAAATGGTGTGTAGTTGCAAAACTCAAATACTCCAAATTATGACTATGATATAGGGACCGGCCCTTTCATTGGCGATTTTGCCCAATTGAATTAACTATTATGAGAAGTGGCCAATGAACACACCAGTCTCTATATCGTAGTTATACTTTGGAAAATGTTTAGTTTAGCAACCACACCCTTCAAATTGTATATATAACTATAATTTGTATTGTATTTGTCAAAATATTATTGCACTTTTTGATATTTTCTCACAAATTTAGTCAAGAAGTTCTTGCCTTAGTATATTTTTAAGCATCCAAAAACTATTTATTATGCTGTGTACCAAAGTTTAAACTGTTTTATTGTGTTTTTTCTGAGTTTGAGAATTGCTTAAAATGAATTGAAAAATACACTGACAAGCATTCTAGCTGCTCTAAATTTAGTGAAATGTATTATGTTCAAATAGTCAAATTGATTAATGTCAATACATAAACCTATTACAAAGGAATGTGCAAAACTAAAATTACCGAAAAAATAGATGGTTCAGCATTTTGGGTATTATATAAATATACCTTTTTCTATTTTGATGTTTCATCTAGATTTGTAATAAAAAAAATTAACCTAGTTTTTATTTTAAAAACAAATGTTAGTATTAAAATATTAACTTGCCATATTCTTTGAGATACCTGCTTACATTTAAATCGGTTTAGTTTTTAAATGTGCAATTTATTATACACACAAAAAATTATACATTTTCTTTTTTTTAGTTAGAATAATGACTTGAAGATTTATTTGTTTTTCCAAATTTTAAATTACTTTCATTATTAACTATTTTTTTATTGAAATCAAATAAAAAAGGAAAGTTTTAGAAACTCCAAGCTATAAGGAAATAATTTGGGTAGTAAAAATTAAGTGTAATTTGCGTCAAAATTAATTTTTTCAACTGATGCAGGTACATGTTACTTTGCTTGTGGATGGTGCCTCTTTGCCAAACAGGTTAATAATTAAAATTTTAAAACATCTCATTTTTACTTATTGATATATTACTCTGAATTTATTTGAAGTTTATCTGACTGTTTCATTAACTCAAAATTTGAAACTTATTTTTATAAAAATGTACTGAATCTAGTCAGTGTATTGCACAAATTGTTTGACTTGTTATGTTTAGTGATTATGCCTTGATATTTTGTTGTCATATTCCCTATCATGCTCAAAATATAAAGTTATTTAGGTTAGCAATTATACCTTGTTTATGTGCTTGTATATTGTTTGCTTTGTATTGTAAACGCAAAGTAAAAGGTATCGTGGAAATTTAGTCTGTTTTTATGAATGAAAAATTAGTCATTTAAACTCAACAAAGCAAAAAATGCTATGTACATTACGCATCAGATGTTATTGTATATATTTTTAAGGGCTTACAATTTTTATCACAGATTGTCTTTTATGTTATTTTTCTAGTATGATTTTAAGTTACTTTGTTAAATTGTCACATGAAAAAAAAAACATTTGAGTTCTTTCTCTTATTTTTATACAAAATTAAATGAAGAGTATTAATTTTAAAAACTTAATTGGCTAAATTTATATTTTAGGAAAGTGTGTTAGTGACAGCCTTGTAAAATAATGTATTTTTCTTAATAAAGAATGAACTCTGAAAAAACGCATCACTTATTTTCTACTAAAAATACACAAAGGCAGTTGTCATTTCATGTTAACACTTTTTTCCTCTATTCATCAAAAAGTGTTTGATGTAGTTACTCCTCTGAGGGAAAAATAACTTATCATCACCGTGTTTTACTTTAAAATATTTTTTTAATTAAGAATGTGGTATTACAGCTTTTTTTTACATTCATTTGGTTAGATTTTCTTCATAGAAAAAGCTATCAGGGGTCTTGTTATCAGGTTAAAATGCATTTTATTTATTATTATTTAAATAACTAAAAATTGCAGGAAACTGGATGTAATCACATACAGCTTCCAATAATTATGACTTATTTAGTACCAGTAACTGTTATTACCTAAACTCAACTTCATTATTTTGCTTTCAGATTATTTATAGTTGTTCACACACTTTAAAAAAAAAACCCTTCTGATTTAGTTACGGATAGAGACACTGTCTTACTTAGCAGAATACCGCATGACTTTTTGTTTGTTTCTGATATATATCGTAACTAGCTGTTTTAGTATTTCAATTCAAATGGTCTCAGAGAAATTAGTTTTTTTTAATTCATGACGATTTGCAGTTGACAACGAAAAAAATTGCTGTAATTCCCTATTGCTCACATTTTAATTTACAACCGGCTGCAGGTGTAACCTTAAAATGCATAAATGCCGATACAACTTAAGATACTCCGCTGGTGACCACGCGGCCCGCGTTAATACACCGTCTTCCTCGCCAGGAGCCTGGAACTATCAACTCACACCCGCTAATACCCACACCACACAGTCGTAATGATCACAGGAAGCATCCTACCCCTGAGGTTGCCTCTCACGACTACTGCAGGCCTGCAACTAGAATGACCGGGATTATCATGTCGCTTGTCGCTACGTGAACCCGCCTTGCCTGCCCGAAGGCAAGAACGAGAAGTCCCAGGAATCGTTGCGGGCGATCGGGATATCGTTGCCACCCTGATCATTCCACACTTCCCTTTCCGATCCACTACCCCCACTCCGCACCCATGCGCAGATCAATGCCGTATAAGCGACCTCTACTGATTTTAGTCCAAGTATAACAGACAATCAATGAACATTCCTTCACAACTTGAACGTATATCAGTTTACTTATTTTCGTGTTTGTCAAAAGTCGCTAACAGAACAAACCCAAATAGTTTTATGTTTTACCAATGCGCAGAGGCGGATTTAGGCTTAGGCCCGAGCCTAGGGCGGCAAATTTTGAGGGGTGCCAAATTTTTTTAATATAATACAATATATTATACATACATTGTTACAAAAGAAAAAGGGTGCCATATTCTCTCGGGCCTAGGGCGTCCTCAAACCTAATTCCGCCACTGCCAATGCCCCAGATATTAAAGCGAAATATGCTGCAGAAAAACTCTAATATAAGAGCAGGAATGGTCTTTTCCTTTAAGAAATCAGTTTTAAATCAAGAAATAAACATAATTTCTAACCAAATAAAACTTAAGTATATTAGCATTTAATTAAAATGGCATTTTCGCCATATATATATCTCCATTCATAAGCATCAAACAAAATTAAATCTAGTTGTGTTAATCTGATCAAGCATTAATAAGATTTTAATCAACTATATTTTAAAGGAAATCAAATAATGTTCAAATTAAAATTTTTTTAATTCAACCCACATGGTTACACTTATCTTGACTGTCATTACTTTGCAAGACCAAAAAGATATTTTGAAAATGTTTGGTTCCAATGTTAAGTCGATACGGTCAACTTTTAAAATATCAGAACTTTCCAGCACAAGAACGCAGAAGCTTTTGCAATGGCGGAACAATTACTCAAGCTCTGCCATCCAGGGTGTCACTAACAAGCAAAGTAAAGAAACTCCAACTCTCTTGAAATTAAAACTCCCTTTAGCTTGAACAAAAAGATTTTCTTCAAGTGGATTCCCTCCCATCTGGGAATAAAGGAAAGACGACATGCTCTCTAAGCTGGGTACTGAACTCTATGGAACTAACCCAGGAGGGTTTGCTGGTACCCACTAAAACTATTAAGGAAATTTGCCCAGGTAAAAAGTCCTTGAACTTCAAACTGACATTCTCGCTGATCATTCTTGAGTTATGGGAGAAAATATGACAAGTGGCTTAAATTAAAATAAAAACCAGGATCAGGTTTACTGTACGGTCCCCCTTGGCGCGATGTTTTCGGATTTGCCGATAAATAATTTTTTCGGGCAACCTGTCTGACTTTGACTGAAGATTCAAATTCTATGACTTCGCACCGATGCGTTTTCCGTAAATGTCTACCTTAAAAACTATGTAAAGAAGTGGGGACTTCCTTCTGAATTAAGACTGGCTATCAGAACGTCTTCATAGGATAGGGTTTCTGGACTCTTAGGAGTGCCAGATCTGTAGAGAAGGCACTCTGTATTCTGACCACCTTATTGCTTGTTGTGACCACCGTATTGCTTTAAACCATGATGCCCAGATGAGGGGTGACCTGTGCACTGGGAAGCCAGGGCTCATCCTCTCCAACTCCAGTGAAACCCCCGCTGATTTAATTATGTATCAAGAAACTATGAGACCTGGCAGAATATCACATGACTTCTTGTTTTAAATTGATATCGAAACTTGCTATTTTAGTATTTAAATTGAAATGGTCTCAGATTTTTTTTTTTACATTTTAGCCCAGCTAGTTATTTTCAATGGATATTTTATCCCCAAAAACTAATTAATTTAAATTTAATAAAAATTAAAAATATTGGAGAGCAAAAAACTTAATAAAAACTTTATTTTAAGTTAAATAAAACTCAATACAATGAGAGAGTTCACAAAATCAATTTGAGACAGGGTTGTTTATGAATTTGAATAGATTTTGGACAAAACCAAAAAAACAGACACCACTTTTTTTCACATATATAACTCATTATAATTCAAATTTAGATTAACACAACTTTTAGTAACAATAGTTATTTATGCAACAAGTGTGAAAAGTAACACTTTTTAAAACTAGTGGATTTTATTTCACGAGCGAGGTACGAGCGAGTGAAATAATGACACGTGTTTTAAAAAGTTTACTTTTCACACGTGTTTCATACACTATTTTTTATAATTACGTGAAAAAAATCAAATCTCATTGGTTCAAAAATAATTCACATGCTAATTTTTTTACGTAAAGAAGATCGGCATCGATAAATCTCTGGAACTACAAAAGGTAAACTAATTTTTTAGTTTAAAGTCAAACATTTGAACATGGATACTGATTCAAAAATAAAAAAAATATAAAATTCACGCGCATAATATTTATAAATAAAGCAGATTAATAAATTTCTGGATTTTATGAAGATTATGAAATAGAAATTTTACTTGAAATGTTGGCATCTTATGAAAAGAGTGAAAAAAAGTACTTTTTTTCACTGCTTTTGAGTGAAAAAAAGTAATTTTGTATCACTGTTTCTAAAAAGTATAACTTTTCGCACATGTCTGATATTAAAATTATAGTGTAAAATTCGGATTTTTTTCACGCAATTATAAAAACAATATTATAAATGCTCAATCACATGGTAAAGTAAACTACAATACTATAAAAAAAAGTTCGCCCAGCCCTATATTATTGCTTTATGTTTTAGCCTTGAGGTTGGAAAAAAACAAAGCAATTTAGGAACAGATAATTAGGAAATGTTAATGGAAAAAATGCTCCGTTTTCTGATTAACAAATTATTTAAAAACAAATTTCCAAAATTGTACACCTTTACAATATATCTGTAATCTTATCTATAAGTTTACCAAATGAAATATGTATTTCAAAAAATAACACCTAAGAAATCCTCATTAAATGCAAT